>OZ018321.1:48581114-49181114 GCA_963969495.1 Ceratothoa steindachneri | reverse complement strand
CAATGAGAGCATTTTTCAAGAGAAAAAATAAGAAGGGGATTAACACATTAAAGACTAAATCATTTGTGAATACATAAACAGGAATAGTGACGTGTTGAAACTGCAACGGCAATTTTGTTAACTCATTGGTGGACCATGAATGGCTTTCATTTTATAAAGAAAAAGTTCATACGTTTGAGGGAAGCTGATCCAGAAACGACTGACCAGGGCGAAGCGTATCTGACCAAAATTTAAGCCCCCTCCCCTCCCCTCCCAATTTTATTCAGTATGGCTTCTTGTATCCTCTCGCATCTGGTTTTCGTTAAAGGTGGGATTTCGGACATGTCCCTACCATCTCGGTTAAGCCAGTCGAGCATTTATGGCAATACAACTGTAATCGGTAGGTCCAAATCTACGGTCACATGAGAGGTGGAAAGATAAGCAGTTACAAGGACAAAGGGGGTCATTCATTGATCCTGAAGGTTCACAGTGGGAATGATTAGAATGAAGTCCCTTAATTTAGGACACGGTTAGCCCCACAGAGGGATCATGTAGAGTCCTGAATCACATCCTTAATTCTGCAAAAAACCCCATTGGTTTCTAGCTTTGCTCGCGAAAAGTTCTCTGCGCATTTGCAATGAAACCGGTTGATCTTTGGTGCAATGTGTGAAATAGGTGAAAGCGATAAGTTGTGGGGCTGTGGTTTGCTGTATGAATTAACCCTCCCAGATTGTGAATTTAAAAGAGCGGTTCATTAACCTTAAACAAAGACACATTCATGTTTATTCGGGCTATTGAATGATTACTCTAGAAAGCTAACGTCAACTACGTTGTAGGATGATGATCTCTCCATCTCAAAGGCCTTAAAGTTGGTACTAGAGTATGTTTTTAGTGCCGACTTCTTAGAGGATCAATGCGTTGTTTTGGATCGTGTATTCAGGTCGATGGGGTTAGCTATTCTCGTTTATCCATATTTTTTACTCGCCCACCCCCTCGTTCTCCACTGACTAATACTGTCCTTGTTCGCTACACCAGTACTTTTCATGTTTCCGTTGTTTCAGTCGTGGGATCACCTCACTCGGACTTTCAAAAGGGCGTTGTCTCTCTCATTTTTCCGTCAGCCATGCAACCTTGCCGAAGCCGGCTACGAGGGTTGGGGTGGTGGATGGAAGGCCTTTCCCTTGCAATGGGAGTTAGAGGAAAGTGTGGGAGAGAGAAGTCGGGTTCATGATTATCAAACTGCCGGCTTTATTAATCCCCTTGATGCTTCATGTCGTGGGGAGCGATTGGCGCCCTTCCGCATAGTGTTGCATCAGCACTGCTCCTGGAGCTCGCCTTCCTGTGCGGACCAATGAATGTGTGAGTTGAAATATCAAAGCATTTTTCGGCTTAACTTTCTAACGGTCCTCTTTCCGATCTCACGTACGAGTATTTTGCGGGTTCCGTCAACAAAACGTGACTCGAGACAGATTGGATGTATCTATTCATTTCCGTCTTTGGACGTTCCCAAGGTCACCCGGGTCGAGACTTCTCAACGCATCTCCAATGGCTTGCGTCCGTTTTACACGAAGCGATCGTAAAGGCTAGAGAGCCAACATCCACTGATCACCAATTATAAGTGGAAGAAAGGGTAAGAGGAATTTGCATGACATCGATAAACTGGCCTGAAGTGCGGGCAACATTGAAGTAGTTTTAAATTAGTTTTTCGATGAAATGTTGTTTTTTATTTTGCAATTGATGAGGAGCGGGGCCATGGTGGCCTATATTCATTGTGGTAAATTAATAAAATAACGGTCATTATATCGCTGATTCGTGACCTAGTTTATTGGTAACAAATAACTAAAATCGGTAAAGCAAAAGAAATGAGACAAATGAAGGGGAGTTGTATAAAGCTTCTAGGTATAAATGATAGATGTTGACGGATTTAAATTGTTGTGTCCCAGTATGGTTGGACTTCAGGCTCGTTATCTGGTACCCGCCAGGTTCCAGGACCTCTCTGCTTTGAGCCAACAGTTACTTGCTCTTTTTACCTGACGGTGCCGCTAGTCTCTTTGGAGGAGGCCGGCTTCATTCAAGGGACTTGTTGATCTACTTTGCTTCGTTCACTTTTTAATTTCCCCTCTTTGTTCATTCCTATTCTTTATTAGATACTTCATTTGTCTTGCTTAAAAGATTAATTATTTGGAAAAAAATACACTTCGTAGTATGAAACAAATAAAACAAAAACCTATCAAAGGGACTCAAATTTCTACGTTGTCCATTTTTCTACCAATTCATTTCTTCAAATGAAAGAGCCCTCCTTGCCCCAGTACTTAGAATTTACCACTCTACCCCCTCCCCCTTTTATTGTCCCCATCCTGCTTCTTTGGCCATTTTCTCCATTCTACTCGAATGGTCGTATCTAAGGGCGAAAAACGACTTGCAACCAACTTAAATATCCTTTAAAAGTTAGAAACCAACTCCCTCTACTCCTCCCTGAGCAGTTGTAACGATAGACTGGATCTATTTTTGGATGAGCGGTCTCGGTACTCCTCAACTTGGTGATGGGAACGGGAGCTGCCTCCTATAGGCTAGATTAACCCTGGCAGACTCCTTATTTTCTTATGTAATACTCCCAGAACGCAACCACAAACCCACTTTCCCAGCCATAACCCTGCTCTCTGCACTTTCATACTAGAGCCATCAGGCAAACTTCCACGTACTCCAATCAGACCACCTCCTAATCCACATAACATTTCACTTAACCCAACCTATCCACAGCTCTAACAAAATAAAATGCGCCCAACAACAAAAGATCCGGGTGGAATGTTTATAACACAGAAAGCACCATATCCATCTTTGCATTCTAGCAATTATTCCTTTCCGTTTACCTTACTCTCCCTCGCCAACACATTCTACCAGACAAGCGAGAAATATATCACCCAATGACTAAAGCTTCAATTCAACGTCTCACCAGAAATCGCCAACCACATAAAAAAAACAAACACCCTAATAACTTGAAATATTCCACCACCTCAACACGCGAATCAATACTCTCATATACCAAACAAGAAAACTGGAAACACCCTCTGTCAGACAATAAAAAAAATTCCCCTCATCACACATCCAAACCCTCCATCCTTCTCAAGGGCTGTCGGGTTCAATTAAAGGGAACCCGAGGAGCGACAAAGTAAAAGTAGATGTGTTGATGCAATGGTCGATAAATTCCTCCATGGTGTGATTGATACATTTGTTGATTGGAGTGACTGAAGGACTTTTTGCTCTCTCCGCTGCTCCATCAAAATCAGCTGAAAACTGCACATTAGAAATTTATATTCGGACCTAATGGTTGGCAATGGTACTACTTTTCATTTTATGGAAGTTACGTAGGAATATTCGGCGTGGGGTCACATAGCTTTGGTGTCTAGCTTAAAGGTGGACTGTCTGGTTCCTTCCTTCTCTGCGGCACCTAACTATTTGTAGTGTCATAGCTTTGGTATCTAGCTTAGAGAGGGACTGCCTGATTCCCCCTTCTCTCCGGCCCCTAGCTATTTGTAGTTTCTCGTTTTAAGCAATGCTTCTTACACTGAATGTAGTGCCTCGGTACTAGTCGATACTTATGGTTGTCTGGTTCTCCTTGGGCAGGAGGTTTCCACTCCGATACAAGGAAATGATTTTTGTAAGAGGTTGATACCACTCGTGGTGGCTAATCTCATTTGCTACAAATAGAAGGCAACTAAAAATTGTAGTTTAGAAAAATAATTTATCTTATAAATCTCCATGCCCCAATCTTCTCTACATAGTCATGTTTTTCCCCCATGTGGCCAATTTCACTTATAATATCTTAAATGGTTTCAGTACGTTTGTTGATTTTGCTGTGTCGCCTTCTGACTATAAACTACCGTAACCAGCAACAACCTTAAAATTTGCACTTCCGTGTTTGTGCTCAAGTACCAACTTCCGGGAGGTTTGTTTTTCAAATGTCTGTGACGTTATAAATGTCTTATCTTGCAACACAACATTGATGCAAGTAAAAAGTCTAATGTAAAAATAACTTTAGATGTGTTCTTATGTACAAATTTCTTGTTACTTATATTAACAATAAAAAAAACCCCCAAAAAAACGTTAAGTAGCATGACCTCGCCTGTTTAATCATGATAATGATTTGGGGGGAGGGGGGAATAGGAGTTGGTTATAATTTCCATTATTACTTAGTTTGTCTTCATACGTCCGACTATTGCTGGAAGTTGGCGTTAACTTGCTTTCATATTGCTGCCTCCATTACTTTCCAATATAGTACGAGTAGTCTTCGAAAAGTTGGCAAATGTAAACTGACGGGAGATAAAACATTGAGAGTATGTTATGTTGTGTAGGAATAGGAAGTAATTGATAGATTTCCAGGTAAGGAAAGTTTAAAAGTGCCCTGATTTGAGAAAAAACTTTAAAAATTAGAGAACAAACATCGAATTCTTGTTGAGTGGAATCATTGCGACTTTCGTGCATTGTCTCCGTCCAAATCAGCAAAAATTCCATGCTGGATCAATTTCAGCAAATGTCATGTTGCTCAAATTGTGCATTTTTTATACTCTTCCTTGACAATTCAGTCATTTTCTGGTCGTACACAACGCAACATAGGCGTAGGAGTTTCTCTGAGAGAAGAATTGGAATTTATGGGTTTTGTATCAATTCGCATTTTCGGCAACTATAGGGTGTCCCTCAAGCCATGACCCATAGGGAAAAATGTACAAAATAGCCCGCAAAATTATTAAATTTGTTTAGTATCCGCCGTTGTTTCGCAGCTATAATTGAAGATGCAATCTCCACTGCGAAAGAACTTTGTGAATCACTCGCAGAAACTTCTTGACACTATTCCACAATGCGTGATTTAAGGTGGAAAATGCTCTGAATGTTCATCTCGTACACTTTGGCTTTCTGGTGACCAAACAAATAAAAATCCTTTCATTGGAGTAAGATCAGGGTTCCTTCGTGTAAACTCGTTGTCCTCGTCTAATTTAATATTCTGGAAACTGTGTTAAGGTCATTTCTAACCGTTGTGGCGTAATGCGGAGGGTCCTCATCCTGCCGAAACAACCTTGGGTAGTTGGCTGCTGGTTTCAACATACTTGGAAAGGCTACCTCCAGCAACATCTTAAGGTACGTGTCGCCGGTTACTGTCTCGTCAAAGAAGGGACCAACGATTCTTTGCTTAACCCACCAAACCATGAACCGTCGGGCACCTTCTTCTTTGGAAGAAACAAACCACCGAGAATTGTTTGGTAACCAGTATAGTGTTAAGCCGATTTGACTTTCACGCTTTGTTCTTGCGCCCATTCGCAAAACTGGACTCGTATCAGGATCATCTTCACTTAAAGGCTGATAGAATTGGTTTGTATGGATGAAAGTGATGAAGTGTCAAGATGCGGGGGATGCTGGTTTGGAGAATTCAGAATTCAGTTTCACTGGATATGCTTCGAAGTAACTTGTTGGCACTAACAGCGAACCTAGCCAACACATTGGCACTTGTGTTGTCCGTAACAGTCCTTGAAGGTCCGTTGCGAGGCTTGTATCAACTTTCTAACACGTGTGTGTATTTGAGGGGGGGGGGGGTTATTGGTATGTTGTTTGGATGCATGTTATTGAATTCTGTGGCCACTTCCAGGTGATTGCGGGTCCCGACTAGCAAAATGACTTCCTAGTCAGTGAAATGGTTTATCTTTAATATAAAAACAAATTAGAAATCCCTATGGTCTTAATTACGGGACGCATAAAATGCTCTTCGCACTTTTAATTATGAAGACCCTTTACGTTTGATTTACCTGCAACAATAATAAACAAGGTCTGCTGACCAAAGTCGCACGCTCTCACTTATTCTAATTTATGACCTTACAACCTTCAAAACTTTCAATAATTCCCGGACTAACCTTGGTAGTACCTTGGTAATTATATCATCCGAAAGAGAATGTAAAATAACATAAGGGTTTCAAATTTTGCTAAAATCGGCCGAATAGTTACACTGTTATTAAAATACCCCCCCCCCCCCCAAAAAAAAAAAAAAAAAAAAATGGGACCGACCGACATGTGAGATATAGTCGCATGCGACTAAAAAGAAAAATCCCTATCGGTCCTGACTTAATGGACACCCTGTAGAATGACCTCTGCGTACTTTTAATTAGGAAGACCCCCACCTACGTTTAATGCCGGGGGAGGCGCATTTCGTACTGTTGATCGAATCCTCGTGCCCCTAGATTCTGTTGCTCATTGCCATTCCCGACTCCGCAGGGATGTACCTTGTGTACCCTGTTAGCAACACCCGCCACTCGTTGAATTGAACTCTGACATGGCCTGGGGAAGTTGTTGGTGCGCTTCCTCCTCGCTCCCTGACAGCATTCCTTTTTCTCTACAACTATCCCCTCAACCCTCTGTCCAGGGTTATGGAACTGACCAGCTACCTCATGCCCTATCAAAAGAGACTTTGGAACCTCTATAAAAAAACGACGTTTAACGCCTGTAGGTTGTAAGGGACTAGTCCTTGAGGTGACCTGGTAGTTCAGGCGCGAATAATGTAAATATCAGGTTCGCCTCGCTAACCACTTCCGTGTGGCCGTTCTCCGGTGTATAAGTCTGTATTGTTGGTGGCGGGCGGTCGGTCGGCTTTTAGTGGCTCGGTGGCTGCTCGGCCAACTAAGTCTGGTCCTGTCTTTCATTCTGCCGCAACGGATTTTCAGGTCCTGGCCGCCCCGTCGAGTATTAAAGCATCCTATGGAGGATATCCACCCTGTCGCACTGCTTCTCTGACTACCCAGCTTGGACCCCGTAAGGGGTGCACGATTTGCCATCCTGGCCGCCGTGCTGACGGGACTCAGCACCCCGTCCAACCCCAGCTTAGCCTCTTCTCCTTCCTTCAAAACACTTGTTTCCTTGCTTTTCATACCTCTCCCACAACTTTCTCTGGTCAGCCTCTAATTTCACAGGGTAGATGCTGACCTTCTTCTCAAACCAACCGTCCCGGATCGGGGCTGAGGGGGGAGGGGACAACATTCCCTAACCCCTGAGCTCCGGTTCATGATGGGTTTTTTTAAAAACCTGCTTCATCCCCACCCATACCTTCCTCATATCCCTTTTCCTTCTCAATTAACTGTCTATCCTTGATTTTACGCCGTGTCTAAGGTGGAGCCGCCATTCCGATAGACTGCCAGGTGACCAGGCGGGAGGGGTGGTCCCAAATGGCGGCGCCTGGCTCTGCCGGGCCTGTAAGCACCTCTTGCAGTGCGGGCTACTGCGAGAAGTGATGCGCGATTGCATCCCGTGTAAAAAAGATAGTCACCATGCCCATGTATGTAAATAAAAAACCCAAAGCTCTCCCCAATTCTCCTTCCTCATCAACGGAGCCGCCCTCGGGCAGCTCCACCGAAAAAATGGAGGTCCCCCTCCTTGTGCTTGCGCAGGGGACCCTCCATACTTCTTTAAATGGGAGAGGAGGCTTACTCCTCTCCTACGCCTACGGGTGTAAGGGACTCCCCCTCACCCCCTTCTCTGGAGATGCTTTCGGTCATCTCCCTATTTCCAGCGGCAGTCCCTCATTTTCTTTCTAAGGGGACTGCCAAGAAAGCCAGCATGCAGCCCATTGCCGACCGCTCCTCGTGTAAGTGGCTTGTAGGGCAAAGCCCCTTAGGGGGGAGAGGGAAGCCAGGCCCCTTCGGTCGCTTCCCTCAAAAGACCTGCTAGCAAGAATTTTAAACCTTGCCGAGATCAAGGCCTGTGCCTTCCCACACAAGACTGGGGACCTGCGATGTCCTGGGAGGGGATGGCCAACTAGAGGCCCCTCCTGTGATAGACATGGTCCTTGAGGAAACCCAGCCTCAGATGGTAGGGCATTCCATTGGGGGAAATCCGGGCTCGGTGCCAAACACCGAACCCAAATCCGCCCCTATGCAAGGTCCTCCTCAAACGGTTAGAGTTTCTGTGGCAGTACAAGGAGGGGAGGGATCTCCTCCGACCGGTGCCCCTGCGACCACCAGGACCTTCTCCATTTCGGAGAAGAACCTGGCTGAGGCCGGTCCATTTGGCCTAGGGGCTTCTGCCGGCGGGGGTGAGAAGCGGGTTCATTCCCCGCCCTCCTCTCCCCAAAAGAAAAAGACTAAGACCAAAAGACAAAGAAAACTCGGGGCTCCTCTCCATCCGCGGGGGCTGCGGGGACGGATGGGTCTGCTGCCACTTTTGCAAGCGACTAAGCTAAGATCGGCACATCTGGCCCCTTTCCACCCCCCCCGGGTGCAGAGCCCCCGAATATGACAAAGACCAAAAGTGCGCAGGGCGGAGCATCGATAACATCGGGGCCCTTGATTCAGAGATTACCTGGCGTTTTCGAACCTGCTGGCTTCAAACGCTTCCTCATCATTCGCTCCACTGATGGCAGCATGTTGGCCAAGGGCAACATGATCCATCAGAGGAGAGGATTAACTAGTGTAATTGGTAGAGAGCCGAAGGTGACCCGTTTCTCGGACGGGAGCCTTGTGGCGAATCCCGCCGAGGCGGCCAAGATAAGTGCTCTTCGGACACTTCATGGCGCCCCGGTGAGTGTGACGCCGCACTCTACCATGAACTTTGTGAAAGGAGTAGTTTATGCGAGGGAACTCGTTGACTACTCCATAGAGGACATCACCTTAGAGCTGGCCGACCATGGGGCGGTCAAGGTCGAACGTGTGATGAGAAAACAGGGAGGGGCCTCGAGATCCACCCCTACACCCTTCGTCACGTTCGAGTGTGACAAGCTCCCTGAGTGGGTGCGTGCCGGTTGGTACCGCTACCGCGAGAAGGCATTCATGCCACTGCCGCGGCGGTGCTATTACTGTCGCCGCTTCGGCCATACGAATCGTTCTTGTAGACGTGCAAAGTCGGGGTCCCCTGAAGTCTGTGTAAATTGCTCCAAGGGCGCACACGATATGTCTAAATCATGTGTGGCCAAGTGTGTCAATTGCGGAGAGCCGCACCCCGCTTCTTCGAAGCAATGTGGTGCTTATCTCCTTGAGAAAGAAATCCTGGCCATTTAGGCCCAGGATCGACTCATTCCGCAAGGCTAAGGACTTCGTCCTGGCGCGCCAGGCTTTGCCTGGGACGTCATATGCCTCAATAGTTAGAAAGGCACCCTCTGCTCGTGGGCCATCCAGGACAACGAGCACGGTTGTGTTTCCGCGCCCATTCGGAGCACTTCTGTTGCTCTACTCAACCCGGGCGCTCCCCTGGTAAAGCTGGCGGCAAAAAGGGTTCATACCCAGCCTTGGCTAAAACCAGGGCTCCCCCCTCTTCCCCATGCGTGACCGTTTCCCGTAAGGCGAAACGGCTACGGCTACGCGCCTCCACCGAGGTCGTTAGACTCACAGGAGGCAAAACCCCTGAAGTTGGTCGCTAGGCCATCTTACAGGGTTCCTAAAGTTGTCCCCCGAAAGGAGGACAGCAACAAAGGAGCTTCGGCTCCTTCGCCCATGCCTAGAGGTGGAGCGAGTGCCTCGGAGACGGTGGTTCCTCGAAAAGAGGGCCCCCCGCCTCCGAAGCCGCAACGCCCGCCTAAGGTTTCGGGGCGGAGGGAGGAAAAGACTCGCATGGCGAGCCCAACCTCCCCCAATAAGTCCTCGAAGGCAACAGCGCCTTCAGCGCTTTGTCTGGCCAACAGCGCCTGAGGTTCTGCCTCCGGGAAGCGTACGGCCATTCCCGTGAGGGTCTTCTGTTTGAGGAGGGCCCCCGCGTCTCCTCAGAGCTAGGCCTGGAGGGCATATTCCTTCAATGGAATTGCCCTGGACTTCAGGCCAACTGGGAGGAGCTGCGGAGGCTCGTCTCGTCCCGTTCCCCGTTAGCTATCTTTTTGCAGGAGACTATGCTAAGCGCGTGCCCTCTGTCCGCCCTCCCGGGGTATAAGGGTCTTGCGACCCCACCACCACGGGATGGCCGGGCTGGGGGATGCGCGGTTTACACCTGGCATGATGTCTCCGTTCTTCCTTTCTCTTTAGATACCTCCTTTCAGGCGGTGGATGTGCAGCTGCACCTGGATAAGAGGTATACTATCATTTCTGCGTACATTCCACAGTCAGCTGACTTCCACGCGGGGGAATTCCGCCTCGTCGTGGCACGGTTGCCGAGGCTCTTTCTCTTGCTTGGAGATCTGAACGGCAGGCATCCTTTCTGGGGAGATTACTCAATAAATCCCAGGGAACAGGTCCTTGCCGATCTGATCGAATAGCTTGAGATAGGTGTCCTAAACGTGGATGAGTTTACGCATCACTGTTCGAGAACCGCTTCATTTTCTTGCCTTGATTTATTTTTGTGCTCTTTGGATGCACAGCCTGATTTTGATTGGGGGGGGGGGGCGATGACTTTCATGGTAGTGATCACTTTCCAATTCAAATATCATTTTCAGGGCAACTACCGCCTGAGAGCCCACCTCGGTGGTGCTTGGCCCGGGCGCGGTGGCCTGCATTTCAGGAAATGACTGAATTCTCTCTCAGTCGAGGAGTTTAGGTCGGTAGATGAGGCCGTTGAGTTCTTCTCCGGCAACCTTATCGCCGTGGGCCTGACTACTATTCCTAGGACGTCTGGCCGTTTTGCATGCCGACCACTCCCATGGTGGTCGTCCTAGTGTGAGACGGCCCTCAGACAGAAGCGTTATGCCTACATGCGCTATAAGCGCCGCCCGAACGATTTCACTGTCGCTGAATTTCGTTGGGCTAGGGCTAGGTTCCGGTATATTTCGATTCACGCCCGCTGCTCTTCTTGGCGGGCATACGTGTCTTCACTTAACGGGAAGACCCCTTTAGCTGAGGTGTGGAAGCGAGTCAAAAGGATTCGTGGCAAGTTCTCACAGGACCCCCCTCCCGTTCTCCAGGAGAATAGGACCGCAATCTCGGACCCCGCGTCCGTGGCGGAATCCTTAGCGACCGCTTTTTCTGCATTCTCTAGCCGGGATGCTGCTCCGCCACCATTCAATGCACGTCGTGATGTCGCGGAAGGCCGCCTGCTGGACTTTGCCTCCAGAGGCGGAGAACCCTTCAACGACAAGTTTACTGTGAGTGAGTTGCGCTCCGCTCTCGTTTCGTGCGCGGACACCACCCATGGTCCGGACGATGTCCCGTACGCCTTCTTAGACACCTGGGTGAGCGAGGCATGGCATTTCCGTTAGATTTGTTCAACAGGATCTGGGTGGAAGTTCTTCTCCCAGACTCCTGGCGAATCGCTACTGTGCTCGCCTTTCGTAAACCGGGGAGAGATCACTCTATTCCGACCGGTTTCCGCCCAATCTCTCTACCCTTTTGCGTGTGCAAGTTGATGGAGAAATTGGTAAATGTATGATTAGCCTTTTTCCTGGATAGCGGAGGCCATCTGTCTTACGCACAGTGCGGCTTCCGCAAGTTCCACTCCACGTCGGATGCTCTGCTCCGACTGGAAAATGCCGTCTGCGAGGCTTTCCTTCGTAGACAGCACTACGACACGGTGTTTTTCGATCTGGAGCGGCCTATGATACCGCATGGCGATACGGTATCATGGAGACTCTCCACACGATGGGGGCGAGGGGACGCCTCCCAATGTTTATATCTGAATTTTTGCGAGATCGTCGATTCCGCGTATGGGTGGGGGGAGCCCTTTCCGGCCCAAAGGAGCAGGAAGAGGGTGTACCGCAGGGAAGTGTCCTTATTGTCACACTCTTTGCCCTGAGCATTAACGGCATCACCTCGGTGCTGTCGGAAGATGTTCTCGCTACGCTCTACGTGGACGACCTTTCGATCTCTTTTTCCGGGGCCCAGATGCCAACTCTGGAGCGTCGACTCCAACAGGCATTGAACCGCGTCTCTCGCTATGCCGAAGCGCACAGGTTTCGGTTTTCTTTGGCCAAGACTAAGGTGGTGCACTTTTGCCGCCATCCATGGCTTCACCCCGACCCAGATTTGTTTCTTAATGGGGTGCGCCTGGATGTGGTTGAGTCGCACCGTTTCCTTGGTCTTGTATTCGACCGACGCCTCACCTGGGAGGCTCATATTCGCAGCATTACGGTCTCTTGTACCCGTGCCATGGACATTCTCCGTTCCGTGACGTTCAGCGCTTGGGGCGCTGATAGGGCTACTGCCTTACTTTTTTGTCGATCCTTTGTTCGCTCGAAGCTCGACTACGGATGCGAGTTTTATGCATCCGCAGCCGAGCGTTTATTGGGAAAGGTGGATTCGATCCACCACACCGGCCTTCGCCTTGCGACCGGTGCCTTCCGCACTCTTCCCATTGAGAGCCTGTTGGTCGATGCTGGGGAGATGCCACTCGCTCTGCGCCGCGTGCAGTGCATCACTTGCCTGTACGCGCGAGCCCGGCGCCTCCCTCAGTCGCCAACAGCTTTCCATGCATCCGCAGCTGATCTTGACGGTGTCTATGCCCCCGAAAGACGCCAGTCATACCCTAAGCCCTTTGGGTTTAGGGCCAGGTTGACTCCTTCGAGAGGTAGATATAGCTCTCGGGCTGGTGGCGCTCCTGGTTCTGCCCAGGACGCCACCCTGGAGGGTACCGCATTTGGCTATTTACCGCCACGCCTCTGCTCCCAAAGCTTGTACGTCGCCGGGAGTATTGCGTTCGACCTTTCTGGAGCACACCTTGTGTCACGCTGGAACCGTGCCAGTGTATACGGATGGCTCCAAGTCCCTAGAGGGGGTCGGCTTCCACGCTGTATCTCCTCTGTTTGAAGTCAGCGGGGCTCTGCCAGGCGCTGCGTCTGTCTTCACGGCCGAGCTGGTGTCAATACACCATTCGATATGGGAGATTACGCGACGTGCCCGGTTCGGAGACCGGATTGTGATCTATAGCCACTCACAAAGCGCCCTGAGTGCTCTCGGGGCATTGGAATCTCCGCATCCCCTGGTTCGCGGTATCCGTGACGCCACGGTTATTGCGAGCTGGGAGGATGTCGAGATCATCTTCTGCTGGGTTCCTTGACATGTAGGAATGGCGGGGAATGAACGCGCCGATGAGGGCGCCAAAGAGTCCGCGAGGACTCTGCGACCGGACCAGCGTTTCGCTCTTCCTCACACCGACTACATGGCTTGAATACGGGCAGCTCTTCGGACTGCTTGGCAAAGAAGATGGGAGACGGTCGAAGGGAACTTAAAGTTGCGTGCCATTGCGTCGCGACTGTTCCCATGGACCTATCCCCCAATGCCGCGACGGCTTCCGGCGCTTTCTCTCGTCTCCGAATCGGACACACTCGTGTGACGCATCGCTATTTGATGGATCGCTCGCCTGCGCCCTATTGCGGCATCTGCGTCGTCTCCCAGACTGTTCGTCACATTCTTGTCGAATGTCCCAGTCCTGGTGATCTTCGCGCACGTTACCTGTCTCGGTACCGGTATGAGTGCGGTCGCCTACTGCCTGTCCCTTGTACTCGGGACGAGTGCGTGCACATTGACTGGTGGACTTGTTGACTTTTGGGGGGAGGCCTACCTTCTCCCTATTATTTAAGCAGTGTTTGTTTTTTTGTTTTGTATTGTTTTTTTTGCTTTTTTTTTGCTTTTTTTGCCTTTAGGTTGCACGCTGCTGCTCCAGGGGGACCTCCCCCCGACGCAGGAGCTTGTTTCCTTTCCTCCTTTTTGGGGGTGTTTTTCGTCTCTTTAATTTTATTTTAAAGTAGCCTAGAACCAGGCCAGTTTTAAACGGCGACTAATGCCCAAGTAGGCAGTCGCCAGATGAGCTCTTAAAAAAAATAAATAAAAAAAATACCCAGCTTGGAGCTGCGAGCTTTTGGGAACACCCGGCCACTGGGTAACTTCCAGTCAGCGTGATTCTGTCCTAGGTTGCGAACACCATTCTTTAACTCGCCTAGGCCGGATATCTGAAAAGTCCGAAAACCCGAGACGGGAGCGACTGGACGCGAGATATAGCCCACCAACCCCTTTCCTTATTTTTCTTTAGTAGTCACAAGTGTAGCAACTCTCCTTGTTTGGTAGGCCTTCAAAAGCTTTTGCCAAAATATCGGACTAAATCCCCCTCCTTTTTATTTTGAGGCGGACGAGGAGCTAAAATACACAATTATGACAGGTGGAGGGGCTCCTGTCCTACCTTGTGAATGCGGCAAAGGGGGTTCCCCTTTGTCATCTTTAGAACAACCCCTGGGCAGCTCCACCTGGGACAGAGGTGGTCCCCACTTGTTTCACCCCCAAAAGCCCCATAAGAGATAATAAGCGGCATCGTCCCTGGGCCTTGCTCACGCACTTCGTCAATCTGAGGTTCATCAAGTTGAGAGCTGGCATGCCCGCTTTCCCTTTCCTACCAATGCGGATAGGCCCCAGTGATGGGTCATAGTCCCTGAGTCCCCAGTCGGGATATTCGACACCTAGGGGGTGATGGCCATTTGGAGGCACCTAGTGAGGTGGAGATGGTCATGGGGTGACCCCCTCCTAGATGGCAGCATCTTCCAAGGGGTTGATCCTTGGTTCGGTGTCAGAAACCGAACCTGAATCTGCTCCTCAGGTGGCACGAGTCCCCGAAGACTCGCAAGAAGATCAGGGACCCCCTCACCCACCTGGCGGTCTTTTGACGACCAAGATCTTTATCTCTGATAAAGATTTGGCCTAGGCTGGTAGTTCGGCCTTTGAGCTTCTTGCTGCGGGGAGGGGGGGAGAAGCAGGTTTACATCGCCATCCTCTCCATAAAAGAAAAGTGAAGATAAAAGAAATCAAATAGGAAAAGGGATTCCTCTCGCTTCATAGGTGTTCCGAGATGGACGGGTCTGCTGCCATTTTGGCAAGCGACCAGGCCAAGACCAGCTCTTCCGGCACCGAGCTCCTGCCTGGTGGGAAAGCCCAGACCAAGACCAAAGTTGAAGTGGGATGAACGGAGCTTAGATTACCTCGAGGCCCCTCATTCAGAAATTACCGTAAGTTTTTGTGCCCGCTGGCTTCAAACGCTCTAGTTATGCGCTCCACTGATGGCAGAAAGTTGTTCAAAGGCCAATGCTCTTTCAATAAGCTTTAGCTAGAGCCTATGGTGACCCGTACCTCGGACGGGAGCTTTTGGCGAATGCGGCTGTCCCTTCCGAGGCGGCCATTATTAGTGCCATTCTCTCTTTCGACGATTCTCCGGTGTCAATTGCAGATAGCATCCCTCTGGTTCCCCCAAGCAATGTTGCACGTATCTGTTTGAGAAAAAAAATAGCCGTTTAGGCCGCGGATAGTTTCTCTTTAGCGAGGCCAAGACTTTCTTCTGGTGCGCCCAGTGCTACCAGGGACGTCTTACGCCCATTAAAGAAAATCTAGTTTAACGAGCACGGTCACTTCTGCACCCATTTGGAACTTGTCTGCTGGTTCTATCTACCACGGACGGTCCCCTGGTAGAGCTAGTGGCAAAAGAGTTCACAGCAAGCCTAGGCTAAATCCAGGGCTTTCCCGGGGCGAAACGGCAGCGTGTCTCCACACAGTTGTCAATCTAAGGAGGCAAGCAACCTGCTGGTGGTCAAGAGGGCGTCTTCGGGGACTGATAAAGCTGTCTCGAAAAGAACATGGCACCAAAGAAGCTTCGGCTACTACGCCTCCACCCAAGGCATAGAGCCAGTGAGACGAAGACGCCGGACCCCCCAAAAGAGGGATCCTCGCCTCCGAAAGCTTTCGAGGCGGGGAGAATGGAGGTCTCCTTTTTTCTGCATAGTGAGATTTTCGCAAGTTTCACTCCACGTCGTATGCTCTGCTCCGACTAGAAATTGCCGTCTGCGAGACTCCTTCTTAGACAGCACTACGTCATGGCGTTTTTCAATCTGGAGAAGGCCTATGATATTGTATGGCGATACGGATTCATGGAGACTCTGCCGTCGATGGGGGCGAGGGGTCGTGTGCTAATTTATATTTCTGAACTTCTGAGAGATCGTAGATTCCGCGTACAAGTGGAGGTGGGCCCCCTCCGGCCCAATGGAGCAGTAAGAAGGTGTCCCGCAGGGAAGTATCCTCAGTGTTGAACTCTGCCCTGAGCATCAACGTATCATCACCTCGGTACTACCGTGAGTTGTTCTCGCTACGCTCTACTTGGGCGACCTTTCTATCATTAGATGGGGTCTACATGTCGAACTCTGGAGCGTCGACCACAGCGGTCCTTGAACTGCACCTCTCGCTATGCCGAAGCTCACAGGTCTGTTTTCCTTGACCCCGGACTAAGGTGGTGCACTTTTGCCGTCATACACGGCTGCATCACAACCCAGACTTGTTCCTAAACGGGGCTCGCCCTGAATTGGTGGATTCACACCGTTTCCTCGGTCTTGTTTTCGACCGACGCCTCACTCGGTAGGCTCATATTCGCAGTCTTAGGGTTTATGTACCCGCGCCATGAAAATTCTTGGTTCCGTATCGTTCAGCACTTGGGGCGCTGATAGGGCTACCCCCTTACTTTTCTACCGATCCTTTGTTCGTTCGAAGCTTGATTACGAATGCCAGTTTTACGCATCTGCAGCCGAGCGTCTATTGCGGAAGTTTGAATCTATCCACTACACTGGTATCCGCTTGACGACCGTTGCTTTCCGCACGTCCCTATTAAGAGCCTATTTCTCGATAGCGGGGAGTTGCCACTCTGTGCCATACACGGTGCATTATGCGCTTTTACACGTGAGCCCACCACCTCCCTTAGTCGTCAACGGCTCTCACTTAATCCGCAGTCCATCCCGATAGCACCCCTAAAATTAAGTAGTGCGACTTATGCCCCTTTTGTATGCAGTCTCAAGATGGGCGAAAAAGAAAAGTCTCTCCCGAATGCGCTTAGAATGAGAAACGTCCAGGCAAAGATTTTATACAGCAGGGAATAAGGAAACAAGTTATGTATCACCTCCCGCGTTCCCTTCCGGCCTCAAGTGGCCATTGACGCCAAGAATTTGGGAAAGTTTTCTAGAGTCGCGTACCCCAAAGACCCTAGCACCCCATTTGGTTCCTTAGCCCAGTTTTCTCACATAAAAAAAGTTAAGCCACGGGTGTGCAGTGCGGTGGCCGGCGGGGATTTTATGACCGCAGTTCAGATCCCCATTAAACTTCTCTCCAATCTGAGAGAGGCATCAGATGCTGAGAATCGGTGGTAAAACTTCTATCAAAACACTTTAACTTTTTTACGAACCTCTCCTCACAAGCCTTGGCGGATATGGTCTAAGTTTGTTTTCGCATCCTAATGAAGTAAATAATATAACGGGTCGGGTATCCGGTGTCCTAACCAAGTGGCGAGAACATATTATTTTAGTTCAGTCAAGAGAACCCCCCAAGTCTATATTTATTAATAGAAAACTAATTTTTATACCAATAGGAGCTTCTTTTTTTCCAAATTTTGCCATTAATTTCCAAGTATGAAGTAATCTCATTTCTTGCTTCTTTCAGATCCCGTCTATCGCTGAGAATGTCTATCACAAAAGTTTTCGCTCGTTCCATCTTCGACTCTCGTGGTAATCCCACGGTTGAAGTGGATCTCTACACTGGGAAGGGGCTCTTCCGTGCCGCCGTGCCATCCGGTGCATCCACGGGGGTTCACGAAGCTCTTGAAATGCGAGACGGCGACAAGAAACTGTACCATGGCAAGTCTGTGTTCCGCGCCGTCCAAAATGTTAACGACATCATTGGGCCGCAGCTGATCAAAAGTGTGAGTCGCCATTGCGTGATTCTCTTGGAATTCTCTACCAATATTTTGTGTGTATTTTAATTGTTTGTTTCTACCTTAGTTCTTTGCCAGTGATTTCTCCTCGCTTCTTTCTAGCAGCTTTATCAATGCCATGATTTTTCGACAGCCTAACCCATGTAGGTGTCTGCTATGGCCCCTAGTTTTAATAATTCGAACTAATATTGTAGGATAGTTTTGATCATGTCCTAAAAGTTCTGACTGAAAATGACTTATCGAGAAAAAAATTAGTAGATGGAATATGTTAGATAATACTTTATTTCACCATTGCACGCCCCTGATTATAAGCTTACCGGACAAAAATCCACCACCTAGGACAGGAGCGTACCTAATAGAGTGTAATAAATACCTCCACGAGCCTGGATAACGGCTGTGATTTGGTGTGGCGTGGACTGGATAAGGTTTTAGTAGGAGATGTCACTGTTCAACCACTCTTTCATCAAAGAACTGTGCAATTCGGCCAGATTGCGCAGATGCCGTCCCTGACGTTTGACATGTTGGAGGTATTCCCCTAGATTTTCGATGGGGTTCAGATCCAGTGATTTTGCGAGACAATCCAAATATGTGAATGTTTTTGAATGCTAATCATGCAAGTCAGTCATATTTCTATCGCGGTGAACGCGGGAGTTGTCATCTTGGACGACAGGGATTGCAATGTTAGGTTCCGCATTAAGATGGACAAACGGCAAAACCTGGTCGTCTGGTAGATCGATGTTGGCATACTGGTCCACATTGTTTTTCATCTCAACCAAAGGACCTATTTGCACATCATTAAAACGCCCCGCGTACATCACAAAACCTCCAGCTTGAACCCCGTATTTTTCTGGCCAGATAGTTTTTCACTCTTCCACGGGCCACCGTTTGTCTCTTCACACACAATCTAGTCTGGAAATTTTGCGGGCAGAAGTTAGCAAAGACGCTCTGCGTAACACTCTGCTCCATGTTTGTTATACAGTTCTATGCCGATTCATCTTTCAGTAATGGCTGCCAAAGGACCGGCGTTGACGTCTTTTAGCACTTCCTGCTTCGAAGCGAACTGATTTTTAGCCTCGAGTCCTTAAACACTCCGGCGGTCCCGGTCCGTCAGTATATTCTTTCGACGACAATTCTGGCGGGAATTTCCTCTAGACCGGGATTTTCCATATGCTGCCTAGACTTGTATGGCCATACGCGTAGATAGACGTGTAAATTCCGCTGCATCCTTCACCGGATTGCCTTTGGCGCATTCAAATGCAATCGCTTCTTTTTACCACACAATAACATCTACTTTGCGCCCCTCTTTAACATAGCGTACGAGACTCGCTGCATCATGCCACCTTTGCGAAATCCATGAATCCCGTCCCACATTCCCCACGTAGTATCCTCCCGATTCTCCTCGTTCAATGCTAACTACAGGTCCATGTAGTTTCAATCTATCTTAGCCTCGCCACGTGACTAATCTTTTGTCCGGTGAGCTGACATCTGCAGTTTCTGCCCCGTGATGCGCTTCAAATTGGTTATTTTGAGTTCATTTACTCTTAATAGGAATTTGTTCCTGGTAGCTTTAAATGCATGCTCCTAGTCCTTTACTTAAGGTTGAAGAGTTATGTTGTGTTCAGTCCTTTTCACTTTATTTTGTTTAGATTTTCTTCATTCATTTTTTTTGTCTGCCTTTTCAACGTCCACGCAGCGGAGGAAGAAATATAGGCTCTCGTTGGATTATGCAATTTCGGGTCATTTAACAATTTCATGTATCTAATCGCGCTTTGAATATCAGCTTCGTTTGTGCCAAGTCTTACACGATTCCTAAATCCGAAATTCTAGTAGTTATAAGCCATCAACTCCCGCGAATGCAAGAAAGGTTTCAATTTATAAAGAAGGGAGAGAATAGGCTGCCCAAAGTTTGGCGTGATGAGTAGTAAGTTATACCAGTATGTATGTAAGGTAGTAAGAAATCCCCAGCGAAGTAAGACTACGAGATTACATCGCTCCCCCACCAAACGCTATTCCAAAATGACTAATTTTGTTTATTATTCAGGGTCTAGGGGTAACCAATCAGAAAGACGTCGACCAGTTTATGCTTAAGCTGGATGGCACTGAAAATAAGAGCAAGTTGGGTGCCAACGCCATTCTGGGAGTGTCCCTTGCCGTCTGCAAAGCAGGTGCTGCTGAACTTGGCATTCCATTGTACAGGTGAGTCCCGAATTCTTTTTAAAAAGCCACATTTTATTTATCCCCAGCGAATGGAAACTACTCCTCTCCTTTGGCAATAAGCTAAATAGGGTTAGTGACGGTGATTCATCAATCATTATGGCATTCTCGACTAGAGTAGTCGTTTATTTTTTTTAGCACTAGTAGGTAAAAAGTGACGTCACTATTCTTATGGAATGGGCGCTGGAATATGTAAATTGCCTTAGATAGAGAATAAAAAAGTAAGAATCTGTGAACCACCCTTACCTTCCTTCCCTACTCATACCGCAGACAGCGTTCATTGTTATTTTCCCCCGATGGCCCCACTGGGTCAGGGCAATCATCATAGCCCGGTCGTCTTGCGACGTCAATGCTTCAGTATCCGAACCACAGGGCTCTAAGCATGCTCTTGGTGTCGAAGCACAGTACTACCGCTCTTACTGCACCCCCTTCCCCCGTCTAAGGACCCCTTGGGCTTGCCATAGATTGTCATAATGATCACTATGCGAATTTTCGCCCGCTCCTTTCACATCTGTATGATGGAATTCATTTCTCTATATACACGACAAAGGCATCGCCTTATCTGGTTACCCAAATTGCTGTAATTGGTGATAATGGACAAAAGATAACTTTGTCCTGGAATCGAGTAAATCCCTCGTTAGTTAATAGACCCCCTCCCCTCCTTTTTTCCCAGACACCTGGCCAACTTGTCCAACAATCCCGATGTGATCCTTCCCGTGCCCGCTTTCAACGTGATTAACGGTGGCTCGCATGCTGGTAACAAGCTGGCTATGCAGGAGTTCATGATCTTGCCAACGGGCGCTTCCTCCTTCACCGAAGCCATGAAAATGGGTACGGAGACTTACCACCACCTTAAGGCAGTGATCAAGGGGCGCTTCGGTCTCGATGCCACGGCCGTTGGTGACGAGGGTGGTTTCGCTCCCAACATTCTTAACAACAAAGAGGCTCTTTCCCTAATCTCCGAGGCTATTGAGAAAGCCGGTTACACCGGCAAGATTGAGATCGGTATGGATGTGGCCGCCTCGGAGTTCTTTAAAGGAAGCAACACTTATGACCTCGACTTCAAGAGCGCCAACAACGACGGATCTCAGAAGGTGTCCGGCGACCGCCTGCGGGAGATGTATATGGAGTTCTGCAACGAGTTTCCCATCGTATCCATTGAGGATCCATTCGACCAGGTAGGAATCCCTTTGACCAGAGATGCTACAGCATCGGTATAAAGGGTTAATTTCCATGGGAAGAAAAATTCTGAATATCCTCGTAGGATGGAATATTAATGGTCTTTATGCGCTTATCGCACTTTGTGGGGAAATAGTTATAGTCGAAGGAATCCCTCCTCATGATTCAATAGCATCGAGTAAGATTTATGGAGACTATCCCTTGGTATGGAAGTTGGACAGGAAGCTTTAGTTTTCCTTTAGGAATTTATTATTTTTATTCTGCCTTTTTTAGGATGACTGGGAAAACTGGACCAAAATGACCTCTGCCACCAGCATCCAGATCGTCGGCGATGACTTGACTGTGACCAACCCTAAACGCATACAGACCGCCGTTGATAAGAAGGCTTGCAACTGTCTCCTCTTGAAGGTGAACCAGATTGGTTCCGTCACAGAATCTATCGAGGCCCAGTTGCTCGCCAAGAGCCATGGTTGGGGCACCATGGTCTCCCACAGGTGAGGAAATGCAAGATCTTCTGTAACGATTGCGGGTTAATCAGCCTGTACCTCCAGCACAGAAAGGGGCCGGGAAAAGCAATATTAATGAATAAAATGAAATGCGAGGCTGAAGAAAACAAAGCGTATGGTGATCTTTGTTTGACAAAAAGAAATGTCTAATCCAACAAGGGCATTCATTTTCTGGCAAAAAAGAGTCTGCATTACTGTATCTTAAGTTCTAAATGCATGGAGTGAAAGTTGGGATTTAACGCTTTCAGGAAAAAGTGTACAAACAGCACAAATATAGGGCGTTTCTAAAACTTTTATCATTTGAGATGCAGATATCCCAGAAACCACTTTGTCAAGCAAATGAAACTGAACAGGCTTATTTTGGGGCAATGTAAGATTTATTGGTCAAAATTAGAATAAGAAATTCAAAAGTATGTGCATTCCATGAACGATTTCGCAAATGTCCAATATGCGCTGCCTGAAACACGGCACGCGTCGACTCCAGCTCCTGCCAAACACGCTGCAGTGTCATTGCCAAGAGTCACCAGCGCGCCAGTCCTTCTTTGTTCCTCTAGGTTTGCAGAAAAGGAAAGGGGACATAAACCAGAGATAAAAAAAAAATCGCATGGTGAACAGTTCAGTTGAACGTGGAGGCCATTTCAACAGCGCATTGTTTTCATCACTAGCCCACCTGATCTTCGGGACACCACAAACTGTCGTTGGAAGAATCTGGGTTTCCAGGCTTGCTGCTCTTATAGACTTCTTTGTGGGCCTCGCAAGGGCTTTTCGCGAACCCGCTCGAGCATCTCTTCCGATGCTAGTGGTCGTCCAGTTCCTTTTGCCCTGTTTAGACAGCCTCCCTTTTTTAACTTTTTGTCATGTCCAAATCTGCATCGATGTTGGTGCATTTATATAGAATTTTCTCACAAATGCACGTGGAACATTCTTCTTAGACTGTTTGAGCATAAACGCCTCTACTTTTACAGTTAATGGCATTTATATATCTCAAAATATTAAAAAAAAAGAAACCTTGACGTTTTTCCATGCGTGCTGTTAAAATTGAATGAAAATTGGTAAAGTTATTAGATTGCGAAATGATATAAGATTTTTAGAACACCCTGTATTCAATGGAGTTGGACTCTCCTTGTGAGAAAGGGTTGGGTAAAGAATGGATGGTCTATTAGATGTTTTGATTTAAACAACTGTGCCTGTGTAACGATTGAGAGAGCAATAATTAAAAACTGAGCTTGCAGAGGAAGAGAACGATATCTTTGAAAGTATAACGAGCAATGTATTATAACGATTGCCTCTGGGAAGACGTGTAGGTGTTTATTGAGAGAGGAAGGATTGACAAAACGTCTATATTCCCTCCCTGGGAAAAGATTTTAATTTAAAGAAACCTGGACAGGTATCTCTTACATAATTGACTACCCTTTTCAGGTCTGGTGAAACCGAGGACACCTTCATCGGTGACCTGGTAGTTGGACTCTGCACCGGTCAAATTAAGACCGGAGCTCCTTGCCGATCTGAGAGGTTGGCTAAGTACAACCAAATCCTTCGTATTGAAGAGGAATTAGGAGCTAATGCCAAATATGCTGGGAAATCATTCAGACACCCCTGCTAAGAGGTTGGCAACCATCTTCAGAATCTCCTTCGGTCGGTTGATTCTTCTTATTTAAATTTTAGTAAATGTAAATTCTCTCCTTGAAAGAAAGGAAGCTTTAATTAAGTTATCGAAGAAAGAGATTCGTTCACGCAATGTTAAGTCTTATGGTAAGTCATTGCAAGTTGTAGTTTGGGGACACACTTTCCTCTATTCCAAGTAAGAATTAAATGTGGGTTGCATGGTTATTTGAGTCGCTTCAGCTGAAGTTGGGAATAGTATTAAATTCGAACTTTACATTATTTTGTGATATTCTTTCTTTAGTGACATGAACGAGAGATGATTTGGAATTTAAATCTGAAATCAGTCAATTCTGTAGAAGAGATGGAACAAAGTGTTGTTCGTTGGTCAATAAATGTTATTGTTTGTCATTTTCTTAATATCCTTTATATCAGCGTCATTATTCTCGAATATAACCAACAAGAGGCTCTGCGGTCTGTACGTATCTCCGCTGGCAACCTTATTAACCGTTTCCCTTGCAGGGGATATTCTATTGTGCTCTGTACCTGGAGGAGCCACACGTTCTCCCTCCCTGACTGCAAATTAGGGAAGTCTTGTCACTGGATTGACTTAAACTCTGATGGGGCCTGGCAAAGTTGTTGGTACGACTATCCCCTCAACATTTTGTTACCTTCACTTACCAGGGCGAACTGTTCACACCCGGACAGTGCGTAAAATTTTGGAGGCGCAGTCACTGGGTTGCACTGCACTGTGACGTGGCCTGGCAAAGTTGGTGCCCTGCCTCCTCTCTCCCTTTCAGCACTTTTTTTTCTCTTAAGAGTAGCCCCTAAACCCTCTGTCTAGGCTTGAGAAACTGACCAGCTACCTCGTTCCGTGCTAGAAGAGAAGTTTGTAACCTCTATAAACAAGGTCGGCAAGTTGCAAGAGACGAGACCTTGAGGGAATCTGGGCGTTGAGGTGAGAATATCGGTTTTGCCCAATAACTACTTCCCTGCATGTAATGAGCAAACCACTAACCTGCTGCCGACCTCGGGTGCACAAGGCTGTAGTACTGCTTGTGCGAGCGGGCTTTAGTCCCTTGCTCGCTGCCAGGCCAACTAAAAGTCGGGGTCCCGTTTCTGGGTCTGCTACAACGGATCGTCAGAGCCTGGATATCTGAGGGAACCCCACGTGGAATCTCTTGAGCAGACGGAACTTCCATGTGCTGCACACTGCCTGGTTAAGCCTAAATTGGTAAGCCTCGAACCGCGTCCCCCACGATTCACTTTTACGCAGACTAGAATAGCCTCTACAAAAAGATTCGAGAGTAGAGCCGTTTCCCGCTAACCTCCCTGGGGTAGAGCCTCGAACGTAAATAGAGTTCGACTCCCATGAGGAGACACGAAGTTGAGAAGTCTCGCCCAGACTCCAGAAGATTCCCCATGGTCCCAAATCAAGTGCTAGCAACAAAGAAGGTGACAGCTGGACTATTTTGTGCATTTGGAATTAGCCACAACCAGGAGGTAATTCCACTGAACGATCGCCCCCGAGTGATTTTGCCGACTTCTCTCATCAACTTCTGTCGAAGCCCTCCTCATTTCGGGTAGCCGAAAAATAATCCCCTGGACCGGAAGCTACCCCGCCCCCTCTTGTTTTGGAGAACCGTCATCACTCCAACCTCACGCTCAGAAGTTCCGAACGGCCTCACCTCGTGCAAAAGACATCCGTAAGCCAACCCCTCTCCCACCTTCAGTAACTCAATTGAGTTAATTCCCCCTCCCCCATTTGAATAGTCTCCTGTAATACCTTAAGTTCTGACTTCATAGTCTCTTTTGTAACTACAATTCCCCCTTTCGTTTACTAAAGGGGGATAATTTCACCCATCAATTCTCTCATTATTTTCGTGTAAATAAAATTATATTTTTGTAGATGCCTCTTTAAATAACCTTGAGCTTTGCCATTGTCCATAATTTACCTGACCTCGTTGCACTTTCTCGTTACTCAGCTCGTCTAAACTCGTGGGTTTCCGTCCCTTTTGTCGGGTCGCTTTCAAGTTATTGGTCCCTCCCTCATAGATATAATATGGTATTGATATAGTGTAATGTCATACCATCACACCATCCTTTATAGGATTTTGACGTCCTCCTAAGCATATCCAACCTGTAGCCCTTCCCCTATCACTGCCTAGTTAGTAGATGCGACTGGTGTGGAAGGACCGCCCACGAGAGAACTTCTTTAACACAACTAGGGTGAACCCCTGAAAAGTCCGAAACCCGAGAGGAGAGCGGCTTGACGTGGGATATAGCCCACAAACTGCCCGCTTTTTGTGTTCACAAGTGTAAGGAATCTTCGTGTGTTGTCTGGTTTTCATAAGATTTCGCCGAAATGTCTGACTACCTCTCTCAATCCTCTGCGTTGTGGCGGTGAGGAGCTGAAAGATGACAATACTGTGTCGGGTGGAGGGGCTCCCCTCCTACCTCATGAATGCGGCTACCTTGGAGCCGCCCACCGACAGCTCGACCATCTGTGATGGAGGTTGCCCTCCTGAGCTTCCTCGGCGGCCCCTAAAAGACGGTGGAGAAGGAGCTTTTGGCTCACTTTTTTTTGCAGTCGCCTCTACTTGCGGCAGGTCCCTTCCAGGGGTTGGTCCCAAAGGTGCTCTGGCATTCTCGTGCTGAGGTGGGTCAGCCCTCTTCTTCCCTGGTGCTGCGAAAAAGACTTGCTACATCCCTTTTCTCCCTCCCCAATTATTTCCTTTTATTGCCCTCTCTTTTCCCTTCTTCTTTCCTGTATCCTTTTGCTCTGACGGTTACCAGACTTTTACCTTTTGGGGGGGGAGGGGGGGAGGATTCTTTCTGTGTGTATCTTCTGGGTGCCCGCTCTCCGAAATTCGTACATCATGAGGGTGACACTACCCTTCTACAGTGAGCCGTTGATTAAATAGTGCCTCATGCTTCATCTACCGCTTCTTCCCTAAAACAACGGCCATTACCTATGCCGGCGTAACTCTATTACTAAGATAAATCTCAATATTTCTGGATCGCCGATCAAATTTGTCACCCATGCTAAATTCCTAGGTCTTATATGCGACCAACATATGACATGGTGATATCATATTGAAGACCTTATTAGATGTGTCCCGTACTTGGCCTTATAGCCTCTGTAGATAGAGGGGAGTAGGAAAAGGGGCAAAGAAAAAAAATATAGCGTAGGCGAGTTGCGAACAGCTTCCCGCGTCGCTGGACCACTGTTAGCCAGCGGTGAATCCACTCCGCTATCCTGAGTTTAAAAAAGACTCATTCAAACGAAGCTTTTAAGCCACTCGCCTGCACTTCTCGTACGCTATACCTCTTTATCAAAGCTACACTCAGGCGCTGATCAATGCACCGTCCTCAAGATCTACAAATCACTTCTGTTAAAGCTTGATTACGACTGCCACCTGCTTCCAAAAGCACGTTGAATAACCTCAACTACCTACATCATAGATGCCCCCGCCTTGCTACAGGAGCCTTTAAGTCTCCCCCTGTGATTTCTCTCTACGCTGAAACGCAATTCTTTTCCTCTCGTGTTGCCGTGATGAATATTGCCTCCGATTCTACGTCAGATCCCTCCGTATGTGCTCTAAACTTGCTCGAATTCTCTGATCTACCACCCTCCACCGAAGATTCGCCCTTCACCTATTCATACATCCTGCATATACCCGAACTCATAGAAACACTCTAGCTTCAACATGTGTTGCTCTGGAAAGGCGCACCTACGCTACCCCAGTGGACTAGCAGGAGTGCTCAGTTTTGTGGACCTTTCCTGAGAGGTCCCAAGGATAAAATACCAGCCGCAGCGCCACGCGTTATGTTCCAAGAGCACGTAGACCCTCCCCACGGTGAAACTCCTATTTATACCAACGGATCGAAAACGGATGCCGGGGCTGGAAGTGCCGCGGTTCTCCACTCACACCTGACGGTCCACCCTACAGCATCCGTCATCTCAGCAGAACTCGTAGCCATTAAAATAGCCGTACACGCCCTCGGTCTCCATCCTCCCAGGGTCCTATACCATATTTTCAGACTAGGAGCGCACTGGCTTCCCTTCAGTGATTGTTGCATCAGCACCTTGTAGCCATAGAGGTAATGGAAACTATACACCTTGTAACAGAATGCCCCTTTTGATCACCCCACACCTGCACCACCTTTGTAGCAGTATAACTTGTGGTCGTGATATACTTCTTTGATGAAGTAGGCTTTGTTCTAACAGTGCTAATTTTGTTGTTTTAATGAAGAGCCCCTTCAACACGTAAGGATATAAAGAAACACACAGGAATTCCCAAAATAAACTTATATTTTAAATTTAACAATTTAATACACAAAAATTACTTCAATTAACTTGACCCTCTAATATTAGCTAATTCGATGCTCACTTCAATATACAAGAAAGAGGCTAATTGTCTCTACTGGAGTTTAAATACCTTGGTTGCTCTGGTAGCGGGTTTGAGTCTGACGTTGAACTCAATGAACCCCAGACACCACAGGAATCTAGTAGGTCCTTTGACACGTGCTTCGACCAGATTGTTGGAGGTGGTCGAGATCACGAGGTACTTTGGCGAGTGTAGCAGATGGGGGTCCACACGGTATTCAATGGGAGGAAGGGGGGGGGTCTTCAAGGGCGAGAACAATCACGGGGCTTTAGGAGGCACCAGGGTAGGCGGGGTGTGTCTGGCGAGAGTAAGTTGAACTTGGCTCTTAAACCAAGTTAACTTAGAGTTTGGTGTGACCACCGGGCAACGGGTTCGAGGGGGAGTTTTCTCCTTCGTTCCGTAATTCCTCATGGGTTAGGACTGTACTCGGAGGGAGGATGGTCTTCTTCAAGGGCGAGGATAGAGGAAGGGGGTCCCTCTGATGAGAATAAGTTGAACTTGGTTCTTAAACCAAGTTAACTTATGAGTTTGGCGTGGCCACCGGGTAACGGGCTCGAGGGGGAGCCTTTTTCCTCTTCTTTTTGTAATTCCTCAAGTGCAAGGAATATCCCTGGGCTTTAGGATGCACCAGGATATGAGGAGTGTGTCTGACGAGAGTAAGTTGAACCTTAACAAGTTAACTTAGCGTTCGGTTTGATAACCAGGGACTAGCTCGAAGATGAGCTGCTTCTTGCCCCCTTGGTAGCCCTGCCTCTCTCGCAGGGGACTCCGTAGCCTGGTGACTTATGTATTCTACCTGTCCAGTCTTGGTAGCCCGGCCTCAAACCGGGGACTTCGTAGCCTGGAGACTCGCGTATTCTACCTGTCCAGTCTTGGTAGCCCGGCCTCAAACCGGGCACTTCGTAACCTGGAAACTCACATTTGTCCCACGTGTTTGTTATTTATACCTCGTCACCCCACTGGGGTAGGGGTAGGAGGGGGGGCCTGTTGACGGGCCCATGAGGGTTCTTATTCCAACGGTTTTTCTTACCAAGTCTTACCCCCGGCTTCCACTGGTCTTCGAGCTTGAGAGAAATGCTTCTCCTATTTCTTACACGAGGTGCGACGTTAGTGTGCCACTTGCAAATTGGCCACTGTTGCCTCACCCACGAACACCTAATGGCAAGTGAAGAACCACCATCTTGCGAAACTTGTCATTCTCGCATCTCATTGCAACACATCTTATTCACCTGCCCGAAAGAAGTACGTCGGTCCGCACTCCACCTTTGTTTCTATTCTCAGAGATTCCCTTGATATTATGCCCAACTTAATACGATTCCTTTCTTTTATCAAAACCTTGTCCATGAAGACCTTACTTGATCGCATGGTAGTGCTTTCTTTTGTTTAGTTTTTAATATTTTAATTGAACCAATATTTCCACATTATTTGAACGCCTCTTTTGCTGGCAGAACAGTTATCCCTTATTTTTATACTAACTTAAGCCAGATGAGCCTATAGGGCAAAAAAGGCTATAAATTCTTAAATTAATTGGACTGATTCTGAATTCTTTTAAGGTCGGAGGTTTAGCATCTCCGTTGCCTTCGTTCGCGATGTCCAAGGCCAAATTCATCATTGATCTTTTTTATCCGTGCGTAGAACTCGGACAGCCTCTTCCTTCATAAGGATGGAGTAGTGAATCCGTATCCCTCAACGTGAGCGAAATACCGAATGCAACCGAGTTGCAGTAAGGCTGGGTACTTGTAGCCCTCCTGGTGGGGAGTTCCAAGGGAGAATGTGAAGTTAGTCTCTTAAGGGTTGTCAGGCCTAACAGTCCCTCGCTCGTTAGATCCCTATGCCAATGATGTGGACCCAGATCTAGATTATCAATGCTTTTTAGTCTCAAGTTCCTCGTCTGAAACCACGCTGGTAAAAGTGGATGCGTATGACGTCAACGATTTTTTATTTTTCATTATGGTAGCCCATCTGGCGACTGCCTACTTGGCTATAAGTTAATATGTACAACAAATCCTACTACTAGGCTATATTAAAAAACAAAACAAATAACGATAAAAAAGGACAAAAGCTAAAGAAATAACGAGAAAAGGCAAGAAGGAAGCGTGCACCGTCGTCGGGGGTAGGCACGCCTACCCCCGACTTGTGCGGAGATCACCCAGACTGGAACATTTAACAAGAATGTGCCGAATAGCCTGGGAGACAACACAGTCTTCACAGTATGGCACAGGCGAGTGTGACCAATTAGGAGACGATTGACATCAACGAATCGTGTGAACCCTGGTGTGGTGAACCCTTCCAGATGTGGTCAAGAGGTAGTGGTGATATTGTGATTGAGATGTCATCTCACTCTTAACCCAACCTTGTCCGAAATCTGTCTTCGATTGCCGAAGTTTGCATAACCATTTCGTCTCACTTCCATCTGGATTTTGTCAAAGGCGTTGTCCATTCGAGTGAATTAAAGGACTACGATATCCCCCGTCTACACCTGTTGGCTCTGCTCGATTCACAAGTGCCAGTGATTTTTTCGTTGAGCGCCAAGAACTGTACCAGTTTATTAAAGTTGGGTACTTTCGTGTTCCGTAAATTCCCTACGTCCAACTACCAAGACGGTGCGTCAACTGCAAAAAATTTGGACATGTTGTTCGTGCATGTCGGCACCCCCATTCCTGTGTTAATTGTGGTTCTGATTATCATGGCCCTGAATGCGCCAGAACACCGCAATGTACCAAATAGGGTGGTGCTTATAGTACTGCGTTGAAGACTTGCGCAATTTCTTAAACGAAAAGGAGATCCTCGCTTTGCGCGGCTTTGTTCTGGACGTGAGGGAGGCTCGCTAACGTGCTCGAGCACAAAGTTTACTTTACAGCCGTCTTTTCTCAGATGTTTCGGGCGACGCTAGATGAAACTGACCGTCACGTTCAGAGTTGCGACACAGCCGTAGCATCTCATTGCCCATCTTCTACCACTAATGTTGGTAGCACACCCGATATACCTTCGAAGCATCACTCTAACAACAAGATACTTAGCGTTGTTGCCCTCTCCCCGGCCGCCCTAGCCGGGATTGTCGTTCAGCGTGAGACCCTTGCCGACATTTTACGTTATTTAAAAGTATCCTCTGTATAGACTTGTGGTGTTTTTTCCCCGGCCCCGTGATGAGACGAAGGTTTTTTTTACCTGGGTCGTCGACCACCAATACAGGTAAATCTCAAAAATAATTATTAAATTCAGTATTATATCTTAGATGACGTCCAAAAACTACACTTCATAATTTGCTGATGTGTGGGAAAAGTCGAATCTGTGTTAGTGCTCACTCTTGTATGATATACTATTATTTATTATCAATGATGTGTAAGATAACCATTATTAATCATTAATGCCCTTTTCTCAGAGTACTCAGAGGGCGGAATTCAGGTCAGCTCCTACTCACAAGTTTTTATCCTGGATCCGCCACTGCCAGGAGAACAAACTGAATACTCGCTCTTTTGCGGCGATGCCTGGTTTTCGTATTTTCCCCCTTGTTGCTCATGTCGTGGGCTCATCTCATGTTAGGCTGTTAGTTATTGTTTCGTCATCAAACCATGTATTCCCCTCCCCCCTTCCCCGCCTTCACGCTACCCTCCAAGCTTTTGCCACGTAGGTTTCTAAAACAAGGCTTTTTACTGTTTGCTCTATTCACCTCCCTCCTTCTTTCCCATTGTTAAGACCCGATCATTTAGAACTTGGAGATCATTTACCCTCTCCGTTTATATTACTCGGTGATTTTAATGCCAAACACCCATATTGAGGCGAAGTTACTCGTAATGCCAAAGGTAGTATTTTAGTCTTTTATTATCTGACTTTCTTTGCGGTTTAAACTCCGTTGATTTTACGTCTTCTCATGTCCAGACTGACTCTTTTCGCAGTGTTGACTTGTTTCTCTGTTCTCCGGATTGTCTCATTGATTTTCGGTGTTCCGTCTTTGATTATCTCTATAGTAGTGACCACTTCTATATTGTCTTATCGGCCGTTTATCTTAGCCCTCATCCAACCATGCCTCTCTTGTGGGACTTAGGCTATGCTGATTGGGAAGGCTTCCGAGAAGCATCTTTCAAAAGTGCCTCCTTGGGGACCTTCAATGGTGTGAACGCGGTGGTATCGGATTCACATCGATTTTCTACAGTGCGGCCACATAGAGCATTCCTCAGAGGCAATCCGTAACGGGTCGCTCAACCATGACCTGGTGAACCTCGGAGTGTGCGGCAGCCGTCAAAAACTACATGTTAGACCATGCCCGGTTCTGGCGGAAACCAATCTTAGGTAACAAGGTTTACCAAAACCGAGCTTGGGTGTTTCTACAGTGAACCCTTCGTCCTTCTCGATTTCCTCTATGACCCCTACCGCAAAGATCTGGGAGGTTTAAGGTAAGGAACCAGCTGGGCAGCTGTCCAATCCAAGTGGATTTTAAATGGCAGCCAAAATAAAAAGAAGCAAATTAGTTATAAAAGAGGAAGGAGACCACAATGTGATAAAAATTTAAAAATGAGGGTTTAAAAGATTGTCTGCCAGAATGAAAAGAAGACGAGTGAGGCGAGGGATAATTAAATGGGGCGGGAAACAGGACTACCGGAGAGTGGCGAAATGAGAGTATTCTAGTAGAAGATGGGCGACCGATTGGTCCCCACCACCGAAACAGCAGCAAGGGCTGATTTGAGCATCGGCCGAAACAAGATGACTGTGGCTAAGTTTTGTGTGGCCGATGCGAACGCGGCAAAGGGCCACCTCTAAGCACCGTAGTCTCTGAAGTTTCGAGGGCCAAGAGCCAACAGACTTTTTAATTTTATATAATTTAAATGATGAGCATCTATCCCATTGGTCCTGCCACAACTGAAAATATATTCTCTTATGGAGGGAAAGAAATCTCGATAAGGCAATGCAGAGTTATCTGGGGACACAGAGTAGGCTGAACGGGCCAGCTGATCAGCCCCCTCGTTGCCCAGGACCCCTACATGCCCGGGACTCAACAAAATATAACTCGATATCGGGACGCATTCTGGACCAGCCAGCTGCAGATTTCTGTGACTAAGAGATGGGAAGCATAAAAGAGTGAATTGCCTATGAGACATTCCTAGAGTCGGAGAAAATGAGAATCTTTAAAAGGTAAAAATTGGATAAGTCTAAAAGCTAAAATAATGTCTGAAAGTTCAACGGTAAAATAGAAGCTGCCAGGAGCAAAGACAAAGTTAAAAACTCTCATAAGTAGGTGGCGGCGGCACCCACGCCATAGTCTGATTTGGAACCATCCGTGTATATCGGGCATTGTTGTATGCGTGAAGTCGCATGCTCTAGGAACAGGCTCTTAAGGAAGCAAGGGTCCAAGGTAGACTTGTCCAGGCTCCACATTCTGGTACAAACTGTGGGAGGTGGAGCACGCCAACTAGGGGTCAGCGACGATGGGAGGGCAAGGACCCTTAGAGCGCCCAGGTTGGAGAAACGATCTCTTATCTGGAAGTTCAGGGGGTGGAGTAAGGACGGCAACCTATCGAATGCCGCCGTTAACTCAGCAGCATGCAGGCATCTGTAAAGCTTTGACACAGGGACCTACCGTACACGGCAGAGCTATCTCAACCAGATCTGGAATCGATGAAAGGGCAAGGGGAGTATCCCACTCTCACAGTAAAGGTTGTAGACGGGAGAAGTGGGCAAGGTTCCACTGGAGAGACGAACTCCGAGGTTGCCAATCGGGTTCAGCATTTTAAGGGCTGAGGGGGAAGTAGAGGAGTAAATTTGGCATCCATAGTTCAATTTGGATTGGACGAGGGCAGTATATAGTGACCGCAGTGTTTGACGATCACTGCCCCACGAAGTGTGCGAGACGACTTTCAAAATGTATAGAGCCCACAGAGAGCCCGTTCAAAGACGGCGTAGGTGTGGTAACCAGGATACGTTGGGATCAAAAGTTACGCCCAGAAACCGAAACTCAGAGATAAACTCTATATCTACACCTTGTAGGGAGATAGGTGGCGGAACAAGAGTCCCTCTACTCTGGTGGAAATACATTACCTTAGTTTTGCTCCTAGAAAAGCGGAATTACCTAAGTTGTGCACTTTTCGAGACCGCATCGACTGCCACTTGCAACCGACGCGCTGCTGATGGTAGGCGAGGCGAGGAACAGTATAGTGCAAAGTCATCGATGAACAGGGGCGTCGATACACCCTCTGGGGAAGAGGAAATGGTATCATTGATCGCAATTACGAAAGAAAAAAAACGTTGCCCCGAGAAACTCCCTCCTATTTGGGTTTCAGATCAGAGTAGGTTTCTTCATCACGCACCATAGAGGATCGAGATGTAAGACACTTTGAATATAGGACGGTAAAAGACCTCTCATACCCGAAACGAATAGCTGCTTTAAGATGCGTATCTCCATGTTGTATCGTAGGCCTTCTCAATGTTAAAAATATGGCCAAAACTCGGTACTTTGACGAGAAAGCTTTCCGTACCGATCCCTTGAAATGTATTAAGAGGTCAAGGGTACTAAGACCCTTGAGAAAACCGCACTGAAGTCGGGACAGTAAGTTATTGGTTTCCAGAAACCAGCTTAGGCGCATCAACACCATCCTCACTAGCAACTTAATCAGACAGCTGGTAAGAGCGGAAATAAAAAGAATGATGATGGTTAAAAAACATTTACTCATATAAGGTTGTATAAGTCAAGTAAAAAAATGATTCAGTGGTAGGAGGTGCCAAATCATATCAAAATGGATCCCGTCAAAGCCAGGAGAAGTGGATCTACAAAGGAACAATGTAGCGCGTAACTCGTAATAGAGAATAGGGCACTACGCTAAAGATTAGATTTTGTTGTAAAATTGACATGATGAGACTCTTTGTTTGATTTATAGGCTAGAAAAGCCTTATTGTAACGTCTAACACTAATAACAGCACAGAAATAGCCGGCCAAGGCATTGTTGACCACTAGTCTTTCATTCACTAAGGATCCCTATAAGTTGAGTGTGAGAGTATTATAGCCTGCGTAACAACTCCGGATCTCGTTAATCCTCTTCCATATCTTTGCGGTCGGGGTCATAGAGGAAATTGATGAGACGTAGCGGCGCCATTAGGTTCGATGAGCCTGACGAAGGGTTCTGTCAAGCTTATTGCCCAAGGTTGGGTTCCGCTGGAATCGGGAATGAACTAACTTGTAGTTTTTGACTGCTGCCGCACACTCCGAGGTCTACCAGGTCACGGTTGAACGACCCGTTACGGGTCGACTCCGAGGAATCTGTGTGGCTGCGTTGTAGATAATCGATGTGAAGTATGCTACTGCCGCGTTGACACCTTCGATGGTCCCCAAGGAGGCACTTGTGAAGGACGCCTCTCGGAAGCCTTCCCAATCGACATGGCTTAAATCCCACTTGAGAGGCATGGGTGTATGAGGGCTATGGTGAACGACCGACGAGACAATAGGGAAGTAGTCACTCCCATGGAAGTCATCAAGAGTTGACCATCAAAAATAAGTAAGGCAATCTGGGGAACAGAGACAGGTTAAAACAACTAAAAGAATCCGTCTGGACATGATAAGAGGTAAAATCGCTCGTGTTTAAAACGCAAAGAAAGACATATAATAAAAGAGACTCCAACACACTGCCTTTGGCATTCCGAGCAATGTCGCCCCAATATGGGTGACTGGCATTAAAATCTCCGAAGAATAAAAACGGGGAGGGCAACTGATCCACAAGTACTGAAAGGTCGGGTCTTGACAATGGTAAAGAGGGAAGGAGGTAAATAGAACAAACAGTGAAAAAAACCTTGTAATTAAACACTCACAGTAACAGCTTGGAGGGTAGTGTGAAGGAAGGGGGGGGGGGAGAGATACAAGGTGGGATGACGAAAATATAAGCGACCCCCCTCCCCATGAGACGAGCCCTCAACAGAGGCAATAGAGTTGAAAATACGAAAACCCGGTACTGCTGGAAGAGGATGCGTACCCAGTGTGTTCTTCTGAAGACAAATAGCAGCGGGGTTGAGAGTTGTCAAGAACTTCAGTTCTTCCCTCTTGGGAAGAAAGCCTTGACAATTCCATTGTAAAATAGAGGATATTATGTGAGACGGTTAGATACCACATTAGATATATTTTTCTCCTTTGTGGCTGATGTTATGTTTGAAGTGCGTTCCAAAGAGCTTGGGGGATGAAGAAAAGATTATGAAGAGCCTGCTATTGGAAAGAAAGAGATCCTGGAAGGAGAAGTGACAGGGGATATGTCAGATGGTTTCGAGGAACCGGCCAGGTGTAAATGGAAGATCGATAAGAGATTTTTGGACGGTAGATCCGGATTGATGGGCCAACGGAGCTTTCGATGTCTGAGAAGTTGATCAAACAACCACAGCTGGCGATGTTTGAATACCATCTGTTTCCATCAGATCATGGGTAGGAGTTTGAATGGGCGAGGCAAACGACCTGGACAAAGTACAAGGAACTGGGTGGATTTCTGATACCATTTGGACTGGTAAGGGGCCTAAGTGCTGTGAAGGGCGGGAAGTGCTTGGGCTGAGAGAATATTCAGCAACAGGAGAAAAGTCCATTGAAGATTCGTGAGGCTCGGCCGAGTCAGCTCCGGAGGCTGCCCGCTAATTGGTGGCCGATGACCGAGGTGAGGAGTCCTTCCTCTTACAACGGGGCTTTGGGTCCTGGGCCAGGTAGAATAAGCTTCACTGGTCGATATAGAAGATTTTTTCTCATGTCTTCAAGCGTCTCCACCTGAGCGTCGGTCATGGCTAGAGCTGCTGGAGAGAGAGAGAGAGAGAGAGAGTCATCATGAGGTATCTCGGTATGAGTGCGATGCTTTGGCGGTATATCGGGAATGCTTCTGACACTAACGGTAGATGGGCGGTAGCACAGGTTTTTGGTCCATTCAGGGCCATGGTAATCAGAACTGTAATTTACGCAGGAATGGAAGTGCCGACAGGCACGACCAATCTGTCCAAATTGATTACAATTGAAGCGCCGTCTTGGTAGTTTGACGTAGGGGCTTACCGGGACACGAAAGTACCCAGCTTTAATAAACTGCGGCAGTTTATGACGTTCGAACGTTAAAATTAATGTGGCAATTGGGAATCTAGTATAGCCTACAGTTTTAGTCACCCTGTATACATGTGTGGCACGTTGGATACTAAGCTTGCTTTTAAAACGGGTGAGGTCGTAGTCCTTTAATTCGTTTGAACGGTCGACACCTTTGACAAAGTTCAGACATGGATGGTGTGAAACGGTTACAGGAACTTTGGCTATCGAAGGCAGATTTCGCACAAGATTATGTTGAGAATGAGATGTCACCTCTACTACTATATCTCCACTTCCTCTTGACCACACCAGTCGGAGTTCATCACAGCGAGACTCAAATGATTCATTAACGTCAAACGCATCCACTTTTGCAAGTGGAGTGTTAGATGACGTACTCTTGACCAGAAAGCGGGGATAATCTAAATCTGGGTCCACATCGTTGTCATAGGGATCCGACGAGAGAGGGAAAGCTGAAAGTGGGTGATGAAGAACGTTTGGCACGAGAACCCTTACGAGTGGGTGAAGTTTTAGGTTTATGGCTAGCCATTGCAAATAGAGATAACTTCACAATTTCCCTCGGAACTCCCCACCATGGAGGCCAACAGGGGCCCGGTGCTACTGCAACTCTAGATTCGGTTACGTCCGGTATGTCCTCTTGAAGAATGGATACGGATCCACCACATCACCTTTATAGACTAAAAAGGCTGCCCGATTTCTTTTACGTACGGAGAAAAGGGGCCAATGATGGGTTTCTCCTTGAGCATCGGCAGACAAAGGCGATGGAGATGCCCAACCTCCTCCGACCTTCATAAAAGAACAATTCAGAATCAGTCCGAAAATATTTGCAGGGATCCTTTGTTAATAACAGTCTGGTGGTCAGAAAGCTTTGAATAACCATTTATGTGCTGTCAGCAGTGTGTTCTTACTTATACAGTCTTACATGGATAAAAGGTTCTTACCCATCAATATAACGCGGTGGGATTGTTCTCCCTTTTGTCAACCGGAAAGGCATGGATTGGACGCAAGTCACTATCGCCTTATAGCTCTTATTAGCTGCCTGAGCAAGTTGCTAGAGAAGCTTGTGCTGGTGCACCTGAATTGGTTCTTGAAAACCAATCACTTACTGTCCCCACTTCAGTGCAGTTTTCGCAGGTGTCATAGCACGCTTTAGCTCTTAATACGTTTTAAAGCATCGGTCAGAAAGCTTTTTCGTTAAAGCACCTGGTCTTGGAGATATTCTTAACAATGAGAAAGCTTACGATACTGCATGGATACAGAGTGTCTTATGATAGCTATGCGTCTGGGTTATGGGAGGGGTTTTACCGTCCTTTATTCAAAGTTTCTTAGCATCTCTATCCTTTACGGTGCGTGTTGCAGATACCTTCTGGGAACTACAACCCAAGAAAAGAGAGTAGTTCTTCAGGGCAGCGTTCTAACTTTTTCATGTTTTGTAATTACGATCAATGCTATCATCTCTACTCTAACAGATGACGTATCGACGACCATGTTCGTCGAGACTTGGCACTCTACTGTACTTCACCTCACCTTCCATCAGTGGTGCGGCGTCTGCAGTTCGCAGTTGATGTAGTTTCGAAACGTCCACAACTTATGATTCCGCTTTTCCACGAACAAGAAGAAAGCTATGTACTTACACCGTGCTAAAGGGGTTCTTGTATAGCAATACGCTCTGGCATTCTTATAAAATATTACATGTATCAATATTCCATTGCATCAATTTAAATATTACCATTACCTAATATCATTTTAACATAATGTACCTTGTGCATAAATATTAGCATACTTTCCTTTTTAAATTCAATGTTAGAATATCTATTTATTCTCCCATTTAATTTCTACAATCTCAACTTAGTTATATATAAATTATCAATCATCTTAAATAATCCTATTATTAATGTATCAATCAAAAATCTCAATTTTTCATGTATATGTATTTTCAATATATCTTTTGTAATAAATATTTGCCATCCAAAAATCGTGGCTAAGATACATTTTGGGGGGCAAGAATCCTTTAGTTAAACAACAAACTAACGCGCTTTCAGCTGTCTGGCATTGAACACAAAAATTTCCCCTCGTGCTTCGTCATTACTATCATAAAGCTCAATAAATATTCCTTCTCCAGTTAATCATTAAATTCCAAACAAATCATACTTAGTCTAATTCCTAGTCTCTCATTCCAGACACTCATAGACAAGGGTTGTTACCTTGTTGCCTAGTTACCCTTTTACCAATATTTACCTTGCTATCTACTTGTACCAATTTATACCTGTTTATACATCGTTGTGCACTACCTTACACCAAGCTTAGTCACGACGAAAATTCAGTATTAAACTCATGTTCATTTTTGTATAATTAAAATCAAATTCAATCATTATATTTCAACTATGTTCTATTCTTGTTAATCTATAATATATATATATATATATATATATATATATATATATATATATATATATATATATATATATATATATATATATATTGTTCTATCTTATGTGTATTCCATCCATTCCCTTAACGATTTCGCCGTCAGCTATTACGCCTAAATTCGCCGCAAGCTCAGCCACTCGAGCCTTGTTTACGATTCATCTCTCAATGATTTTCTCTCTTGAAAAACTTATAAATATAGGTATCTTGTGAAGCATCTATCTAGGTTCATACCAGAATTTGTTTAATTATCTCTCATACGTTCATTCATTCTTAATTACAAAATCAAGTATAAAATTTCAACCCAGTCACATAGTTTCATATTTTTCGACCGCGCCAGCCAGCCGATTCATTTAGTCACTGTCGTGGTATGACATTATATTATATCAATACCATATTATATCTATGGGAAAGGGACCAATAACTTAAAGGCGAACCGACAAGGGGACGGAACGCCACGAGTTTCGACGGGCGGAACAGCGAGAAAGAGTGCAACAAGGTCAGGTAAAACTTGGGCAATGGCAAAGCTCAAGGTTATTTAAAGAAGCATGTACCAAAATATAATTTTATTTACATAAGATAAGAGAATTAATGGGCAAAATTACATCGGTAAACGGGTGGGGTGGGGGGGGGGGATGCAGAGTTATGCATCAGACTATGAAGTTAAAAAATAATGTATTACAGAAGGTGACTAATAAAAAGGCGAGGATTAACTCAAATGGGTTACTAAAGGGGAAGAGGAGTTGGCTTACGGAGGATTTCGAGTGAGACGTCAGGGTAAGGCTTCATGAATGTCTTCTGCACCTGAGGCGAGGGCGCTCGGAGCTTCTGAGCGGGAAGTTAACGTGATGACGGTTCTCCAAAGGGAGGGGGGGCGGTAACGTATGGTCCAGGGGAGAGTATTTCGGCCACCCGAAAACGAGGGGCGAACGAGGAGGGCTTCAACAGGAGTTGATGAGTGGAGTCAGAAAAATCGCTGGGTAGCGATCGTCAAATGGAATTACCTCACTGGCTGGGGCTAATTCCAACACACAAAAAGTTCAGCCTTCACTTTGCTTTGTTGTTAGCACCTGACTTGGAACTAGGGGAATCTTCTTGGGTCCGGGCGAGACTCCTCAACTATGTGTTTCCCACATGGAAGATGAGTCCTATATATATCCGAGGCTCCCTCCGCGGGGGTGGGGGATACAGCGCTACTCTCGAATGGCCTCGAATCTTCACGCCGAGGCGTTTCTAACTCGCGCAAAGGTGGTCCCTGGTGGACGCGGTTCGAGGCTACCGCTTGTAGAAGGGGAGGAGGGAGGGGGCTTACCTTTTTAAGCCTAACCAACTTCTAGAATCAGCACAAGGACTTCACTTCCATGCTGGAAAAAAAGTTCCACGTGGAATTCCCCCACAGTCACGTATTCATTTTTCGAGCGTCGACTCTCAGTACGTGTGTTAGTTCAAATCCCAAGTTTCCAATTACATCCTTAATTTAATTAATAATATTCTTATTAAATCTAATTTATTATATCTATATAAATACAACGATTTAATAATTTTTCTTTTTTATATAATTTTCATTTTACCTTCATTCGCGTGACTGAATTTTGTACTCACACACACACACACACACACGCACATCATTCATATCCACTCATCTACACATGTACTCAGATGACCTTAGACAACGGCCCAATCGAGCAAATTAGCGAAGCCCCTGCCCAAAATCCTCAACTCATCCAAGGGCACGCCCACGCATACATCTTTCTTCCCGTGTACGACCTGGCAAACCCTATCGCATAAATAGAGGCGTCAGTCCTCATCCTTAAGCCTCAGCATGTGATGGAAGAAGAAAAGATAGCTGCTGTCGTCCAGCGCCTCCCCCATGAGTATTGTTAAAGAATTTAAAGACTTTTTACTAGATGGGGGGCAGGCGAGCATTCTGGAACGCCTCAGTGGTGCATTTAATGCGAAGTTCAGCAGGTCTTAGGTTGACGACCTGAGAGAGCTCCAATCTATTCCGTAATTTCTAAAACATTTGTAGGCTCTTATCAGGGTGAAATGTGCACAATTCGAGTATCTTAACTCCCTCCTCACTGAGATCTTCATGGGGGGAGTTCCAGAGGGGATCAGGCCTTTAATTATTAACGAGGGGGGATTCATCGATCGAGCAGCACACTTTTTGTGATATATCCTTCATTCATTCACTAATTACCCTTACTTTGCAGGACATGACATAAGCAACGCTTGTGAACATGAATAGATATCAATGGGAGCTCCAGCAAAGAATATACTGCGTCAAACATTTCTACAAGACAGGCTCGTTCAAGAAAGTGCAGACACTTTCGTGCATCAGTTCGAATGTGAAAAACCCCCCTCCAAGAGCAGAATTGTGGACTGGGTGGACTACTTCAAGAACTACAGGACAGTGGAGAACCTCAATGTAGCCAGTGACAACTGTCCAGACTATTCAGGACGCCCCCGAAAGCGTACAGCTGAGCTGGTCGAGAGCATGAGAGGGTCAGTTCAGCAGAGTCCAAAACGCTCTGTGCGCAAGCGAAGTCAGTCCATCGGTATATCCCGTGAGACTTGCAGGAGAGTGCTAGTAATGGATGTAAAGGCCTACCCATTCAGAATACAGACGAAGCAGACCCTTACAGCCTTAGACAAGGAGCAGAGAAAGGCTATGGCAGTCAAGATACTGGAGAAGATTCAGGAGGTCCCAACTTTCCTTAACCTCCTTTGGACCTCAGATGAATAATAATAATAGGTATTTATAATGCGCTCTTCTGGGGGACCTCCAGACCAAATGAGGTAGTCACCAAGCCCCTTCTATGGTACAATAATACCCCAAAATAAGCCCAATCCTAGCCTTTCAACCACCCATCTACTCAGAAACCACCTTCCGTTTTACTACCTCCTCCTTTTTTGTTGCAGGAACCCTCATTGGCAGAAGTGGTCAATCAGGAGCAAATTTCTCCCTCACTAGTCACTCCGTCAGCGGACAACAGGACTCAAGACTCCCACATCCCGCTTGGTGCCATCTCGTAAGGAACCAACAAGTGGATCACCTTCGCTACATCAACCTTCTCTCGTACCAGTGCCTCGTTCAACGCTAATGGCAGTCCCATAGCGAATCCGCGTCCCCGCACTTGCAGCGAAACCAATGGCACTGTCGTCACATGACCCGGTCGCGTCGTCAAAAGTGTTATAGCAATGCCCTCTAGCATTCCTTTAAAAATATTTTATGTATCAATATTCCATTGCATCAGTTTAAATATTACCATTACATAATATCATTTTAACATAATGTACCTTGTGCATAAATATTAGCATACTTTCCTTTTTAAATTCAATGTAAATATATCCATTTATTTTCCCATTTAATTTCTATAATCTCAACTTAGTTATGTATAAATTATCAATCATCTTAAAAATCCTATTATTAATGTATCAATCAAAAATCTCAATTTTTTATGTATATGTATTTTCAATATATCTTTTGTAATAAATAATTGCCATCCAAAAATCGTAGCTAAGATACATTTTGGGGGGCAAGAATCCTTTAGTCAAACAACAACCTAACGCACTTGCAGCTGTCTGGCATTAAACACAAAAATTTCCCCTCGTGCTTCGTCATTACTATCATAAAGCTCAATAAATATTCCTTCTCCAGTTAATCATTAAATTCCAAACAAATCATACTTAGTCTAATTCCTAGTCTCTCATTCCAGACTCCCATACACAGGGGTTGCTACCTTGTTGCCTAGTTACTCTTTTACCAATATTTACCTTGCTATCTACTTGTACCAATTTATACCTGTTTATACATCGTTGTCACTACCTTTCACTAAGCTTAATCACGACGAAAGTTCAGTATTAACTCATGTTCATTTTTGTATAATTAAAATCAAATTCAATCATTATATTTCAACTATGTTCTATTCTTGTTAAAATCTCTCTCTCTCTCTCTCTCTCTCTCTCTCTCTCTCTCTCTCTCTCTCTCTATATATATATATATATATATATATATATATATATATATATATATATATATATTGTTCTATCCTCGTTGTATTCCATCCATTCCCTTAACGATTTCGCGGTCAGTAAATACGCCTAAATTCACCGCAAGCTCAGCCGCTTGAGCCTTGTTTACGATTCACCCTTCAATAATTAACTCTCTTCAAAAACTTATAGATATAGTTTTGTTCTGAAGTATCTATCTAGGTTAATATCGGCGTAATTCTTGATCCAAATTTTTATCCTGTTTATTATACCTACCCTACGTCCTCTTCGAACGGGCTCTCTCCGGGCTCTAGACATTTTAAAAGATGTATCCCAGTCCAGTGGTAGGCAGTCCGTCAGTACCGATAACGGAACGTCCATCAGTCCGTCACTGATGGACTCCCATTTCCATGGCAGACTGACGACTGACCGAAACTTTGAAACCCTGACGGAATAAGCGCCGACGGAAGCGATTTTCGGCCGTCATCTGAACCGTCACTAACCCGAAAGCAAAGACGACCTTTGGCAAATAATGTTTCCGTCAGTCGTCAGCGAAACGGGAGTCTGTCAGTGACGGACTGACGGAACTTCCGTCTTCGGTACTATCGGACTGCCCACCACTGTATCCCACACTTCGTGAGGTAGTGATTGTCGGATAGTGTGGTCACTCTACACTTCCCCTTCAAATCCAAATTGGACTATGGATGCTAAATTTACTCTTCGGCTTCCTTCTCGGCCTTTAACATGCTGAACCTAATGTGCAACCTCGAAGTTCGTCTTTCCAATGGAGTCCTCCACACTTCCCCGTGAAGAGTTTTTACTGTGATTGTGAGGAGCTCCTCTTGCCCTATCATTGACTCCAGATCTGTATGCGATACCTCTGTCATGCACGGTATTTCTCTGCATCAGAATTTCACTAATGCCATTATGCTGTTGAATCAACGACGCTATTCGATAGATTGTCGTCTTTGCCCCGCCCTTGAATCTCTGAATAGGATATCATCTCTCCAATCTGGATGCTCTAAGGGTCCTTGCCATCCATCGTGAACGAAGCCTATTTTGCGTGTTGCCTCGCATAATTTGCCCCATTATGTGGAGCTTAGACAGGTTTTCCATGGACCATTGCTCTCTTAAATGCCTCTTTCTCGAGCACACGACCTCACATACACAACATTGCCCCATATACACACCGGTTCATCTCATACCGAGGCGTAAGTGCTGCATCAATTTACTCAGTAGAATTTTAACTTTGTGTTTGCCGCTGTCAGCTTCTTTTAGCATTTAGATTGATCCCAATTTTGCCTTTTAAAAGTTTTATTATTTCCTCCGACTCTTGAAGTCTTTTGCAAACGATTCGCTTTTTAATGCTTCCCATCCCTGAGTTCTAAAAATCTGCAAAAGGCTGGTCTAGAATGCGTTCCGATATTGAGTTCTATTTTGTTGGGTCTCCAGGCATGTAGGAGTCCTGGGGAACGAGAAAGTTGATCAGCTGGCCCGTTTAGCCTATCCTAGGGTCCCGGATAACTCTGCATTCCCTTGTCGAAATTTCTCTCCTTTACAGGAGATTATAATTTTCGTTTGTGGCAGGGGGAATGGGATGAGTGTTCATCCTTTGAATTACATAATATCAGAGTCTGTCCGTTCTTGGCCCTCGAGCCTTCAGAGACTGCGTTCCCGAGAAGTGGCCCTTTCCTTTTCCGCATCGTTCACACAAGACTTATCCACAGCCATCTTGTTTCGGTTGGTGCTTGAAACCCACGCTCGGTACCGTTTTTGTGGTGGGGGACCAATCGTTCGCAAATCTTCTATTGGAATGTCCTCATTTAGCTACGCTCCAGTCGTCCTGATTCCCGACCCTTTCAAATATCCCGCCTTCGTATCCTTCTGACACAGGAATCTTTTGAAGCTTCCTAAAAAAATATCTCATAGTGGTCTTCTCCCTCTTTTATAATTAATTTGCCCGTATCTGTTTGTGCTGCCATCTCGAATGCACTGGGTTTGGGCCGCTGTCTATTTTGTTTCTTACTTAATCCCCCTTTGCTTTCTCAGGGGTGAGATAAAAACACAAGAAAGAAGACGTGCCGCCTTGGCCTCCGCCCCTCCTGTTGGAGTCAGATGACCAATCATAACCCCGTTAGAGGGGTAAGAGGCGGCATCGTCCTTGGGGCCCTGCTGAGGCATCCCTTAGACCCGAAGTTCGTTACGTGGATTTTTAGCCGGCTTGTCAGTTGGATGCTCTTCTTGAGGTGGAAACTATCTCGGAGGTACCCAGTCCTAAATGGCTGTGTGTTTCATGGAGGCAAACCTGGTCTCTGTGCCAGACAGCAAACTTGAATCCGCCACTGTCCAAGCTATGCAAAAGGAGAGGAAGGGGGCCACTTTTCTACCTGGGACCCCCTTGACGGCTAAGACCTTCTTTATCTCGAAGAAAGATTTGGCCAAGGCTGGTGAGAAGCGGTTCTACTGATAGCAGCGAGCTAAACTAAGTCCGAATGATAATTCAAAGGAGAGCTTTAGCTAGATTGATCGGTAGATAGGCAAAGGAAATCCGTTTCTCTGACGGCAAGCTTCTGCGAATGCGGCGACGCTTTCGAGGCGGCCATGATTAATGCCTTGAGGAAACTCAATGGCTATCCGATGTGTGTAACGCAGCACTCTACCATAAATTTCGTGAAAGGTTTGTTTATATGATGGAACTAATGGACTACCCTCTGTAAAACATCGCCCAAGAGCTGGCTGGCCAAGGAGCAGTCAAGGTCGAGTGTGTAATGAGAGAACGGTAGGGGGACTCGAGGACTACCCTTATACTTTTGGTTACGTTCGATCGTGATAGGCTCTTTGAGTTGGTATGTGACAGTTGGTATCTCTACCACGTGAATACATTCGTACCAATGCTGTGGATGTACACCGACTGCCACCTTTTTGGCCATATAAATCGCTCATGCAGACCTCCAAAGCCGGGTTTACCAGTATGGGGGAATTTCACGTAGAATTTCTTTTCCAGTACGGAAGTGACGTCCATGCGTTAAAGAAAATTCTAGAATTTGGTTAGGCTCTTAAATTGGTAAGCCCCCCCCCCCTCCACAAGATGTAGCCTCTAACCGCGCCCACCTCGGACCACATTTTCACGGGTTGGAATCGGCTCGGCGTCAAGGTTCGAACCCATTCGAGAGTAGCGCTGGCAAACACTCCATGTTTCTCCCACCCCTGCGGGGGAAGCCTCGGATATATAGGGCTCGTCTTCCAGGTGCGAGACATAGAGTTGAGGAGTCCCGCCAGGATCCAAGAAGCATTCCTATAGTTCCAAGTCAGGTGCTAACAACGAAGCAAAGTGACGGCTGAACTTTTCGTGTGTTGGAATTAGCCCAGCCAGTGAGGTAATTCTATTTGACGATCGCCACCGAGCGATTTTTCCGACTCCACTCATTAACTCCTGTCGAAGCCCTCCTCGTTCTCTCCTTGTCTTCGAGTGGCCGAAATACTCTCCCCTGGACCGGACGTTACCCCGCCCCCCCTCTTTGGAAAACCGTCATCACGTCACCTTCTCGCTCAGAAGCTCCGAGTGCCCTCGCCCTCACGTTTATTGCCTGCAGAAGACATCCGTGAAACCTTACCTTGACGTCTCACCCGGAATCCTCCGTAAGCCAACCCCTCTCTCCCTTCAGGAAACCATTTGAGTTAATCCTCCCCATTGGAATAGTTTCCTTCTGTAACGCATTAATTTCTAACTTCAGAGTCTGATGCATAACACTGCAATTCCCTCCACATTTACCAATTTAATTTTTCCCATTGATTCTGTTATTTTATGTAAATAAAATTATATTTTTGTACATTCCTCTTTAAATAACCTTGAGCTTTGCCATTGCCCAAATTTTACCTGGCCTCGTTTTGCACTCTTTCTCGCTGCTCCGCGCGTCGAAACTCGTGGCGTTCTGTCCCTTGTCGGTTCGCCTTTAAATTATTAGTCCCTCCCCCATAGATATAATATGGTATTGATATAATGTAATGTCACACCACGACATATATATTTATTAATATACTTATTATATAATTTTGGTGTCAAATGTGTTTGGAGTTTTTACGAACCCATTTCATTTTAATTTCGACATTAGAAGTTCCCTCGTTATTCACGTCTATCAATTTTATTTTAATTTTTGTATTGTAATGGCAGAAGGCAAGTTCAAGTTAATTGAAGAGCAGTCGAACGTTAAACTATTTATATTTTGTGTTGGACCCCAGGTAATTACATTTTTTTATTGTGTTTGAATTTTGGAGACTCTCCTGGTTATTAATCCAAAAGAGTTAAGGTCTTTGGTGTCCTAATTCCGGTAGGACAATTTTAATTTTTTTCCTCTTAGAAACAGCAGAGGTAGGTAGCTGTATCATATTTTTTTGTGAACAAGGCCTTCACGAATATTCAAGTATTCGTTTCGCGTGGGTAGTGTCCTAGCTCGTTTGCGTGTCAGTATTCCCTCAGTTCAACTGCGTAACAATGTCATCCTTCGAAAAATTCAAGAGTCAGGGTGAAATATTAGGTCTTTCGGGCAAAGATCTGCTAAATTACGTACAGGAAGAAGAGAGGAACGAACGGGCAGAGTGAAGATAGATGGAGATGGAGAAGAACAAGATGGAGATGGATTGGAACAAAATGGAGATGGAGAAGAACAAAATGGAGATGGAGAAGTACAAAATGGAGATGAAAGAACGTGAACAAATCAGACAGCGTGAGCTGGAAATGAGCCGAAATCAAATGGATTCTCAGTCCATCGGTTCCCGGGCTGAAATTCCCCAAACTCCTTCAGTCAACCTTCCCGCTTTTAATGATGGAGAGGACTTTGGGTCATTTTGGACCCATTTTGAGAGAATCTTTCAGATCAATAGATGAGATCTCGAAAATGATGGCGTCGCTCGCTTACTTCCCCTACTAAATGACCAGTTAAGGGATATCTTCGTCTCCCTTTCCCCGGAAGCAGCTTTGGACTATCCCACGTTAAAGTCCGAGTTGTTGGCCGCTGTTCAAATGAATTGCGAATTCTACCGCTCCCGATTCCGCCAGGAAAGGATCCGCCCTAGTCAAAAATTTCGGCAACACGGGTACATCCTCCAAAGACACCTTCAGTGTTGGCTGAATGTGTGCAATATTCCCCAGGTCTACGAGTCCCTTCTGGACTTCTTGTTAGGGATCAGCTGTTAGCTGCCGTGGCTCCCGAAATTCATGCCTTCATTAAGGATAAACGTTGTGCCACTTTCAAGGAGTGTTTGGAAGAGGCCGATGTCTACGCGGGTAGTCACAATTTATACCCTAAGGATGTTAAAAAGGCTCCCCAATCGCCCCCCAAACTAAATTTTATGGTCCTAAGACCCCTCATAAATTGGTTCCAAGATTTACCAAAGTTCCTAGTCCCTCGAAGCCAAGAAAATTCCATCCATCTGAACACAGAGACGTTATGCCCCTCGTTTCTTCTCCCCCGGTTGTGCCGTACCAAAAGAACCCGATCATCTGCTACACATGCGGAGTTCCCGGCCATTACCGCACGAACTTTCCTCAAAACTCCCGATTCGCAAACTCTCAGACTCACCAAGTGCACCAAATCTGGGCCGCCCCTACTCCTCCTCCTTCGCCTCAGGAGACCCCCAATCCTTCCTCGCCCGCCAAAGATCCGATCCTTCAGGTAAACTTCCTCTTTAATGAGAACAACCCTGGTGGATTGAAATTCGAGAACGGAACTGTGAACGGTCGCCGAGTATCCACCCTCGTCCATACACCGGGTGCACCTGCATCATAGTGTCTGAGGACCTACTTCCCCCTGTTGGCCCCCCACCACAAGAAGTTTGTGGTGGTCCACGACTACCTTGGCCGGGCCAGTCGTTTCCCAGTAACTCGTTGTCACATCGAGTGTGACTATATGTCCGGTTGAGCCGAAGTGGTAGCGGCCCCAATCCAGTTTTGCTCCGTTTTGTTCGGTCAGAACCCCGCAATCCACGACCATCCCGTGGCCCAGCCCGTGGTTGCCCGTACACAGGCAGCCCTGGAATCCCATGCACCCGTTCCCCTGGAAACCCCTATCGGCACGGAGTTCCAAGCCCTCCGGAGCGACAAGTTTGCCGGCACCCAGAAGGAGTGCGCAACTCTCCTCCCCCTTTGAGAGAAAACTAAAACTCTCGAGCGTGAGTCTACCCGAGGTAACAAACGAGTGTCGTATCTCGTGAAGAAGGACTTATTGACAGGTATAAGACCTACTTTGACCTTAAGTCACGAGAACGAAAATTCAAGCCTGGCGCGGAGGTGCTGGTACTATTTCCCACGGAGAGCAACAAACTCCTTAGCCAGTGGAAGGGACCCTACCCCGTCCTCGAGGCTAGAGGACCCGTGGATTTCCTCATCCGTACTCGGGCGGGGACGAAGGTATTCCCCGTGAATTGTATATATTATATCATTAATGTTCTTAATTAGGATTTTTTTTTTTTTTGGTCCACTAAGTTGTTTAGTCATTAGTCCCATATTCATGCCTATCTTTAATTGCATCCTTTTGGGGGGGTTCCACTGAAATGTCGCCCATGTTCTGTGATTTTTTTGTTTAAAATTGTACTAGTTAAATTGTCTCTAGAATTGATCCGTTTAAGGCTTATATCCGTAAATTCCCCGCTGAGCTCAGATTAACGTTTTTTTTGTGTGTGTACACCTGTCGTAGCAGGTCAGAATTTCCCTAGACCTTTGATAATTCTAGTTCGACGGGTGGGCTGATCCTTTCCTACGCAACTGCTCTGTAAAGCATCATCTTTCGGATGGGAGATGTGTGGGGGAATTCCACGTGGAATTTCTTTTCCAGCACGGAAGTGACGTCCATGCGCTTAAGAAAATTATAGAATTTGTTTAGGCTTAAATTGATAAGCCCCTTCCCCCATCCACGAGCGGTAGCCTCGAACTGCGCCCACCTCGGATCACCTTTTCGCGGGTTGGAATCGCCTCGGCGTCAAGGTTCGAACCCATTCGAGAGTAGCGCTGGCCAAACACCACATGTTTCTCCCACCCCTGCGGGGGAAGCCTCAGATATATAGGGCTCGTCTTCCATGTGGGAGACACATGGTTGAGGAGTCCCGCTAGGATCCAAGAAGCATTCCTATAGTTCCAAGTCAGGTGCTAACAACGAAGCAAAGTGACGGCTGAACTTTTCGTGTGTTGGAATTATCCCAGCCAGTGAGGTAATTCCATTTGACGATCGCCACCGAGCGATTTTTCCGACTCCACTCATCAACTTCTGTCGAAGCCCTCCTCGTTCCCTCCTCGTCTTCGAGTAGCCGAAATACTCTCCACTGGACCGGAGGTTACTCCCCCTTTCCTTTGGAGAACCCTCATCACGTCAACTTCCCGCTAAGAAGCTCCGAGTGCCCTCGCCCTCACGTTTATTGCCTGCAGAAGACATCCGTGAAACCTTACCCTGAAGTCTCACCCGGAATCTTCCGTAAGCCAACCCCTCTCCCCCTTCAGGAACCCCATTGGAATAGTATCCTTCTGTAACGCATTAATTTCTAACTTTAGAGTCTGATGTATAACTCTGCAATTCCCCCCTCATTTACCAATTTAATTTTGCCCATTGATTCTCTTATTTTATGTAAATAAAATTATATTTTTGTTCATGCTTCTTTAAATAGCCTTGAGCTTTGCCATTGCCCAAATTTTACCTGGCCTCGTTTTGCACTCTTTCTCGCTGCTCCGCGCGTCGAAACTCGTGGCGTTCCGTCCTTTGTCGGTTTGCCTTTAAATTATTAGTCCATCCCCCATAGATATAATATGGTATTAATATAATGTAATGTCACACCATGACAACCAGAAGTATGTGTAAGTTGCTCCTAGGCCATACACTATGTCTTATGTTGTATGGTCAAGTGTGTCAATTGTGGAGAACTGCACCCTGCTTTCACGGTGCATTGTGGCGCGTTTCTCTCGAATAAAGACATCATGGTGGCCATTCAGCCTGCGGATAGTCTCCTCTCGCGAGACTTTGGATTTGGTCCTGGCGCGTCCAGCACTACTTAGCACGTCTTATATCAAAATAGTAAAAAAGTGCCATCTGCTCCAGGACCCTCTAAGCTAATGAGCAAGGTTACTGCAGTGCCTATTCGGAACCCTGCTGAGGGTTCTAACCATCCCAGGCGCTTTCCTGTTACAGCTGGAGACAAAGGGCTTCATACCCAGTCCCTGGCTAAGACCAACAGCTGCGCTCCTTCACATAGTCGTTAGTCTCACAGGAGGCAATTCCTCTAAAGGTGGTCATCGCTGACTCCTAAAGCTGTTCCCCAAAAGGTGGATAGCACCATAGTGGTTTTGTCTCCTAAACCTCCAACCAAGGCTAGACCGTACAACTCAGAAACGCGGAACCCTCTAAAAGAGGCTTCCAAAAACAGCCCGCCGTCCAAAGGTTTCAAGATGGAGAGAGGAAAAGGCGCATAGTGAGCTGAACCACCAGATAATTCCTCGAATGTTATAGCACATTCAGCGACTTGTACGGCAAACAGCGGCTGGAGTTCTGCATTAGGGAGTAGGCCTAGAGGGGATGTTCTTCGATGTAATTGCCGTGGACCCTGACAGTGGGGCTTCCGCAAGTTACACTGCCTTCCTTCGTAGACAGCGCTAGCTCACGTTGCTTTTAGACGGCGATCTCAAGGGTACCTATGCCGCCGATAACCGCCAGTCATACCCAAATACATTTCAATAGATCCCCTTTATGTTAGTCTAGTTTACCGTCTTAGTAGAGTCAGTTGTCTAATTTTGCGATACATTAACTGTACCAATTTGTCTTGGAATTTCTTTTCCATCTTTAAAATGTATTTAGCAAAGATAACGCCGAAATGTTTAACAACGTTTCAGTTTTCTGCGGCGGTAAACTAGACCAACATAAAGGAGATCTATTTAAATGTATCTTTTTAGGTACATCACACGGATTCCTTGAGCGTGGCCCTACATATCGATGACGAGGTCTGTCCCTCTGGACCTGAACTAGAGTTAGTTGTCTAATTTTGTGATACATTAACCGTGTCAATTTGTCTTGGATTTTTTCTTCCATATATATATAATGTATTGTCTATTTTAAATCTTAGCCCTTTGATTTACTAAATTAATTGTTTCCTTTGTTTATTTTAATGTATCTATAATTGCATGTCTATGTATGTACTCATAGCTTTGGGACCTAAATGTCTACACTCTTCTCTCACAGTTGGAACTTCCGGAAGTAGACTTTATTTATATATCTTTACCCTTCGTATCCGGTATTTAATCCCGTCTTTGATAATATTTCTCTATTCTGTGTTTTTTTGCTGTACATGTGCGGGGCACCACTCTGTTGTCTCTTAATATACCACCTCTGTAAAGTTCGAAAGTACTTGGAATTCGCCTTTCATTTTCATGTGGGTTTTTTTGCATATATATATATATATATATATATATATATATATATATATATATATATATATATATATATATATATATATATATATATATATATATTATACACGTGCCGTGAATAAATTCAGGGTAGGCAAAAAATTTGAAACTGCCGCAAATTATTTTAATTAATTTCGGAGAACTTATCCGCAGAAACAACCCAGACTTAAAGGCAAATATACGAAAAATTGAAAGATGTGAAAAGAAAATTCACAAATGCGAAATTAACCGTTTTCTTTTCCACCTCTCCTTGGCGATGGCATGTACTGAAAAAAAACAAACCCAAAATGCCCCACTGTAAAACCTTCATGCGAGACTAAATGGGGAGTGCAGAATAAAATGTGTCAAAGCTATGAAATAGGAAATCACGGGAAGCTCTTTATGAACTTTCAGAAATGCCTGCATTTGATCCTGCAGTGCGACAGACAGGAGAGATCCTTGGAAAAGAAAATGTTTCGAAAACGGTGAGAGATTGTGTGCGGTCTACCAGCTTGCGATAGCGCGAATCAAGTTCCACAAACGGAGTCTACTTCGGCAATGGCAAAAGTCCATCGAAAATCTAGACGGATACGGAGGGAAAAATGAATGTTACGCCTTACAAATGTCATAATATCCGATCTGTTGAGTATGTGAACAACTACATCCGTAAAGGAGCAAGTATTGACGCCTCGAGAGGCTAGAAGGACATTGCAGTCAGCGCTAGTGTCTACCAGGAAAGAAAAACTAAGAAGTGGATGCAGAGGCAGTCTACCCATCAGCCACTTGCCTTTCCAGATTAACTGGGATAATTGAGTAGGAGATGAAGATGAAGATGGTGAAGCAGAATGAAAATAAGGGCCTAAATTTTTACAGCTATGCTGCTATTTTTATTATGGTCACAGCACAGATCCGATTATTTTTGTGTTGGAATCCCCTGGATGGTTCTCTCTTTGCAAGAGACCGAGCCGTGCCTTTAAGCGAACAAATATTTTATTACGTCAAGAGCTACAAGGGGATTCACGTGGCTGAATTAGACACTATTGCCTCAATTAAAATAAGTCATTGGTACACAATAATGAATAAGTAAATTAGGTCATCTCCTATCCAAGTACAGATAAGGCCCAATGTTGTTAACTTCGCTGAACGGACAAGAAGCGGTAGCTTGAGTTAAACAGCGGCAATTTAGTCACAACACAGAGATAGATTTTTACCTACAAAGTAAGAAGAATGTAATAAAGATTTATAAATGATGTGATTGGTTGGAAAGGACAGATAAATAATTTGATTGATAGAAAAAGGAAGTTTATAAATAATTAATTATATTTTTTAAAAATAATGATGTGAATAATATGAATGATTGTAAAACAAAGATATGAAATGTTATGAATAATTAGAATGTTTGTAAAACAAAAATGTCCCTCCCAAATGCCTCTGTGCGATAGCACATCTTAGAGGTACAGCGGTGGCCAAATGTTTTCGGACACAACATAAATTTTAGAGGATTAGATAAATGGAGAGTCGTAAAGTTTTTATTCGCATATCAAAATGAATATAGCAGTGAAATAGGGAGAAATAAATAACAATGTTATATATGCCCCAAACAATCAACAAAATTGGCCAAAACATGTATCAGCAATATATAATAGATAAAGCTCTGTGAAAATTAGGAAAACTGATACAAGCTTAGTAGCGTATCGAAGGTGCAGTGGCAGCGATAAAACATGTATTTTTCGATATATCCTCTCCACGAGGATGCGGCACATGAGGCTGCGATTCTGGCCGGCTCCTCGGTGATGACGGCTTTCGGTTGCCCATTGGACGCTTGCTGACGACGTCTTACAGCCTCTTTCAGGTCCTACCAAAGGTTTCCCAGTGGATTTATATCCAGAAACTGAGGTAGCCAGCCACCACCGTGATATTGTTGTCCTTGAACAACTTTATGGTGGACTCAGACCTGTGACATAGGACATTTTCCACTGTAAGAAATACATTCCGGCATTTCTGTAGAGGTCTCGGGCTGAGGACAACATGTATCTCTCAGGAAAACTTGATACTTATTTGATTTCATGGTGCCATCACAAACGGTGTGACGATCCACCCCTGAAAATGACACGCAATCACATACCATTACCGAGCGGCCACCATACTTTACAGTTGGCACTATGTAGTCTCGATTCCACTGCTCACCTGTCCTCATGCGGACTCTAACGTTGCCTAAGATCAATAACTGGAATGTGGACTTTTCGGAGCATAAGACACGTCCCCACTGACGTATATGCTTTTTTCGATGAGCATTTGCCCATGTCAGTCGACGTTGCTTCTTCTGAAGGTTCACCGGCGTGTTTTGCCGAGATTTACATGGGTTTTGTGCATTCATGCTGCAACTTTACTGCTGTTTTCTTACGATCCCAAAGGCTGTCATCACGTTGTGTACTGACCCTGAGTCGTCCCGAACGAAGTCGGTCTTGGATACTCCCACTATATCGGATCTTTTCAACACTTCTGCAACACTGAATGTGATCCGCCGAGCCTCCGAGTGATTCTGTCAACAGCTGAGACCCTCCAATACAGCGTGTGTAGCAGACTTCTTTCCTTCACAGTAAAACTACGTGTTTTCGCCATTAACATATCATTATCAGATCCTGTCGACATGGATTTTCATATTAATCAACAAATATATGTTATATAAAGATAATTCCAAAAAGTTATGAGCAAGCTTGTAGTTTTATTTTGCTTTTGAGTTGTATTGGACACGCATGCAAACATACACTATCATATTAATAAAAATACCCAAGGGATAAATTTTTAGCCGCAGCTATATAACATATTAGGTCATTTCACATTAGTCTTAGGATAAAATTATGATGAAATTTGGGAAGAATAGACTTTAACCTTCAATAATTATGATTTATTGGTGCTAGCCACGAAGAAAACTAACTCCAATGAAGGAACAATAATTTCAAGATTTTAATTTATTACTTACATTTAAGATTTATAACACTATTTTGTGCACGACACATTGGAACAACAGAATAACGGTAACGTTGAGAAAGAATGATTCATTGCGGTTTTGCTTAGGATGGCCAAGTGGTACAGGGCTGCCAATTTTTAAGGGTTGGCAAGCTTTCACCTCGATGAGGAAAATAATTATGGAGCGCTAATCGCTCCACCTGAAATGCTTAATTTGTGTATAACATAGGCGATCACAATTTTAATTGAAATGATTTATGTGTCTTAATTTCGAGTACTACCTACCAACCTACAATTAGTGACTGAAATAAAGTTTAGGTGTAGATGCTCTCATTATTTTTTTTTTATTTTCAGTTGTTCTCGCCTAGGAATACATCATGAAAAATAAAGTGATTTAATACATTGAAAATAATCCCAGGATAAGAGGACGACAATCGATTCATTTAATTTGCCTTCAATTTCAGAGATATATATTTTTTTAACATTCAGCGCAATCATGAATCAATTTGTTGGAGATAATAGCCCAATCATTCTCTTAGCATTCGAAATTTTCTTCTTCTTTTTTCGTAGTGGGGAATTGCGATGATCCTATTTATTGGATCTGAATAATATAAATCCCATTTTGAAGAATGATCACTTGGGAATAAATGGCACTTCCCCGCAAATCAGCTGGTGATGTCTTGTCGAGAGGGTGAGATGTGCCCTGCTCCTCGCCGCTGCTCAACTTCAATCTTTAAAATGACTCGACTCATAATAATCTTGTTCCTTCTCTTGCCAAGTGGAAGCTTAGCAGGTGAGAACGAATCCAGTATTTCAGGGCTATTTTATTACCACACAACAAGAAAATTCGTTCGTAACTTGAAAATTATCGAAAGGGGAGGGGGGCGTAAAGTTGAAACTTCAAAATTTTGTTTGCAGTTTGATAAACGTTTCTACAATAATGTAAATTTTAAGGTCGAACAGAAATTATATATATATATATATATATATATATATATATATATATATATATATATATGTCAGAGGCGACTCCAAGCCACCAGCGTCATTCGGGCTCATCACAGATTTCGCATAAGACACATGTATAAAGGAAGGTAAGAGTCGTAATGCACACCGCAGACTTACGAGTATATGTGCACTGATAATTTAACAATAAGAAAGAAATATAGTTTTAATATAAAAATTACTCACTTCATTTATAGTTTTGAATGAACCAGTGGCCTGCCTGCTCGAAGAATTTCACGTTTCTCTGCAATATTTCTAGCCCCAAATGACTTATTTTTTATATCTAGCACTATGTCTTTCTCCATTTCTAAGTTAAGGGTAAAAATAAAGCAACTCTGCAAAACACAACTGATCTTTACACACAGAAGCACAAAATAACAGCAATCGAATAACGACAGCGGCGTGCACAACAAACATTAGCCAGAGACCGATCTGACTTTGGCATGTACTGTTGTACCCTTGACAACAGATGTCAGTCTTTTGCACCTACCAGGCTCGTTCGTATTAGACCGACTTGCTGGATAATTTTGTGTTCCTTTAAGAATATTGTAGAACGGAAACCTTTCATAGATTGGAGTTTAATCCTAATCTCAAAAGAAATCTATTGTTTCAAGAAAACATTGAATTTTAATTACTTTTATTTTTTACGATTATAGATAACAACTCGGACTGTAACTTCTGAGCCCGAGTCAGGGGCGTGTGAACGATGTCGAGAGAATGTCTGCTAAAAATAATATTTTTGACACAGGGCACCTCAAAGACGAGCGCGAGACCCTGAACGAAAATATATCAACTGCGACCAGAAATTAAATCAGCTTGCAAATACAGGTTCACTTTACTAAATTTATACTCGGGCTAAGCTCGAACAACAGCCAGAGTGACGGAGTCGCAACTGTCATATATATATATATATATATATATATATATATATATATATATATATATATATATATATATATATATATATATATATATATATGTGTGTGGGGGGGGGGAGGACGGGGCGAGTGAAGGTACTTTTGTTGAGATAAGGTGGTTTCGATTGGGGTGGGGTTACTAGTTCCTTAGGAACAAATAAGTTTTCTTTTGCGTATGAATCCAAGTTCGAGATTCGAGTTAGTTTATGATAGTGTTCACCAAATAAAATCGTATTAGGATATATAAACAATTGAATAAAATAACTTTATTTTTGCACTTAACGTTTTTTAAGATGTATGAGTGGACTTGGTGAGTTTAACCCCTCTTTCGGTGGAAGGAATGAATGTGAACGCGGATGGAAAGAATATTATGTTTTTTTTCTGATGTTATATGACGGATTGTGAATTCCTTCACCGATCACTACTTGAGGAGGTGAATGGATGGACTTCAAGTGAGTTGAAACTCCTTTCTCGGTGGATGGAGCACAATGTGAAAACGAATGGAAGAGACTGGTGCTTCCTGAGTAATATGACTCACTTTAATATAATGTATTAAAATGTTTGAGTATTTATGTGTAAAGGAAGTGGGTTTGACAAGTTTCGATCACCAATCTGGTTTCTCGGGGAGAGGCTTTGTCTGAAAGTGGATGTTTGTTGGTGTGTGTTTGAGAGAGAGCAGCAATTCTTAATCAAAGAATTTATATGAGAGTAGAGGAAACTGCTTAGTAAAAGATTGATAATGGGGTAGAGGAAGTTTGTGAAGAATGCTTTTATATAATTCATGTCTAGTGGGTTGGTGTTAATAAATAAACTAGAAGGAAATTGTTAAATGACAGTTTCGTGTGACCCGAGGTTGTTATGATTTGGAAGAAGAATTTGATAGAAGGGAAACGAGGAAATCGTTATATAGTTAATCGGAAGATCACTGCCTGGGATATATATATATATATATATATATATATATATATATATATATATATATATATATATATATATATATATATATATATATATATATATATGATAGTGAAACCACTGTATAGGAGCCAAAAGTTTAATTACGAGATTAGTTTCAGTATGTAGTTTATCACTTTTGGCTCCTATACAGTGGTTTCACTATCATATACCATAACTCGCCATTGAGTTTATTTACTTACTTACTTATATATATATATATATATATATATATATATATATATATATATATATATATATATACTTTACATTGTACGGTAAGTCACTCCATCACTCAGAATTTTACACCAACTACTTAGATTATTTATTAAATTATGAAATTGACTGTAAATCTAAATTTATAGAACAATTGTCTCCTGATGTATTGGAATTACGCTCTGCCCTAAAATGTAAAATAACCTTTATTGATTTTAGGTTTGTCTTCACCTATATTCTTTAAACCGTCAAACGTCATTTAGAATTTCTCTACGAGTATAATTCCTACTTGCACTTGGCCTCAAATTTAAACTACCCTTATTTAACCTTAATAAATCCTCCTTCTTTAGGCTATTTGAAAAGATATGCAACGATTTACACTCTTTTCCATGTTTTGGTAGTTTTTATCAATTTAAATTAAAATTTTCTAACATCACCTATGATATTTACAACAAAGTTAAGAATATGAAGTTTAAACTTATAATTTTCCGTAAGGAAGATCTTACGACACTAGCGAAGTTATCGCGCATCAGTCGCATTATTTTAACTAGAAAACCAGGCAAAGGAAATGGTGTCGTTATTATGAATCGTAATGATTACTTACAAAAACTTCAATCCATTTTGACAGATATTTCTAAATTTACTGAGCTTTTTGAGCCTATAAATAAAGTAGTCTTGAAACTTGAAAATCAGATCAATCGCTTTTTATCAAGTCTAAAGAAAGATAAAATATTAACTAAAATCCAATATTTACAAATATTTGCTAATGGCTCATTTCTTGCACAGCTTTATTGTTTACCTAAAATCCACAAACCTGGAATTCCGTTAAGACCAATTTTGGCCTCCTATAACTTACCTTCATGCAAATTAGCTAAATACATTGTCTCATTGCTTTCTCTCTTTTACACCAATAATTTTTCTATTTCAAATTCGTATGAATTCCAAAAAGAACTTTTAAATCATCATTTCACCTCAGATAAGTTTTTTTTCAGATTTGATGTTAAATCTCTCTTCACAAACATTCCTATAGAAGAAAGGAAAAATAGAATTTTAGATAGAATTTTTACTGACAGAAACAACTTTGTTGGATTTAGCAGAGGCACATATTTTACATTCAACAATCAAATTTACAAACAAACTGATGGTGTCGTTATGGAATCACCGATAGGTATTTTATCGGCAGATATTTTCATGACCCATCTGGAATCTAAAATGTTTAAAGATTCTCCATCTGACTGTGGTCCTCTTTTTTATAGACGTTTTGTTGATGACAATTTTCCCTGTCAAGGATCGAACACCGGATTGCTTGCGCAGTGGTGTTGTCTACAAATTTATTTGTCCCCGTTGTTCCTCAGCTTCATATATCGACAGCACTGTGCGATCATTGGGGGCTCGTTATTCTTCGCATATGGGAATTAGCCTTCGGGCAGGGTCTGTTGTTTCAAAAAAAGAACATTCACCTATAAGAGACCACATAATTAATTGTAAAACGTCAATAACAATAAATAACTTTAAAATCATCACCAGCAATAAATGTCCGACCACACTTAGGATCGCAGAATCAAGAAATAAGCAAGAAATAAGCGATGATTCTAGATGATTTTTAGGAGCTGATTACAAATTTGTCTTTAGAATTTGTATATCACGTCTAGTTTTTGTATAATTTGAATTGTCCTTTTCAAGTTATTTCACACTTTTGCTCAATATTGTATCAATATGCAATTTTTAATATATTTAATATATATAATTAATATATAATAATTTATATTAATAAATATATATACTTAATATATATTTACATTTTTAATATATATAAAGTAGACATTATTGAAGCTCAAATATCATTGAATTCTAGGTAAACCTGAAGATCGGCGGCGCGACCGATGGGATGCTTTCGTCCCTGTTCCAATATGTTTCACCTTTTTTGAGTAAATTTAAGGGGATTGCTCGTGGGGGAGATATCACTGCGGAGGGACTCCCCTACGATGATCTGGAGTTCCAATTGGGGGAGGGGGTGCTGGAGGGCACAGCACCCAGTATATAATCAGTATATAATTGTTTATAGAATAATGTTCTAACGTTTTTATTTAACCAAACGCACATGAATATTCATGCGCGAGTGAACGAAACATAAACGCAACTTAGTGTCGTTTCGGCTGAAAACCCCCCCAATTTTTCGGGCGTGCCGCTGATCTTCAAGTTTACCGAACCTTATGATAAGGATCTCACATTGCGTATCGTTTGCTTGCTCATGTTAGTATTTGAAATCTTGCCGTGGCTTCAAGTTCTAGACGCGGATGTGTAAACAGCATCAACATATTTTGTTATGTTTGTGGGCAATTCACACCAGTGGCACAACGGAGAGAAATAGAAACAGCAGTAACGATGAAGCAAGCCTACATATAATATTTTGGATGCAAAGTAGGGGACTAGAATAAAGATTGGGCCCCTCATATTTGCTGCACACAGTGTAACACAATGTTGACACTTATGCTAATCTATCCACGGAGTCTTTTTCTTTTTTCAGGAAATCGGACTTGAATATTCTAAAGAAGCTTGGTCTAAAGCAAGATCTTCTTGTAACTAGACCGGATAAATCTAAAGGTGTTGTCCTCATGAACCGCTCTGACTATGTTTCCAAACTAGAAACAATTATTTCTGATGAATCTAAATTTCAAATGGTTAATACCCCACCGTTTAAACCTATCATTAGTATAGAGGACCGAATCAACAGAACTCTTAGGTCACTTAAAAACCAGAAGTTGATTTCCGAAGTAACCTACCAGTCACCTTTTTCTTCTGGTTCTTCATTGTGTTATTTATACGGTCTGCCAAGAACTCATAAAGCTGGTATTCATCTAAGACCTATTCTGTCCGCTTGCAATTCACCTAGTTACGATATTGCTAAATTTTTAGTTCCCTTTCTCTCTGATTTAACTCGAAATGAATAATATACTATTGATAATTCTAAGCAATTTGTGGATGAACTTATGGTGGGGGGGGGGGGGAGGATTTTCATGCATTTATCTGTATCATACTTCATCTTGGGATTTCTATATACGAATCTATTTATTTATTTCTTGACTGAAGTTGCCCCTTGAGATTCCTTCTTCTTTAAGTTGGCTGGGTTAGTAATTGATCTTCGTAATTCTTTTCTTGACGTATATCTACATATTACTTGCATTTATCTTGATGTGATGATTCCTTCCAAATTCTTGATCACGTGATGATTCATTCTTGATGATGGGACGAATTCTTCTTACTTCTTGATGACGGGATGAGTTCTTCTTGCTCTTGATGACGTGATGATTTCTTGATGAGTTGAGACGAGTTAGCCCTTGAAGTCGTTTTCTTTCCGTTTTCCTTGACAGTGGTTTTCTCTTGAGTCGATTTCTTGAGTTGTCCATAAGGCGTTTTCCGTTTTCTTCTGGGATCTTCTCCGTAAAAATTGTGGACTGTGGGATCGATCTCAGGTCTTTTGAATCCAGAGGCCAGCACTCTGCCGTGACGCTACGGCCCAGTCCGTCTTGACTTGGTAATTTAATAGACTATTTATATTCTCGCTTTGAAAGGAAGTTTTTCTCTTATACATCTTCGCACCTCTAAAAACTCAAGCAGCTCGGTTTCAACGGTCATATGGTCAGCTATGACGTTTCATCTCTCTTTACAAACATTCCATTAACTGAAACCATAGACATAATTTTAGATAAACTATTTCCTTATCATAATGGTTTACATTATGTATTTCCTCAATCTTCGTTTAAAACACTTCTAGAATTAGCTGTTGAAGATTCTTTTTTTCACTTTTAATAAAAACGTATACAAGGAAGTCTATGGTGTGGCCATGGGTTCTCCACTTGAACCAACCATCGCTAACATTTCCATGTGCCATTTGGAAACCAAATTTTTAAATGATTGTCCTAGAGAATTCAAACCTAAATTCTATAAAAGATACATAGATGACACTTTTACATTATTCCATACCTCTGCTTAATCGGAACTTTTCAAGAACTTCATAAACTCATATCACCCTAAAATTTCATTTACAATAGAACCAGAAACAGATAACAGTTTATCGTTTTTGGATGTAAAAATCGAAAAAAATCAGGGTTGTTTGAATTTTCTGTTTTTCAAAAGCCAACGTTTAGCAACCTTGGTTTAAACCTTTACAGCTTCTGCGCCTATCAATTCAAAGTTAATGTTTGTAGAACTTTAATTCACCGTGCTTTCAATATCTGTTCTAACTGGCCCCTATTCCATTTTGAAATTATCAAACTTAAAACTTTTTTAAATTAAACAACTACCTACCTCATGTTTTTTATAAATTGCATTAAGAACTTTTTAAATAATATCTTTAAACTTATAAATAATTATAATTTCCCCGCAAAAATTATACATTTCCTTTCCCTTTTATGGGATACCAAACTAATACTTTTAGGAAGGAATTGTCGAATATTTTGAAAAAATTCTATCCACATTTTAATGTAACGCCAATTTTTGTAAACCCCTTAAAAATTAGTTCTTTGTTCACTGTAAAGGACCCCATTCCTGACATTTTGCGTTCCAGAATAGTATATAAATATACTTGTCCTGAATGTTCTTTGGGAACGTACATTGGATGTACGGAACATCTTCACAAGGTTCGCATTGATGCTCACCGCGGGGTCAGTTGTATGGATATCTCCGTAAAAGAAAACTCAGTTTTCGAATCTTATTCCTATTCATATAAAATACCTAAATATTATAATCAATTTAAAATATTATCTGTATCAAAATCTAAATCTGACTTTCTCATAATTGAGTCCCTTTTAATTAAATATAATCAGCCTCAGTTAAATAAGGACTCGACTTCAACACCATTATATATTGCCTGATTAATTTCGTTGGAAATTTTTTTTTAACTAGTCACCATGAATTAATTACCACTTAAACAACCAACTAGTTAACTTTTTTTGGTTGTTGTTCTTTTGTCGACCAACCAATTACATAGATCAGAGAATCAACTAATACTAAATCACAAATTTCCTGGTAGTATAATTTTAAAATTCATTCATTCTGCTCACAGCTTTCTCCGAATCAGGTAATAAATTTTAGTGTATTTATTGAGGTTTTCCTTTTCTTTTAATGGTAACTTTATTAATTTGGTTTGAATTCATTTATTTTTTATCTTAATATACAGATTTTTCTCCTTTATATTGCATTTTGATTTTTTCTTTTTGTTTTGCATCCTAGTTCATTTTTAGCCTAAAGCCATTAATTATTATTGTTCTCACAATTGCATAATTGTTAAGCAATTGTACTTATATAAATCTTTAATATTATAGCCTAGAAGATGGGTCCAGAGCACGAAACGTTGACTATATATGTTATAGTCAGTATACTTACTCTCCTTTTCCTGATATATATATGGAAAAATATCCAAGACAAATTGGTGCGGTTAAGATAATGGCATAATTAGACAACTGCTCTGCTTCAGGTCCAGCGGGTGATCATATCCTCCTTGAACTGGAAGAGACAACACTAAAGGATGGCCCATCCTTAAGTATTGTCTTCCAGTTCAAGGAGGATAGGATCACCTGCTGGACCTGAAACAGAGCAGTTGTCAAATTATGCCATTATCTTAACCGCACCAATTTGTCTTGGATATTTTTCCATATATATATATATATATATATATATATATATATATATATATATATATATATATATATATATATATATATATATGGAGCTCGGCCGTGAAGCCTGCTTTTAATATTGAGGATAAATCCCAGAGCTACCAAAAACGGATGCAACATCTTTTAATTTCTCACTAGTTTCGAAAACTACAAGTTATCATCTTTAGGCCAGAATAAGTTTACTAAAGTTAATACATATGAAGAAGACATGAAAAGGCCAACAACACATTGAATTCTTTTAAAAGGTGACCAATTATAAAATATCAATAAAATGTACTATGAGTTAAAATTTTAAATATGACTTGGCAATAGTTAACTAATCATATTTGCCCCTCTCTCCAAAAAGACCGTCGCCTGGTGCCCTCGGGTTCACCAGTGATTGTCATACTATCTTTATGCTTATTTCCTTATCCGGTCGTGGTCCGCCATGGCTAGGGCAGGATGGCGAACTACTAGTACTACTCGAAATCAGATCAGGTGAAATAGAGAAATAGCAAGTCTACAAAAAACTTGATTGATGTATACGGTAAAATACATGCTAATTTCTTCTCACCACAAAATTTATTGTTGAACGGAGTATCAATAAAAATAAAAACTTCACGATCGTGAACGGAATAAACACAAAGTCAATTAATAAATATTTTCATGGAAATCCTACCGACAGTTCTCCTTTTGATTTTCAACATTTTAATAAACGTAGAATCGCCACATAAGTTTATAAACGGAATTGAAATCGAGACATCAATTGAACTTGATCTCTCAGATGAAATAGACCTAGTTTTAGTTCGGGCATTCTACAGCCTCTATTGGACGATGCAGAGGTGTGAAAAGTATAGGAATTGCTTATGAAGAATATTTTTAAAATAAAAATATTTATTGCATAAATTTAAATCAAGATCAAAGTGATACATGTATTGACGAGAGTTCTAATATATTCAGCAATGATTGCTTTCTCTACAGATACGATTTAGATCCTCGTTAATCACCCCGTTAACACATTTCAATCGATTATTGAAATAGATAAATCGAAGAGTTGTATCTGTAAATTTCTAAAATTATGGATGCTTTGTAAATAGGGAAAATTTGTTCAAAAATTCAATAATTAAATCCATGTTTCACGGATGTTTTGCAAAGGATAACCAATTATGATTAGCTTTAAAATTGCCTGCTGCCTATATAATACATTTAGATAATTGTAATAAGCTTGGCATGCATTAAGTTTTATTTTTTGTAGAACGTACTGTAGGATTTATTTTGAAAGCCTTTGTCTCGGGTATCATAAGGAAGAACAGTTATACATGCATTGTTATTAATCCACTTAGATATCAGAGCTCCATCATCAATACGAGCGGTTTATATTGTATCTAATTTATAGTAATCAGTTTGATGGATTTACTGGTTAAATAATTTCCCAACTTGTTTAGTTTTGGGTGATTGATACAAATATACAATTTCACAGCATGATTCATTTCGTCGCTTGAGAAAGGGAGCTCCTCTATTTTTTTTCGAAAATACTAAGGTAGAGATTATTATTATTATTATTATTATTATTATATTAGATGTTTTACCACCGTAGATACCATTGGGTGATTCAACAGTGAATCTCGAGTAGAATTATGTGGCTAAAATTTCGAGAATATAAGAAGCAATCTGGAGTATATAGGGTACACGGAAATAAGATATATCTATTATAGTGAGATCAGGAGCTTTCAGTAAAGAGGCATAAAAGTAAAATTTAAGTCATTTAAAATCATAAATTTCTATTAAAAGCATAAATATCTAACTAAATAACAATATAATAGTAATTTGGATAAAAGCAACACATTATACTCGTAGGTCTCGAAGGAGACCTATGTTTGTTAAATATCGATACAGGGGGCCATGTAGATTACTGTACTTGTTCCCCAATAATACTAGGGGCGGTAAATAAGTTTTGCAATTCAGATATAATGAAACGAGATATGAGGAAAAGTGTTTTATTATCTTTCAATATAACTACCCTCGACTTCAATGCACTTGCGCCACTTGTCCCTGAGGTTTCGAATTCCCGACAACCAGAAATCTCCCGACTGCTGTTCAATCCACTCCTGGACGGCGAGCTGGACATCTTCATCGTCCCCACCCCAGTGTCCACGCAGTGCAGCCTTGGGCTGGCGGAATAAAAAGTAGTCACTAGGGGCCAGATCTGGACTGTAGGGGGGATGGTTGAGCTCCTCGAATCCGCACTCGCGCAGGGCAGCTTGTGCAACTCTGGCTTTATGGACAGGGGCATTGTCGTGGAGGAGCAGGACACCGCGTGTCAACTTGCCGCGCCGCTTCTGATGGATGCACTTCTTCAACCCAGCCAGTTCCTCGGCGTAATATTGGCCTGTGATGATCCTTCCACGAGGCGCATAGTCCACCATCAACACTACCTCAGAATCCCAGAAGGTGGTTGCCATGATCTTCCCGGCTGAGGGTTGGGTTCGGAACTTGATGGGGGTCGGAGAGCCCCTGTGCTTCCAGACCATGCTTTTGAGCTTGGTCTCGGGATCCCAGTGATAGACCCACGTTTCATCACTTGTCACTATGCGTGACTCGAATCCCGCCGGGTCTTGGTTGTACAGGAGCAGCAGCTCCTCCAAACTTTGACGACGTTGAAGTCGATCATGGGGCGTGAGGTTTCGTGAGGTTTCTAGGGACCCAACGGGCACAGACCTTGGTCATGGCCAAATTGTCGTGGAGGATGTTGATAACACTTCCATGCGATATTCTAAGTTCTCGCTCGATTTCTTCGACCCTCACCCGTCGATCTTCGAGGATCATCCTCTCCACACGGGCCACATTGTCCTCGTTGGTCATGTCTGACGGGCGTCCTGGATGGAGGTCATCTCAAGGGACTCACGACCATGGCGGAACTTTCTATTCCAGCGAGCAATGGTTGGATAGGAAGGGGCGGTGTCGGTGTACACTGCAACCATGCATTCATGGATCTCTTTTGCATTATTGTTTTCCTTGGTCAAAGATTTGATCACTGCACGGTGCTCAACCTTCTCCATTGTTGAAAAATTTGTGACTGACGATCTGCGATCAGCTACTGCTTCTTAAATAGATGAGGCAGGAGCGTGCGGCTGTAGATCCTGACTTGTCATAACTTGTCCTAACACCCCCACAAACAGCTATCCCCCTTCCTCTGTTTTGCCCTACTGATTCGCAAAACTTATTGACCGCCCCTCGTAAGTCCATTCTATAAGGACCTGGACCAATTATTGTTTACGATATTCCAGATATGATGGGCACTCGATCAGGATATGGTATATAGTCAAATTGAATAAACAGTTATCACACAAGGGGCGATGGTGTCGCTCCATATAGTAGCTGAGTGTGTGTTTTGTGTGGCCAATGCGCAATTTACAAAGAATCATCCCCCAGGACCGATTTGATCATTGTGCAGAAGCCAGTGGCAAAATAGAACTACTGACTCGTCGATATTTATTATCAAGACCAACGTTTTGCCAAGTCTTCTTCCATCGGCCCGTCTCAGCTTTCTTGATGTAACATTTAAAGTCACTCTGGGGAAGATCGATTGCTGAAAGCTGTCCAGTTGTCGTACACTGGCGATCCAATGTGTCCACTGCTTCATTACCTAGTTCATCCACATGTGCAGGGACCCAACATAGACAAACTAGACGTTGTATAGTATATATTCTGCATTGTATTTAACTGAACCAGCGGGTTCCGAATAGGATATTGCTGGATAGCCATTATAGCACTTCTAGAGTTAGTGTGAATAGTGACAGGTTGGTCATTATGAAGTGATGCAGCATAATTAAGGCTATAATAAATAGCATAGAGTTCTGCCATAAATACGGTAGGATGAGAATGAATGCGTCGTGTATAGGTGAAATTCAAAAGTTTATATGCAAATGCCACTCCGTCTTCAACTTTGGATCTATCTGTATATATTATAAGAGACCCATTAGGTGCAATACTATGTCTAATAAAAAATGCACGAAGTACGTGGGGGAGGGGGCAAAGCAGGCTTTGGGATATTGTTTAAGTCTTTACAAGTCTTCAAGTCTGTTAAGGACCACAAAGGGTACATGGGAGGTGATACCTTCATAATGTGTGCAAATGAGAATCAACACAGACTCTTCAATGCTTTCGTCAGTGGAAAGAAACCAGTATGACTAGGATTGGGGATGTGCACATCCTCTTGGCTAGACTCATCTTCATCATCCATCACTGCTATGCGTTCATGGAGAGGGTGGGTCGGATTGCACTTGATTCGTAGATACGTATTGAGCAGTTTTATATTTCGGTATGTTTCCAGTGGTTTTATCCCTGATTCAGCATAAAGGCTATTTAATGGGGATGATCGAAAAACTCCAAGTTGCAGTTCGGATGGCTGCATTATGAATTAATGTTATTCTATTTAATTTTGTATGAGAAGCCGATGAGTATGCTTTACAACCATACAACCATAATCTAATTGAGGGTTCAGAAGCATGATGTACAGCCGCAGCAGCGATGTCACTAAGGTAGATAAGTCTGTTATCACGTTCTCTTGATATGATTTGTATATGTGAAATTATGCTAGTCTATTAATAGCTTAGGAATCACTTCATGTTTTCTCTGGCTTATGAGAAGTAATCAGAGCAACTAATCGTACTATGGCTAATTAATAAAAGTTTGTAAACTAAGATGCCCTTCACAGCCGAAGGCGTCGGTGGGGTAAGGTCAAATGAGTAGAAAAAATCAGATCACTGAAAATACCTGCATGAGAATGTATTGACTTGTATATTTTTAATATACTGATAAAACATTAACATATATACCCTTATACCCCCACGAGGGGGGGGGGCAGGGTACAAGCACCCAGCATGGTCTTCTGTCTATAAACAGATAGTTAACGGGGAACGGGAGGAGACAAGATTATACAACTATTCCCAGTTAACCCATTCCACTGCAATTCCATTGAAGGAATATGCCATCCAGGTCTTGTTCGGAGGAGATACGGGGGCACTTTTTTATTTGAAGACCCTCAAGGAGTGACCGGATGCTTCTCAGTGGTAGAAATACGGAAGCTTTTGGCGTAGAAGGCACGTAAGGGGCAGTCGCTTTCAAAGAATTAGTGTGGAAGGTTGGGCTCTCTGGCAAATCATTTCCTCCCTCTACCTCGGAACCTTTGGCAGAAGGGTCGGCCTCGGTTCCGGGGTCCCTCTTTTGTAGAGTTTCGGGTCACCAAGTTGCTCCGTCTGGCCTTGTGCGGGGGCATGGAAGCCGAGGCTCTCCTGGTTCTATGCTGTTTCGGCGGAAAACCTTAGGAATCCCCAAAGACATTCACACGAACATCTTCGGTGAGGTTTTCCTCCTATCAATCTAACGACTTGGTGGAGGCGCGCGGCCGTTTCACTTTACAGGAAACGATCACGCGGTGGGAGGGAGGAGATAGTCCTGATTTTATCTGGGGCGGTGTGTGGGTCCGTAGAACTGTTATATCTACCAGGGAGGGCCAGGTGGGGTTGGGGTGGGAGTGGGGGGTAGTATAACATACGGAAGGATTCTGAGTGGCGCGGAAACGACTGTGTTCGTAAATAATGGAATGGGCCGGAGCAGAAGGAGTTTGTTGAACTTTCGAGGCTTAGGATTTAGGATGGCTCAGGTCGCACAAGGCGCGAGTGGACAAGTTCCCCAAGCCTGCGAAAACAGTTTGCCCGCAGCCTAAATGGCCAATAGTTCCTTATCCAGGAGATAAATGTCACTTTGGTTCGAGGAAGAAGGATGTGGATTTCTGAAATTCGCACACTTACACATACGCGACAAGGACTCATCGTGCATGGTCTTAGAGCAACTCACACAGACTTTGGTTAGATAAAATTTACCCGTTTACATGATAAATTCGTGTGGCTGAACCGGTTCCAATACTAGCATATCTCAGGCAATGATACGACTGAATTGACGCGGTAGAAATACCAACCGGCACGCTCGACCTGGGAACCTAGCACGATTGGACGTAACGAAAATTGTAGGCGTGGGTCTCGAACCCCCTTCCATGTTTTCTCATCAAACATTCGAACTTGATCGCTCCCTGGTTAGCCAGATCTTCGCTAATGTCTTCTAAGGAGTAGTTCACTAGTTTTCCTTTCACGAAATTCATTGTAGCATGGGGTTTCACCAGCACCGTTGACCCAATGAGTTCCCGAAGAGCACCAATAACGGCCGTGTAGAGATATACGAGTTAACCGAGGTAGTTAAGAAAGAAAAATAAAAATAACCTGGGTTTCTCTAAGCCACTCTACCCAGTCTCCGGTAAGATACAAGTACGATAAAATTGGTAAATTTAGGAGACAGTTATTCCTGACCTCTGCTCAAAACAAACAAGTCAAAAATTTAAACTGTCGATCTCGTATTACGCTCTCCCAGAGCGACACGACGCTAAACACGGCTGAATTGATACTTACTTCTGGCGATTCAACATGAGATCCTAGTTTCCCTGTTTAAAATGTCTAGGAAGAGAAATAACAGACGCCTAAAATCCAGGGCACCCTCGGGTCTTCCCTTGCTATCCCCTTCTCCTCCCATTACTCCGTGGGAGTAATTCTAGTATAAAACTGTTCGTCAGGAGAAAAAGTGGAGCTTTTTTCGTTTCGTCACGACATCGACAAGAACTTGCCGGAATAGAATTCCTCCAGCAAGTTAAGAAGGAATTTCATTTTCTTGGGCAATACCAGATTGTACCAAGCATAATCGGCACAGTTCGATTACCAAAGATTGCCAAGTGATCTTACCTGCAAGTACCGTCGGTACAGTTCGATTACCAAAGATCCTCAAATGATCTTACCTTATCTGAGTTTGAAACCCCAAACTAGATAGATTTCTCACCCAAAAGAGAAGCTCTACAAGCGACACCAAATTGCTAGAAAATCATATAGCCATATTCAAGCCTCATCTGAGAAAACATTTTCAAGGTCATAAACGCCCGACGCATCGCCTCTTCAAATAAACTACACTCACGACGCCTCTCCTGACAATATTTGAATGAAGGTATTTCGTTGGGATTCTCTGGGTAAACCCCACTACCTTATGTGAGTAATCAATTCTATTTTTATGTCCCCGTGCGTTACACGTAGATTATTTGTATATCTTAAAGATATACATCGGGACTTAAGAACCATTTTTAAGTTATATTTTGTACGTGTATATATTAATTTTGTTTGAGTTGATTAATGTACAGTAAAGGTCTATTTTGGTTAAAGTGTTTAAATTATCCTTGAACGAGTTGCGTTGGCAGTATTTAGTATATTAAAGAGAGAACTCCCCTGTATATTCATTCAATAGAATAAAAATAAGAAAAGCGCTCTTAGAGATCGATCCTGAAGCGATCACTGGCAGTACGAACGTACGACCCACTTTATTAATCATAAAAAATTAAAAATTAAACTCGGCTAACCCACGACTGGCCGCTTCGTAAGAGTCAGCCACATTCGCCAGAAGCCTCCTGTCCGAGAAACGGGTGACCTTCGGCTCTCTGCCAATCAGCTTGGTTAGCTAGTGCTACCATATGTTAGAACATGTTGTCCCTAGCCAACATGCTGCTAACAGTAGAGCGAATAACTAAAAAGCGTTTGAAGCCAGTGAGCTCGAAAACGTTAGGTAGTCTCTCAACATATGGCTCTGACGTCATCGACGCTCCGCTCACTACACTAGCGACTTTGGTCTTGTTCGGGGTATCCATTCCCAAGGGTGCCCGTGGGCCATACCTATCGGTCTTGGTCTGGTCACTTGCGAAACGGCAACGGAACCGTCCGTCCCAGGGAGGGAGAGGAGCCTCTATTCCTCTTTGTCTTCTTCTTCTTCTTTATTTACTTTTTAGGAGAGGAGGGCGCGAGCAAACCCGCTTTTTTCTACCCATCGGAAGAAGCCTTAATGCTGGACAAACAAACTTCATTCATTTCCTTCTCCGAAATGGGGAAGTCCATTGCTGACAAGGGTGCACTAATATATATATATATATATATATATATATATATATATATATATATATATATATATATATATATATATATATATATATATATATATATATATATATATATATATGTGTGTGTGTGTGTGTGTGTGTGTGTGTGTGTGTGTGTGTGTGTGTGTGTGAAATAATGAAACTGACCAACCGAACAAATCTCGTTAGTAGTTTTTATATCTTTAGTTAGTTGATTTCACAACTCCGACGATAAAGATTAGTCCCTCTGTTTAATTCATTCACATTTGTTTTCGTTTTTTTGTTTTTATGTTTATAATTTAATATAATAGGTTATTTTTTGTTTACTCCAGTTACCTTTAATTTTTTATATTCAATTCAGTTTATGTTATAACTTCACTTTTTTGTATTATTTTTCAATATTACACTGGATAGTATCAAGTAATTCTATATATTGTTATTTGTGTTTTACTTTAATCTTAATAATTTTCAATTTTATTATTTTTTTAACTTGTCTTCACCCGCTTTTTAGGCATTATATAATGCATGTTTCGAACTATTTAACTGTTATCGTTAATATTCCTTTCCCTTCTCATTAGTCGATACAGTCGCTGAAGATGGTCCTAGTGAAAGTCCGAAACGTCCCGTGATCACCTGGGTATTCATATTACTACTACATATCAGATTCCCAAGGAACAAATCAATTACACACACATATATATATATATATATATATATATATATATATATATATATATATATATATATATATATATATATATATATATATATATATATATATGGGAAATATCACGAAAGTTAGCACGTGATAACTATAAATATGAATATGTACCACGGAAGGAAACTGAATAAAAAGCGGATTGGAGTAAGTACTTTCGTCCATTCGACATTTTCAAACTCAATGGTAAGAAAAATAAGACACCCAGTATTTATACAAAGCACGTTTCCTATGAGGTCAACTTTTTATAATTGTAAATTAGAGACAATAGAACTTCGTAAAAACATATTAATTTTACCCTATCATGATCATTTTATGTCTGTTGTGCCCATTCTAAAACAACTTAATATTAAGGTAGCCTTTAAATACAATCATACATTAAAAAATCTCTTAATAAAGCATAGCCCCAATAATGATAATAATGTAATTAACCGAATTTCATGTTTAGATTGTAATTTATTCTATGTAGGCCAAACTTCCAAAAATGTTTCCATAAAGACCCAAGAACACAAAAACGCAGTAATTAAGGGTTATCAGAATAATGCCTTAGCTGTCCCCAATTCCAAGATGGGACACGGAATTAGCTGGTCAAAAACTGATACTATAATCCATAGTAATGATTTTATAAAGAGAAATATCCTGGAATCATTTTTAATCTCCCACACAAAAGAGAGTAATTTCAACATTAGCCCAGGGCTGTTTTCGTTAGATCCAATTTTATCACTGTTTCTAAAATCCGACTTATCTGATAGCATTAAAAGGTTGAACTCATAGGGAACGTGCTTTGTATAAATACTGGGTGTCTTATTTTTCTTACCATTAAGTTTGAAAATGTCGAATAGACGAAAGTATTTAATCTGCTTTTTATTCAGTTTCCTTCCGTGGTCAGACGGATTTTTGCTAGTGTGTATAATAACTACTACCCTCGCCACTCCGCAAAGTCAGGACATTTAGGTTATATGTCAATACTAATAACAACTATCATTCTAGATGCAAAAACCATCTTACAAGATATCGACGGGTACTGATTATACTTAAAGACAGAAGCAACATAACCGATTAAGAGATTATCGTCCTCAAATCAAAGACAGCGAGAATAGGCATCACATTAATAATTCTCAGTCTTTTGACAAAAGCGTTTACACCTCATAAATTTCCAGAATTATTTCTATAAACGGCTGATTTGTTTCTGATTGAGTTACTCAAATTGATTGTGGCGTCTGGGATGAAGAAGTCTTTCAATAATGCATTGTTTAGTTTCTCTTTGATTGATTGGCGATGACATAATCTACATTAAGCGGACAACGCCTAAATTCTGCAAATGTCGTCCAATGATATGTGAAGTTTACTTACCATCAAGGAAATTAATTTTGTTGAATAATGGGGATAGGGACTCCCGGTCCTTAATACCACCACACTGGTAATATTCCCTCCATAGATTTTCGCTTACTCTAACTTGACTTTCTTTTTTCTAAAAAAAGAAGGCCTACTTTACTAATGCAAGGGATATCTACCATTCTATTATACTTTAAGTAGGCTCATTGAGCAAGTATATAAAGGAGATTTGGGGTAAAAACAATGATAATGTTGGAGATAATGACAAAAAATGATGAAACATTGCAGGTTGCGAGTACAACATTTTCGCTCAAACTGTTATACGAACTGGATACTTATTGTTACACTTGTGGGGATCATTAAATGGCAGGAAACGGATATACTAAGAGAGTTTTTTGCGTAGATTTTAATGAAAAGAGTCTCAAAGAAAGGCGGTGCTCATTTCAATAGAAGAGACTATTGTGTTAATGGTTGTTTCTGAGGTATTTGAATACTACCACTTAAAACTTTAACTGTCACTGTACTGAATATAAAGCGTTGTAGCCAGTCAAGGAAGACTAGCGCGCGTTTACAGAGTAGGATGAACATGATTTTAATGTGTGATTGCTCCAAAACAGCTTCCAACGTCCTGAATGTTTTTAGAAAAAAAGAAAGTCAAGTTAGAGTAAGCGAAAATCTATGGAGGGTATATTACCAGAGTGTGGTGGTATTAAGGACCGGGAGTCCCCATCCCCATTATTCAAACTTCACATATCATTGGACGACATTTGCAGAATTTAGGCGTTGTCCGCTTAATGTAGATTATGTCATCGCCAATCAATCAAAGAGAAACTAAACAATGCATTATTGAAAGACTTCTTCATCCCAGACGCCACAATCAATTTGAGTAACTCAATCAGAAACAAATCAGCCGTTTATAGAAATAATTCTGGAAATTTATGAGGTGTAAACGCTTTTGTCAAAAGACTGAGAATTATTAATGTGATGCCTATTCTCGCTGTCTTTGATTTGAGGACGATAATCTCTTAATCGGTTATGTTGCTTCTGTCTTTAAGTATAATCAGTACCCGTCGATATCTTGTAAGATGGTTTTTGCATCTAGAATGATAGTTGTTATTAGTATTGACATATAACCTAAATGTCCTGACTTTGCGGAGTGGCGAGGGTAGTAGTTATTATACACACTAGCAAAAATCCGTCTGACGTGCGGTTTTTGGTAGGCCTGCAGCGCTTGTTCGTTTCGCTCACAAAAGTGTGCGAGAGGAAAAGTTTTTTTTATTTCACACATTCATAATTGGTGTGCAAGGAAAAAAAATCATTTCCCAACAGTTTCAGATATTACCAGGAAAATCTCTGACTTTTTCAACAGCAATTTTTGTGTTTGTCTTGCGCAGGCGGACACACACACACACACACACACACACATACACACAAGCTAGGATCATTATACTCGTAATAAGAAGAGTACCTAGGAGTTGCGCATTTTTTTGGCAGGTGCTTCACATCTTCGATCTGTCCCCAAGAATAAGAATATGGTCTTCAGCCTATTATACTATTTTGATTCTATTAAAATCTATTAAACGTCTTAATTTCAACTCCGTATTTATTTCATTGGAGAACGGTAACCTTGTCACTGTCGCTAGTCAATTACAACAATAAGAAAATACCACCCCGTAGGGAAGGGGGTTACCCTGTGTATACGATTACTCTTGGTACCCGGGGGGGCAGTACGTCATCTTAGTCCGAGTAGCCTGTGTTGTCCCCAACTAAGTTGGAGAACCTGGGCTTTATCTCCTCTAGACATTTTCACTTTACCGCCTTTTCCACCATTCTCTTTATCAACCTCTTCTAACCGCAATTTTCTGCGCGCAGGGGAATGAACATTGCAGCAGAGGCAAAGTCACTGCTGCCTCTGAAACCTGGAATAGTGGTACACATTCTTCATCCCAGTCTCGGCCGGAAAGGAGTGGATATTGTAGCAAAAGTAATGCTACTACTGAAACATGGAGGACTCGCGCGCCCCTCCGGCCCCAATTCCTGCAGTTGTGTATCAGAAACAACTCCATTTAGTGGACCTACTTTTTAAGTACGTATGTTTATGCCAATGTGAGAAAAATCCGCAAATACATAAACATAAATCGCAAACTAACGTTGATATGCTTCGGTCGTTGAGTGATTAGGCCTCCATTTTCGTCATTGTATGTAGCTTTTTGTTTCGTATGTATGTTTAATAAATTATCTATCATGATTTATTAAAACTTCTAGCTCAATATTTAAGCAAGCAGCATGATTTGATTATACGATCAAAATAATCCTAATAAAAACTAATTTAAGGATGGTGTAAAAGATCGAGGGAGGTTAAGTTACGATAATGTTATCAGAGAACTCACCTGCGATACAAGTATAACACAACGCACATCCTTAAAATAGTCAAATCTAAATAACCCTCCAATTTTTAGCATCAATTAAGCTTCACCTGCCCTCTAATTCGATTTTTTCCAATTAAAATATGTTCAGCGTCTTTATTATTAAACATAATATGATGTCGTTATTTATTGCTCTCCAGGAGCAGACAGACTATGTGCCCCTCTCAACCGTTTGAGAGATTGTGGGAGAAAACTTTGATCCTGCAGACTGTACTCTAAGCAACGTCAACTTGATCACAATTATGTGGAGCCGCGCTTCAGTGAGGGTGTCCTGAGGAGATCTGGTTAGAGTGGAGGGAGGCTGTTGCATGCTGTGGGAATTTTCTAGCACCACACTGTTCTTGCGATCAGTAGTATTCTAACATAAATGCTGAGTCCACCCTTTTGTTACACTAATGCCGAGTGACTGATTGGCTTAGTCAGCGAAATTTTGGGGAGTGATAATCCAATGACGGTGCAACAAACACACTACACAGACACCTCACCTGGAGCACGACACACGCTCTCTCCTCTGACCATCTTAATCGCATTAAACACAAAAACAAACTTCAGGCTACAACAAAACCTCAAAACATACACAAATTATCACAAGGCAAACTGGACAGAATACAGAAATGAAATTGAGCAAGCACTCTCCAATATCCAACTCTCCAAATATGCATACACGACAAACAAAATACTAACCAACACCATCCTACAAGCAGACAAACACAATATGCCACGTGGAAAAATACACAACATACAAAAATTAATCCCTGAACCAATCAGAAACCTCATAGCATTACACAGAATAAACAGCACAATCACAAATGGATTCAACAAGAAAATTCCACTACATAGAATCATAGCAGTCGCCCTTGACATGTCCAAAGCATTCGACACAGTAGACCTACACAAACTAGTTAACAAGATCCACAAACTCACGATATCCAACACCCTCATCAACTACATAGCAAACTACATCAAGGGACTACTCCAATACACCCAAATACAAAACACAAAATCCAAACACATACACACAAAATCCGGAGTTCCCCAAGGAGGAGTACTTTCACCAACACTTTTCAACACTTACACCTCAGATATATCAATTCCCTCACAAACAGTAAAAATTGTCACCTACCCAGGTGACATCACAATACTCTCTTCACACAACAAACCAGAAACCGCTGCACAACAGATACAACCTTACCTCAACAAAATAGACACATATACAATAGAAAACTCACTAAAGCTAAAAGCCACCAAATCAATAACCACTCTCTTCACACCAGACCCTGAATAATACAACACAACCCTAAATCTAAACATAGAAAACATAACACTACCCACCACAAAAGAACCAAAGATCTTTGGCCTCACTTTCGACCCCAAGCTACCATACAAAACACAATAGTCAAGGCCACGAAAACACTCAAAGTGATTAAGGAACTCACCACTACACACTTGGGGTAAAACCATGGAAACACTCATTAACACTTACAAGACAATCACAAGACCAGTACTAGAATACGCCAACACAATCTGGTCCCCAATCATTTCAGAAACCAACACCAAAAAACTACAGACAATACAAAACACAGCCCTCCGCACTGCCACAAGATGCACTCTTGACACAAACACCCAACATCTACACGACGAGACGAACATCCTACCAATCAAAAATCACCTAAAACTACACGCATTGCAGCTCAGGCAGAAAACGCAACATCCAAATCATCCCTTCCACCACATCACCAGACAACCTCACAATCACCGACACAAAAAACAGACCATTTTTGATAACAACAACTACATTACCAACTTACACACACATCTTAACACAACAGAAGACACAATTGAGTAAAACATGAAAACAATTCAATCTCAAATCACCCAACAATACTTGATACACAGAACCAACAACAAAATATTAAGTGCACCACGTCCTACCATAAACAACTCAGAACAAACAGGGTCTGCTCCTGCGATGGTCTGGGGAGCTGGGGTGGGGCCTAGAATAGGTGTGAGGGTCCCCGAACCACTGTCGGGCCGGGGACGGGGTCGTCACCACCAACAAGCAGTGAACATCGTTATATTTGATACACAACCACTGTTATTTCGCTTTCTCTCCTGGTATTCCCACCAGTTCATTGATACGAAGTAAACCAATATTGAAGAGGCGAAGATGAAAGAATTCTCATTCTCACAAACTCAAGAGAATGTGCTGAGTTATTTTGTAGACAAATTAAAAAGTTGACAGTAGGCATAAATTATTATTTTATCTTTATAGGATAGATAAAACTCGTATTATATCATCTTTATTCTATTCATATTAAAAAGAGAATAAAAAATCGTAAAAAAATTATAGACGTAAAGAGGTGATAATAACTAACAAAGATGTGGTATATAAAGGGTCTTTCAACAATTTTTTTTATTTTATTTTATAGAGCCCATCTGGCAACTACCTTCAAGACCAATGAAGAGAAGTGGGGCTGATTTTTCAGGATATGTCAATCGATAGAGGAATTGGAGTTGGAGTTCATCCCCTTTAGCTCTGCATATGAGGATCCTGCATCTCTGCCCTGGTTCTATCAATGAGAACCGATCTACAATGATAGCATCTTCATACAAAAGATTACACTTTCTTGCCAACTCCTGTGCTTCCTAATTATTGATGGAAGCCAGAAGCTTTTTGAAGGAACATTATCCTTCATTTGGGGAAACAACGGCTCGTCCTATAGAATTTATATGTCCTCTATAGATTTTATAGCGTTCAAATCGAACATTATACAAGTAATGAGATTGAAGGCTTAAGAGTTCAATTGTTTCCGCATACTGAATGGCTGCCTCGAATCAGCCCATGATATAATCGAAAAGTGTCAATTCACGTAGTTGGACGAATGGAATTTGCAAATAGATCGCATCGCCAGTAGCTTCCTTAATTTCAAAACTTATATTTACACGATAATTACCCCCCTGAACTCACTGCAGATTCAATATATACCGTTAAAGCTCACGGACTACTCTGCCAAGACCAGCTTCGTCTGTTTTCTCCACGATCACACAGTATAAACTGACGAGAAAGTTTCCGTGCAGGTTTTCTGTTAAAGGAACAATTTTTACAAAAGAATGATTTTCTCTTTGATGGAAAGGATGCTCTTGTGTATGAGGGTACGAATTTCTATCCAGTTCACTTACTTCTTCACTCGAAAAATGAATGATGTGGTTGCATGGACTAAGTTCTATATTTGAACGTTCCCCCTCCATTACGCATTCTACATCTTTATTGTCGGAACTCAGTGTAATGACATCGTAAGTAATGCTCAGAACATCGGGTATTCTTTGTCGATGAGTATCTTCAGTATCACCACTGCGCACACTAGTTAGAACAACATTAACTGTGTGCGAAATTTCACCGATACCATTACACGATGAGGGGTTAGATAAAGAGGAAAAGGTTTGGGTTGTTTCGATAGATCCGCTTGAGTTTTTCAGGAGTAAAATCCATTAAATTTTCCGATAATCTAAAAAAGACGGACAAAATAATATGTATAGTAATCTGCAAGAAGTTGCCTCATTCATTGTACAAAAGAACAAACTAAATGAAGGAAGTATAAAAACATTTATGTTTGTCGTCCCATGTACTTCATCGCGCTTACTCTTTCGTATACTGCGTAATAGAGATAAGAAGTTTACTGGGCCAGTTGATAGACTCATCTCGTGTTACATTGATGTAGGAAAAAGACTATGGAAAATGTAAAAATCAACTTATGTTTCACGAGGGTGTGTATGATGTGTCATCTTTAGATGGAATAAGTGATACACTATTTATTTTAGATGATTTAATACAGAAGATAGATACAAATATATCAGAAATATAAACACGCGCATCTATTCCATGCGTTCCCCATTCTTTCTGTCATAATCTAGTAAAAAGTAATGTTTCGACGGTAGCCTTGCAGAAACTAAAAATATCACGATCCGAGCGGTGAGACGTATGAATCTCAGAAGCCAGGTCATATAGTTATCGAGTAGAGGGGCTAAAGCGACAACATTACCGATTTCAAGTTTTATATCGGGAAGTTTCTGGCAACTTGTCTCTCTCTGTTGCCGGGTCATTTCATGGAAAATCAACCTTATTACAGGTTTAAATAAAGCTCAACACTAGAGAGGCCAAAGCGACGCCCGTTTTTTGATCAATCGTCACTCTGCATCGAGTACACACCTTAATTTCCACCAATCACAATGCATCTTTCTCTTTGTTTACATTCAGTTATTCAACTGGTTGCATATTCTAAAATTTAAAAGCTTTGTTCTCAAATAATTTTGGGTTATTACCCTTTTAAAATGACAAAGAAATTGATGAACCTACCATAAGCCATTCCCGATCGAGAAAACGTGTTAAAAGTAGCGATAAATGGAAAACTGTAATTGCTAAAAATAAAAGAGAGAGTGGGAAAGCCTATATCAGCCGATCTACTAAGAAACTAGTTGCTGAGAAACATTGGAACTCCATGTTTAAATTCAGGTAAATGGTTTGAAAAAGTGGGGCATGTCATGAGAAGTTAAAATTATTTTTCAAAATTTGGGGGCACTAAAAAATTACGACGCTCAAACGCAAATTTCTTTGGTAAAATATGTAGATTAGCGGCCCGGCCGAAAATTTTTTTTTTTTTAAATATTATCGTTCACCCGTGTCGGAATATTCATGCGCGTTTGAGTCCTTTTCGAAATATAGCTGGCGCCATTTTTTTATAGAAAAAACGCCCGAAAGTAAACAAACGGAAAACGCTGTTTACTTAGGCCATTTTTTTTTTTTACCAAAATGCCCGAAAATAACCAAACGAGATCCGGGCGTTTGAGAAAAACGTCCCCTTCAAGGCTGTTTTTTTTTTTTAAATAATGGTGCTCACTTGAATCACGTTTTGTTTTAGAGCATCTAAATTTAAACTGAGGGGTCACATCTAATGCCCGGCCACAAATGTTGCAATCGCTTTTAATTTTAACTAAATTATGAACGTCCAAAAAGGTGAACAATTTATCTTTATCAGAAACTAGAGTTAATAATTCAGAAATAGAGGACAGACAGACTTCGCAAACCGATACCATTTTCACACTGCGTAAAAGGCCTGTATTACACCCAAACGGCTAATAAAAAGTAGTTCCCTTAAATGATCCAGCTAATTAGATTTAAATGTATAAAAAAAGGTAATAAAAATAGTAAAATGGGGAAAAATATATTGACAAATAAAAATTACTCCAAATGAGGATAATAAAAAGCTATTAAGTAAAAAAACAAAATAAAAATTAAAATCAGTCATTTCTGACGTCAGACCCCACCCCCACCCTTATTATAATTCGCAAAACGATTAAAGGCGCTGACATGATGTAGTTAAAGCATTCACCTCTGTAAACGTCAGAAAATTATTCTATAAACAATTAGGATTATATACTGGGGGACTGTGCCCCCCAGACACCCCCCCTACAATTTAATGAAACTCAGGATCATCGTAGTGTGGTCTCCGCATTGTGTTTACCCCCACACGAGCCGTCCACTTAAATGTACTCCAAAAAACGTGAAACATTTTGGAACACGGACGAAATAGTACGTCCTATCGGCCGGGCCGATAATCTACATATTTACCAATCCTTTTAGCATATTAAGTGTGTCAAGCATAAAGAGACAGCGTTCAGCGAAAGATTCCGATAGTAGACGTTCCATTCCTTCTCATACATTTATAGTCTTTATAGAGAACATACCCATTGAAGTTTATCACTAGGCCTTCCTAAGTATCCACGGAATTACTAGAAAAAAAATTCAAACTGCAGTCAAGAAGGGAACCAAATCTGGATCAGTTGTAAAGGATCAAAGGGCAAAGCATGAACCCCCCCCAAAAACTAGTTCTGAAGTTAAAGATTTGATCAGATCTCACATTAGAAACCTTCCAACATGTTCATCCCATTATTCAAGAGCAAAATCTCCTCATCGCGTTTATCTTCCACCAGGATCAAGTGAAAAGAAACAGCATTTGAAAGGTTCAGAATACATTTATAGTAACATTTTAAAAACTGCATTTAGTATTGGCATTGAGCCCCCTAAATCAGATACATGCAATTATTTTGATTCCATAGAAATTGAATTAAAAAATCTTGATGGTAAGAATGATGATCATATCAGGGATCTTACCCAGCCCATCCCCCCAAAATTCCATGCTGCAAGTGCAAAAGATGCTCATGAAATAAGAAAGGTGTGTGAAATTGATTCAGATTTTTAACTTGCAGCAATCGCGATAGACTTGAGGCCAACATTGCGAACTCCGTGTCTAAGTACTGGCTTGCAGTACTATAAGCGAAAATTATGGACGTACAACTTTTGTGTTCACAATTTGAAGAATAACAGTGTTCATTTTTATGTTTGGAATGAAGCAGAGGCAAAGCTGGGTTCCTCTGAAATTGTAATTTGTTTGTTACATTATACAGTGTGTCTCAAAAGTCACTATCTATTACAAGAAATAATTGGAATTATGAAAAACAGGTTTTAATTTTATAAAAAGTTTAATTCAAAGTATATGCTACAAATAATTAGTGCTCCATATGGTGACCATCAATGTCTCTACATAACTCAAAGCGATAGGATGCTTCCAGAAACACACTTTCCAGCATTTGTGGTGTTATGTTTTGAACTGCATCAGTAATGAGATTTTTAAGTGCATCAACATCAAATTTGTTTCTAATGTGTTTGCATGCCACGCCTTTTATTTTTAATGTTACTACAAACAGTCGTTCTTTTGTGTTCATTTTCATTAAAGGGGTCTGAAAAAAAATATAAATCAACAGTGGTGTAAATCAGAGTGCCAGAGCCAGTGTCAAGCGAGAAATGCCAGTGTGTAGACAACAATATTCCTGACCTTATATACATGTAATGTAACCGTGATACACAAGTATCTTTCTGTATCATTGTATTTTTCATAATTCCATTTATTTCTTATAATAGATAGTGACTTTTGAGACACCCTGTATAAACAACATTCTAGAAAAAAGTGTGCAAAAGTTAGTTGTTTTTAGTGACAACTGCAGTGGACAAAATAAAATTTCAATCTCGTTCTATTTTATGTACTTAAGGTTAATACAGAGTGCACAGTTACATTCTATTAAGCACTACTACATGATTCCAGGACATAGTTATTTACCCTGTGATCGGGATTTTGGGAACTTCGAACTTTGCTTAAAAGGAACAAAATGTATATTCAACCTCTCAGTACATTAAATTCATGAAAGGAACAGGATTAAAACCCTTTCAATGTAGTAGAAATGAGAAGTGATTCATTTTTTTATTTTAATGCTCTCCAAAAAGTTGTGACAAAACGTGATTTCATCGGGAGTGACTTTAAAAAAGCAAAAATATAGAAGTCAACAGTAATTATAAAGTAGGTTTCACCGTAAAGTCAAGCTATGGCCTGTAGGACTCATTACAGATCAAGCTCCAAAAAGGTCGAAGCAATGATTATGCCTCTAACTTCAATTTGTCATCAAAATATTCAAAAGGAGTTAAAATCACAAAAGAAAAGCTAAAAGATATAAAGGAATTATCTAAAATTGTTCCTCCAGAGCACAAAGCCTTCTATGATGAACTCTTTAAAGAGTCAAGAAGAGGAAAAATATAATAGTGATGAAGACGCATATTCTGATGATGATTTTCTTAAATGTACTAATTAAATGTAAGTTTTTAAAAATATATGTATAATAAAGTATGGTTTTTATTTACAAACATAATCTCATCACAAGGAAACTTTTATCTTTAGTGAGAGAGTTAACTGCTATACTAAATTATTCACACATTCCATCAGACAGGCGTATTATACTTTACCAGAGGACTGGGAACACTGGAGGATAGTGTTCGTGAAAGAGGTAGATTAGTTTATCAGACACTAAATAATGCATAATGATTCAGTTGGGATAATGATGAGGTATTTACTATCGTTGGATAAAGACTTTCCCACTCTAATATTATCGACCTTTTCAATTGTTTATATAGAATGTGGAAAAGACTACCACCCACCTTCTGGGATGAAGTAAGAGTAAAATTACTATCTTCTAACTTCCATAGTCTATCATAAAGAACTCGAAACATCTCAAAGAGTTAGAAACGATTACTTACACACCAGTTTGAGATTAGGTGCATTGCTCTGTCAGGTTTCATCCCTGGGAAGAGCCCCCCTTTCCCCAAGACCCAACCTCACAAACCCCTTCTATGCGTACATATCACCACTCCTTCACTTCATCAGCCTGTCACTTAATCTCGTATAATCTCTTCACACCTCTATTTCCCTACATTCTTCTTACATGACCATATCACTTCAGAACACTTTAGGCACATCATCATTCACACTATAAACACCTCTTACAAAGTTATTTCTCACTCTATCCACCTTTCGTACACCAAGCTTTCCCCTTTAAGTTGTTAATTTGCATTGCCTTCACTCGAGATCTTTCATTCTCCTTCAATACTTCAGTCTCACTCCCATACATAGTGGCATACATGCATGAAGCTTTCTGACACATTCCACAAGCATTTACAAGCAGCTGAGATACCTAAAAGTTCGCACATGTTCAAAGATCACATCCCACCCCATCCTAACCTCCACCATTACTTTACTATTTCTGTGTTCACATTTAAGCCTATCTTCTCACACATACTTTCAAAATCTTCAAGTAACATTCTCAAATCTTTCTCTCTCTCTCATAGCAACCAACACCAGTTCATCAACATAAATAGAACCCATCCCTAACCATTCTTCATCACTCTCACGCCCTTACTCATTCTCTTGCGTTCTTCTCTCGACATCCCATCCATAAAGATATTAAACAACCCTGATTACATTGACTACATCTCAAAATCTTATCTTACTCCCTCAATTATGGCAAACCACTCACGAAGTGCTATCTTTTCTCTTAACTCACGCCTTGCTTTCAACACAAATGCACTTCACACCATCAAAAAGTTTAGCATTCCTATTATACATTCTTAGTATCTGCCATAATGATTCTATATCTACACGATAATAAGATTTCTCCAGATCCATGAACCGAGCACACGCTTTACTCTCTCCTATCCCTTGTTTTGTGAGCTACGCTACCCGTCTCTTTGCAAGTACTTAATCCAACCACACCCTATTATCTCTAAATCCACTTTTTCCATTGCCTATCAAACCATCAGCTATACTTTTTTTTACGCCCAATCAGAATATTTCCCTACACTCTTATCTACGGCACTCAACAGACTTATCCCCCTGATGTTCTTGCATTTACCTTTATCCACTTTAATCTTATACAACGGCACTATTAGTGCATTCTTCCAACCCTCATGCACTCTTATAATTTCAGCACCTGGAAGAGTGGCACGTCCTCCTGTCTCGAGGGTCGATAGGAAAAGCCTGGCGTAATGAGTTGACCTAAATTCCTTGACTGGACCTGGGGAAGCTGGTACGTTTCCCCCGTCCCGCTATGCGCCCACCTTTTTCTAAAAGTACCCCCTCTGTATTTTTTCTACGTTTTAAAGATCAGAACAACCCCCGCAGGCTTGAGTGGTCCTGGGCGTTTTTGCGAATATTGGAACGAAATGTTTTGTCCCATTCACTCCTTCCCTGCGGCCTTTCTCGGCTGTACTTCTTATGGTGGTCGGGCTTTACTGCCTTGTGGCCTACCAGGTCAAATTAAAGTGACTGGGTCTATCATATGACAGATCTTTAGATCCTAGTTGCTTGTCGATGATTAGTACGATTTAGTAAGAGATTCCCTCTGTTGCACCTGCCTCTCTAGCTGCTCACTTGGGAGTCACCACCCTTAGGGAGTGACCGTACGCTGAGCAACATACGGTCGGTATGTGTTGCCATACAAACGCAGACATCACTCTTTAACACACCCAGATAAGGAATGACTGAAAGGTCCTAAAATCAGATACGGGATATGCGAAAGCTACTGGACACGAGGTATAAGTCATCCAACCCCTTTTTCTTTCTTCAGGTAGTCGAAGCTCTTTTTTGTCTTTGATCCCATTAAAAAAAATACAAGGTGATACAAAAGATATTCTGTCTTTGCTTGTTCGTTTGAAGCTAGATTACGGATGCGAGTTTTAAGGCATCCGTAGCCGAGGCCGAATTGCGGAAGATGGACTAGATCTGTAGCGTGCGAGTAGTTCAGGCGAATGTCTTAAATGCTTTGCTTGAATAAGTCTTTTTTGACTCAGGATGGCCGTGGTTTAAGACTCTCGCTAACTGCTGTCCAGCGACGTGGGAATCGCTTTCGAAACTCGTTTCGTTAAGTTTCTTTCTTTATTTTTCTTTGCCCCCCTTTCCTACTCAAAGCTATCTACAATGGTGCTACAGACCCGGGAGAGAGAACTTTAGTCCTCGAAATCACATTCCCTGACGCCGTTCTCAAAATACACTCCGCTTCTAGGGCGGGGCTTGTGTAGCGTGCGAGAATTTCAGGCAAGCGGCTTAAATGCGTCTTTTGGGGGACTCAAGATGGCCGAATGGTTTAAGACTCGCTAACGGCTGTCCAGCAACGCGGAAAGCGCGTTCGAAACTCGTTTCGCTACTTTTCTTTCTTTTTTCTTTACTCCCTTTCCTACCCTAAGATATCTACAGATCCACCACACCAGTCCACGTTTAGCGGTCGGTGTTGTCCGCACGTCCCCTAATGAGAGCCTCCTTGTTAATGCCTGTGATATGCCACTCGCTTAGTACCATACACAGTGCATTATGCGCTCTTTCTCGCGGCCCCACGCCCCCCTCAGTCGCCAATGGATCTCATTACATACACGGCCGAGCTCGACGGTTTCTATGACGCTGCAAGACGCCAATAATACCCTAATCCTTTTGGATTTAGGACAAGGCGCCTCTGGTCCTGTCCAGTAAGCACCCTCCCCTGGATTGTACCATCTCTGAAATATCTTTCACCCCACCTTCTGAAGACAAACCTTCTACAGCACTAGGATTATTACGTGCGAATTTCTTCGCCCACACGCCGTGTCGCTGTAGACGGATGAGTCCAAATCCATCACGCTTCACCTTTGTCTGTGGACACACAGCACAACGCCTCAACGGTTTTAGGTCGTCTTTTGTTCCCTCTAAATCGGACACACTCGTTGGACGCAGCGCCATTCGATGGAACTTCCCCCACCCCCGCCATTTAGTGCGACGACTGCGTTGTCCCCCGGACTGTTCGGCAAATTCTTGCTGAGGGATCTTCGGGCAATTTATGTGTCCCGATATCGGAACGAGCTTGGTTACAATCACTCGTTACTCTACTCGGGACGGTTTCGTGCACCCCGGATGTTATCTAGCTTTTGATGGGTTCTGTGTGCGCTCAGGCCCCGAGGGAGCTGGCATCCTCTCGGCACCTGATCATGCTTTACTCTTTCATGTTCTACAAACTACTACTATTTGTTTAAATTTGTTCCACATTTTCTCTTTCTCCTCGCTCGCATTAATTTACCTCTTCTACTCTCTAGCATTCTCACATACTTTCTCCTTTTTCTCTGATCCAATACTCTTTCATGATTCTCCAATAATTTCCAACCTTTCTCACATCTTCTCATCCATGTAACAGTCTGTTTAACTTACACAACACCATCATTTGATCAGATATTCCCATACTCATACCTCTTGCAGCACTCACCTTGAATACATCCCAGAGGCAGATCGCTTCTCCTCCTCCCCATTGCCCAACCCATGCGCTGAAAGAATGTCTTTGCTGCACACAAGTTTCTTTCAGCACAGAACCCTACCACCCTCTCTCCATTTTCATTCCTCCCGGGTGTACCCAAAGCTATACTTATTCCTTCTCTCACTTAGTCACCCATTCATATCTACTACAACCATTAACCAATTCCATCTACCACTTGTCCCATCTCATTTTAGAACCTCTCTTTCTCAACTTCATTTCTATCATTACAGGGTCCATACACTCCAACACTGCAAAGTTTCACCCACATAACCTAGACCTCACTCATCCATACCCATCTAATGCACCATACCGCTCATCATTAGAAAGCACTGCCACACCGTCTTTCATCCTACTACCCTTATCTACAACTGATCGCCACCACTTCACTCCAGCCTCCCAAAACTCTTCTTTCCCTTTCATGTTTGGCTCGCATAGAGCAATCATCTGCAATCTCACTATGTTAAAGACATTGATTTCCAGTCCTATTTTACTCACATCAAAGACACCCTCTCATATTTTACACGCCCACTCGATACACACATCACCTTCATTGTGCATCGCGCTCGTAGGTGCGGCTTCGCGAGCCAATGGACCCCTTTCCGGGATTAGTCGCTTTTAAGGACACGCGCCGCAGGTCTTCCTGCGGTCTTTGGGGTCAGGATTGCACGCTATCTTCCAGATATCAGCTGCAGCATTCTTGTCTATGCTATACCTGTCAACCCCTCGGAATGACAGGGCCTGCTAAATGTGTGTGTGTGGGGGGGGGCGGTGGGGGGAAGGGATCAATTTTAATCAAAGGTCGCAATAAACATTTTTACTTCCCAGAACTTGTCAATGATGGCGCTTCGAATGTCACCTACCAGCCCCTCGAGGAATACATGTCTGGAGAAGTGAATGCGACGGGAGACAATTTGGAATTCCTGGCCGAGCCCTTTTCCCTTTCGGAGTCGAAGGAATTTCGGGAGAAAACAAAAGATGTCCTCGTTAACTTAAAACTGGAGTCAGCGGCTTTTATGTACGACTCATCGGAAGGTTCGAAAACCGCATTTCCTTTTAGGTTCTGTATGGATGAAGAATTTACTACCAAGAAGGTTGTAGGTGATAGCAGACTGGATGTGAAATTGAAGGGGGGGATGGAGAGTAACTGAGTGGAAGCCAGTGTGCGTCAGGAGTGATCGTGTTTTCGACTCGTTGCACACTCGAGAGAGAGAAGATGTTTCCTCCGGGGATCGAACGAGGAATCGTGTTAGGAGCGTGAGTGTGGAAGGTGAATGTGCGGTTGAACATAATTCGGGCCGTTTATGAGAACCGTTATTAAGGAATCCACTAGAGACATGGTCGGTAATTAAGATAAGATGATCAATTAAGGCAAGGAGGGTGGGGGAGGGGCTATTTCGTTACGCCACTCCTCCCTTTTGAATCGTGGACGAGGTCGTCCCAACGGATAATGAAAATTCACATAAAAATCAGAATGATAATAGTGGCAAGAGCGAAGGCACTGGAAGACGGTTCTTGTTGGAAGGGAAGATGCAAACAGCGGTGGTACTGCCCCCTCCCTAGTGAACAGGAAACCCCTTTTGGCCTAAGGAAGCCTCCATTCCCCTCCGTTCTACGTCTTGGGGAAGAAAACCCCTAAGACAAGTTTATGGACGAAAGAGTGATATGTTGTGTGTGGGGAGATAGGAGTAGGAAGAGACAGCGGTGTTGCGAGTGAGTGTGTGTAATAACGTACATGGCCGGAACTGTGTGCTCGTAAGTCTAGACTTGCTGCACCGCCTCGTTGACGGCTGTCCCCACCGAGCACTGAAAATTGCTGCACCCGCTTTCAACGAGAATCGAACCTGACACCCAGATGAGGAAATCCAAGGCTTCATCCATTCAGCTCGCGAGAGCGCCTCGTGGGCACCCTGTAAGGAGAGATCCCTCAAAAGGTGTTTAAGATGGAGGAAAATCAAATATGTGGAAGAAACATAGCCTCAGCAGATCCGTCTGCGGGCATTAGGGCAGGAAAGGCACGTAATTCTCTACCTGTCAGCGGTAGCATGCTGACTTCTCATTTGCGGTCCCTCTCGACCCAAGTAGTTAGGGATCTCGTATCCGCTGATTTTTTTTTTCTTCTTCTTCTTCTCCAGTTGCTCCATTTCGAGCGGTCCTCGAGGTGTCTTGGAAAATGGGGACGTCTACCTGTGTATTTGGGAACCTCCAAGAATTGGAACGAGGGATTTTTCGGCGCCATAAGAGAGCGATATGTTTTGGGCGGCGGTTTTGGACCGTCATTTTGGTCGGAACATCCGAATGGGCAGCCAAACTTCTCCAAGATGCTTTCGCTACCCGAAATATTTACGATGCGGTTAGAAGGATAATTTAGTCGGGATTGAGATAAGTGGATCATGGGAATGTGATTCACCCGCCACATTTACTATTTAACTTACATTTCAGAGAATTCACTGGGTGGTGCTGATCCCAAGAAGACAAATGGAACGCATTGCACTTCCTTCATCTAAGGTCCGGGGTCTTCCCTTCATATCATGGCTATATTTGACCTCAAAAAATAAAGGTATTTTTTTTTTAATCTGAACAGACGATTTTGAATTCTTTCAAATCTGTCATAACCAATATACTTCTTCCAGTCACGTTTATTAACTCCACCCCCTCCCCTTACTTCACACTACGAGAAGTGTAGGACCCTCAATTTCACGCTAAATCTAGTAAACTCTAACCCCTCCCCCGAAGTGTCTGAAGTACGCTTTGATCACAAGTTTGTGTATCCCTTCTCATAAGCGCCCAAACTCTGCTCTTCTGCACATTTAGCTTTATTACTCACATATTCCACACACTTCCAAGCTGTTGCATTGATCGCTAGCACATGGGGCTGCCCTAAAAATCCCACAGCATGCAACAGCCTCTCTTTTTTAACCTAGTCCCCCTCGGGACAGCCTCATAGAAGGCACAGCCTCACTTAGCTGTAATAACGTTGGTGGGACTTACAGCTCAGGCTGTAAGATCAAAGCCTTCTCCCTTAATCTCCCTAGCGGTCGGAGGGAGCAGAGATGACATCTGCAACTATAAACAACAACTCCTTCCACAACATTTCGTATTCGTTCGTTGGGAAGAGCACCTTCTCTGTAACCTGGACGACAACGACCACTTCGAAGGGATGACACGCTCCTGTCGCACACTCACTTCCACTTTAAAACTCACTCGTAGTATCCGCAATTACATCCATATTAATCCTTTATAATGCACTCAGCCTGCTTTCACCCAGACGATAGGCCATGGATGCATTAAGATGACCAAGTATTTCAAGCATACTCTCATTCCAGACATAAAATCCAAAGATTCACTTTCCTCCATCTACTGTTCTGGCTGAGCTCTTGCTAGCCGAGTGGACACGGCGTTCGTCTGCCAACGTCGCGGTACCAGGTTCGACCCCAGCAAGAGTGGACACAAACGTCAGCGCACATAAGATATCTGGCTACCACTTGGTGGACGCGCTGTGCTCAGCCCTGTACTGGGATGGCTGGATCTTATACTTCTCTTACCTCACACAGCCAATCCAACACTGCTTTTTTTCCACCCCCGCCTTCGCAGCACAACACACACTCTTTCTAATCCCAGGAATCGTACCGATGGGTATCTATATCCACATACCTCTGACGGGGAACAGATCCCTTTGCCCCGAGACCACGAAGATTCCACCAGAACACTGTTTGGCAAAGCATAATACTTCCTTGCATTTCTCTCCAAAGAGGACCGTGACCTCGGGTTCAACAGCGATTGTCATACTGACCTTTATGTATATTTCATTATCCGGTTGGGATCCGCCTGGATAAAGGCAGGTTGGCAAACCACTATTAATACCGTTCTGACAAATCGATATTTCTGTTGTTCCAATCACTCTTGTGGTAAGTTATTATTATATTAAGTGTTTTACCACCGTTGGTCTCGTGGTAAGACCATTGCCACGTAACTTCATAGTTTTTTTTTAATTGAGAAAGAAGAAATGAGACTGATGAAACCAATGAGGGCATTTTCACACAATGGAGAAATAATGAGGGTTGGGGGTGGGGGGGGGCATGAAAATAGGTGGATAGAACAAAAGAAATGGACTTGGATTTAACACAGAATCAAATGAATCGTTGAAGGAGAAAATAAATAAACAATCCGATCCCTTCGACCGACGGCGGCCTCGGCAAACTCGGGGGTTTACCTAGATTCAGCACTCCGGGTATCTTGGTGGTTTGGTCGTAGTTGTGGTTGTGTCCGGTATGTTGTGAATATGGATTGAACTGTGTCTGGTTCCTGGTGGCAATGAAGACAGGCGTCTGTGCTGGTCAGGTGAATACGATATTTGTTGGTCTTTAGTTTTGGGTTGTGACTGCACCGGAGCCTTACCAGAGCGACCCGTGCGTGCCATAGCATCAGTGATGGGCGCTAAATGTCAAGTATTGAAATACTAAATACATCGTTAAAATGTATTTAAATACTAAATAAATTGAAATGTATTTAAATACACTAATAAATACATTTCAAATACATTTACAGTTTTCATTTTTAAGCATTAAAATGCACTAATACATGTTTAATAGTGTTCAAAAGTGAAATATATATTCAGATTAATAATAATAATAATACAAACGCACGCGATTCGTGAATGAGTTTCGACCAGAGTCTCAAATATCTATGAAATGTATTTATAATTTTGGCTTCGGTGTATTTAAATTCATTGTATTTAACTACCCCTAAATGTATTTAAATCCACTATTTAATTACACGTTTTGAAATATATTAATAAATACCTTTTTACATACACAAATTTAATTAAATGAATATTTAAATACGAGTGAATTTAAATACTTCTCATCACTGCGTAACACGGATGTTTCTTCTGGGTTGAGACCCGGTGGAATGGCGTGGTGGAGGTAGTTTTTGACGCCGAGATTGCTCGTTATGTATGTATATGTGTGAATTGTATTGTGTGTAATGATGGTTCTCTGGTTACGATGAGGTGATATTCCTTGTATTATGAGTCTTTGCTCGGACTGGGCCTTCTCGCTTTCACCTAACAAAAATGGCCTCACACACTCAAGTCACTTACACGTTGAGTCACAGTCGCCGTCGAGACATCTACCACACTCAACTCAACACTACAACGAAAGAAAGATCCGTGGGCGCATGTCTTTAAGGGGGCGAACAAAAATATCCAACTGGTACTCAGATACGGAACTTGTTGCTTACTAGGATAGGGGCGGAGTAATGAGGTGAACGAAAGAAGCTGTGGACCTTACCTCAGTTTCCCGTTGAACTTCGAGAGTAATCCAACGGGGGAACTGATAGCTCGGGAATGAATTCTGAATAAACGAATAAAATTTCGCCTTACTTACTGGCTTATCTGGCGGGGTTCGGCGTCTGAAGGTAATCGATCAGGGGTTCGATGTTCGTAGGATGACAGCTAACGATTACTCTTCTTGTCCATAGAACTAAGCCATTGTATACGGTACTTTCGGGGACAGATAGTGACAATAGGCATAAAGGTTAGTATGACAATTGCTGTTGAGCCCGAATGCAGGAGCCGGTCCTCTTTGGGGAAAGGTGCCAGGAAGTATTATGTTTTGACACCAATCAGCGTTCAGCTGGAACCTTCGCCGCCCCTGGGCAGAGGGACTTGTTCCGCGTCAAAGGTATGTGGATATAGATACCCATCGACAGGATTCCTTAGAACAGAGTGTGTGTGTTGGAGGAAAGAAAGCAGTGTTATAATTGGCTATATGTGTAATGAGAAGTGTAAGATCTACTCACCCCAGCATAGCGCGTCCACCAGTCGGTAGCCAGATCTCTCCATGAGCTGATGTTTGTGTCCGCTCATGACGGGATCGAACCTGGTAACGCGACGTTGGGAGACCAACGCCGTCTACACTCGGCTAGCAAGAGCTTTACTTATCTGGGGTTGAGTGATAGAAACTACCTCACCGTGTTTGAGTCGAGGGAAAAGTAGAAGGAATTTTGCAGACATTAGCGGTTCGGGGCGCGCTTTTCGCATCCCGCCGGCTTCTGTTTACTGCTCAAATGTCTCATCGCACTACTTTTCTTTTACCTCCCTCGTTGAAATATACATTAATGCGATTATTATCAACTAATTCATTACCCTTAACACTATTATTATCGTTATTAGCACTAACATTATTATTATATCATTATTATTTACCAGTGCTAATATAATTAATTTCACTCTTAGTATTATTCATTTATTCGATAAAGGAATTTTATTAGAATACTATGATGCAATGATTAATATTATTCTTTTCTTAACTATGATTACTACAAATACAATAATTGCTAATTAAGGGTGGTTGGTAGATTAACTGTTAATAATTATTAATCAATTACGTTGGTTAGTTCCAATGTACTTCCATCACAGTTTGAGGAATGTTTCTGGGAGTACGGTAAGGATCTCGCTTGTAATGGCATGATGGAGGGTCTTTAATGGCATGACGGAGGGTCTTCGTTTTCGTGTATTTTGGAGAAATTTTGGGTATGAATTTGGTTTCAGAATGTGTCTTAAAGGCATGCTGCAAATGCATCCCGTGGCGAAGTGGTGGCCTTCTTTTGTGTATTTAGTGTGCTGAGATGAGAGGATGCGAGATTGGGTACTCAGGATTTAGAACCATAGGCGAGTGAAGGACGGATGTATGCGCTGCTTGCAACTGTGGACGATGGATTCTTAGGATTGCCTGAATGTGGTTCTTGTGACTACTCGGAATGTGTTCGTTTTGGTGTTTGCTTTGTTTGTTGCGTTTCTTTTGTGATGTCGGAGTGTTAGTCCTGTTTCCGGTGTGGCACAGCGCACTTGGTGTTCTATTTAAGGCTAGTGTGGTGGTATTTGATAGGATGGTACTGGGGTGTTAATGTACTCCAGTTTGTTGTTGTGAAGAAAGGGGATTTTAGCGATGAAGCAGTTTTTAGTAAAGTATGTTGCAGCCAGCGGTTGTTTTTAATGTAGTGTTGTAGACCGCGAGCTGCCTGGGTGTTTAAAATGTTGGAAAGGGTGGAAAAGAATACGGATCCCTCCAACACATCTATATACATGTGATGTGGTCGTGTAATATCGTTGTAGTTTATTAATTGTGGTTCCTGGTCTTTAAGGAAGTTGGCAGCCATTGGGGGGGGGAGAGGAAGGGGGGTAATTTGGCTCAAATTTGTTTAGTATTTTACTGATAAAAATGTGTCTAGGTCTGTGTCGATTCCCTTGTCTATTATTGTCATTATTTGTGTGAGTTATTGGAAACCTTCCAGTATAAACTGGGTGATGTTAGAGAGTACAGTGCTTGTTGAGTTCAATGGGCTGCAACTAACATTTAGGAGATTGCGTGTACCCCAGGCCCCCAACACCCGTAGTTCCGTACTCTCCCTGCCCTAATACATGCCGGAAGGTCTGAGGCTATATATCTTCCACACATTTTTACTTCCTCCATCTTCGCCACTTTCTTTATAGATTTTCTATGGGAGATTTTTTCGTTGGTTTTCGCTTTAAATAATAATACTACTACTAATAATAAATAATTCTCTTTACGCCTCAGTAACAGACAAGTAGTAACTTTGGTAATCAAAGTCAAATGAACAAATCAAGCAGTTTAATGAGGATATAGGAAGTCTTGGCCATCCCAATTGCCATTAGCCTGCTGAAATGGTGACCAGAATGGTTCTTTAACTCAATTACAAGCTTTAATTAACATAAATGGTTTGGTCCCACATAGTACCATAGGACGTTAAAGGGTGACAGAAGTCAAACCCGAAGTTTCCTCATTATAAGAATTAAGGGTCGTGGAAATTCCCACCTTGGTTATCGCGTCTTAGTTTTAAGTGAATAATAAAATTGGCATTGGGACTATGACCTGTCGAGAGGACGCACATACCATTGAACTTGGCGCCTCTTTGAATGACCAAGGGAGAAAGCGGAGAGATTCCTGCATCAAGAGTTTTGCTGGGTGCCGCACTTACTTGAGGCTAAGAGGTGAGCCTCATTCGTGAGACATTCGCAAATGTTCGCATTTTCAGAATGGACCTTGGGAAAAACGAAACTTCACTCGGACGGACAAGTTATTATCGGCAAAAGTGGAAAATGGAAAGGTTCGCATTTTATAGAGGTTGAAGGCTTGCATCCCAAACGACCGACTAATTACTTTGGTCAAGAGTTCAGAATCTTTTCAGGATACGAAACACGGAAAGGTTTGTATTTTTTTCTTTACCTCTTTCAGCCCCAATTCTCTTTTACGCATCTTCACTATACTTTGCTGTCTTAGAAATTGCTTTTGTAATCTCTGAGCTTTCCTGGGAGTAAAAATAATACCTAATGAAATGTTTCTGGTGCCTCATAAAAACGATGTGTATAAGATAGGAATTCATTCGCCTGGTCGTGTCTGGTGTTACTATGATACACAGACAAGAAGATCAAGTATGAAACAGATTTTGGTTAGTCTATAAGCTAAGGGATGTAACCTGTAAAGTAGGTTGATTTACATAATTTCACGTATGCCAAAGCCACATTTTGTCACTGTGTGGCTTAGGGATTGGATGGTAATCGTACTTTCCAACAAATTAATTACTGCTCTGCTAGTCTTGAATAAAAGAGAAATAAAGAGACGAAATCAAAAATATGATTTTCAGGGCTGTTTAGCATTCGGTTAGAGTTACTTATCTACATGAAGGGACATTTGACAGGTGGAGCCATGCTTATCTCGCGTATTCTGCATTTTTCCCCCTATAAAATATTGTTTGAAATTTATATATTCTGGAACAAGATATAACTTTGACCCGAAGAACTTACAATTCAGATTAGGCACGATTACAAAATATTTAGTTTACTGAATAAACTTAGAAACCCTGAAAACGAAGGGCAAAAGTTTCGATAAATGAGAGCGTCACTAATAAAAAAGAGGAAAGAGAAGAAAGCTCATAATTGTGCTTTCAAAGTAAGTTCGGAGAACTGTGACCATAGGGTACAGAGTTCACAGTTGTTCATTATACAAGTCTAGTATTAGACTGTAATGTGATTACAGCGAGTTTTGCCCTAGAAGGCAGTCGCCAGATGGGCTCTGAAATAAAAAAAAAGAAGTTTATTATACAGCCAAGAATTATGGTTACGATTTCGAAGATGGAAGGATCTGCGCAGGGTTTGTGGTTAAAAAGGTCGATGCCAGGTTTGTGTGTGTATGAGGGATGGAGAATGGGAAAAGTTGAAAAGGTGTATATATGTATGTGTATGATGAGGGATGGAGAATGAGAAGGGTCACATTCCAGGGAGAGTTTTATTCTGACGTTTCAATGTAGACCAGCTTCTTCAGGGAACTGATGTTCTTCTTCTTCTTCTTGGAATAAATGAAGAGAATAGAAAGAAAAGTGAAGGGATGCCTGTGGGAGCCACATATATCAATCAGTTGAAGTGGAAAATGTAAGGAAATATTTAATAGGGGATGTGAAAAGTTGGAAGACAGTGGCAAGACACCGATGCGACGTGTTTTGTTGTTTTATGATAGTGATGTGTTAGACTGGTGTGATGGGGGGGGGGAGCGGGCGGGGGCACCAGTAAGTAACGCGATGTTCATGACGCTGCTAACTCATGTATAGATAGGGGTTAGCTGTGGGTGGTCTAGGGCTGCTGGGTATCTTAGCACCCGCGCAGCGTCTTGTTTGACATGTATTTGAGTGTATGTGGCGTCTCTCGCGAGTTTCACCAGCTTACGTGTTAGACGGGTATGGGTGCGTGTTGAGTGGTGTTTGTTGTTTTCGTATAGTGTAGACTATGAGTGTGTAACGAAGAGAACGACATGCGCTTTTCAGAGCAGAATTCTTAATGCGCTGTGCTTTCCTCTTCCATGTGTGACTCGCGTCTATGAGTGTAATTGGAGCGTATATGAGGAGTGGACGATATGGTGTCCTGTATTAGTATAATTGTAGTTTGCGGCTCGCAGGGTAGAACATGCGCAGCATTTTTCTGTGTTTTTAGCTTCTGCTTGTATGCTCTGGCATATGTGGAAGCGTAGGTACATATTTGTTAAATGTAACCCAGAGTATTTTCGTGTGAGATTTGTATGTAAGTCTTGTGGGGCTGGTTATTTAAAGTCTGATATATGCGTGTATATTTTAATGTTGTGCATGTAGTGATCACGCGGGCCGTAAAGTGTCGCCTGTGTTTTCAGAGGATTCGTGGCAATGAGCCACTTGTCCTCATATTGTCTTCTCGTCAGTATCATTTGTGCACGGCTCGTCATCATGTCAGGACCCAGGCCAGAGACCAGAATAGTCTCGTTGTCAGCGTATGGCAGTGTGAGCTTGAGTGTGCAGTTTTCTGGTGGATGTGGGGTGTCAATGGTGTATATTATAAATAGTGTAAGTGCCAATTCGCTCTCCTGGTGTACGCCCTGGGCGTAATGTTGTTAGTGTATTTTATGTGGCACCGCCGGTCGGTAAGGTAGTGCGAGAGAAGCCCTCTTGTGCAGAGTGGGAGCTCTGTGTTCTTGGTCAGTTTCCAACGAAGTCTCTCATTACACACATTGCCGAAGGCCTTCCTTACGCCCATGCTGATGTAGAGCCTTTCTGTCATGTTTTCAGTATTATGTCATGGTCGTTGACGATGGTCACAACCGCTTGAGTGGACCGGCTTCTCTTGAAACCATATTGACAGGGGAAAAAAACAGTCACTCTCTCTCAGAAAATTCCGGAGACGGCTGTTGACCATACGCTCAAGTGTTTTGCTTAGGAGCTCTAAGAGTGGAATTGGCCTATAGTTTTTTGCGAGTTTTGGGGGTATGGGGTTGTTTATGTAGTTAACAGCCCTCCATCGTATATCATATGTCATGTGATTTTCACTTATTTTGTAGTAGTATGTTTCGTAATGTTTTAAAAAGTGTAAGGGAAGTGTTTCCTGAGAGGTAGTGTATTATTGTGGCTAGGAGTACCGAAGGGCTTGGGGCGCGTTTTAGTGTATTTTTGATATAGTGTTTTGTTTCCTCAACGGTGATAAGAGTGGTTAATGTGGTAGAGTTATCGAGTACCTCCATTCGTGTTAAGGGGGCGAGCCCATGCTCATCAGCGTGGAACCATCACCATTCCCGGAAGGCGCGTGTGGTTTGGGTGCGTTGTGAGTATGCACTATGTTTCAGTGGGACCTGAATGCGTCAGTGATGTCATTAGTATCAGTGAGTGCGTGATTATTGTGTACTGGTACTGAAGGCATCGCAGCTGCGAGTCTCCCACCACTACGCATTGCGCGCCCTCATTGATGGGTGCCTGGTAGCATCGGTCCGAATTGACGGCCATTTGTTCCCCAGGTTGGTTGCCAGGCTAATAAAAAGACTTGGATCGAGTCTCTTGGTGTGGTGGGATATACATTGAACGCTACCTCGAGATCCTGGCTGTCATGAAGGGAACTAGTAGGAGTTTAGTACGGGGCGTGTTCCGTTGTTCACCTGGTGAGAAATCCATGGCCCCTTCGGGTACCGTCAGTGCTGCTTGGTTGGGAGCCACGGAACGCCGGGGTTTGACGACTCGGCCGGACGAACAGCAGCACATGGAGCGTGCCTTCTGAAGATCCGAAACGTCTCCTATCGATAGGTGGGAGAGACTCACGTGGGGAGAACTCACCAACCCCCTTTTTTACTCTTGATTGGTCGCAAAATTTTGAGAGAAAGTGTTCAAAATGACAGGGAAAAAAGGTCCAGCTGCAGTCAAATACACATGTGCGATATGCCAGAAAGACAAGTGGTGCATGGACTTCCCAGAGGGATGTTTTTGGAAATGCCACCCGGGAAGTATATGCACCAACTACAACCTTAAAGGAGAGGTCCGAGAGGCAGTGGCATACTGCAATAAACTCAAAGATCCCTTCACAACCTCTGAGGAAAAATCTAGGGCACTGGAAACTAAACTACAGACCATAGAAACGGAGCACGCGCTTCAGATTCGGCGTCTCTAGGAGAGAATCCAAGAGCTAGCTTCTAAACTAGAAGCCCAGTCAGCTCAAGCTCGAGACGAAACTCCCACTGACTTGGGTGGTGCCGTTGATGAGACTCCAACTCAAGGAGCTGAAACTGCATTGGCAGTGCCACTTCAGCCAAGCGGAGAAATTAAGAAGAGAAAGAAAAAGAAGAAAAACAATGACCTTAATGTAGCTCACCCCAGTGTAGAGGATTCCCGCGTTACTGGTGGGCAAGGGAAAGTGGAAAGAGAAGAGAAAAGAGGAACAGAAGAAAAGACAAATGAAGATCGAAAAAAAGGGAAATGCGGAGATGAAAGAGAAAAAAGTCTCTTGCGAAAGAAAAGTGCAGACAAATGTGCGAGGGTCAACCTTATTGGGGCCTCTCAAGCATGGGCCCTGCAACCCCTCCTAGCAGCACGCCTTCGCACGAGTGTGAAGGTAAGTTGCTTACCAGGAAGAGGAAACCAACAGATTAACAACAAGGAGTAACAACAAGGAAAGAAGGTACCCTAGGAGACCTTACGGTCCATTCAAAGAGGGTACCATTGGACTAGCAATTGAGCGGGCACAAGGCTGCTCAATTGTTTTGCGTCCCTAAACGGCCACTTTTCAAGACTTTGTCTAGTCTTGACTTGAACTGGTCAACAGATTCACTGCTGACAACTTCCACTGGAAGTGCGTTCCACATACCGCAGATACTGTAAGTGAAAAAATTTCCACACAGATTGCGGTTGTAACGCTTCAGTTCAAGTTTGAAGCCGTGATTGCGCGTTCTGTTCTCACTCAGTGTGAAAATATCCCGATAGTCAACATTGTCGAACCCTCGAAGTATTTTGAAAACCTCGATGAGCTGACCACGCTGTCTACGGGTTTCCAGCGAGAACAGATCTAATTCCCTTAGTCTATCCTCATAACTTTTATGTCGGATAGAGGGAATCAGCTTGGTTGCCCTGGCTTGTACGCGTTCCAATCTCACGATGTCCTTTCGCAATGAAGGACTCCAAAATTGTACGGCATACTCCAGGTGCGGTCGGACAAGTGAGTTGTACAGATTTCTGATAACTCAGTCCTTGCTCTAATGGTAAGAGGCAACGACCTCTACCTCAGAGGAGGAAGGATAGGCCCCACAGAAAAGATTCTCAACACAGTCATGGGTGCTGTGGATGAATGTGGGCTGAAAACACGCAGACGTGTAGTGGTCGGGATGCTCCCGAGAAGAGGTCCAACCCGGACTGCTCACTCGAGGAACGTCGTCTTCCTTAATCGACGCCTAGGAGATTTGTGTATGGCGGAGGGGGGTCTTTTCTATGGTACAAACGATCTCTACCAAAGGGATAGAGTACGCCCGTGTCACTCCTGGAACGAGCTTCTCGGAGGTCGCAAAGAGAGGTTACCACCAAACCAATAAATAAGCCGGGAAACGGAAGAGAGTAGTAGTCCGACATTCGGGGACTCCCTGAAAGTTCTTCTGTTTAATGCGAGGTCGATCAGGAAAAAGTTTCTTGAACGTGGTGCCCTCGCAGCGACGGAAGAACCTGAAATGGTAGCCATAAAGGAGTCGTGGGTAAAAAACTCAAACCGAAATTTTGAAGGTGAAATCACGATTTCCGGTTACCAACTCTTCCAAAAAGATAGGCCGGACAGAGAGGGTGGCGATGTGATGCTGTATATCAAGGATAGGCTCAAATCGACGAACTGCGAGGTTATATCCGACCACAAGCTACTAGGTGTTGACCTAGACATAGGTCCTGCCAAATACAGGACCCTGATGCTTTACAGAACCCCTACCCAACTCATTGAAAAGGACAGGGATTTGCACCGGCTGCTGGGTGAACTTGTACAAGGCAGAGTGTGTATCGCCATGGGTGATTTCAACACCCAAGTTGACTGGGAAACGAGAGAAACCTGTGGCGAGAACGCACTACTCCTTGAGTTCGCGAACGAGTTCCTGACTCAATGGGTGAGAGTGCCTTTTGAGAGACAAAGATACCCTCGATTTGGTTTTCACTTCTGAGGATGACATCGTTGAAGATCTCTCGGTAGGCAAGAGCTAGGTGGCAGTGATCACCGACTAGTCAGATTTATAGTCAAGGTCCCCAAGGTAGAGTCTGCGACTAGTAAATCGAGGAAACTTGATATGAGAAGAGCAGACTTTGCAGGTCTTCGTGCTGGCTTGACTGATGCGAGGCTAGAAGTTTTCGAGGATGTTGAAGATTGGTGGATTAGATTCAAAACTATGTTCAAGAGTCTTCAATCACGTTTCATCCCTTTGAAAAGCCTTCGTCGGTCTTCCAGAGTGGTTTAATCGAGAAATCGGTTAACTGCTGAGGGAGAAAAGAACGGTGTACCGGCAGTCAAAAATTTCTGGAGAATTTGATGAGTACCATAGGCTAGCCAGGAGGGTGAAGTCCAGCATAAGGGCGGCAAAGCATGCCGAGGAGCTCCGAGTGGCGAGAGTCTGCAAGGAGAATCCCAAGTAGTTCTTTGGTTATGTAAATAACCATAAACCAATCCATCGCACGATTGGCTCTTTAGTGAATAAAGAGGGGGCATTAAAGCATTCAGATGCAGAAAATGCTAACCTCCTCAACGACTACTTCTCTTCAGTGTTTACTGAAGAATGTGGTCCCATCCCCCAGCCCACGGATTCTAACTTGGGGGAAAAGCTGGAGGAAATGGACTTCACCCAAGGAGAAATAGAAAAAAAGATCACTGATCTAAAGACGAATAAGTCCCCTGGCCCAGACGGATTTCAACTTAAAGTGTTGAAAGTGCGCGATGAAGTGTCACGACATCTGAGCACAATCTTCAACATGTCAATCCGGACCAGATGAGTTGCTAGAGACTGGCGTGAAGCGGAGGTGACTCCTATCTTCAAGAAAGGAGACCCTAGCCAGCCGTCGAACTACCGACCTATTAGCATAACCTCAATAGTCGGTAAAATCATGGAAAGCATCTGGGTGGACAAAATGACGTCATATTTAGAGTCCAACTTGCGATTGAGGAGTTCCCAGCATGGGTTACGAAGGCACCGGTCATGCCTAACGAATCTTGTGGAATTCTTCCACTTTGTTTTTAGTGAGCACGACCGGGATAAGGCAGTGGATGTTATCTACTTAGACTTTCAAAAAGCCTTTGATAAGGTATCACACCGCCGCCTGCTTCGGAAAGTGCGTGCGCTGGGCGTAGACGGAAATGTAGCAAGTTGGATTGAGAACTGGCTAAGCAGCAGACGGCAACGGGTAGAGTTGAATGGACAGGCTTCTGAGTAGGCGCCCGTAACTAGCGGTGTTCCGCAAGGTTCTGTCCTGGGACCACTATTCTTCATCATCTATGTTAATAATATGGATGGTGACGTAGTTGCGAAGATTTCCAAATTTGCCGACGATACCAAAACTTGGTATGAATGTTGCAAAGGAAGGAAATACTGCCCGGCTGCAGGAAGATCTTGGGAAGATTGGGGAGTGGTCGGAAACGTAGCAAATGCTTTTTAGCGTGAACAAATGCAAAGTGATGCATATCGGCCACCGAAACCCTCAATCTCATTATATCCTTAAGGGCACTGCTCTTGAATCCACCGACACAGAGAAGGACTTGGGTGTAACTATAACTAGTGATCTCAAGTTCTCGAGGCAGTGTATTGAGGCGGAGAAGAAAGCCCAAAGGATGCTAGGTTATATAAAAAGACAGTTTGGATATCGGAACAAGGAAATAGTACTCTGTTTGTACAATTCACTTGTCCGACCGCACCTGGAGTATGCGGGGAAATTTTGGAGTCCTTCATTTCGAAAGGACATGGAGAGATTAGAACGCGTGTAAGCCAGGGCAACCAGACTGATTCCTTCTATCAGACATAAAAGTTATGAAGATAGATTAAGGGAATTAGATCTGTTCTCGTTGGAAACCCGTAGAGTGCGTGGTCAGCTCATCGAAGTTTTCAAAATACTTCGAGGGTTCGACAATGTTGACTACAGGGATATTTTCAGCCTTAATGAGAGCGGAACAAGAAATTACGGCTTTAAACTTGAGCTGAAGCGTTACAACCGCGATCTGTGTGGGAAATTTTTCACGTATAGTATCTGCGGTAGCTGGAACGCACTTCCGGTGGAGGTTGTCAACAGCAATTCTTTTGACCAGTTCAAGTCAAGACTAGGCAAAGTCTTGAAAAGTAGCCGTTTAGGGAGGACGTAAGGCAATTGAGCGGGGATGTGCCCGCTCGACAGCTAGTCCAAAGGTACCCTATTGAATGGATCGTAAGGTCTTCTAGGGTACTTACTTTCCTTGTAGCTCGTCCGACAGGACAGCAAAACGATTTAGGGCTCTCAAGGGATCATCTGCTGCAGGAAAGATCGTCTTTTGCTTCTTCTTCTTACCACTTTTCTTTTTCCTTCTTACTTCCTGAAACTCTTCTTCGTTCGAGCTCGCACCCCTAACCTCGATTGAACCCTCCACTGCCGGTACCTATGTGCTCGTCTCGGTAGGTTCATTGTTGCTCATTGTTGCTTCCATTGCAGCTACGACCTGCCTTTTCTTCGAATTGGTCCGAAGATTTACTGCAAAAGCTTCCATGGGAGCACCTGCAGCCCCAGTGTTATTGTTCTCGATATTCTGTGGGTTCGTTCGAGCTGCGCCCAACACAGGAGTTCCCGCCGTCTCGAGGGTTTCCGTGGATCTAACCACGCCAGCATAACTTGTTTCTGTTCTTCTACCCCCTCTTTTAGCTCTACCCTGGTCTTTCCCACGAGCTTCCTGTCCGGATTGGGCGGTACTGCTCTCTTGCCTCGTGTCTGCGGCATTATAGGATGTGAGAATGAAATATGGTAGCATTTGGTTGGAGATGAGAGAGCTGCTGCTTTTTTGGGCGGTGGATGTGGAGGTAGTGAAGGAGAGAAATCTGAAGTATTTGGGGGAGTTGTGGAGGAGGAGAGGAGAGAGGGTGAAGTGAAGGGGTTGGGTGTCCTTGAGCGGGTGGTGTGGTCCCAGGGTTATGGGGGTTGTGCCTCATGCTGGAGTTTGCCATCCTCAAAATTGGAGTTGAAGAATCAAGAAGGGTGGAAGAGTAAAGAAGGAGGAAAAGAACAAAAGAGAAGTGAAGAAGAAATAGGAAAAGTGAATAAAAAAAAGGAAGAAGAAAAGAAGAGTAAAGGAGAAACAGAAAAGGAGAGAAGAAAAAATCACGGACCTGCTTTAAAAGGAACTCGGTGTACAGTCGCAGATGCATGATCTAACACAATCATATGGATGCATTTTGTGGGTGGGTTTTGACACTACAAAAGGTTAGTTGAATGGATAAGTGAAAGTGGAGTGAAAGGCGTGGTTTCAGGTGTACTTCCGAGATTGGATGTGGGGATGGAATGGTTGTCTCGTTCAATTGAACTGAATGAGTATGAGAAAGGCTTGTGTGAGGAGTCAGGATTAGTGTTAGTAGATATATGGAATGGCTTTTGGAAGAATAAGCCATTGTATGTATTAGATGGACTCCATCTAAGCCGGGCTTGACATGTTGTGTCAGGAATTAGATAGTGTCATTAGGTCTTTGCAGGTGGGAAACTAGTTACTGATAGTAGTCAGGAAAATATAAGAGTACAGGGTTGGGCAGGGAAGAGAAAGATGCAGAGGAGATAGAGTGGAAGGTATACATTCTAAAAGAGGCGCTTTAGGGATAAAAGGGCTGAGTTGTCTTTATACCAAAGCTCGTAGTCTTCGAAATAAGAAAGATGAGTTATTTAGTTATATTATTGATGAAGATATAGATATAATATGTGTAATAGAATCATGGGTTAATGAAAATAAATTTAATGACAACGTGAGTGAATTTGAACTACAGGGTTATGATATGTACATTAGTCAAAGGAGAGATAGGACGGGTGGTGGGTTGATTATTTATATCAGAAATAGCATTTCTTTAAATCTAAATAATTCTATAAAGCAAGAAGTTGAGTCACTGTGGATAGATATTAGGGTCGGTAAAAATAGAATAATACACTTGGGAGCCTTTTACAGACCACCTAGACAGACTGATTGTATTGATGAGTTAATGATCAGGAAAATAAGTAAAGGATGTGAAGTAGATACAGTTATGTAAGTAGTGTGTATTCCCCTTTGTATACACATTAATACAAAGGAAGATAGAAAGTTTCCAACTGGGAATGGATGATGTACTTCTTACAAGAGTTCAGAGAGTATTAATGAGATCTGAAGTTTGGTTATGAAATCAAACTATTCCAAAAGTGTTGCGAGATTACTTTAAAAAGCTTACCTCTCTTATTAAATAAGACATGACCCATTTAGCACCCTCAAATCTGTCTTCCTCACTGGGTGCATAAGCTCTTACTTTAAGACAGAAAATCTTGATGGTGATTCAGAGTGAATAGGGAGCCAGGGGGAATTGGAATTGGTTTACAAATCGTGTGGTAGATGAATGGAATAGGCTCACTAGACATGTGATAGAAGCCTCCTCTCTGGGTAGTTTTAAGAATAGATTAGATAAATATATGAATGAAGCTGCTAGATGGGACTGACTTTTTTATGTACATATGTATATATTTTTCTAAGGAGTGGGGAGATTATTTTGCGGTTGCATGAATGGACATAATGCTCTGGATGCATTTTATGTATATTGTAGATTAGATCTGACGAACTCCTGTAAAGGGTGACAATGTTGATGACTTTTCTCTGGTAAGAAATCTTTTGTGTGTTGACTGGAACAGGAGCTGCCAAGTGTAGGCCATGAATGGTCTTTTGCAGTCTCCTTCTTTTCTTATGTTCTTATGTTCTTATGTAAAAAACATCTGCAGAGAAGATGTCGCAAAGTCCTGAATATGTCGAAGAGTGGAAAAATAGGGTGCAGCAAGAAGGGAGTTAGAGTAATCGAGCCAGGAGGTTGCCAAAGAGTTGATAGCAATTTCAAAACTATTGTGCAATTAGACAGGCAAAAAAGGTATTCATAAAGAAATTATGTAAGGACATAAAATTAAACCCTAAGCATTTTGGGAGTTTTGTGAGTAGTTGAACATCTTTAAAAGAAAGGGTACTTAAAGTGAGGAATCAATATGGTGAAACAACCAAGATTGATTTAGAAACTGCTAATGAAATGAACCGAGCCTTCCAAAGTGTGTGTATACAGGAAGATGAATATAACATACCAGTTTGATGTTGGTTACCATGGACCAGTAGTCAAAGACATTGATGTAGATATGAATGAGATTAGGAAATTATTGAAGAACACTAATGGAAATAAATCAAAGGGCCCAGATGGAATTCACACAAAGTTTTTGAGTGAATGTCACAATTAAGTGGCCTCGCCAGTATCAATCATAATCAGAAAATCACTTGATTCAGGGCTAGTACAGGGCTTCTGGAATCTTGGATCTTTGTGCCCAATTTACAAAAAAAGGAGATATTTTTGACTCATTAAATTACAGACCAGTTTCCCTGACCTGTGTACTTTGTAAATTATGTCAGAAATTGGTATGGAAAGTTGTAGTCAAACATCTAGAAGATAATGAACTAATTTATGATGGCCAGAATGGGTTTAGAGTGAAGAGAAGCACACTTACAAATTTACTGGCATACATGGAGACATTAATAACAGCAGTGGATAATCAAATACTCACAGAAGATTCCTAGGTAGAGGCTTGCTAGCCTATTAGACTCGGCTCAAAACTATGTGGACTTTATGTTGGTTGGATGTTTGCATGGTTGAGACTTTTGTATTGATTTTTCCTCTATAAACTAATACTGCTCTTGATGGCTCCACAGTCTATCTAGCTTCCTCTCAAACTTTTCTACATTCAGTGCACTAACAACATTTTCTGGTAGACTGTTCCAATTTTCCACGACTCTGTTGCAGAAAAAGTGCTTCCAGATGTTAAGTCTTGGCTGCATCTTAAATATTTTCTTACTGTGTCCTCTTGTAGAATAAATAGATCACCGCAGACATCCTCGTCATACTTTCCTTGCAGAGTTGTAAGACTCGTTTTCTCAATCTGTCTTCATATGACAGATCCTGTAGTGATGGTACCAATCTAAGGCCTTCCATCTGTATCTCCTCCATGTCAAAGACTCCCTATGGCACATCCGACTTTCCAATCCTCATTATCTTACACTTACTGGGGTGAAATTTGAGTAGCCACTTCTGTGACCAGAATTTTCAAGCTAACTATGTCTTCTTGTAATTTTCTACAGTGCTCATTCTGTTCAATCTTTCTGAAGATCTTTGTGTCATTCACATATAAAAACACATCACACTTATTCTTTGCAACATCAGGCAGATCGTTTATATATTGGATAAACAGTAACGGCCCCAAGACTGACCCCTGTGGCATGCCACTCAGTAATACCCTCCATTCTGACACTTCACACCATTCACCAGCACTTTGCTTTCTGTCATTTAAGAATGATGTTATCCATTTCACATATCCTGGCCTTTTAGTTTCCCTATCAGCCTTCTGTGTGGAACTTTATCAAAGGCCTTCATGAAATCATAATAGGTAACATCCATTGCACAGCCTTCGTTCAAAGCCTCCATCCATTTGTCCAGGACCTTGATCATTTGAAGCAGTGAATCTACCAGATATAAATATAAACCCAAATTGCTTTACACTAAACATGTGGTACCTTTTTATATGCATGATCATGTTTTCCCTAAAAATTGATTCCATTAATTTACAGATAATACTAGTAAGGCTGACAGGTCTGTAATTGCTTGGGTCACTCCGATCTCCTTTCTTAAAAATTGCAGTAATATTTCCAGTTCTCCAGTCCTCTGGAACTTGAGGGTCAGTAAAGGATCTTTTGAATATCTTCAGTGGCATCGCAATTTCCTGTTTCACTTCCTTGATGACTGGGATGGTTACCATCTGGACCCGGTCGGTGACTAATTTTTTTTAACTTATCTAATACTCCTGTAATAATGTCTACTCCAAAGCAAATGGAGGTCGGAGGTGGTACATTTTGTCTCTCTATCTCAGGACAAATTCCTTCAGGCTCTCTTGTGAATACACTGCTGTAACGGTCTGATAGCACTTCTGCTATTTCTTTAGAAACTACTGGTTTTAGCATTTTGTTCTTGGTCTGTATACAGTTGAGATACACATGTAGCATGTTTTGTTTTTGACTGAACATACTTCCAAAATATTTTCGGGTTTTCCTTAACATGACAGGCAATCTCCTTTTCCTGATTATTAGTCCTTTGGTAATCTTCTTTTACTTTCCAGTATTCCCCCACGAAACACTCAGGTTGTTGATCTTTAATCCTCTTCAGTCTCTCCCACAACCTTTGTTTCCTTTTGATTTTGGACAATTTTTTGTACATTGGTAAACTTCTGTTTTTAGTTTTTTCCTTACCAGTGTTTTGTCTCCCACAAACTCGCTTTTTGGGATGAACTCAATTATTGCCTCTATAAATTTGGCTTTGAACTTTTTCCATGCAATTTCAACATTTTCTTAATTTAACACTCCTCCCAGTTTATGGACATTTTCTCCTTCATGCTTTTCCAGTCAGCCTTTTCATACAAGTATACCTTGGTCACTTTTACCAATTAGACTAGTTATTTCAATGTCCTCAATAAGGAATGCATCAATGCTGAAAATGAGATCTTGCATGCTACCTGCTGAACCTCCTCTAAATCTTGTAATGTCCAGAACATGTTGCACAAAAAAACAATCCCCTATTTTTTTCAATAAATTAAGGTAATTGTTCAGTTTAGGGTTGGATGATTTTGTGTGCTATTCTTTTGTATTTGTCAGCTATCCACTCTGCCCAATTTGGCAATCGCCTTTTGCATTCAAATCTAATGTTGGGTTTTCAAATTATGAATAACTACAAGTTTTTTTTTAAATGTCGTGGGTGGGGTGGGGGGGTGCAACATCCCCAAAGACACGATAGCGCCACCTACTTCAGACGTTTTAAAAAAGTTGCGGGGGGGAGGGGGTTTACTGCATCCCCAGCAACTTCAGATTTGAATGCAAAAGGTGATTGTTAAATATCATTAGGCCTCTAGTTTTTCTTCTGACAGTGTTTAATACACATCGCTGATTCGGCAGTGGGATAGCTAACAAACAAAAAAAAATAGCAAAATATAAAAAAAAATCATGTACAAATTTATCTGTCTTACAAAAATCAAAACAGAAATTATTTGCTCCTGGCTTTACAATATAGCTCTGCCAGTTGATCTCTGGTAGATTAAAATCTCCACAGATTAATTTGTATTTTATGTTTACATCACTAATCTCCTGCCCGGCAACAGGTCCAGTAGTTTCATATTATTTTCATCATCACAACTTGGGCTTCTATAGACTGATGAAATAATGACTTTTCCAGATTGTCCTTTAATTTTGACGCACAAATATTCACAGAAATTGCCCTAAGTGTGACAATACTGGATAGTATGCCATTCTTAATATATATGATTAACCCCTTACCCCCTTCATCCAGTTGATTAATGTTAATTATCTTGAATGTAGGAAAGCATTTGATAACGTACCACATGAGATTAAAAAAAAATAAAATTTAGGAACCCATCTAAGGACTGTCTACTTAGGCATAAGTCACCGTACTCAACTGAGCCTATTATTTAGCTATATTAAAAAACAAATAACAAAATAAAATATGTAAATAACAATGCTAAAAAATGACAGGCGAAAAAAAATATAAAAACAAACCGAAAAGGCAAGAAGAGCGTCTGGTGTCATGGGAAGGTGGGCCTACCCCCGATGCAGGAACATGCGACCTACAACAAACAGTCAAATAAAGTGGAGGAGGCCAGCCTCCTCCAAAAAGTTGTAATGTCCACAAGTCAGTGTGCAAAAATCTGTCCCAAGTACAAGGAACAAGCAGTAGTAACCCCGATCATCTCAGGTAATGTGCACCAAGATCACCCCGACTGGAGGATTCAACAAGAATGTGCTGAACAGTCTGGGAGCCAACGCAGTCTTCACAATAAGGCGCAGGTGAACGCTCCATCAAATGGCAGTGTGTCTAATTCGGAGATGACAGAAAGCAACCTGAAGCCGTTGCGGCATAGGGAGGTAGGTCCATTGGAACAGTCGCGGCACAATGGCACTCAACTTTAAGTTCCCCTCAACCATCTCCCATCTTCTTTGCCAAGCAGCCCTGTATTCCTGCCATGCAATCGGTGTGAGGATCAGCGAAACGCTGGTCTGGTGGCCCAGTCCTTGCAGACTCTTTGGCACCCTCATTCCTAGCAATTCCTACATGTCCAGGAACTCAGCAGAAGATAATCTTGACATCCACCCAACTCACCAAAACCGTGGCATCACAGATATCGCGAACCAAGGGATGCAGAGATTCCAATGTCCAGAGAGCACTCAGCGTGCTGTACCACATGAGAGATTACTAAGTAAACTGGATGCATACGGGATAAAAGGTAAAATTATACAATGGCTTAAGGCAATCTTAAATGAAAGGGAACAGTTTGTGAAAATAAGAGGGACCAAGTCTGATAAACTCAGGGTAACTTCAGGTTTACCACTGGGATCTATCTGCTTTGGGTTCTATACTGTTTCTTATTTATATTAATGACTTGGTGAATGAATTAGAATGTCCAGTCTTGTATTTTGCTGATGCAAAAATCTTTAAGACATTGAAGCGATGCAAAGAGACTAGAAACTTTGAGCTAAAAGTGGTGGTTGCATTTCAATGCAGATGAATGTGTTACCATGCATTTTGGACACAGAAATATATATATCAACTAAGATCTCTATAACAAGCAACTCAAGGAATCTTGAAGTTCTGAAGTGGTATTCCATCTGTCATTGGCACAGCTGAGATGGATCTTCACTGAAGCTAACCAGCTTTTCGCCGTTAAGATCCTCACGAGTGATCTTCGAGGTTGCCAACGGACACCTTCAAAGATTGCACCAAAAGTACCCTCCTAGTATGAACCGTAAGGTCTTCTAGGGTAATTATTTTCCTTGTAGCTCTCTTCCCTCCATGGTCCAGTGCAGTAGGTTGTTGGAGTTAGAGCTTGGGTATCCTGGTGTGGGTGGTCAGTCTGGGATATTGGCCAACCATGCATACAGGTAGTGTTTGAAAGTGTCAGGTGATATACCAATCAGGTTCCTGAGATTTCCTAGGATGCAGTTGAAGAGTTGTGTTCCATTGTAGGTGAAACTATATTGTATCAAGGTTTTAATTCTTTGAGATATCCCTGGGGTAGTCTTGACATAACAACCTTCCTCTTCTTGGGTGGGTCTTTGCAGTAATGTTAACATTAGTGACTTGGTTTTCTAAAATCTTCCAGGTATAGATGATTATGTACCTCCCTCTGCACTGCTGGAGTGAGTACAAGTGCAGCTTTAAAAAGCTGCACTTGTAGTCTTCCCCAGTAGCTAAGGTGTTGTATCCCCTGGATCTTGCTTGAATGTTCACTGTGAGCCTTCCAGCTTAGCGATTTCTGTAATTTTGTTAGGGGACTGTAATTGGCAGCAGTATTCCACACGGGGTAGCACTAAAGCTTTGCATAGAGTTACCACACACTGCTCACTTCTTGAGCGGAGGGTTATTAGGATCCAGCCTTGCTTTTCCCATTATTTTGGGGATATGGTTTGAGAAGGTGGCATCTTTGCTCATATTTACCCCCAGGTCTCTAACCACATCCTTAGCCTCAATGTTCTGCTGGCCAGAGTTGTACTTTGTCAAGCATATAAGTTATTTTTTTCCTGTACCGTATTGTAGCGGGCCACGAATCTACCCTAAATCCCAATCGATCCAGCTCGCTTCCTACACTAAATTGGACGTGAAAACCTGAGGGAGAATGAAACGATTGGATATACAGTCCGCTATTTACCAAAATGTACAATAATATTTACAAGAGATATGGAGTAAATAAATTTGAGATCTAGTTACTAAAAAAAACAATCCTATCACCAAATAAATAAGAGATAATTGAAAAAAAAAAACATCCAACAAATACAATCCTTACAATAGAGGCCTAACAAACATACAAATCCACAAAAAAAGAAAGAAAAGGCCTCACATTTTCCCACTGGGGAATAGTTCTGCCGACTGCCACTCGATTATTCACAATTTTTGTGCCTAGGTCTTATGGACTTAGCTTATTTATATGCGATCTGGTCATGGTCTAGAGGCTATATAAAGACTTCCCTGTCATCTGTATTATCCACTAATTAAGGAAGGATGTGTGATAATCTCTATTATTGGCTCCAATTATTTAATGCCAGGACTCTTTACAAAAGGAAAGATTAAATTTTGGAGTTTTCAACAATAATAATAAAGAGTGGCTTTTTGTTTTAAATATAATGCAATATCAAAACTACATTCAATCTTTACAGAATATGGCTCCTGAAAAAAAAATAAAATAAAATAAAATAAAATAAAATAAAATAAAATATATATATATATATATATATATATATATATATATATATATATATATATATATATATATATATATATATATATATATATATATATATATATATATATATATATATATATATATATATATATATATGGTACTGTGACAGGTATCGTGCGCGAAGATCACCCAGACTGGGACATTCAACAAGAATGTGCCAAACAGTCTGGGGGACGACGCAGTCGTCGCAATAGGGCACTGGCGAGCGCTCCATCAGATAGCGACGCGTCACACCAGTATGTCCGATTCGGAGACGACAGAAAGCAACCTGAAGCCAGCGCGGCATTGGGGGATAGGTCCATGGGAACAGTCGCGGCGCAATGGCACACAACTTTAAGTTCCCTTCGACCGTCTCCCATCTTCTTTGCCAAGCAGTCCGAAGAGCTGCCCGTATTCCTGTAGTCGGTGTGAGGAAGAGCGAAACGCTGGTCCAGTCGCAGAGTCCTCGCGGACTCTTTGGCGCCCTCATTCCCTGCAATTCCTACATGTCCAGGAACCCAGCACAAGATAATCTCGACATCTGGCCGGCTTGCCAAAAAGTGGCGTCACGGATATCGCGAACCAGGGGATGCGGAGATTCCAATGCACCGAGAGCACCCGGGGCGCTTTGTGAGTCGCTATAGATCACAATCCGGTCTCCGAACCGAGCAAGTGGCGTAATCCTCCGTACCGATTGGTGTATTGCCACCAGCTCAGCCGTGAAGACAGATGCAGCGCCTGATAGAGCCCCGCTGACTTCAAACAGAGGGGATACGACGTGGAAGCCGACCCCATCTTGGTACATGGAGCCATGCGTATACACTAGCACGGTTCCAGCGTGACACGATGTGTGCTCCAAAAAGGTAAACAAAATACTCACGGCGCCGTACAAGCTTTGGGAGCAGAGGCGTGGCGACAAATAGCCAAATGTGGTACCCTCCAGAGGGCGTCCTGGGCAAAACCAGGGGCGCCACCATTCGAGAGCTATATCTAGCTCTCGAAGGAGTTTCCTGGCCCTAAACCCAAAGGGCTTAGGGTATGACTGGCGTCTCTCGGCGGCATAGGCACCACCGAGATCAGCTGCGGATGCAGTGAGAGCTGTTGGCGACTGAGGGAGGCGCCAGGCTCGCGCGTACAGGCGAGTGATGCACTGCACGCTGCGCAGAGCGAGTGGCATCTCCCGAGCATCGACCAACAGGCTCTCAATGGGGGAAGTGCGGAAGGCACCGGTCGCCAGGCGAAGGCCGGTGTGGTGGATCGAATCCACTTTCCGCAATAAACGCTCGGCTGCGAATGCATAAAACTCGCATCCGTAGTCGAGCTTCGAACGAACAAAGGATCCATAAAAAAGTAGGGCAGTAGCCCTATCAGCGCCCCAAGCGCTGAACGTCACGGAACGGAGAATGTCCATGGCGCGGGTACAAGAGACCCTAAGGCTGCGAATATGAGCCTCCCGGGTGAGGCGTCGGTCGAATACAAGACCAAGGAAACGGTGCGACTCAACCACATCCAGGCGCACCCCATTAAGAAAGAAATCTGGGTCGGGGTGAAGCCGTGGATGGCGGCAGAAGTGCACCACCTTAATCTTGGCCAAAGAAAACCGAAACCTGTGCGCTTCGGCATAGCGAGAGACGCGGTTCAATGCCTGTTGGAGTCGACGCTCCAGAGTTGGCATCTGGGCCGCGCCAAAAGAGATCGAAAGGTCGTCCACGTAGAGCGTAGCGAGAACATCTTCCGGCAGCACCGAGGTGATGCCGTTGATGCTCAGGGCAAAGAGTGTGACACTGAGGACACTTCCCTGCGGGACATCCTCTTCCTGCTCCTTTGGGCCGGAGAGGGCTCCCCCCACCCGTACGCGGAATCGACGATCTCGCAAAAATTCAGATATAAACATTGGGAGGCGTCCCCTCGCCCCCATCGTGTGGAGAGTCTCCATGATACCGTATCGCCATACGGTATCATAGGCCTTCTCCAGATCATAAAACACCGTGGCGTAGTGCTGTCTACGAAGGAAAGCCTCGCAGACGGCATTTTCCAGTCGGAGCAGAGTATCCGACGTTTAGTGAAACTTACGGAAGCCGCACTGTGCAGAAGACAGATGGCCTCCGCTGTCCAGGAAAAAGGCTAATCTAACATTTACCAATTTCTCCATCAACTTGCACAGGCAAGAGGTTGGAGAGATTGGGCGGAAACAGGTCGGAGTAGAGTGATCTCTCCCCGGCTTGCGAAAGGCGAGCACAGTAGCGATTGCCAGGAATCTTGGAGAAGACCCTCCACCCAGATCGTGTTGAACAAATCTAACAGAAAGGCCATGCCTCGCTCACCCAGGTGTCGAAGCATGGCGTAAAGGACATCGTCCGGAGCATAGGCGGTGTCCGCGAACAAGGCGAGAGCAGAGGGCAACTCGCTCACAGGAAACCTGTCGTTGAAGGGTTCTCCGCCTCTGGAGGTAAAGTCCATCCGGCGGCCTTCCGCGACATCACAAAGTGCATTGAATGCTGGCGGAGCAGAATCCCGGCTAGAAAATGCGAAAAAAGTGGTCGCGAAGGATTTCTCCACGGACGCGGGATCCGAGATTGCGGTCCCATTCTCCTGGAGAACGGGAGGGGGGTCCTGCGAGAACTTGCCCCGAATCCTTTTGACTCACTTCCACACCTCAGCTGAAGGGGTCTTCCCGTTAAGTGAAGACACCGATGCCCGCCAAGAAGAGCGGCGGGCGTGCTTCGAAATATACCGGAACCTAGCCCTAGCCCGACGAAATTCAGCGACAGTGAAATCGTTCGGGCGGCGATAATAGCGCATGTAGGCATAACGCTTCTGTTTGAGGGCCGTCTCACACTCGGCCGACCACCATGGGAGTGGTCGGCGTGCAAAACGGCCAGACGTCCTAGGAATAGTAGTCAGGCCCAAGGCGATGAGGTTGCCGGAGAAGAACTCAACGGCTTCATCTACCGACCTAAACTCCTCGACTGAGATAGAGAATTCAGTCATTTCCTGAAATGCAGGCCACCGCGCCCGCGCCAAGCACCACCGAGGTGGTCTCTCAGGCGGCAGTTGCCCTGAAAATGATATTTGAATGGGAAAGTGATCACTACCATGGAGGTCATCGACCACCCCCCAATCAAAATCAGGCTGTGCATCTGAAGAGCACAAAGATAGGTCGAGGCAAGAAAATGAAGCGGTTCTCGGACAGTGATGCGTAAACTCATCCACGTTTAGGACACCCATCTCAAGCTCTTCGATCAGATCGGCAAGGACTTGTCCCCTGGGATTTATGGAGTAATCTCCCCAGAGAGGATGCCTGCCGTTCAAATCTCCAAGCAAGAGATAGGGCCTCGGCAACCGTGCCACGACGCGGTGGAAGTCCTCCACGTCGAAGTCAGCTGACGGTGGAATGTACGCAGAAATGATAGTATATCTCCTACCTAGGTGCAGCTGCACAGCCACTGCCTAAAAGGAGGTATCTAAAGAGAAAGGAAGAACGGAGAAATCATGCCAGGTGTAAATCGCGCATCCTCGAGCCCGGCCATCCCGCGGTGGTGGGGTCGCAAGACCCTTATACTCCGGGAGGGCGGGCAGGAGGCACGCGCCTAGCATGGTCTCCTGCAAAAAGATAGCTAACGGGGAACTGGACGAAACGAGCCTCTGCAGCTCCTCCCAGTTGGCCCGGAGTCCACGGCAATTCCATTGAAGGAATATGCCCTCCAGGCCTAGCTCGGAGGAGACGCGGGGGCCCTCCTCGAACAGAAGACCCTCACCGGAATGGCCGTACGCTTCCCGGGCGCTGTTGGCCGGACAAAGCGCTGGAGGCGCTGTTGCCTTCGAGGACTTATTAAGGGAGGTTGGGCTCGCCATGCGAGTCTTTTCCTCCCTCCGCCTCAAAACCTTAGGCGGGCGTTGCGGCTTCGGAGGCGGGAGGCCCTCTTTTCGAGGAACCACCGTCTCCGAGCCTCTCGCTCCAACACTAGGCGTGGGCGAAGGAGCCGAAGCTCCTTTGTTGCTGTTCTCCTTTCGGGGAACAGCTTTAGGAACCCCGGAAGATGGCCTAGCGACCATCTCCAGGGGTGTTGCCTCCTGAGTCTAACGACTCGGTGGAGGCGCGTGGCCTTTTCGCCTTACGGGAAACGGTCACGCTGGGGAAAGAGGGGGGAGCCCTGGTTTTAGCCGGGGCTGGGTGTGAACCCTTTTTGCCGCCAGCTTTACTAGGGGAGCGCCCGGGTTGAGTAGAGCCCGCAGAAGGGCTCCGAATGGGCGCGTAAACAACCGTACTCGTTGGCCTGGATGGGCCAGGAGCAGAGGGTGCCTTTCTAACTATTTAGGCATATGACGTCCCAGGCAGAGCCGGGAGCGCCAGGACCAAGTCCTTAGCCTCCCGGAATGGGAGTCGATCCTGAGCCTGAACGGCCAGGATTTCTTTCTCGAGGAGATATGCACCACATTGCTTCGAAGAAGCGGGGTGCGGCTCTCCGCAATTGACACACTTGGCCACACACGATTTGGACTTATCGTGTGCGGCCTTGGAGCAATTTACACAGACTTCGGGTGACCCCAACTTTGCACGTCTACAAGAACGATTCGTATGGCCGAAGCGGCGACAGTAATAGCACCGCCGCGGCAGTGGCACGAATGCCTTCACGCGGTAGCGGTACCAACCGGCACACACCGACTGAATGAGTTTGTCACAGTCGAACGTGACAAAGAGTGTAGGGGTGGGTCTCGAGGCCCCTCCCTGTTTTCTCATCACACGTTCGACCTTGACCTCCCCATGGTCGGCCAGCTCTAGGGTGATGTCCTCAATGCAGTAGTCAACGAGTTCCCTCGCATAAACTACTCCTTTCACAAAGTTCATGGTAGAGTGCGGCGTCACACTCACCGGGGTGCCATGAAGTGTCCGAAGAGCACTTATCTTGGCCGCCTCGGTGGGATTCGCCGCATTCGCCAGAAGGCTCTCGTCCGAGAAACGGGTCACCATCGGCTCTCAACCAATTGCACTAGCTAATCCTCTCCTCTGATGGATCATGTTGCCCTTGGACAACATGGTGCCATCAGTGGAGCGAATAACGAGGAAGCGTTTGAAGCCAGCGGGCTCGAAAACGCCAGGTAACCTCTGAATGAGGGGCCCCGATGTCATCGAGGCTCCGCCCTGTGCACTTTTGGACTTAGTCAGGGGCTCCGCAACCGGGGGGGCAGAGGGGCCGGTTGTGACGGTCTTTGCTTGGTCGCTTGCCAAAGTGGCAGCAGACCCATCCGTCCCCGCGGATGGAGAGGAGCCCCGAGTCTTCTTGATCTTTTTCGTTCATTTCTTTTTTGGAGAGGAGGGCGGGGAATGAACCCGCTTCTCACCTCCGCTGGTAGAAGCCCCTGGGCCAGATGGACTGGCCTCAGCCAGGTCCTTCTCCGAAATGGAGAAGGTCCTGGTGGTCGCAGGGGCATCATCCGGAGGAGATCCCTTCCCTCCTTGCACTGCCTCAGAATCCCCAGCCGTTTGAGGAGGACCTTGCATATGGGCGGATTCGGGTTCGGTGCTGTGCGCCGAGCCCGGATTTCCCCCCATGGAAGGCCCTACCTTCTGAGGCTGGGTTTCCTCAAGGACCATGTCTATCACAGGAGGGGCCTCCAGTTGGCCATCCCCTCCCAGGACATCGCAGGTCCCCTTGGCAGCTTCATGAGTCTTTTGTGGGGAGGCACAGGCCTTGCCCCCTGCAAGGTTTAATATTCTTGCCAGCAGGTCTTTTGAGGGAAGCGACTGAAGGGGCCTGGCTTCCTTCTCCCCCCTAAGGGGGTTTGCCCTACCGAGCCGCTTGCACGAGGGGCGGTCGGCAATGGGCTGCCTCCTGGCTTTCTTGGCAGTCCCCTTAGACAGCAAAGGAGGGACTGCCGCTGGAGATAGGGAGGTGCCCGAAAGCACCTCCAGAGAAGGGCGTGAGGGGGAGTCCCCTACACCCGTAGGCGTAGGAGAGGAGTAAGCCTCCTCTCCAGTTAAAGAGGTATGGAGGGTCTCCTGCGCAAGCACAGGGGGGCGGACCTCCATTTTTTCTGTGGAGCGGCACGAGGGCGGCTCCGTTGTTTTAGGGGGAATTAAGGGGAGTTGTTTTTTGTTTTAATCATTGACCCTCTTTTTTTTACGGGACGCAATCGCTCACCACCTCTTGCAGTAGCCCGCACTGCAAGAGGTGCTTACAGGCCCGGCAGAGCCAGGCGCCGCCATTTGGGACCACCCCTCCCGCCTGGTGGCTTGGCAGTCCTTCGGCATGGCGGCTCCACCTTGAACACGGCGTAAAAATGATAGATTTTGAAGAGGAGAGGAAAAGAGATGTGAGGAAGGTATGGGTGGGGATGAAGCAGGTTGTTAAAAAAAACCATCTCGAACCGGAGCTGAGGGGTTAGGGAACAATGTCCCCTCAGCCCCGATCCGGGGTTGTTGGCTTGAGAAGAACGTCAGCATCTACCCTGTGAAATTAGAGGCTGACCAGAGAAAGTTGTGGGAGAGGTTGTATGAAAAGCGACGAGGTAGGGGAGAAATCGGGCTATCTGAAGGAAGGAAGAGAGGCTAAGCTGGGGCCGGACGGAGCGCTGGATCCCGTCAGCACGGCGGCCAGGATGGCAAATCGCCGCGCCCCTTACGTAGTATGACATCAGCATTTTCTCCATCTTAAATGTCTCGTATAACCTTTTCATAATGGGTCAAATACTGTGAAAGACAAGAACGCCCTCTTCTGAAGCCATGCTGCTCATTGTTAAATCTCCTGTGTCTTCCATGTAGCTGACTACTCTGAATCAAATTATTCTTTCAATTATTTATTAGATAATTGAAGGACCTAAGAGTTTGTGTCCACAGCCCTAAAACCTTCACATCATTTAAATGTGGCAATAGCTAAAGGTAATTGGATGGTGGGGTTGATTAAGAGAAATTTACATGAAATTAACCTAGATACTTATATCTTACGAGGGGTAGTCAATAAGTTTTGCAATTTGGATATAAGGAAACGAGATATGAGGAAAAGTGTTTTATTATTTTTCAATATAACTACCCTCGACTTCAATGCACTTGCGTCACTTGTCCCTGAGGCTTCGAATTCCCGACAACCAGAAATCTCCCGACTGCTGTTCAATCCACTCCTGGACGGCGAGCTGGACATCTTCATCGTCCCCAAACCGGCGTCCACGCAGTGCAGCCTTGAACTGGCGGAATAAAAAGTAGTCACTAGGGGCCAGATCTGGACTGTAGGAAGGATGGTCGAACTCCTTGAATCCGCACTCACGCAGAGCAGCTTGTGCAACTGTGGCCTCGTGGACTTTGGCGACGTTGAAGTTGATCATGGGGCGTCAGGTTTCTAGGGACCCAACGGGCAGAGACCTTGGTCATGGCCAATCACTTCCTTATCAACTTCAACTTCTCTATCCCATTCCATATACCTCCCCAGCTGTCTCATAATCCTAAGCCTTTCCGTCGACTTGCCTCCATTGATATTCCCTCCCTATCTAATGATGTGGCCTCCAAACTTCCTCCCATTGATGCTTCTGCCTCTCCTGACCGGATTCTCTCTTCTTTGAAGCAACCCCTTCTCACTTGTCTTGATGCCCACTCTTCCCTTGTCACCGTGCCCCTTGGTACTCTATGGAACTCCTGCGTGCTAGGCAGTCCATTCGTGCCCATGAAGGTCCTTAGAAAGGCTCGCACCCGTGGGCAAGACATGACCCCTCTCTCGCTGGCGTTCCGACTTGCAACAGCTTCCTACGTGGCGAAATTAAAATCTGCTTGTGAAGCCTACTCACGTAATCTGCTTACTGATAATAGGAATTATCCCCGTACTGTCTCCCGTCTTACTTACCCATCCCAGGTCTCCCCACCCATTAGCCCTGCTATTCTCTCGAATTTCTTCGCAGATAAGGTCACTAACCTCCGTGCCTCCCTCCCTCAGCCTTCTGTCCCGGCTCCTGTCATTCTCCCTGACTTCCCGCCTCAGCCGCTTATCGTTTTCCCCGCTGTGACCGCGTTGGAGCTTACAGCCCTGCTCTCGCGTTCTAAGAAATTGGGCTACCCAAAGGACATTTTTCCGCCTAAACTGTTATGTAAAATTCTGCCTGCTATCCTCCCAACGCTTCTTCACCTGTTCAACACTTCACTTGCAACTGGTCTTGTTCCCTCTTCCTTCAAACGTGCCCACATCCGTCCGATTCTTAAAAAGCCTCAACTGAACCCCACTGACCCTTCCAATTATCGCCCGATTTCGCAACTTCCTTTCCTCTCTAAGGTTCTGGAGAGAGTGGTTGCTTCACGCATCAACAGTCACATGGTGGCCTGTAACATTGATGAAACCTATTAATCTGGTTTCAAATTAGGTCACTCCACAGAAACCACCCTTCTCAATGTGTCCGATTGCTTACGCAGAGCCGCAGACAGGGGTTGTGTCTCCATCCTCGTTCTACTCGACCTCTCCTCTGCCTTCGATACTATTGACCATACCGTCCTACTTGATCGTCTCCGCTCTTTCCTCGGCATATCAGGCACCGTGCTTGACTGGTTCCGCTCTTACCTCTCGTCTCGTACCCAATCCGTTGTGATTGACGACGTTTCATCCGACTCTACCCCCATTCGCTTTGGAGTGCCACAAGGCTCTGTCCTTGGTCCTCTACTATTTTGTATCTACCTTCTCCCTCTTAGTTCCCTTCTCCGTAATCTCGGTTTATCCTTCCACCTATATGCTTATGACACTCAAATTTTCGTTACCTCATCCCCCACGTCTCTTGCCTACTCTATCACTGACCTCCTGGCTGCCTACTCCTCCATTTCTGACCTGCTCTCTACCAACTTCCTCAGGCTTAATTACTCCAAAACTGAGGTCCTCCTCGTCGTCACCCCTGCTCTTGTCAAAAAATCTAAATCTCTCTTTCCCTCGCTTACTTGGGCGGTAATACTATCATTTTCTTTGACTGCGTTAGGAATCTGGGTGTTGTTTTTGATGAGCATGTCTGCTTTAAGCCTCATATCCGCAATGTCAGCAAATCCTCTCTATGTTTCCTTCGTAACTTCTCTCGCATTCGCTCTCACTTTGATCGCCAAAGTCTTGAGACTGCTGTTCATGCCTTCATCACCTCACACCTTGACTACTGTAACTCTCTGCCATCCTCCTCTCTCCGCCCCGTTCAACTTGTACAGAACTATGCCGCCCGGCTTATCCTCCGTCGCCCTCGCTTCTCTCCCTCAAAACCCTTGCTGCATGAACTGCACTGGCTCCCTGTCAGATCCCGTATTCACTTCAAGATACTTCTCTTCACATTTAAGGCCCTAAACAACAAGGCCCCGTCTTACCTCTCTTCTGCCCTCTCGCCACGCCATGTCCCTCGGGCGCTTCGGTCATCACATGCACCTCTTTTGAATATTCCTCATTCATCCCTCTGCTCAATGGGGGACTGCTCCTTCTCAATCTGCGCCCCTAAGTGGTGGAATAGTCTTCCTGCTAAAATCAGGTCTTCTCCCTCTCTTATCACATTTAAGCGTCTCCTGAAAACGCATCTTTTCAGTATTGCCTTCTCCCCCCTCTTGAATTTCCATTCTCATCTCAGCACAACGTGCGCTCTGGGAAGGCCTCAGGCCTTGAAGAGCGCATTACAAAAGACTTATTATTTATTATTATATGGCCAAATTGTCGTGGATTATGTTGATAACACTTCCATGTGATATTCCAAGTTCTCGCTCGATTTCTTCGACCTTCACAAGTCGCTTTTCGAGGATCATCTCTCCACACGGGCCACATTGTCCTCGTTGGTCACGTCTGATGGGCGTCCTGGACGGGGGTCATCATCAAGGGACTCACGACCATGACGGAACTCCCTATTTCAGCGAGCAATGGTTGCATAGGAAGGGACGGTGTCGGTGTACCCTGCAACCATGCGTTCATTGATCTCTTTTGCATTCTTGCCTTTCTTGGCCAACAATTTGATCATTGCGCAGTGCTCAACCTTCTCCATTGTTGAAAAATTTGTGACCGACGATCTGCGATCAGCTACTGCTTCTTAAATAGACGAGGCAGGAGCATGCGGCTGCAGGTCCTGACTTGTCATAACAACCCCACAAACAGCCACCCCCCTTCCTCTGTTTTGCCCTATCGATTCGCAAAACTTATTGACTGCCCCTCGTATATTGTGCACTAGTCAGACCGCACCTTGAATATGCTATCCATAGCTTGTCACCTTATTAAAAAAGGATATTGTTGAACTTGAAAAAGCCCAGAGATGCATAACATAACATAATTTCATGGATGACAAAAGCCACAAGGGCCTATCAGAGGTCATCCGCATCTGGGGCAGTCTTTGTCAGATCAACCAGTGCCTAACACCCTCATCTCTCAGATTTTGCTGAAATTTGGTTTATACGAAGTTTTGGGGCAAACCAACCAACGGTTCAGGAGGTATGACCTCAGGAATTTTGGGGTCACTAACATTTGGCAACCCATTACTAGGGTAATAATGGACATAGTTATATAAAAGTATATATATTTAGAATCAGAAAAAGACAAGATATCAAAATAGGAGAGTTTTAGAACTCTAGGTTGAAAAATAAAAAAAATCATACATTTGCCAAAATTTGAGGTCAAGATTTAACCTCTAGGGTATCAAAATTGAAAATATTTTATAGATATAATAAATGAAGGCCTATGCTTTGGCTATTTGAATCAGTAAAAAAAAAAAGTTAGTTTATGCTAGCAGTTTTTATGTAACTAACACAAGTGAGTGCCATATTTAGAAGTTGTCTGTCAATTCTACATATTTTTCACACTTAAGCTCCTAATTTGACCTATAGAAATTAAAATTACCATTTTTTAAACATAAAAAACAAAGGTACAGCTCTTGGCTATTAGAAACAGCCATAAAAAGGTTGTTTAATCTTAGTATTTATCATGTAATTAACTTATAAGTGAGCACCATATTTACAAATTGTTTGTCAATTCATCAAAATTTTATAGCTTTGATATCAATTTGATCTTGAACTATAAGAGTTCAATAAAAATTTTAATTTACTGCCAATAATATATAGTTAAAGTAGTGAAAGGGGAAGACAAAGCTCATATGTAGCTTAAACAATCCTGTTGCAACATGTTGCTACTTGTACAGAGTCAACACAGATAATTGGAGTTTCTAGTCTACAAGTTAGTAGAGTTTCAGCCAGCAGTGTGCATGATAGGTTGTTATTGTTTTTCAATGAGCCTCAAAGAATATTAAGAATTAAAATATTGTGTATAATAACTATATTCTAAAAAGTGTCATCTAATTATATATCTTAGAATTACAGATTTATAGAAATTATTTAGTGAAATCTACATTTCAGCTATTAGGCCTATTCACCCTAATACAATGGTTCAGCACTTGAAATACTGCAAAAACCCTACTAACACAAGAAGCGCATAACAATAAATCGTAGAAAAGTGACTGATGTGCTTATTGAAAAATGTCCTGGAAGATTGAAGATTGAAAAAAGACTCATTGTTGTGTGTGAACTGTTGGACACTATTTTAAATTTCTTTTTTAATTTTAAGAGCTCATCTGGCGACTAACTACTTGGGCATTAGTCGCTGTATTCAACACTGCCTAATATTAGGCATCTTTAAAAGAGGATGCAAAAAACAAAACAAAATAAAAAACTATCAATAAAAATAAACAAAGAAAAAAGGCAATCAGCAGGAAGCAAGCTCCGGCGTTGGGGAAGGTCCGCCTCTCCCCAGCGCAAGAACCTGCGACCTACTAAAATAACAACTAGTTAAATAAAGGGGAGAAGGCTGGCCTTCCCCCCAAAAGTCTATAAGTCCACCAGTCAATGTGCGCAAACTCGTCCCGAGTACAGGGGACAGGTGATAGAGACCTCGCCCATCCTGGTACTGGAATAGGTAACATGCGCAGAGATCATCCAGACTGGGACATTCAACAAGAATGTGCTGAACAGTCTGTGGGACAACGTAGTCTTCACAGTAGGGCAAAGGCAAGCGTTTCATCAAATGGCGATGCGTCCCACGAGTGTGTCCAATTCGGAGACGACAGTGCAGGCATGCAAGTTTAAGTTCCCTTCAACCGTCTACCATCTTCTTTGCCAAGCAGCCTGAAGAGCTGCCGTATTCCTACCATGTAGTCGGTGTGAGGAAGAGCGATGTTGGACACTATAATGAAAAACCCCACAATAATTAGAACCACTGAAAACAATGAGACTGAGCAAGATTCAATTGAATCATCTTCAATCAGTAACATATCTTCAGTTTGAGATCTGGACAGTAATTGCTTGGTTGAAGAAAATCCTTCAATTTCAAATGAACCAGTTCTAGCACTTTTGGACCTAACACCAGTTAAAAAAAGTAAGTACTAATCTATTATAAATAATCTGCAGACCAGGAACTTAACTATTTTAGTGTCTGTTTCTTATCTCCATCACTAAAACACAACACTATGATGGTTTACTCATTTATAATAAAGCTTATAAACTATATTAAATTCAGATGCCCACAACTGAAGGTGTACTATTTTTTGGATGGCCAATATAAGAAAAGATACAACTTCACAAATCTCAGTTACCATGAAGAGGATTTTGGTTTGTCTTGTGAATGGCACTTCTTTGTTACATCCCATGGCCAAAATGCATGTGATAGGATTGGGGGAACAGTGAAGAGAGCTATTGCTCATGCCAGTTTGCAGAGAACTACAGAGATGCAAATTCTTACACCAGAACACATGTTTCAGTTTTGTGAAGAAAACTTGAGCAAGACAATAAATTTTTTCTTTGTAACTACATCTGATTTGAAAGATGCAGAACAACAGTTAGAACATCGATTCAAGGAGAGTAAGGCGATTCTGGGAACTCAGAAATATCATAGATTTGTTCCCATAAACAAGGAAGAATTGATGGTGTATCTGATTTCAAGTGGCATTGGAGAAAAGAAAAGAATAAAGAAAAGTCATATTACTAATGAACCTGCAATGGTTGATAACCTAAAATGTGTCAAAACCAGGAGTGTATGTTAGCTGCATTTATGGTGGGCAAGTTTGGTATGGAATTGTGGAGGAATATTGTGAGGAGTTTGATGAATGCACAGTGAACTTTTTACATCTATCTACATCATCAGGAGCAAGTGCATATTATTAATAATCCATCAAATACAGAATCATGTCCAGTACCGCGACATCATATATTAACTGTCATGAGTTGTCCTACACTAAGAGGAGGCAGCAGAATTAAATATATTTTTCCTCAAAAAGAAATTGATGAAAGTATCAAATATGCTAAAATTGTATTGCATTAACAGGTCTTCCCTATCATTATTGTAATTATTTTATCAGTGAGGATTATCAGTGAAATATAATTTTTTATTCTTGGAGATTTAGGTCAAGTCAAACTGATAGCTAAAATAAGTTCTTAAATTGACCTGTAATTTATAAATATGGTGTCAACATAAGTTACAGGAAAAGTAATAGCATAAACCACCTTTTTATGATTGTTTCTAATAGCTAAGACCTTTGACTGTTTTTTATATGCCAAAAAAATTATAATTTCAATTTCTATAGGTGACTTTAAGAGCTTAAGTGTGAAAAATATGTAGAATTGATGGACAACTTAAAAATATAGTGCTCACTTATCTTATTTGTTAATTACTTAAAAATACTAGCATAAACAAACTTCTTTTTTTTTTTTACCGATTCTAATAGCCAAAGCATATGCCTTCATTTTTCTCATTTCTAAATTTTTTTCAATTTTGACCTCAAATTTTAGCAAATGTATGATTTTGTTTTATTTTTCAACCTAGAGTTCTAAAACTTTCATATTTGGATTCCTCATCTTTTTCTGACCCAAAATATATATACCTCTATGGATTTGTGGAACAATTTCACAAAAATTCACGAGTCTTCAATCAAGTTGCATCCCTCTGAAATGCCTCCGTCGGTCTTCTGTTCAACCAAAGTGGTTTAATCGAGATATCGGCCAACTGCTTAGGGAGAAGAGAAATGCGTACCGGCGATCGAAGATCTCGGGTGCCTTTGACGAGTACCGGAGGCTAGCCAGAAGAGTGAAGTCCAGCATAAGGGCGGCTAAGCGTACTGAGGAACTCCGAGTGGCGAGACTCTGCAAGGAGAATCCCAAGGAGTTCTTCGGCTATGTAAATAGCCGTAAACCAATCCATCGTAGGATTGGGCCCTTAGTGGACGAGGAAAGTGCATTAACTCACTCAGATGCAGAAAATGCTAACCTGCTCAATGACTACTCTTCAGTGTTTACTGAAAGGTAGGGTCCCATCCCCCAGCCCACGGATTCCTACTCGGGGGAAAAGCTGGAGGCAATGGACTTCACCCAAGGAGAAATAAAGAAAAAGATCGCTAACCTAAAGACGAATAAGTCCCCTGGACCGGACGGGTTTCTATCCAAGGTGTTGAAGGAAGTGTGCAATGAAGTATCACGACATCTGTGCGCTATCTTTAACATGTCAATCCGGACCGGATGCGTTCCTAGAGACTGGCATGAGGCGGAGGTGACCCTGATCTTCAAGAAAGGAGACCCCAGCCATCCGTCAAACTACCGACCCATCAGTTTGACTTCGATAGTCGGTAAACTCATGGAAAGCATGATAGTGGACAAGATAACGTCTTATTTAGAGTCAAACCTGCTACTGAAGAGTTCCCAGCACGGCTTCCGAAGGCAACGGTCATGCCTGACGAACCTTGTGGAATTCTTCCACTTCGTGTTCAGTGAGCATGATCGGGATAAAACGGTGGATGTTGTGTACCTGGACTTTGACAAGGTACCACACCGCCGCCTTCTCCGGAAAATGCGTGCGCAGGGCATAGACAGCAAGGTAGCAGGTTGGATAGAGAGCTGGCTAAGTGACAGACGGCAAAGAGTAGTGGTGAATGGGCGCCCATATCTAGCGGTGTCCCTCAAGGTTCCGTCCTGGGACCACTCCTGTTTATTATCTATGTCAAAGACATGGACAGTGACATGGTTGCCAAAATCTCTAAATTTGCCAACGACACCAAGCTTGGTATCAATGTGGCAAAGGAGGGAAACACTGCCTGCCTCCAAGAGGACCTTCAAAGGATTGGGGAGTGGTCGGACACATGGCAAATGCCTTTCAACATGGGGACATGCAAAGTGATGCATATTGGCCACCGAAACCCCAAATCTCAGTACATCCTTAAGGGCACTGCTCTTGAATCGAGTGATACTGAGAAGGACTTGGGTGTAACTATCACTAGCGACCTCAAGTTCTCGAAACAGTGCATTGAGGCAGAGAAGAAAGCCCAAAGGATGTTAGGCTACATAAAGCGCCAGTTTGGATACTGTAACAAGGAGATAGTACTTTGTCTGTACAACTCCCTCATCGGCCGCAGCTGGAGTATGCCGTACAATTTTGGAGTTCTTCGTGTTAAAAGGATAATGCAAGGTTGGAATGCGTACAAGCCAGGGCAACCAAGCTGATTCCCTCTATCTGACATAAAAGTTATGAGGATAGACTAAGGGAATTAGATCTGTTCTCGCTGGAAACCTGTAGACTGCGTGGTCAGCTCATCAAAGTTTTCAAAATACTTGGAAGATTCAACAATGTTGACTACCGGGATATTTTCACACTGAGTGAGAACAGAACGCGCAATCACGGCTTCAAACTTGAACTGAAGCGTTACAACCGCAATCTGTGTGGAAATTTTTTCACTTACAATATCTTTGGTAAGTGGAATGCACTTCCAGTTGAAGTTGTCAACAGTGAATCTGTTGACCAGTTCAAGTCAAGACTCGACAAAGTCTTGAAAAGTGGCCATTTAGGGACGCAAAACAATTGAGCAGCCATGTGCCCGTTCGATTGCTAGTCCAAAGGTACCCTCTTTGAATGGACCGTAAGGTCTCCTATGGTACTTCCTTTCCTTGTTACTCATTGTTACATTCACATCCCTTCTCACTTCATACACCAACTGACTTAATCTCTTGCATTCATCACGCAACTGATTCACCTCCTGTACCAAAGATACATTTGCTCTTCTTTCTGCACCACAAAAATCACAAACTACATACACAATGCGCATACTTACTTCATCCAAAGCTGCAGCCATACTGAGAAAACTTTTCTTTTCAAAACCCTTTAATTAAGCAATCAAGAAAGTGTAAACAAAAAGGGTGAGAAAATTAGGCTGCTCTGAAAGTAAATAAACAGGAGCTCAATGTTAACTAACTTCCCGAACTTAAATATATTACATACAAAAAAAACAAACCTGTCACTGAATAGAGCACTCACTGAGAACACATCCAATCGCTAGCGCTGAGGGGTGCAGGTGCACTCAAGTTTCAAGGGTGTGAAAGTGTTAAGTGACTGTATCGATTGGAGGACCATTATAGCTGTTGGGGTAAGTAGGATGAGGCAGGTAGGGGTGAAGGCATTCATATAAATATAGAGAGCAACAGGCAGGGTAATGAGCAGAGGACTAGGAAGTGTTGTAATGGTAAGACAATGAAGAATGATACATTGAAAATATACTAGAAAAAATAGTAAAACCATAAGGAATTAGATAAGATTTGTTAAGAGGGCTAGTGAGTGTAGAGAATAATTTTGATGTTATTACGATAACAGAGTCATAGCTTAATTTGACAGGAGAGAACTTTATACCCGAAGTCCAGATTGTTTGAAATAATATGTTTTGTAGAGATGGGAATAGGAGGAAAGGGAAAGGGGTGATTATAAATATTAAGGATAATCTCATTTTGTGAAAACACTACGATTAAAACAGATACTAACACCAGTCATTAAGGCTAGATGTTAAGGAAGGAAAGGATAAATTTGTCATAAGCTTATTATATAGACCACCAAAGCTTAGTAAGGGAGCTTTGTGTCATCTGTGACAGGAGATAGAATATGCATGCAGAAGTAAGCATATGTGTATAATGTGTGATTTTAATTTAAGAAATATAGTGGGAAGCTCTTTTTGGTGATCAGGAGGCTGAGAAATCTTTTAATATGGTGTAGAATAATTTTCTCAAGAGGTTGGCAACCAGCCCACTAGTGGTGATAGTATATTGGATTTAGTTCTAACAAATAGGGAAGAGAGTATTAGCAATACAGAGATTGAGAAAAATTTGGGAAATAATGACAATTGCAAAATTTGATTGAAGTTAAAATAGAACAAGGTTCTCAGTAAATTAAATGAAGTTAAAATCCCAGATTATAGTGGTCTGAGAGGGCACCAGGAGACTGTTTGGGGACTAATGAGTGAGGTCAGGAAATGCGAGCTCAATGGGAGCAGTCGAGGGAGGATAACCCTTAGGTACCTAGAGAGGAGAAGTTAATTGTGAGGCAGAATATGAGCCAAGGCCGTAGACTCTAGATGGATGTCGGAATTAGAAAGGGCATATTTAAGAAAAGAAAAAAAATGGTGAGAGTCAATTAAGGCAGAGATACATTGAGCTAACTCAGGACATTGAAAAGTTAATTGAAGTAGGGAAAGAGAAATTCTGAAATTAAAGTGGCAAATAAGGCAAAGGAAGATCCCAAAGGTTTCATTCAATTATACAGGACTAAGATATAGATAAAATAGGCCACTTAAAACTACAGATGGAGAGTTATTGAGTAATAGTGATACAATGGCTAGGATGTTAAATAAGTATTTTCTTTCAGTATCTACACTCAAGCATAATCTAGTTGTACCTGAAGGAACCTTGATCTTCAGTAGTAATGAGGTGGAGAAATTAGATATTTTAGTTACCAAGGAGATAGTCTAAAAAAAAATAGATAGAACTAAATCTAATAAATTAACTAGCTCTGACAATATTTTTCCTAGGATTTTGAAGCAATGTAAAGATGTGTTAAGTGAGCCTCTAGCATGCATACATAGAAATTTTTAGATACTATCATTGTACCAATGGTGTGAAAGAAAGGTAATGTGATACTATATTTAAGAATGGGGATAAAAAGATTGTCTAATTACTAGCTGGTAAGTTTGGGGAAAATGATGGAATCTATAAGAGCGAACTCTATTGTGGATCAATTCGCTAAACATAAGTTGATTAAGGAATCTCAATACCTCTTTACTAGAGCCAAATTGTATTTGACTAATTTACTTTTTTTTAGAAAGGTGTACTATGCTACAGATAGAGATGAGAATTACAATATTATTTATTGGGATTTTAATAAGGCTTTTGACAGGGTGCCACACTTAAGATATATGAGTGAAGTTGAAGTGCATAGGATCATTGGAAAGATTTTTAGGTGGATTCAGTCATGGCTAGGGAAGCAGACAGTATTGATGGAATAAATATTAATGGGGGAATAAAACCTGTGAGGTGCCTTAGATTTTGGTGTTGGGGCTGTTGTTCTTGATTTATATTGATGATCTAGACATAGGTATAAGTATCAGCCTGAGTAAGTTTGCTGATGACAATAAGTTTGGTAGGATTATAAATTCTGACTCCAATGCTAAAAGATATTACAAGATGAATTGACTGAACAAGTCCAATAGGGGAAGAAATGGAAAATATAATTTAACATAAGCAAGTGTAGTGAACTTAATATAGGTAGGAAACTTTTAAGAAGGTCAGAATGCAAAAGAGAGCTAGGTGTGCTTAAGTGCTAGGAATTGGGCTAATAGGGTATTAGGGTTTATTGGGAGGAGCATGAGAAATAGGAGTGCTGAAGTCATTCTGAAACTGTACCTGGCATTATAGTTAGGCCTCATCTTGACTATGCAGTGCAATTTGGGTTACTGTATTATAGGATAGATATTGGTTTGCTTGACCCTGTGCAAAGAAGAATTACAAAGATGATTAATGGGTTGAGGAGCTTACCTTATGGTGAAAGGTTTAAGAGATTAAATCTACAGGTAGCAATGGGTTTAGGAAAGAGATTGCTAGAAAATGGTTTACAAATCAAGTGGGAGATGAATGGAATGGACTTAGTAGTCATGTGATAGAAGTGTCCTCCTTGGAGTTTTAAGAATATATTTGATAGATTTAGGACTGCAGATGCTAGGTGGGACTGAACTGGGTGATGGAAACTGGAGCTGCTTCATATAGGCTATTGATTAGTCTTTTGCAGACTCCTTTTTTTCTTATGTTCTTATATTCATTATTTTTATACAGATCAAAGTACGTTTAATGCTATTGCTATGTGTGTGCTTGAAGAGTCGAGCAACAGAACTCATTGTTACGGTTACGTGGGAGAAATGATTGATATAATAACTAACAAAATGAACTTAAAAATCAATAATACAAAGCAGAAAAGATGTGGCATTGCTGGAGAGAAAAATACACGGTTGGAAAGATTAGAAAAGCAGGTGAGTGAAAAACTTAGCTAAAATTTGATGAGAATTTGATACCTTAGCATTAAATATATTGAACAACATTTCTTACCCATATTTAGGTCTCTTGTGGGAAGGGGTGTGTACAGCTTCAGTTTAAAATGACAAGATTTGCTATTGAACTCAATGTTCTTAATCATTTTCAGTATGCTTAATCTTTTTTAACCACCTTTTGCACCATCTGTCTTTATTTCTAGTCTTCTCCATTGGGCAAAAATGCCTTTGTCACTTACATTATTTCTTCTGGAATAAATTATTTCATTAGTTTTCTCCAAAGTAATTTTAATTGCATTGATTAAGAGACAAGAAAAAAGCAAAGGAAGATGAAAGACAACAATTAAGCAGACGAATATAAAAGATAAGAAATAAGCAAATGAACATGAAAGACAAGAACTAAGCAAAGGAAGATGAAAGTTAAGAACTAAGCAAAGTAAGATAAAAAGAACTAAGCAAGGATACATGAAATACAAGAACTAAACAAATGAAGATGAAATATAAGAAAAAGGCAGAGGAAGATGAAAGAAAACAACTAAGGAGAGGAAGATGATAGACAAGATTTACGCAAAATAAGATAAAAAGAACTAAGCAAAGACAGATGAAAGACAAGAACTAAACAAATGAAGATGAAAGACAAGAAAGAAGCAATGGAAAATGAAAGACAACTAAGCAGAAGAAGATGATAGACAAGAACTAAGTGAAGGAAGATGACATACAAGAACTAAGTGAAGAAGGATGAAAAACAACTACCTAAGCTTAGGAAGATGAAAGAAGAATGAAAAGGGTCAAAGGGTCAAAGGGCAGGGTAAAGATGGCAACTTATCATATGCCGCCGTTGATTCGTCAGCATACAAGCATCTGTAGACCTCTGATACAGGGGTTTGCTGTACTTAGCAGAGGTATCGCATGCAGATTTGAGGCCTATGGTAGGGCAAAGGGAGTACCCCACTCTCGCAGTAAAGGCTGTTGAAAGGAGAAGTACAGAAGGCTCCACTAGAAAGGCGAACTCTGAAGTTTCGAATGGGGTTCAGCATTTTGAGGGCTGAAGGGGAAGCCGATGAGTAAATTTGACATCCATAATCCAATTTGGATTGGATGAGGGCTGTGTATAATGTCCACAATGTTTGTCGGTCACTGCCACACAAAGTGTGTGAGAGGACTTTCAAAATGTCTAAAGCCCGCAGACTGCCTGTTCGAAGTCGGCGTAGGTGTGGTAACCAGGATAACTTTGGATCAAGAGTTACGCCAAGGAACCGAAACTCGGAGACAAACTCTATATCTTCGCCTTGTAGGGAGATAGATGGCGGAACAAGAAACCCTCTGCCTCGGTGGAAATACATTGCTTTGGTTTTGTTTGTGGAAAAGCAGAATCCCTTAAGTTGTGCTCTTTTGGATACAGCATCGACTGCCAGTTGTAGCCGGCATGCTGCTGATGGAAGACGAGGTGAGGAACAGTATAGTGCTAAATCATCGACAAACTGAGTTGCCAATACACCCTCTGGGAGAGACAAAATAATATTGATGGCAATTATAAAACATAAGACACTTAAAACACTGCCCTGAGGAACTCCCTCCTCTTGGGGTTGCAGGTCAGAGTATGCATCTCCAACACGTACCTTGAAGGATCGAGATGCTAAAAAACTTTGAATAAGTGATGGTAAAAGGCCTCTCATCCCCCAGACATATAGCTGCTTCAAGATGCCGTATCTCCATGTTGTGTCGTAGGCTTTCTCAATATCGAAAAATATGGCCAGGACTCAGTGCTTTGAGAAAGCTTTCCGGACCGATCCCTTGAAACGTACTAGTAGGTCAAGGGTACTATGACCTTTGCGGAAGCCACATTGAAATGGAGAGAGAGTGATTGGTTTCTAGGAACCAGTTTAGGCGCTCCAATATCATTTTTTCCCGCAACTTACTCAAACAGCTGGTGAGAGCTATAGGGCGGTAGTGATCTGCATTCAACCCATCCCTACCCAGTTTGACAAAGGAAAGGATGATCCCAATGCGCCATGATGATGGGTAAAAACCCTTCACCCATATAAGGTTGTACAAATCAAGTAAGAAGAGAGTAGAATGTGGGTGTAGGTGCCGAATCATATCGAAATGGATCTCATCAAGGTCAGGGAAAGTAGATCTGCAAAGGGACAAAGCGCTATGCAGCTCATGGATGCTGAATAGAGCGTTATATGGAAGGTTAGATTTTGTAGTGAAGTTGAGAGAATGAGATTCTTCCTTTGATTTGTAGGATTGAAAAGCCTTATTGTAATGGCTAACACTGCTGACGGTGCGGAAATGGTCAGCAAAAGCATTGCTGATCGCCAGGGAGTCATTCTCCAAGGAACCGTCTAAGTTGAGTGTGGGGGTATGATGATCAGCATAATGGCCCCTGACCTTGTTAACCCTCTTCCAGATCTTAGCAGTAGGTGTCATAGAGGAAATTGATGAAACGTAACAGCGCCAGGAATTTCAGCGAGCCTGATGAAGAGTTCTGGGCTAACTTTTAATTTTTGATAGCTGTTGCACACATCGAGGTCCACCAGGGCACGATTGAGCAGCCCGTGGGATGGTCTGTGTTGCTGCATTGTAGATATTTGATGTAAAGTATACTACTGCCGCGTCCACTCCATTGAAGGTCCCCAAGGATGCACTTATGAAGGACACCTCTTGGAAACCTTCCCAATCTGCATGACCTAAGTCTCACTTAAGGGGCATGGTTGTATGAGGGCTAACTTGAAGGGCTGACAAGAAAATAGGAAAGAGGTCACTCCCATGGAGTTCATCAAGAATTGACCATCGAAATTCCGTGAAGCAATCAGGGGAACAAACAGACAGGTCAACACAGCTAAAAGAGTCCGTCAGGACATGATAAGAGGTAAAATCGCCAGTATTTAAGACACAAAGAAAGTCAGATAATAAAAGAGACTCTAAAACACTGCCTTTTGGCATTTCAAGTGATGTCACCTCAGTATGGATGACAGGCGTTAAAATCTCCTAGTAATAAGAATGGGGAGGGCAACTGGTCTATAAGTTCTAAAAGGTCAGGTATTGACAATGATAAACAAAAGGGAAGGTAAATAAAGCAAACGGTAAAAAGCTTAGTAAGAAAAACCCTCATGGCAACAGCTTGGAGGGTAGTATGTAGGGAGATAAGAGAAACATGGTGGGATGAAGATACCATGATTGTTGGCCGGTTTATCCAGATTCATGGGTCGAGGGTATTTTCAGGGTCTGAGAAGTTGGTTCAACCGCCACGATTGGTGATGTTGGAGTATCAACGGCTTCCATCGGATCTTGGGTTGAAGGGTGAGCGGAACAAACAGGTGATCTGAGCGAGGTGTGTGGAGCTGGGTGTATATCTGCCATCGTTTGGATCAGGATGGGGCCTAAGTCCTGTGAAGGGCATAGAATGTTCAGCCATAGGGAAGGAGTCCATTGAAGATTCTCGGGGTTCGGCCGAGTCAGCTCCAGAGGCTGCCCGCTTATTGGTGGTCGATGACCCAAGTGAGGGATCCTTCCTCTTACCACTGGGCTTTGGGTCTTGGGGCTGGGAGGATTCTTTCAAATAGCGTCTGATGTCTTCAAGTGTCTCACCCTGAGTGTCTCTCCCAGCTAGAGCTGCTGGAGAGAGGGGAAAGGGCTACATTGGTTATCTCAGTGTGAGAGCAATGCTTCGACTGCATATTCTGAATGTTTTTGATGCTGCGAGTAGATCTAGGGTGAAGTACATCAGGTTGGTCGGAACTCGCGTGTGATTGTCAGTTTCATCCAGCGTCACGTAAAATGTGAGAGAAGAGCCGGCTGAGTGGCGAGGTTTGTGCTCGTCGGGCACACTGGCAGGCCTCTCTTATATCTAGACGTAGGGAATCGCAAAAAGCGAGCACTTCCTTTTCATATAAAAATATATAGAGCAGAGTTTTGACGCAGCACTGTGGGTACCTCCACAGTTGGCACAGCGGGGTGTTTTGGTGCATTCGGGGCCATGGTAGTCAGAGCTACAATTCATGCAGGAACGAGGGTACCGACAGGCATGGCCAACATGTCCAAATTGATTGCAATGGAAGCAGCGTCTGGGTAGTTTGATGTAGGGACTTACTGGGAGACGAGGGTACCCAGCTTTAATATACTTAGGCAGTTCTTGTCATTCAAATGTTAAAATCAGTGTGGCGGTTTGGACTTTAGTGGAGCCTAATGTTTTAGTTACCTTGTGTAAGTGTGTCACACGTTGGGTACTGAGCTTACTCTGAAGGCGGGTGGGGTCGTAGTCCTTTAATTCATTTGAACAGATGACACCTTTGACAAAATTCTGACGCGGATGGGGCGAGACAGTTATTGGAATATCAGCTATCGAAGATAGATTTCGCACAAGGTTGTGTTGAGAGTGGGATGACACCTCGATTACGACATCACCACTTCCTCTAGATCACATCCGGCGGGGTTCACCACAGCGGGACTCAAAAGATTCATTGATGTCAAACACATCGACCTTTGCAAGTGCGATGTCAAATGATGAATTCATGACAAGCGAGGATAATCAAGATCTGGGTCTACTTCGTTGGAATAGGGGTCCAACGAGCGAGGGAAGGCTGAAAGGGAAGCTAAGGAACGTTTGGCACGAGAACCCTTACGAGAAGGGGAGGTTTTGGGTTTATGGCTAGCCATTATAAAAGGGCCCAGCACTACTGCAACTATCCAATCAGTTACGTCCGGTATGTCCTCTTGGAGAATGGATACGGATCCACCACACCATCTTTTGTAACCTAAGAGGCTGCCTGAGTTCTCCTACGCACGGAGAAAAAGGGCCAACGATGGGTTTCTCCTTGGGCATGCGGTAGACGAAGGCAGTGGAGATGCCCAGCCTCTTTCACCTTCATGAAAGAACAATTCAGAATCAATCCATTAAACGAGCAGAGGTAGGGTATTGATAAAGACTACTAGATAGGTGAAGGAAGAGAGGGAAATAAAGGGCAGTGGAAGAGCGTAATAGAGGAGGAAAGAAAAGGGGGCATGTTAAAAGTCTTGTTGGCAGCACCATGGGTCCCCTAAGGGGCCCAGGGCTGACCCCCCTCGCCACAAGAAGGCCAGAGCCTCTCTGGGAACAACCCCTGAAGAAAAGATCCCAGAGAGGGAGGGGGCAGATATTGAAATATCATTAAAAAGTTTAAGGGTGCCAAAGCATGCACTAACAGGCAACCCAAAGTACTGGTGCCAGGGAGGCCTTCAGGGATAAACATTCAAAAGTGCTGTACTTCACTCCCTTTGCCGGTAATAGTGACTCAGATTGGTATGTGATAGTGCCAAATGAGTAAAATGTACGTTTTACAAGCTTAAAGATCAAAAGTATTAAAAAAAAAGGTTAAAGCAAAGCAAGAAAATATTAAGTCTAAAATTATGCACCAGTTTTGCATCTTCCTCTCAGTTCCTTTATAATTGTGCTCCAATTTTACATCTTCCTCTCAGCTCCAAACACATTTTCCTTCAATAATTGTCTCTGAATAAAATAGTTTGAAACTTTCAGTTCATTTCTTAACAACCCATCCCCCCCTCCCTTTCTAATGAGTGAGCATTGTTATAGAAGGGGTGGGTGAATAGAATAGAAAATTAAAAAAAAAAATAATAATTATAGAGAATAGTTCAGTAGGGCCAGGAAAGCCTTTTGACTCAAGTTAGGTCAATTCAATGTATCTATCTATAAGATTTATAGGAAAGTGGATCAGAATCATAGTCTCCTCTGCCTCCCTCCATTTCATGCCTTTTACAATGCATAACTTATACCATGGTGTTTTTATAATTATTATCACACTTTAGGGAGTAAGTTATTATTAAAATAGGGTAATTTCTATCGCCTCAAAGGAAGCCGAAATGGTAGCTGGAACCTGCTCGATAACAGAAAATAGACTTCAAGTGATCGATTTTTCTGAGTGGTTTTGGACATCAAATACCATCATTGCCTCGCAATTGCCCAAGGAGATTAGACCATCTTTTATTGTCTTTGATGTCTTTATGATTGAGGTAAGGCAGAATGGTTTCCCACAGACCTGCTTTTAGTCATGGACGGGCAACTCCATATCTCACTATTTCAGTTGGTAGGTCCCCGTTTTGCTTTCTTTTGTTTTAGTAATAATATTGTAACTATTAGGCCAATTCGAATGAAATTTGAAACTCTTATGTTGTTTTACATTCTTTTTTGAATGATATAATTGCCAATGTCCTCCCAAGTTTAGCCCGGGAATTATTTTGTTTTTGGCAATAACATCATTACTATTCGGCCAATTCCAACAAAATTTGAAACCTTTATGTTATTTTACATTCTCTTTTGAAGATATAATTGCTAAAGTCCTCCCATGGTTAGCCGGGAAATATTTGACATTAACATCATAACTATTCAGTCATTTCTAACAAATTTGAAATCCTTACATGTTGTTTTACATTCTCTTTCGAATGATATAATTGCCAAGGTCTTCCTAAGGTTAGTCTGGGAATTATTGAAAGTTTTGAAGGTCAAACCAGAATAATTGAGAGCATGCAACTTTGGTCAGCAGACCTTGTTTTAAAAGTAATTTATTATCAGTGAATATTTAAGTGCAGCCTTTATAAATATAAGCTTAAATTAGTTTTTTATTAGGAAATTGGAGATATAGTTTTTTGATCAAGTATTAGATGCCGTATTCAATATATTCCAATGGAATTTGTCATATGCTCCTGATCAAAATTTCTAATGCTTTCTTCGAGTTTATTGCTATTTAAAGTCATTTTACACCATATTTCACCCATACTCATGTATATACAAATGTTTGAAAACTAAGACAAATAAAACAAATTAACTAAAAAAAATTTTAAAACCTGTACTAGTGATGGACACTGGAGAAAAAAAAACAGCATCAGCTAACCTAATTGAGCCAAATGCTGTTGTGTGGAGGATGCATTTTGAAGTCTAAGGGAATAAACTTGTACAGAGTTTGAATCCCTCCCACTCATATCACCACCAATATCCTGGACCTAAGCTTAACATTTAATTGTCAGATGTAACAGGTTCCAAATTGCTAAACTCTTTTGTCTTTATCCATAACCTAAACTTCTGCAGATATTCACCAATTAAAGAAGTACAGATACTCAGGAATTGATTTTACTGTGATTAGTTAAATCAAGTTTATGCATATGGGGGTGATAAAGTAACTGTATTTTGATATAAAAAGGTAGGTTAAAAAATATTCATGAAACTATAAATGTATACAAAAGTAAAAAGGTTTAATGGTTGGCCTCAATGTCTTCTCCATCTATGTGAGCATGGAAAGAGCATGGAACAACCATGGCTTGTCTTTTGCCCAAAGGCATGGGAAAGGCATGATCATCAGGTTCTGAATATATATATATATATATATATATATATATATATATATATATATATGAAAAACTCACAAAGTATCACGTGAGGGTAGCAAATGAATGCAATGTCCCGCAGGAAAAAATGAAAGTGTGTTTCTAAGTACTTTCGAACTTTATTAAGTTCCTTATCAAGGATAACTACAAGAAATAATATTATATTAGAGGTATATACCTTGGGAACACCTTTTCATTTTTTCCTGCGGGACATTGCATTCATATTATATATATATATATATATATATATATATATATTCCTTCTATTATTGATGCAGCTGAGATGGATCTCCACTGAGGCCAGCCAGCTCTCTTCCCTCCATGGTTCAGTGCAGTAGGCTGTTGAAGTTAGAGCTTGGGTATCCTGGCATGAGTAGTCAGTCTGGGATCTTGGACAACCCTGCATCCAGGTGGTATTTGAAGGTGTCAGGTGATATACCACTCAGGTTCCTGAGATTTCCCCGGATGCAGTTGAAGAGTCATGTTCCACTGTAGGTGAAACTATGGTGTGTCAAGATTTTAATTCTTTGATATATCCCTGGGGTAGTCTTGACATAACAGCCTTCCTCTTCTCAGGTGGGTCTTTACAATGATGTTAACATCAGGAACCCTGTTTTCAGAAATCTTCCAGGTATAGATGATTATGTACCTCCCTCTGCACTGCTGGAGTGAGTACAAGTGCAGCTTTTTAAGTCTTCCCCAGTAGCTAAGGTGTTGTATCCCCTGGATCTTGCTTGTGAATGTTCGCTGTGGGCCTTCCAGCTTAGCTATTTCTGTAATTTTGTCAGGGGACCATAATTGGCAGCAGTATTCCAGATGGGGTAGCACTAAAGCTTTGCATAGAGTTACCATACACTGCTCACTTCTTGAGCGAAGGGTTCTTAGGATCCAGCCTTGCTTTTCCCATTATTTTTGTGATATGGTTTGAGAAGGTGGCATCTTTGCTAGTGATTCTCACCTGTGAAGCCTCCTGAGCTGCACCCCTTTAGGCATAGGAATTATGCATCAGGGACTCGGAGGCACTACACTCCCATGCGCCACCGTGCCACTCGACCACTGGCCATGGTAGAACAACAATAAAAAGAAACTTTATTTAAGGGGCTATCTGGCGACTGCCGACTTAGGCATAAGTCACCATACACAAACAGCCTAGTTCTAGGCTACTTTAAAAAATTGAACAGGAAGCAACAATAAAAAGAAATAATAATAACAAAAACAATAACAAGAACAACAATTAAACCTGGTTAAATAGAAGGGAGAAGGCCCGCCTCCCCCCAAAAGTCAACAAGTCCACCAGTCAAAGTGCACGCACTCATCCCGAGTACAAGGGACAGGCGGTAGCGACCCCACCCATCCTGGTACCGGGACAGGTGTCATGTGCGAAGATCACCCTGACTGGGACATATGAGAAGAATGTGCCGAACAGTCTGGGGGACGACGCAGTCGTTGCCATAGGGCGCAGGCGAGCGCTCCATCAAATAGCGATGCGTCACACGAGTGTGCCAGATTCGGAGACGACAGAAAGCAACCTGAAGCCGCCGCGGCATTGGGGGTTAGGTCCATGGGAACAGTCGCGGCGCAATGGCAAGCAAATTTAAGTTCCCTTCGACCGTCTCCCATCTTCTTTGCCAAGCAGTCCGAAGAGTTGGTCCGGTCGCAGAGTCCTCGCGGACTCTTTGGTACCATTATCGGAGCGCTCATCCCCCGCAATTCCTACATGTCCAGGAACCCAGCAGAAGATAATCTCGACATCTGCCCGGCTCGCCAAAACCGTGGCGTCACGGATATCGCGAACCAGGGGATGCGGAGATTCCAATGCCCCGAGAGCACTCAGGGCGCTTTGTGAGTGGCTATAGATCACAATCCGGTCTCCGAACCGGGCACGTCGCGAAATCTCCCGTACCGAGTGGTGTATTGCCACCAGCTCGGCCGTGAAAACAGACACAGCGCCTGGTAGAGCCCCGCTGACTTCAAATAGAGGGGATACGGCGTAGAAGCCGACCCCCTCTTGGGACTTGGAGCCATCTGTATACACTGGCACGGTTCCAGCGTGACACGATGTGTGCTCCAAAAAGGTCGAACGCAATACTCCCGGCGCTGTACAAGCTTTGGGAGCAGATGCGTGGCGACAAATAGCCAAATGTGGTACCCTCCAGGGTGGCGTCCTGGGCAGAACCAGGGGCGCCACCGGCCCGAGAGCTATATCTAGCTCTCGAAGGAGTTTCCTGGCCGTAAACATAAAGGGCTTAGGGTATGACTGGCGTCTCTTGGCGGCATAGGCACCATCGAGATCAGCTGCGGATACAGTGAGAGCTGTTGGCGACTAAGGGACGCGACGGGCTCGCGCGTACAGGCGAGTGATGCACTGCACGCCGAGCAGAGCGAGTGGCATCTCCCCAGCATCGACCAACAGGCTCTCAATGGGGAAAGTGCGGAAGGCACCGGTCGCAAGGCGAAGGCCGGTGTGGTGGATTGAATCCACCTTCCGCAATAAACGCTCGGCTGCGGATGCATAAAACTCGCATCCGTAGTCGAGCTTCGAGCGAACAAAGGATCGATAAAAAAGTAAGGCGGTAGCCCTATCAGCGCCCCAAGCGCTGAACGTCACGGAACGGAGAATGTCCATGGCGCGGGTACAAGAGACCCTAAGGCTGCGAATATGAGCCTCCCAGGTGAGGCGTCGGTCGAATACAAGACCAAGGAAACGGTGCGACTCAACCACATCCAGGCGCACCCCATTAAGAAACAAATCTGGGTCGGGGTAAAGCCGTGGATGGCGGCAGAAGTGCACCACCTTGGTCTTGGCCAAAGAAAACCGAAACCTGTGCTCTTCGGCATAGCGAGAGACGCGGTTCAATGCCTGTTGGAGTCGACGCTCCAGAGTTGGCATCTGGGCCGCGCCAAAAGAGATCGAAAGGTCGTCCACGTAGAGCGTAGCGAGAACATCTTCCGGCAGCACCGAGGTGATGCCGTTGATGCTCAGGGCAAAGAGTGTGACACTGAGGACACTTCCCTGCCGGACACTCTCTTCCTGCTTCTTTGGGCCAGGGAGGGCTCCCCCACCCGTACGCGGAATCGACGATCTCGCAAAAATTCAGATATAAAAATTGGGAGGCGTCCCCTCGCCCCCATCGTGTGGAGAGTCTCCATGATACCGTATCGCCATGCGGTATCATAGGCCTTCTCCAGATCAAAAAACACCGTGGCGTAGTGCTGTCTACGAAGGAAAGCCTCGCAGACGGCACTTTCCAGTCGGAGCAGAGCATCCGACGTGGAGTGGAACTTACGAAAGCCGCACTGTGCAGAAGACAGATGGCCTCCGCTGTCCAGGAAATAGGCTAATCTAACATTTACCAATTTCTCCATCAACTTGCACACGCAAGAGGTTAGAGAGATTGGGCGGAAACTGGTCGGAATAGAGTGATCTCTCCCCGGTTTGCGAAAGGCGAGCACAGTAGCGAGGAGTCTAGGATAAGACCTTCCACCCAGCTCCTGTTGAATAAATCTAACAGAAAGGCCATGCCTCGCTCACCCAGGTGTCGAAGCATGGCGTACGGGACATCGTGCGGACCATGGGCGGTGTCTGCGCACGAAGCGAGAGCGGAACGCAACTCACTCACAGTAAACTTGTCGTTGAAGGGTTCTCCTCCTCTGGAGGTAAAGTCCAGCCGGCGGCCTTCCGCGACATCACGACGTGCATTGAATGATGGCGGAGCAGCATCACGGCTAGAGAATGTGGAAAAAGCGGTCGCTAAGGATTCCGCCACGGACGCGGGGTCCGAGATTGCGGTCCCATTCTCCTGGAGAACGGGAGGGGGGTCCTGCGAGAACTTGCCCCGAATCCTTTTGACTCGCTTCCACACCTCAGCTAAAGGGGTCTTCCCGTTAAGTGAAGACACGTATGCCCGCCAAGAAGAGCCTAGCCCGATGAAATTCAGCGACAGTGAAATCGTTCGGGCGGCGCTTATAGCGCATGTAGCCATAAAGCTTCTGTTTGAGGGCCGTCTCACACTCGGCCGACCACCATGGGAGTGGTCGGCGTGCAAAACGACCAGACGTCCTAGAAATAGTAGTCAGGCCCACGGCGATGAGGTTGCCAGAGAACTCAACGGCCTCATCTACCGACCTAAACTCGTCAACTGAGATAGAGTATTTGGTCATTTCCTGAAATGCAGGCCACCGCACCCGAGCCAAGCACCACCCAGGTGGTCTCTCAGGCGGCAGTTGTCCTGAAAATGATATTTGAATGGGAAAGTGATCACTACCATGGAGGTCATTGACCACCTCCCAATCAAAATCAGGTTGTGCATCCGAAGAGCACAAAGATAGGTCGAGGCAAGAAAATGAAGCGGTTCTCGGACAGTGATGCGTAAACTCATCCACGTTTAGGACACCCATCTCAAGCTCTTCGATCAGATCGGCAAGGACTTGTCCCCTGGGATTTATGGAGTAATCTCCCCAGAGAGGATGCCTGTCATTCAGATCTCCAAGCAATAGATAGGGCCTCGGACACCGTGCCACGACGCGGCGGAAGTCCCCCCGCGTCGAAGTCAGCTGACGGTGGAATGTACGCAGAAATCAGAGTATACCTGTTATCCAGGTGCAGCTGCACAGCCACTGCCTGAGAGGAGGTATCTAAAGAGAAAGGAAGAAAGGAGACATCATGCCGGGTGTAAACCGCGCATCCCCCAGCCCGGCCATCCCGCGGTGGTGGGGTCGCAAGACCCTTATACCCCGGAAGGGCGGGCAGGGGGCACGCGCCTAGCATGGTCTCCTGCAAAACGATAGTTAACGGGGAACGGGATGAGACGAGCCTCCGAAGCTCCTCCCAGTTGGCCCGGAGTCCACGGCAATTCCATTGAAGGAATATGCCCTCCAGGCCTAGCTCGGAGGAGACGCGGGGGCCCTCCTCGAACTGAAGACCCTCACGGGAATGGCCGTACGCTTCCCGGGGGCAGAACCCCGGGCGCTGTTGGCCGGACACAGCGCTGTCGCCTTCGAGGACTTATTGGGGGAGGTTGGGCTCGCCATGCGAGTCTTTTCCTCCCTCCGCCTCGAAACCTTAAGCGGGCGTTGCAGCTTCGGAGGCAGGGGGGCCCTCTTTTCGAGGAACCACCGTCTCCGAGCCACTCGCTCCACCTCGCGGCGTGGGCGAAGAAGCCGAAGCTCCTTTGTTGCTGTCCTCCTTTCGGTGAACAGCTTTAGGAACCCTGGAAGATGGCCTAGCGACCATCTTCAGGGGTGTTGCCTCTTGTGAGTCTAACGACTCGGTGGAGGCGCGTGGCTGTTTCGCCTTACGGGAAACGGTCACGCTGGGGGAAGAGGGGGGAGCCCTGGTTTTAGCCAGGGCAGGGTATGAACCCCTTTTGCCGCCAGCTTTACCAGGGGAGCGCCCGGGTTGGGTAGAGCCCGCAGAAGGGCTCCGATTGGGCGCGGAAACAACCGTGCTCGTTGGCCTGGATGGGCCAGGAGCAGAGGGTGCCTTTCTAACTATTGAGGCATATGACGTCCCAGGCAGAGCCGGGCGCGCCAGGACCAAGTCCTTTGCCTCGCGGAATGAGAGTCGATCCTGGGCCTGAACGGCCAGGATTTCTTTCCCAAGGAGATATGCACCACATTGCTTCGAAGAAGCAGGGTGCGGCTCTCCGCAATTGACACACTTGGCCACAGATGATTTGGACTTATCGTGTGCGACCTTGGAGCAATTTACACAGACTTCGGGTGACCCCGACTTTGCACGTCTACATGAGCGATTCGTATGGCCGAAGCGGTGACAGTAATAGCACCGCCGCGGCAGTGGCACGAATGCCTTCACGCGGTAGCGGTACCAACCGGCACGCACCCACTCAGGGAGCTTGTCACAGTCGAACGTGATGAAGAGTGTAGGGGTGGATCTCGAGGCCCCTCCCTGTTTTCTCATCACACGTTCGACCTTGACCGCACCATGGTCGGCCAGCTCTAAGGTGATGTCCTCTATGGAGTAGTCAACGAGTTCCCTCGCATAAACTACTCCTTTCACAAAGTTTATGGTAGAGTGCAGCGTCACACTCACCGGGGTGCCATGAAGTTGCCGAAGAGCACTTATCTTGGCCGCCTCGGCGGGATTCGCCAGAAGGCTCCCGTCCGAGAAACGGGTTACTTTCGGCTCTCTACCAATTGCACTAGCTAATCCTCTCCTCTGATGGATCATGTTGCCCTTGGACAACATGCTACCATCAGTGGAGCGAATAACGAGGAAGCGTTTGAAGCCAGCGGGCTCGAAAACGCCAGGTAACCTCTGAATGAGGGGCCCCGATGTCATCGTCAGGAGCTCTGTACCCGGGGGGGCAGAGGGGCCGGATGTGCCGATCTTGGCTTGGTCGCTAGCTAAAGTGGCAGCAGACCCATCCGTCCCCGTAGCCCCCGCGGATGGAGAGGAGCCCCGAGTCTTCTTCGTCTTTTTGGTCTTTTTCGTCCTTTTCTTTTTTGGAGAGGAGGGCGGGGAATGAACCCGCTTCTCACCTCCGCCGGCAGAAGCCCCCATGCAAGATGAGCCGGCCTCAGCCAGGTCCCTCTCTGAAATGGAGAAGTTCCTGGTAGTCATGGGGGCACCTGTCAGAGGAGATCCCTTCCCTCCTTGTATTGCCTCGGAGCCCTCAGCTGTTTGAAGGGGACCTTGCATAGGGGCGGACTCGGGTTCGGTGCTTGGCGCCGAGCCCGGATTCCCCCCCATGGAAGCCCCTACCCTCTGAGGCTGGGTCTCCTCAAGGACCATGTCTATCACAGGAGGGGCCTCCAGTTGGCCATCCCCTCCCCGGACATCGCAGGTCCCCTTGGCAGCATCAAGAGTCATTTGTGGGGAGGCACAAGCCTTAACCCCGGCAAGGTTTAATATCCTTGCCAGCAGGTCTTTTGAGGGAAGCGACCGAAGGGGCCTGGCTTTCCTCTCCCCCCTAAGGGGGTTTGCCCTACCGAGCCGCTTACATGAGGGGCGGCCGAAAAACGGCTGCCTGCTGGCGTTCTTGGCAGTCCCCTTAGAAAGAAAAGGAGGGACTGCCGCTGGAAATAGGGAGGTGCCCGAAAGCACCTCCAGAGAAGGGAGTGAGGGGGAGTCCCCTACACCCATAGGCGTAGGAGAGGAGTAAGCCTCCTTTCCGGTTAAAGAAGTATGGAGGGTCCCCTGCGCAAGCACAAGGGGATGGACCTCTATTTTTTTGGTGGAGCTGCCCGAGGGCGGCTCCTTTGATGTTCTTGGGGAAGTTGGAGTTTGTTTTTTTTATACTCATCATTGGGCATGGTGACCCTCTTATTTACACGGGACGCAACAGCTCACCACCTCTCACAGTTGCCCGCACTGCAAGAGGTGCTTGCAGGCCCGGCAGAGCCAGGCGCCGCCATTTGGGACCACCCCTCCCGCCTGGTGGCCTGGCAGTCCATCGGCATGGCGGCTCCACCTTAGACACAGCGTAAAAAAGATAGATTTTGAAGACGAGAGGAAAAGGGATGTGAGGAAGGTATGGGTGGGGATGAAGCAGGTTGTTAAAAACCAACCACCCCAGACTGGAGCTCAGGGGTTAGGGAACATTGCCCCCTCCCCCCTCAGCCCCGATCCAGGACAGTTGGCCGAGAAGAAGGTCAGCATCTACCCTGTGAAATTAGAGGCTGACCAGAGAAAGTTGTGGGAGAGGTTGTATGAAAAGAGAGGAAACAAGTGTTTTGAAGGAAGGAAGAGAGGCTAAGCTGGGTCCGAACGGAATGCTGGATCCCGTCAGCACGGCGGCCAGGATGGCAAATCGCCGCGCCCTTTACGGGGATAAAAAGAAACATGTCACAATGGATTGATGCGCAGGGAATAGCTAGATTACACATCATAATAATACAATCTAAACAAGATAAACAAACTGAAAATAACACAACACAACTACTAAGCCCATCTAGAAAACACCCATACAACAAAATAAGGACATCCTCTTAATACTAAGACTATCATTAAAAATAAAAAGAATCAAAATACAAAAACCAAGAACACTGCTTCCAAATAAAACATACTCCTAACAATAGGAAGAAGAAACAAGCAAAAGACACAACAGAACATAAAAACCTATCCAAAGTAAAAGCAAATACAAAGTATATAGAAAAAAACACAAAAACCAATAAAAAGCAAAAACAAAGGCAAAAAGAAACTAAAAAATAAAAATTGACTAATTAATTAGGAAGAAGAAACCAGCAAAAGACACACAACAAAACATAAAAACATATCCAAAGTAAAAACAAAAAACACAGAAAAACCACAAAAAACAATGAAAAGCAAAAAACTAGGCCAAAGAGAAACAACTAAAAAATTAAAAAATTGACTAATTAATTAGGACATACCCTTAATTACTAACTTCCACTACACAACCTCATCATGAAATCTCAAACAATCTATCACCCAAAAACCCTTCCAGAAGTCTCTTGAATGTACTGATGGAAGTGGTCCCAACAACATCAGGCGAAAGTGAATTCCACAATGTAACTCGCCACACTGCAAATGACCTTCTCAATACTTCACTTCTGTAGATTGGGATAGACATCTTGAGCGAGTGACTACGGGTTCCAACATTTCGGGCCATTTCAAACATATCTGTTATTCCAACATCTACATTTGCATTAAAGGACTTCCAGATCTTTATCATATCTGCACGTAACAAACGTCCTTGTATAGAATGGAGACCAATACTCTTTAAGTGAGCCACATAGTCGAGGGCTTCTAAACCTGCTATCTCTCTAGTCCACCTTCGTTGTAATGATTCTAGCTTTCTAATATCTCCAAGGTATCCCACATTCCAAAGACAAGAGCAATAATCAACTAATGGTCGGATGTGTGAGATAAAAAGAGATAGCATGAATTCCTTTGATCTACAGACTGTGGATCTCAACAATTCACCCATCAGTCCTCCAGCTTTAGCAGTTACTAGTCGTATATGTTGATGGGATTTGAGGGAAGAGTCCACGATTACACCCAAATCCTTGTAGAATTCAACAACTGAAGCGCTTGCTGATCAATAAAATATTGAATTGGTGGATCATTATGACTTGCACCTCCGCCAAATCTCATTGCATAGCACTTCAGTGGATTCAATCTGAGATTCCATGATTTGCTGACTTCACATATAGAATCTAGGTCTCTTTGAAGAGCTTGTGCTGCATTATTACCATTAACAGATGATCCAACTGGGTAGCAAACACATAGCTTAAAGTCATCCACAAATGCCTTCCAATCTGAGTTGACATCCTTTGTAATATAATTGGCATAAATGAGAAACAAAATTGGACCAAGGACTGAACCCTGTGGAACCCCACTAGTAACATCTCTCTCAGAGCTCAACTTGTCCGACACTGACACAGACATAGTGCGACCAACCAGAAAACTTTCAATCCAATTAACTAGAGCACCGTCAAAACCCAAGAGACGAAGTTTATTGATAAGCAAAGTGTGTGAAACGAGGTCAAATGCCTTTGAGAAGTCCATAAACACCACATCTACTACAAATCCCCTGTCCATCCACTTCGCTATATTCCCATAGAAAATCAGTAGCTGATCCTCTGTACTGCGTCCAGACCTGAATCCAAACTGGTTCACAGATAGCAGCCCGTTACTTTTGAGGTATTCCACACTATGGGAACCAGCCATCCTCTCCATTGTCTTGCAACAGACAGAAGTAAGACTTACAGGATGGTAACTTTCAGTGATTCGCCTTATTCCAGAACTAAAAATTGGAACCATTGCAGATCGTTTCCAATCCATAAGAAGAGATGCGGAATTGAGAGATTGATGGAAGATGATGCACAAAGGGTCAGCCAATGCTGAAGCACATGACTTTAGGACTTGTGAATGAACACCATCAGGTCCAGATGCACTTGATCCATCCAATTCCAAAAGCAACCTCCTGACAGAATCATATGAAATAGTTAGGGGATCCATAACTCCATCAAACACCTGATGATCAGCTGGAGACAGCGGATCAATTCCAACGAAGACACTGCTGAAGTAATCTGCAAACACCTCGCTCATTTCTGCATCATCTGAGACCACTCCATATGGCATAGCCAGTGGGCCCACCGGAGGACAGCCTTTTTTCTTCTTTCGTATGTATGAATGAAAGAGCTTAGGAGAGGATCTGAGGAAACTTGCTATATACTTCTCATAGTCACACTGTTTATCTCTGGCATACGATCTATATTCATTATTTAGTGAGAGGTACCTGTCCAAGGCAGATATTACATCCTCATGCCCTCTGCCTAGCCTCTCTCTCAGACTCTTGTAATTTTTCCATGCAGAAGCCCTCTTCCTTACCATTGCCCTAGGTGGGGCGAAGAGCCATACTGGAGTTCCACCATAGCTTCCCAGAGGTACATACTTCTCTATAAGCCCTATGAGAACCAGCTTAAACACTTCATAACATGCATCGACGTCAAGGTCACCAAACAGCAGAGCCCAATCTAACCCATTTAACTCTTGATTCATTGCAGTGTAGTTTCCCTTAAACCATAATCTATGGGGGCCATTTCCTACATCATCAGGTAATAATGAACATAAAATATACTCAAATATGACAGGAGAGTGGTGGCACCTTGGTAACGGTGGTAAGACATCTACACTGCCAACCACGTCTGTATCTGATGTTAAAACCAAATCGAGAACATTTCCTGATGGTATGAATGTAGGTTGCTCAACCCATTGACTCAACCCACCAAGAGCAAATGTGTCATAAAAAAGTGAATCCATTGGTAAGATTCATCCATCAAGCATATCGCCAGATCCCCACCCCAAAGAAGGTAAATTGAAGTCTCCCAGTATAATAACACTATTATCTACAGTACACTCGGCAAGGAACGATAACAAGTCTTCATTCTCCCTTTGTGAATATGATGGAGGCCTATAGACTACTATGAGGTACACATCCCACTCGGTAACAAAAACAAACAGTACATTAGGAACATTAACCTCACAAGGTAAGACACTCAGTCTCTCCGCCACATAAAGGCCCACACCATGCTTCCGCACAAATCCCTCAACATCACTTTGATAAAACCTGTATCCTGGTAAGTTAACATATGATGAAGGAACCTCCGAGGTCAGCCAAGTCTCGCACACCGCTAAAGCCACCATGCCACTGCTCCTGAGAAGGTCATACACATATGTCACCTTATTCATGAGAGAATTCAAATTAACCAATCCCAAATAAACCACACCTAGACTGTTATCCACCCCAAAAGACTGCTGCCCTAATCTAAATTTGTAGTATTCCTGCGGAGATGAGGAATAGATGCAATACCACGATTACTAGCACTTCCCTGAGAACCAGAAACACCCCTCAAACTAGAACGATTTCCAGAGTCAAGACCATCCTGAGAACCCGAACCAACATGCAATCCTGAAACATCCCTAGGACCTGATATTTCCCTCTGTGATCCCAAACCACCACAAGAGCGAGTAGCTCTATGAGGAGCGCCTCCAGTGATAGGACGATACCAGATTTTGAAGCGAGTAGCGATACCACTGTATACTCCCGATTCCGATACGAGTATGAATACTGAGTACTTATATATATATATATATATATATATATATATATATATATATATATATATATATATATATATATATATATATATATATATATAATATATATACATGTGTTTGTGTATTAGTAAATACTTATATAGGTTTCTATTTATTTGTTTGAAGAATAATACTACTGAACAATGGGGCTTTGTTTAATTCTTCAAGCTATTACAAAATAGAATAGTTAGGCATCCAATTATACAATTCCTTTAGCAACCAAATAAAAACAACAGACAATATAGGTGTAAACTTGAATATTAGTTGTACTTCAAACCCAATATTCTAAATAATTTTTTATTAAAAAGAAATTTCTACACATTTGATTATAGATTGAAAGAATAGTAATACGATAACAAATCATGAGTCATATGTTTCGTGTTTGTTCGTTTGAATGAACGCTGTTTGAACATGTTCGATATGGTTACTCTCTAACACACCTGTTTATTTCATATAACTGTTCATATTCATTCTGCAATGGGTGAAAATTGAATATGAATATCGAAGGAATATAAACCAAATAACAATTATAGATAAAAGTTGTGCATAAATTTTAAAAAGAGTCTATTTAAAGCTTAACTTTCAGCTGTTTCAAACAAAATAAAATTTGTTGGAAACAACAATGGAATAAATATAGAAATTAATTGGTTTGGTAGCATATATACAATACGACTATATGGAAAGGCTTTGATTTCAAGCTAATTACATATATTTTTTGTGTAATAATAATTTTTATTGTGATGGAAGTGACTTTAGAAATTCTAATCTTTTGTTCAAGATTTACTCAATAATAATGGAGATGAAAATAATGTAAAAATTTCCCTCATTTATGACGGCACGTGTACACTATCTTTGAACTATTTTTGAATGGTATAAAATTATGAAAATTTACAAATAGTGAGTTAAACATTTAAATAAAATTATATTATTTATACCAAACTAACTGCAGTCATTTGATTGATTGCAATTACGTGAATTTTTCACATACGGATAAACTAGTAGTTTGGCCTGTCCTTGTTCCTTTTGGTTCCTTGAAAAACGAAGGGTTTGACAGGGTTATAAAATGTTAAATTTTGTGTAAATAAATTTGGTGCATATTATATCAATTTTTCACATACGGGATTGGAGATCTGATCAATTGGTCAGACGACGTCTCTGAGCCACCTCTCCCTTGCTCTTTAAGTACTTCTGAATTGAAAAACTTCATTGAATCTCCTATGAAAGTACCTGACTGGCTTTGTCACACACAGAGCATTGAGAGGGTTGTAAGAATGGTGACAGACTTCTTCCAAGTATTTCTCACATGAAAAGAGGGATGGGGAAATCAGGGCACAAGAGACAAGTAGACGTCTGATGTCCAGCAATGAGTCAAAGCAAGATTTGTGTGCTCTGGTGAAGTTTAACTTTTGAATATGACCCAAAGTGACCCATGCAGCTCTATGTGGAGCTTTGCATACACTGTACCTCACTCAATAAACATGTAAATTTGAGGTTACTTCGTGTTTGTGTGTACTTGGATTAAATAAAAATAGGTTTTATAAGCCTGTGATGAAAGGGAAAAATTTAGTTTTATTTAAATGGAAATTGATGTAGGTAGGAGCAATTTTATAACAAAATAAAGCTCTTTTTCAAAATCTACACCGGAAAATCTATCATTTAAGTACCCCTCATTAAAGGATTTAATGAAAATATATGGTTGCCCCAAAGCATGACCCGCCCTACCAATACAATCCTCCCCCAAAATATCCAGAAAAAAATGTAAAGAATAAACAAGAAACGCAAATAATAGACTAAGGTAAAAATATTAAGCGTACATGACAAATTAAGGAAATATGCATATACAATGGTCTACACACGCCTTTGCAAGCACGCACTCCCACTCAGATGTGGTTTTGACCCAACCACAACTACAAGCCACCTTGGCTTTGCAGTCACTAATTTGCCCCAGGGCGGTCTCTTTAAAGTTCTCACATATTTAAAGTGAGTCCTCTTGCTCTCCTTCAGTGTAGAGTGTGTGGGAGGGGTGCTGTCATCTGGCTAGGTCTGTCCCATCCTCGCTCATGTTCTTCTCGCTAATGACAGACCAGGGAGAAGGGCAAATGACGTCTCTAAAATTGCACCACACTCTCCGACTCCTTCCTCACTCCGAAATGAGAACAATTGATGGTACCTTTGGATCTGGAAAAAGGAGAAAAGGAATTACCACCCACTTGCTCCTTAATGGTGCTACGTATCCCCCCTCCCTTATATACATATATACCACCACCCCCACACACGATATTCTCACCAATACAAACCTGGCTTTACATCCGGCTTCTCTTGTTTGCAATGTCCATCTCATCTTCTACATGTTTGTCAGTGCCGAAATCTTGATCAAGTTGAGTGTATGTATCATACAGAGTTCGCCTTTGTGCAGATTGTGTTGCTATCTAGTGCAATACTTTTTTTCTGCACTCATTAATCCAGAGAGACAATGCAGATTGCATCCTAACCATCACCTTATTATGCGACATTACAACCCTCTTGGCAGTTTTATTGAAAGAAACAGCTGCCATTGATCTTATATTCTTCTTGTCCTTCTTAATATAATGTACCGTAGATTCATTGAGGCCAAAGTGGCGGCCTACAGCTGAATACGTTCTCCCTTCCTTAATAATTTGACTACCGTGGCATGCATATATGCATGCCACAAGTGCCAAATCACTTTCAATATTAGCCATGGCAACCACATTTGCTTGCCAGTGAAGGCAAATAATACCTATGTTATTTGAATAGTGTGGCTGCTGAGAAAGATTGTGGTGCATATCAGTGGCCTGTAAGTAAAATATTTTGTAATTTATCAACCAAATTTTTAACATTGAATCCAGGTTCTGGCACGAGAAGCCAGTTGGATGATGGAACCCATTATTTTTTTTATTTAAAAAGAAAATACAATTTTATTTATTAGGTTGAGGAATAAGTTCTTGCATTTTTTTTAATGTTATGTTGATTTAAGTTTTGTTAACGTGATTTGTGCACAAATTAAGAAACAATAATAAATAATGAGAGCAAAATTTGCAAAGGATAGGCTACGTCTCTTAACAGCGTAGACTTTTAGGCTTTTGCTTACGCTACGTCTTGAAGTTGAGTAATAAGTCATTGCGGTTTATTTAAAAGTTGTGTTAATTTAATTTTTGTTCTGTACCCTCAAAATGGATAGTCAAGTTGAAAGAAAGGCGCATTTTTGACACTTGTTGCTAGTCATTTTCAATTGAGATGGGAACAATGCAAATGCATCCAAAGCTCGTTGTGATATTTGTGCTGTGTATGGAGAAAAAAATGCATTATCAGAAAGGACAGCTCAATGGTGGTTTTCACGTTTCAAAAATGGTCAAACTTAATGACGAAGAATATCCTGGTCGCCCCATTAAGTTGGATGATCGATTGAACGACCTTCTTCATGAAAATCCTCATCAATCGACTAGAGAATTGGCTGTACAATTGGTGTGTCATCAGAAAACTGTAGTGAATTACCTGCATTCGATGGGAAAAGTTCAAAATCTAGGTGCATGGGTTCTACACGCTTTGAGCGAAAGCAACAAACTTCAATGCTCCACGATTGCCGCAGGTTTGCTTGCTTGTCACAAGACTACTTGTGGATATAAGGACAGATTTCTTGACCGCATCATCACTGGCGACAAAAAGTGGTGTGTTTATGTCAACATGAACCATCGAAAACAATACCTTAGCCCCAATAAAAAAAACACTTCCGCGATTAAAGCAAGGACTTCTTCCATGAAAGACGATGCTGTGTGTGTGGTGGGATTGTGAAGGCATCATTCTTTATGAGCTCCTTGCGAACAACGAGATTGTCAATGCAGAACTCTACGTTCAACAAATGTATCGACTCGCTGAAGCTATTCGTAAAAAGCGGCCTCGTCGACATTATAGATTTTTTTTTTTTTAATTAAGGGGCTATCTGGCGACTGCCAACTAAGGCATAGGTTGCCGTAAACAAAAAGCCTATTTCTAGGCTACTTTAAAAAATTGAACAGGAAACAATAAAAAGAAACAATAACAAGGCAATAACAAAAACAATAACAAAAACAACAACAATTAAACCGGGTTAAATGAAAGGGAGAAGGCCAGCCTCCCCCCAAAAGTCAATAAGTCCACCAGTCAAAGTACACGCACTCGTCCCGAGTACAAGGGACAGGCGGTAGCGACCCCGCTCATCCCGGTACCGGGACAGGTGTCGTGCGCGAAGATCACCCAGACTGAGACATTCGACAAGAATGTGCCGAACAGTCTGGGGGGGACGACGCAGTCGTTGCAATAGGGCGCAGGCGAGCGTTCCATCAAATAGCGATGCGTCACACGAGTGTGGCCGATTCGGAGACGATAGAAAGCAACCTGAAGCCTTCGCAGCATTGGGGGATAGGTCCATGGGAACAGTCGCGGCGCAATGGCACGCAACTTTAAGTTCCCTTCGACCATCTCCCATCTTCTTTGCCAAGCAGTCCGAAGAGCTGCCCGTATTCCTGCCATGTAGTCAGTGTGAGGAAGAGCGAAACGCTGGTCCGGTCGCAGAGTCCTCGCGGACTCTTTGGCGCCCTCATTCCCTGCAATTCATACATGTCCAGGAACACAGCAGAAGATAATCTCGACATCTGCCCGGCTCGCCAAAACCGTGGCGTCACGGATTTCGCGAACCAGAGAATGCGGAGATTCCAATGCCCCGAGAGCACTCAGGGCGCTTTGTGAGTGGCTATAGATCACAATCCGGTCTCCGAACCGGGCACGTCGCGTAATCTCCCGTACCGAGTGGTGTATTGCCACCAACTCGGCCGTGAAGACAGACGCAGCACCTGGTAGAGCCCCGCTGACTTCAAACAGAGGGGATATGGCGTGGAAGCCGACCCCCTCTTGGGACTTGGAGCCATCCGTATACACTGGCACGGTACCAGCGTGACACGATGTGTGCTCCAAAAAGGTAAACAAATTACTCACGGCGCCGTACAAGTTTTGGGAGCAGAGGCGTGGCGACAAATAGCCAAATGTGGTACCCTCCAGGGTGGCGTCCTGGGCAGAACCAGGGGCGCCACCGGCCCGAGAGCTATATCTACCTCTCGAAGGAGTCAACATGGCCCTAAACCCAAAGGGCTTAGGGTATGACTGACATCTCTCGGCGGCATAGGCACCATCGAGATCAGCTGCGGATGCAGTGAGAGCTGTTGGCGACTGAGGAAGGCACCGGGCTCGCGTGTACAGGCGAGTGATGCACTGCACGCGGCGCAGAGCGAGTGGCATCTCCCCAGCATCGACCAACAGGCTCTCAATGGGGGAAGTGCGGAAGGCACCGGTCGCAAGGCGAAGGCCGGTGTGGTGCATCGAATTCACCTTCCGCAATAAACGCTCGGCTGCGGATGCATAAAACTCGCATCCGTAGTCGAGCTTCGAGCGAACAAAGGATCGATAAAAAAGTAAGGCAGTAGCCCTATCAGCGCCCCAAGCGCTGAACGTCACGGAACGGAGAATGTCCATGGCGCGGGTACAAGAGAACCTAAGGCTGCGAATATGAGCCTACCAGGTGAGGCGTCGGTCGAATACAAGACCAAGGAAACGGTGCGACTCAACCACATCCAGGCTCACCCCATTAAGAAAGAAATCTGGGTCGGGGTGAAGCCGTGGATGGCGGCAGAAGTGCACCACCTTGGTCTTGGCCAAAGAAAACCGAAACCTGTGCTCTTCGGCATAGCGAGAGACGCGGTTCAATGCCTGTTGGAGTCGACGCTCCAGAGTTGGCATCTGGGCGGCGCCAAAAGAGATCGAAAGGTCGTCCACGTAGAGCGTAGCGAGAACATCTTCCGGCAGCACCGAGATGATGCCGTTGATGCTCAGGGCAAAGAGTGTGACACTGAGGACACTTCCCTGCCGGACACCCTCTTCCTGCTCCTTTGGGCAGGAGAGGGCTACCCCCACCCGTACGCGGAATCGACGATCTCGCAAAAATTCAGATATAAACATTGGGAGGCGTCCCCCCGCCCCCACCGTGTGGAGAGTCTCCATGATACCGTATCGCCATGCGATATCATAGGCCTTCTCCAGATCAAAAAACACCGTGGCGTAGTGCTGTCTACGAAGGAAAGCCTCGCAGACGGCATTTTCCAGTCGGAGCAGAGCATCCGACGTGGAGTGGAACTTACGGAAGCCGCACTGTGCAGAAGACAGATGGCCTCCGCTGTCCAGGAAAAAGGCTAATCTAACATTTACCAATTTCTCCATCAACTTGCACACGCAAGAGGTTAGAGAGATTGGGCGGCAGCCGGTCGGAGTAGAGTGATCTCTCCCCGGCTTGCGAAAGGCAAGCACAGTAGCGATTCGCCAGGAGTCTGGGAGAAGACCTTCCACCCAGATCCTGTTCAACAAATCCAACAGAAAGGCCATGCCTCGCTCACCCAGGTGTCGAAGCATGACGTACGGGACATTGTCCGGACCATGGGCGGTGTCCGCGCACGAAGCGAGAGCGGAACGCAACTCACTCACAGTAAACTTGTCGTTGAAGGGTTCTCCGCCTCTGGAGGTAAAGTCCAGCCGGCGGCCTTCCGCCAAATCACGACGTGCATTGAATGGTGGCGGAGCAGCATCACGGCTAGAGAATGTGGAAAAAGCGGTCGCTAAGGATTCCGCCATGGACGCGGGGTCCGAGATTGCGGTCACATTCTCCTGGAGAACGGAAGGGGACTCCTGCGAGAACTTGCCCCGAATCCTTTTGACTCGCTTCCACACCTCAGCTAAAGGTATCTTCCCTTCAGGTGAAGACACGTATGCCCGCCAAGAAGAGCGGCGGGCGTGCTTCGAAATATACCAGAACCTAGCCCTAGCCCGACGAAATTCAGCAACAGTGAAATCGTTCGGACGGCGCTTATAGCGCATGTAGGCATAACGCTTTTGTTTGAGGGCCATCTCACACTCGGCGGACCACCATGGGAGTGGGGGTGGTCGGGGTGCAAAACGGCCAGACTTCCTAGGAATAGTAGTCAGGCCCAGAAGAACTTAAACCCCTCATCTACCGACCTAAACTCCTCGACTGAGATAGAGAATTCAGTCATTTCCTGAAATGTAGGCCACCGCGCCCGCGCCAAGCACCACCGAGGTGGTCTCTCAGGCGGCGGTTGCCATGAAAAATATATTTGAATGGGAAAGTGATCACTACCAAGGAGGTCATCGACCACCTTCCAATCAAAATTAGGCTGTGCATCCGAAGAGCACAAAGATAGGTCGAGGCAAGAAAATGAAGCGGTTCTCGGACAGTAATGCATAAACTCATCCACGTTTAGGACACCCATCTCAAGCTCTTCGATCAGATCGGCAAGGACTTGTCCCCTGGGATTCATGGAATAATCTCCCCAGAGAGGATGCCTGCCGTTCAGATCTCCAAGCAAGAGATAAGGCCTCGGCAACCGTGCCACGACGACGCGGAAGTCCCCCGCCTCGAAGTCAGCTGACGGTGGAATGTACGCAGAAATCAGAGTATACCTGTTATCCAGGTGCAGCTGCACAGCCACTGCCTGAAAGTAGGTATCTAAAGAGAAAGGAAGAACGGAGACATCATGCCGGGTGTAAACCGCGCATCCCCCAGCCCGGCCATCCCGCGGTGGTGGGGTCGCCAGACCCCTATACCCCGGAAGGGCGGGCAGGGGGCATGCGCTTAGCATGGTCTCCTGCAAAACGATAGCTAACGGGGAACGGGATGAGACGAGCTTACGCAGCTCCTCCCAGTTGTCCCGGAGTCCCCGGCAATTCCATTGAAGGAATATGCCCTCCAGGCCTAGCTCGGAGGAGACGCGGGGGCCCTCCTGGAATTGAAGACCCTCACAGGAATGGCCGTACGCTTCCCGGGGGCAGAACCCCGGGCGCTGTTGGCCGGACAAAGCGCTGGAGGCGCTGTCGCCTTCGAGGACTTATTGGGGGAGGTTGGGCTCGCCATGCGAGTCTTTTCCTCCCTCCGCCTCAAAACCTTAGGCGGGCGTTGCGGCTTGGGAGGCGGGGGTCCCTCTTTTCGAGGAACCACCGTCTCCGAGCCACTCGCTCCACCTCGGGGCGTGGGCGAAGGGGCCGAAGCTCCTTTGTTGATGTCCTCCTTTCGGGAACAGCTTTAGGAACCCCGGAACATTGCCTAGCGACCATCTTCAGGTGTTTCTCCTCCTGTGAGTCTAACGACTCGGTGGAGGCGCGTGGCCTTTTCGCCTTACGGGAAACGGTCACGCTGGGGGAAGAGGGGGAGCCCTGGTTTTAGCTGGGGCTGGGTATGAACCCTTTTTTCCGCCAGCTTTACCAGGGGAGCGCCCAGGTTGGGTAGAGGCCGCAGAAGGGCTCTGAATGGGCGCGGAAACAACCGTGCTCGTTGGCCTGGATGGGCCAGGAGCAGAGGGTGCCTTTCTAACTATTGAGGCATATGACGTCCCAGGGAGAGCTGGGCGCACCAGGACCAAGTCCTTTGCCTCGCGGAATGAGAGTCGATCCTGGGCCTGAATGGCCAGGATTTCTTTCTCAAGGAGATATGCACCACATTGCTTCGAAGAAGCAGGGTGCGGCTCTCCGTAATTGACACACTTGGCCACATACGATTTGGACTTATCGTGGGCGACCTTGGAGCAATTTACACATACTTCGGGTGACCCCGACTTAGCACGTCTACATGAGCGATTCGTATGGCCGAAGCGGTGACAGTAATAGCACCGCCGCGGCAGTGGCACGAATGCCTTAACGCGGTAGCGGTACCAACCGGCACGCACCGACTCAGGGAGCTTGTCACAGTCGAACGTGATGAAGAGTGTAGGGGTGGGTCTCGAGGCCCCTCCCTGTTTTCTCATCACACGTTCGACCTTGACCGCCCCATGGTCGGCCAGCTCTAGGGTGATGTCCTCAATGGAGTAGTCAACGAGTTCCCTCGCATAAACTACTCCTTTCACAAAGTTCATGGTAGAGTGCGGCGTCACACTCACCGGGGTGCCATGAAGTTGCCGAAGAGCACTTATCTTGGCCGCCTCGGCGGGATTCGCCGCATTCGCCAGAAGGCTCCCGTCCGAGAAACGGGTTACTTTCGGCTCTCTACCAATTGCACTAGCTAATCCTCCCCTCTGATGGATCATGTTGCCCTTGGACAACATGGTGCCATCAGTGGAGCGAATAACGAGGAAGCGTTTGAAGCCAGCGGGCTCGAAAACGCCAGGTAACCTCTGAATGAGGGGCCCCAATGTCATCGAGGCTCCGCCCTGTGCACTTTTGGTCTTTGTCATCGTCAGGAGCTCCGTACCCGGGGGGACAGAGGGGCGGGATGTGCCGATCTTGGCTCGGTCGCTTGCCAAAGTGGCAGCAGACCCATCCGTCCCCGTAGCCCCCACGGATGGAGAGGAGCCCCGAATCTTCTTCGTCTTTTTGGTCTTTTTCGTCCTTTTCTTTTTTGGAGAGGAGGGCGGGGAATGAACCCGCTTCTCACCTCCGCCGGCAGAAGCCCCCATGCCAGATGGGCCGGCCTCAGCCAGATCCCTCTCCGAAATGGAGAAGTTCCTGGTAGTCGTGGGGGCACCTGTCGGAGGAGATCCTTCCCCTCCTTGTATTGCCTCGGAGCCCTCAGCCGTTTGAGGGCGACCTTGCATAGGGGTGGACTCGGGTTCGGTGCTGTGCGCCGAGCCTGGATTCCCCCCCATGGAAGGCCCTACCGTCTGAGGCTGGGTCTCCTCAAGGACCATGTCTATCACAGGAGGGGCCTCCAGTTGGCCATCCCCTCCCAGGACATCGCAGGTCCCCTTGGCAGAGTCAAGAGTCATTTGTGGGGAGGCACAAGCCTTAGCCCCGGCAAGGTTTAATATCCTTGCCAGCAGGTCTTTTGAGGGAAGCGACCAAAGGGGCCTGGCTTCCCTCTCCCCCCTAAGGGGGTTTGCCCTACCGAGCCGCTTACACGAGGGGCGGCCGAAAAACGGCTGCCTGCTGGCTTTCTTGGCAGTCCCCTTAGAAAGAAAAGGAGGGACTGCCGCTGGAAATAGGGAGGTGCCCCAAAACACCTCCAGAGAACGGAGTGAGGGGGGAGTCCCCTACACCCGTATGCGTAGGAGATGAGTAAGCCTCCTCTCCGGTTAAAGAATTATGGATGGTCCCCTGCGCAAGCACAAGGGGGATGACCTCCATTTTCTCGGTGGAGCTGCCCGAGGGCGGCTCAGTTGATTTTCTTGGGGAAGTTGGGGGTTGTTTTTTTTGTCATACATGGGCATGGTGACCCTCTTTTTAATACGGGACGCAATAGCTCATCACCTCTCGCAGTTGCCCACACTGTGAGAGGTGCTTACAAGCCCGGCAGAGCCAGGCGCCGCCATTCGGGACCACCCCTCCCGCCTGGTGGCCTGGCAGTTCATCGGCATGGCGGTTCCACCTTGGACACGGCGTAAAATTGATAGAATGTGAAGAGGAGAGGAAAGGGGATGTGAGGAAGGTATGGGTGGGGATGAAGCAGGTTGTTAAAAACCAATCACCCCAGACTGGAGCTCAGGGGTTAGGGAACAATGTCCTCTCTCCCCCCAGCCCCGATCCGGGGTGGTTGGCTTGAGAAGAAGGTCAGCATCTACCCTGTGAAATTAGAGGCTGACCAGAGAAAGTTGTGGGGAGAGGTTGTATAAAAAGCGACGAGGTAGGGGAGAAATCGGGCTATCTGAAGGAAGGAAGAGAGGCTAAGCTGGGGCCGACGGAGTCGACATTATGGAGTCCTTCTGCAACACGACAATGCTCATCCTCACATTGTCAATATGACAAAAGACACCATCCAAACGCTTAATTTGGAAATCCTGCCGCATCCTCCATATTCGCCAGACTTGGCTCCGTCGGATTTCCATCTCTCCAACAATTTGCTCAGCGTTTCGTTCAATACTGATGTGGAATTAAGAACCTGGTTAGATGAATTTTTCAAGTCAAAATCCAGAGATTTTTATTGCAGAGGCATCGAAAAACTAGTTGAACTTTGGGAAGAAGTCGTAAATAACAACGAAGAATACTTTATTGATTAAATTGCATATTGTTATCTATTAAAAATTAAATTTTTCTAAAATTGTTAATGGTAATGAAAAAAAATTTAGAAAACCGCAAGAACTTATTCCTCAACCCAATATTATGATTTTTTACTAATTATATCATTATTTTGGCGTATATTACATCATTCATTGCCTGTGGATAGATTTGAAGCATGGCATGCAGAGGTATGGTTCACCTGGGCAACCTTTGCAGAATGTATTCACAGTTTTTGATAAACTTCTAGCTAGATCTCTTCCACCTTCTGCACCTTTGGTCTCGTAGCATCTTTTGCATTTTCTCCTCACTTTCTTCCACCTGCCTTGACTTTGAAATCTAGAAAATAACTAGAGATATTCACCTGTGCAGACATGGAGGATATGTATCAAGGCCCAATAGCTTTTCAACAATTTTCTCTCTAAATTTCTTGATCTTTATAAGCTTTTCTGTTGCTTTTTTGTAGATTATGAAAGCATTTACTATACAAATTCCAAATAGCATTTTGATCACCAACTTCCTATACCATTTTACCCCTTTTCTCAGGAAGGTCTCATAGGATTTCATTTGATCAAAGATATCAATGCCAACTTTTCCTTTATTATATGCCACGATTGGCAGTGGTTTCTTCTGCGTTCATCTTCTCTTACTCCTTCTTCTAGCTAGTCCTTGTTCATCTACATCTCCTTCTTTGGCCTCTTCCACATCTGCTACATCAACAAAATCAGGTGTATGCTTAGTGGTGATCATTCTGACATCTCGGGTATCCTTCCATTTTAAAACAACTATGCCATTGATTTCTTCTATGGTTACCATCTCCTTTCTTCAATTCGGTATGCATAACAAATATAACCTAAAAAATTATTTGAGCAAATTCCTGTCATGAAAATGAGTGTTGTGGCCTATTTTCTATGTGGCACTCACTCACATTGGCCTGCACATGTGCATGCCATGGCTGCATTGGATATATACAAAAAAATATTTAAAAAATACCATATCTACAAATTTTAGAAGTTGTTGGCCGAACGATCTATACCATGTAACTTCCCACACTGATACCAATATAATTAGCCCCCCAAAAATTTGGCTGCAAAAACATTTTCCCTGTTATGGGCTTGGCAGTCAATGCGTTAAGCATTTCAAGAAGTTTCACCTTTTCAACGATGGTTACATTCTTCCTTGAGCGCTTGGATTCAGGTTCAGAAGACTTAGAAGATGCAGGCAGGACACACGATGTAGTGAAGCTGCAAAATGTGAGGGAGCACTGTATTTCAATTTCATTCTACATATATTCTTCATCCCACGAAAACCCCCACTTAAATATGTAAAAATACCATATTTCTGAGGCTGAAATGGATTAATTGTATTTACATTAATTTCAATTGAAAAAATTGTCTTGGTTTGCAAACCAAGGCCCAGAATGGATTAAGTTTCTGAACTGAGGTTCCATTGTACTAAATATAATCTCTGATGACACTTTAGTATAAAACCATTGCTTACTTATTGCTCATCGGGAGCAAAATGTGGCTCGGAGGTGGATCAATTTATTACATCCATCGAAGGAGTTTATCTTTGGTAATTGTGTTAGGACAAAGGATAAAGAGGTGAGATGAGTGAGAAAAGGCGAATGAGAGTTTGGTGTATGCTTTATTTGACACTAGAGTGAGGAATATGTGTCAAAACTATTCTCTTGAATGGATAAAAAACTGAATTTTAAATGTAGTGAGTACTTGAATTATAGAACTTATAGTCAGAGTTGATGACATTTTACTGTCTAGTTAAATCATGCTTTTTTTTTTTTATTAGAGTGACAAATATTGGTTGATATCATTCCTAAAATAACAGGTGTAGATAGTTATTAAAATTTCAGTAAAACAAGTAATGATTTGGTCATCATTTCTTTGTTAATAGCATTGTGGGTGCATGACGCACATCTGATCCTATGAGCAGATAGTTTATTATTTTTGAATTTGAATTTTCTTTTTCTGAAGAAAAGAGAAACTTTTAGTAACATACAGATGCATGAGGAAAATGTTGGGGCAATCAAGTTAACAAAGGAATGAGGCAAAAGTATATTGTAAGTGGGAATGTAATGGATCAAACAAATTACACTAATCAGAAATACTGAAACTGGACTTGCCATCGTTTGACCAGTTCACATTTTAAGCTCACTTATAAAGTTAGGACTCCCTTGTAGAATATAGTAAACAGTAATCAACTATATTTAATTAATTGTTTAAGGTTCTTGTTGACAATAAACCTATAATCTCTAAAACTAATTTCTTGAAAATTTTCAGACTTGGGTCGGCTTAATTGCAATAATGCTTGCATCAGGAATGTTTCTCACTCTCATTGGGCAGTTTGCGCCACAACCACTAAAGAATTTATATTCAGAGGGATTTTTAATTCCATACAAAGCTTTTCTTTATCAAAGTAAGTATCAAGGTCTCAAAAAGCTTGTACCCTTTATCAAGAATTTTTATATATTTCATAATGAGCACAATCCGACACTGTATTGTGCTGGGTTCTTATGGGGGGAGGGGGGAATAACATTTTCAGAATTTGAACCAATGGCACAATGGCACACTATGCACTCAGTTCCATTGAAGTTACATCACACCTGCTTGATATAATTTCAAAGATAATTAAAATGACTCCAGTAAATAAAATACCATTTCTACAGTTACCAATAAGAAGAATATCCAATTTCCTCCATACTTCTCTTTGTTATTCTGTTAAAACATCTCCAAAACATGAAATTTGCCCATTAAAACTTATAACGTATCAATGCTTGCATTGTGTGACTTCTTTGGGCACAAAGGCTTGCGTAGACTCTCCTACAATAACGATAGCCAAATTTTAGCTGTTTATTGTGTACATCACTTTATAATAGAAGTCAATTCTTATTGTTACTAATTCACTAACTCCCTAACAGTAAAAAGGCAGATATGTCAGCAGAAATCTTGTGTTTGGAAAGTCTAATAAATCACTTTGATCCTCTTTTGTCAAAATTTGTATATCGTTAAAAATTAACAATACTTAACTAAAAAAGTATTTTACAAATTTTAGGATTTATTATTTTTATATGGGTAAATATAAATTTACACATTGGAGTAAAAGTTGGAGTAAATTTGTGTCAGTATAGTGAATTTTTAATTAATTATTTGATTAATATATATTCATTTTAAGGTTAATAGAAAACTACAATCTAAAGAATTCCGGACCACAAACAAATTTATTTCACCAATATTACAAAAGTAAGCACAGAACAAAGGATTACAGAGGAAAAATACTTAGTACTTTGTTACCAATTATAGCTGTTAATTCTTCATTAATTTTAATATCCCAACATGGGGTGAATGAACAGTAGGTGTAAAATCACAGCCAAACATAATATAGTTGTTAAATGTTTCATATAGTTTTCTATTAGGTTATGCAATTGTCACTAAAGGCTTTGTTCCATTCCTCCTTTCAGTACATCTACAACTTGGCCTTATTCATTGCATCTCTTTAGTGGATGGGCTTTGTGATGGACATTACAAAACATTTATTTTAAAATCCACATATTATTTATACACTAGAGAAGCCATATGTTTTTGATAGTCGTTGTGTTGAAAATAAAACTGCTTATCCAACTTCAGTTTTCTAGCTCATAGGAGAAAGGTTTCGTTCAAAATAGCAAAAGAACTTTTCTCTCTTTGCTCCAAACATGCTTTCTGCAATCATGGCCAAATAGTTATCTTCTTTTCCTTGCCCCATAATACTCTGCAGAAGTGGCAGTTAACATCAGAAGTTAGTGTGTTCTTATTTTGAAGGTGCTAAAGGGCCTTTGTCTTGGCCATGACAGCACTGTAAGTCTTAAAGATAGCATCCTCAAGGACCTTTTCAGGGTCTTTGGAGATGACCAGATTCTATGTGTGCACCCTACACTATATGTGACCTAACAGCTTGGTCCTGTTCTTTTCATCCGCACTGTCCTCTACTGACATGTCAGCCAAAGACTCAACTCAACCTACGCTTCGTTATCTTGAGCCTCTTCATCAATGAGCAGCTGTTACAGTAGTATCCTATGGTCAACATCAACCTGATTGCATACATGGAACTCAGGATCTAGTTCCTTTACTCTCAAAACTGCCTGAAGACCTAACCAAAGTTTTGTGCATTGTCTGTTGTGGTCAGTGGGACTTTCCCCTCTCAATACCAAAGTCAACAAGTATGTCATATGTGTGCCATCCATTCAATCTCACATAGGCCAGCACACCACAATCCCTATATCTGGTATTGTTGTGCAACCAGTGGACTGTTATCTCCAAGTACCCCTTCTTGGTAGCTGTCCAGCAATCAGCTGTTGCACAACCTATTGGAGCTTGCTTAGAGTACTGAAGATATAAAAAAATTCAGTCTCCATTGTGATTAAAATTTAAATAGCATTTAAACTAAATAAAATTAGTTTATTGTTATGTCAGGTAAAGTATAGATTGAGTATTTTTATTGATTTTAATATTAAATTTTGTCTGAATCACTGACTGGATACTACATACTAGTAGGTATGTATTTACTTCATCTCTCCTCTCTTCATATGACTCAAAGGTCCTTCTGCAGGGAATCACTTTGTTGGGATTCAGAACCTTGAAATACTTTCTGAATCAAGAGCAGTCTACCATCTGCAAGGTATACATAGCATAAACGACCAAGTCAAAGTGTGACTTGTCTCACAATTCTGGGAAATGCCTGCACTGGAGGCAATTATGTCAAAGGACTCTCAAATAAAGAGCTGGTGAGTTTGCTTGATTAACTTCGGACACTAGATGGAGTGGATCCATTACTGGACAGACTTAGTATAGAGAAATGTCTCTTCTTACCATGATTTGGATTAACAAAATTTTTAATGGACATTAACGATTATAATCCCCTACATTAAAAAATTAATGCATTAACAAAAGAATTATTAGCTCCTTTAATAATGGATTATTGATTAACATGTTAATGCCGATCACTGATACTTTCTTCCACAATGGCTAACGACTGTGAACGTGTTTCTTTACAAACATCATCAGCCTTGTAGGAATGTAAATTTTACAAGGACACTGCTTATTTATATCCCGGTGACATCAAGGTGATTTGGGTGGCGGAATCTCTTCAGGGTTCTCTCAAAGATCAACTTTATTCTTAGTTGTATGTAGGACAACTTTAATCATCTTTATAATGTTGCAAATATCAGTCACTGATAATTTAGTCTTTCTTACATTTCTTAGCAGTTTTGTTCACTTTTGCCTTGTACCTATACTTGCTTATGATCATTTGAACAGTGGGCAGTGGGTTTTTTATTCGCTATGATGTTTCTTCATACATATTCCCAGCGTCTCAAAATGTAATAACACACCTCTTTATGTCTTCACTATGTCTCTTGCTTCTGCCCATTATGAGATATGCAACAATTGTATGATGAAAGATTCCCCAAGGCTGGCTGCCACCGCTGATGTCCGAGCCAAGTCTCTGACTGAAGATACCTTGTGGAGCAAGCAACTTGTCACATCTTTTCTAATGCATAAACAATTTATAATGCAATTCTAGAGGAAGAAGACATAGCTACAAACAACAAAATTGACCAATACTACTAAGTGTATTTAAACTTCTGATCCAGACTGTATGTAGATATGAAATGCATACTACAATGCAAAAAATACTACAGCTGCTCTCGCGTAGGGCCAACCATACATGCAAATTACCGATATATTTATTTGTTTTAAAACTATCAATTAGAGATCTAGGTCATACAGCCCTTGAAGAGCTCATAGTGAATGTAAAAGTGTATGGAGACTCTATGGAAAGTGCATAGCCTGTCAGACAAAATGAATAACCAAGTTGGGTGCTAGTTACCAGGAATGTGTGAAAGATGAAACAAAAAATATACATGGGATTGTTCAATACCGATGAATCCGCTAAAAAACCTACCTTTGTTGCCAAAAGAAGGCAGATTCAGGAGAGTTGTGACCATCACAGTCCCTACCACCTAAGTATTATACGTTGGTCACTATACCCTCTACACATCGTCGCTCTTCTTAACTTCACTATGTTTCCTCATTGGTTTTCTTATTTAAAAAATAAAATAATCCCTGCAAGTTTAGTAAGAGGCATTTTCTGCAGGCCACAACCTTCTCCACAAAAGCAACTCACAGAAAGCTTTCATTGGCATCCTCTGGTTCGTCGCAGTAACTATTGCTGCTGGATATGGCGGAAGTCTGACTTCACACTTTTTCAATCGAAGGTAAGCAATATTTTTTAAAATATATCCTCACAAAATTGGATAAATCTATCCTCGAAAAGTTTTAATGGTCATTGCTACTTAAAGCTTGTTTTAAAGTGGTTTTAAATTACATAATTTGTAATGTGATTGTGCCCTTGAGCAAATGATCAGACTACCATCAAAACAAAGGGCTTTATTACCCTCTTTTATCAGATGTTGAAGCAGAGAGAAAGAGCAGCAAGAGTGGAATGAAGAGAAGTTTCGCTTTAAAAATCTTTACACAATATAAAACAATGGTGTGCCATCCCGTATGACAAACTTGAGATTAATCGATACTTTGAGTTATCGTATCATCATTTAATCAATATAGCATTGTATTTAGGGTATGAATTACAGGTAATATACTACCCACTTGGCAGGAGATAATTTGATTTGGTGGTCTTGAAAGCAGGATAAGGTGATTTATGACAATGTTAATGTTTATATTAGAGCCTTGACTGAGTGGAAAATGCTTTATAGAGATATGTATATGCGACCAATAGTTTACTTAAAAAAGACAACAATTTTTTTTAAGGCTCAGGTCCATTAGAACCCTATTGGGAAGTTTGTAGTAAAGGGTTGTTTGCTTTTACAATAATAGCTTTGGGCTTTGAAATGCAAGATTTGTATGTGGAAACCAATAATCTGCAGAATTTTAAACTTGGGACGGGGGGGGTTCCTTTCACAAGATCATTGATAGGAATGAAAAGAGTAAGTGTTTTTGGTATGTTTTCTAGAGAAGTGAATTATACCCAGAAAATCCTTCAAGAATATGAAAGTGGATGGAATAGAGAAATTGAAGGGATATGCTCTCTGCACTAACAGATAGAGAAATTTCAGTTTTTCTATCTTTGTCATTTGTATAGACTAATTTTTAAGCTATATGAAACTAACTGCCTGAAAAATATTTAAAAAGAGAAAGATGGGCCTAATAAGAATAAATTAAATGTCATCTAAAAGGGAAAAGATAAAGTGAAGGTCATGGACTACTTCATTAAAAATATATCCCCAAATATATTTGATGATGATGTTAGGCTAAGTGGCATGAATTGAATTCAAAAAGAGTCTATACAAGGTAGTTTCAGCAGATTTAGTATATAATTATTCTTTCATGAGAATTTTATGAAATGCCCCATGATAAAGCTTTGAAATGACTTTTTCAGCCTGCAATGAGTAATGCAAAGTCATAGAGGAACGGGATTTGATATCGATCTTGTTTATTGACCAAACCTGCATCTAAGTCTCATCTTTCTTTGAAGCATCGTGTAGAAGGGTGAGAATCAGGAAGAAAGAGGTGGCATTAAGATTAATTCCTTTTGTCTCTTTGAAAATTCCTCTTTTGTGGTCGGCAGTTTTGCAGAAAGGAAAAGTTGCACGGATGCACCAGTTGCTTGTATGTCATATTTGGTTGCATGTTTAACTGGTATAACAAACATTTTGGGAGGGGTAAGAAAGGGAAACAAGGCAATTAATTTAGCGCATTGTAGGTGAAACTGAAAAATTGTTTGAAACTCAGCGAGTTAAATCCATGAATATGTGCTGTCAAGGAAACTCGGGTGGCAATATGCTTCCTGACAGTGAATCCATGAGAGCATTCTTTTAAATCAAGAATTAGATCAAATTTCTGCATTTAACCTCCAGAAGTTAACCCCTTATATTAAAGGTAGGTATGAAGAAAAATTAATGATAGTTTAATTTTTAACAAATGTTTGATTATCTGCATCTAATAATGTGCTCCAGTCCCCTTAATCTATGTTATTTCTTGTATGGTGACTTTTGCTTTCAGATTTGAAATGCCTATTGACACCGTAGAAGAATTGGCCTGGCGAAAAGATTTATTTGTCTATGTTCGAAAAAATGATCCAAATCATCGAATGATTTTGGTAACTATACTGCTAAACTTTTATATGAATGCACCAATATCTGAAGATTCTTTAAGTATGACATAAATCAAAATGTAGAAGATTCAATGAACCAAATAACCAAACAGACATGCATTGAAGGTGTGTCTTATACCTTGTCCCAGAGTTGGCCAGATGATGGCATCATTGCTATACTTCTCTGCCACAAGACCTACTATTATCAATTAGATTGAGAGAATTTCTAAGTATAGCAAATATATTTTCCCAAATTATAGATAGTAATTGTACTATTCAAATCTTTAAAATTGATTTATAGAATCTACTTAATGAAAGTGCCGATGGGTAACAAATACTTGGATATAAAGAGAAGTATATTAAAACGTAGAATTTGCCTTTTCCGGGATGTTGTGCCATGCATCTAATCTAGTGCAAATACAATAAAACACACTTTCAGAGGAATAATAGTAAATTATTTTAGTCCTAAAATAATATTTTATGGAATGAAAGCCCTTTATGGATGACTTTTGCCAGATTTTCTTTCTCAAATCTAGAAAAAAAGTAAATGCAATTAACAATGATGAAGATGTCAGTGCTACTTTCTGGCATTCAGTTTGAGAGGCTATTTTTTCTTGAATTTTAAGTGTAATAGCAACAAGGGTTTATCACCCAGAAAGCTCATAAAGAGAGATCTGTAGGGAAAGTGGGGGAAGTAAGAGATAGTGAAAATGAGGGTGAAAGATACATATATACCAACAGATCCACCTGCAGGTGTTGGGGCTGGGAGGGCTCTCAATACTCTGCAAGAGGATGGATAAGGAAAATAAAGCTGGGAGGGGGCAGTAGAAGAAAAAAGCTTCCGGGAAAAATTTAGATTTTAAAACCAACCACCCCAACTGGAGGCAAGAGGCAATGCTGACCCCCACTCCCTTGTCCAGGAATGAATGGAAGAATGTTGGTTGGTGACTAGCCTGCAAAATTAGCCTGCTGACCAGTAAAATAAGTGAGGGAAGGTTTGTAAAGCAAGCTGCTAATAAAGAGTTAAATGAACATATCTAGAAGAAATAAAGCCCAGGTAGACTCAATCTAGCTTGCGATTATCAGGGGTAGTGAGACTTGGAGAGCGTATCTCTCCTATAGGTAGCAGGCTACAAGCCCCCCTCCCCCCACCTTTCATGGTTGGGGTTGCTAAGCTGAATTCAAATGTCACAAGGATTTGAAGATGACAGAAGACTAGCCAGACCCGACTTTGCCATGGTAAGGCCATCAGGTAAAACTGGGAGCTGCCACTGCCTGTCTCAATATCGACGGCGCCGAATCTAGACTTTTCTATATCGGGATGCAAGAGTGAAAGCCACACTGCCATGAAATACCAACTAACGCACCCCCACAGAGAGTTTGGAAGAGATCTGTAAAGGTGGTGGTGAAAATAGAGAAAGAGAAAATGTGTGGAAGATATGTGACTGAAGATCCTCTACGGGCATTGTAGTTGGGAAAGGCACGCAATATTCCAGGTTCCAGGTGCAGTAGGGGGCTTAACTCCTGCTCTGATGAGGAAATGGACTAGTTAAGAACATCCTGTGACAAAATATTATTTCACTCATATTGAAAACTATTCCAGGGTCTTTGACCATTGATTATAGCCTGCCAATAGAGCTCAACTGTGAAGTACTTCTTTTTGATAAGGGATGTGCCACATGAGGCTGTGTCAGTTATTTTATTTAATCCAAGAACATTTGCTGTAAAATTCTTAATGGCTGCACTAATATAGATCATTTGTATAGGCTGTGTCTTGGAATACATCATAGAACATCCTCAGCATCTAAATTTGTAGACAGAATTTAGATGAAGAGATTTTAAATTTTCAAGCATTTAGGTTGGATATGGCAGTTCATAGGCCCCTTAGTGATATGCTGAAGTATGCTTCATGCTTATGCGAAATTGGGTCAGTTGAAGAGGTTTAGTGTCATCTGGATCCAGGTTACATAGGATGCAGCTTGGTGTTGGGTCAAGATTTATTCTGTTTATGTATTTTGGGAGGAGAGTAGAGTGGCATTAGCTTAGTTGTAGTAAAATTATTGTCTTTCTTAGTCATATTTCTCAGTTGTCAATTTTGGGAAGGGGTTCATTTAGAATGTGGTTTTGTGGGAAGTTGCTAAGAGTATCTATGAGTGTGAGGGTGGTTTGGACATGTTTTATGAGGTTGTGGTTTGAGGGCAAAGGTTAGGGGTAAGTGGAAGGTTATTCTAGTGGTCTTGGTAGTAGTGTGAAGGGTGGAGTTGAGTCTGGGTGGGATTGGTTTAATGGTCTACTGAAGTGTTTGGTTCCTATCATGTTTAAATGTACATAGATAGACTGGATTTTTGTTTCAGTGTGTTGGTATGGTATGGGGTGGGCTGGGGTTGTGGGCAACCTGTATAATTTTGAGTACCGAGTTTTGTAATGTATGGTGCTTATTGGCATTGTTTCAATCTGTTGCAGCGCAAATGATGGAGGTACTGATTATTTTTTTTTTGTATAGTATGATTAGTGACTACTGTTGTTCCAAAGTAGTTTGCTAGTGCTTTTGGAGCATTGAATAACCTTACAACTTTGTTTTTAGTATTAGTTATATGTAGGCCCAAGGTCATGTGAGTGTAGGGTGCGATTACTAGGAGGGTAAAAGTTTTGTTCATAGATAGGACTTGAGCATTGTGTGAGTCTTAGATGTTTGGAAGTCTGATGTGATTTGTGTTAGTGATGATTTGAGGGCAGAGGATGTAATTCAGTTTTGCGTGAGCCATTGTTCCAGTCTTGTTATGTATTGTTGTAGTGTTCTGGTTGCTAGTTTGACCTTGGAATGTTACCCTCTTTTCTAGATTTCATTTGCCTGGGAGTTTGTTTGGATAATTAAAGATTGTGGTAGCACAATGTTGTGAATGAATAGATTGAAGAATAGAAAAGAATTGAATGGATGGTAGAGATGCCTTTGTCTACTTGTAGTTTGCCTTATTTCTTTGCTTAGGTTATAACATGTCCTTGTCTGCTCAAGATGAAGTTTGTTAGCTCTTTTTGCCCTTGTTAGTTAGGTTAGTGTTGAGATTTTTTTGTGCTAGGGTATATTTAGGTACTGTGACAAAGACATTATGTCAATTTTTGCTAGTATTGTGCACAAGGGGGAGGGAGTGTTTGTTGAAACTGCATAGAATGTGCTGCATAAGGTTAGGTTTGGGAAGGTAGTGATCTTTTTTGAATCCGCATTGTGTTTGTGTGTGGGGGATGGCTGGATCTATTCCTCTGTGTATGAGTTTTTTTTGTGGTTTGGGATAAAGTTCACAGCAGCAAAATGAGTTTGGTTGTGTCAGGTGGTTGATTTGTTTGAACATCGATGTAAATAAATAGTCAGTTCAAGTATAAGGTTCCAGCAAATAAAATGCCCGCTGTGAGGAACAAAGTAAATGAATCCAATAAATGGCAATCGATAACAATGGACCCCCAATATTCAAAGTTAATGCAATGTGTGACATCTCGGTGGAATTATAACAGCAAGTAAACTATAGTATTGACAGTTATGAAAATATTATTCTATGGGGTTCAGTACAAGAATAAAAAAGTAATTAAACTCACAAATATTCTATGATGGCAGAAAATTAATGAAGCAAGACTTTGCTATGGAAAGTTTTTCAGGTTAGAGTGAGAACTACTGATTCATGTTGAGGTGAAAGGAAGTTATTTCTAATCGTGTCCTGTCAGTGGCAAAGAGCTGACCATTAAGGAGCGAGAGTGTGGGGAAGAGATAGAGAGATTGTCTGGCAGATTGATATTTGAAAATACTCCCTCGCTTTGGAGGCGAAGGGTTTTCTTGGCTGTCTGCTAGGTGTGCACCTTTGCTTTTGATCATTGCTAAAAGTTTTGGTCACAAGCATGAGTAACTTCCATTACAAATGGTTGTCTCAGTTCACTTTACTCACCAGGCAAAAATTTCCTCTCCATTAAGGCATTTTCATAATTGATCTTCTGGCTCATTTTTCAAAAGGTTCATCAAAGCAGTAACAAAAAAATACAATCTTTGATCCTTGAGTGTTTGCTTGTAAAATTTCTAGAGTGCCTTTCCCCATAATTTGAGGAAGATAATTTGAAGAACAAGGCCCCTATGGCTTCCCAACGATCATTGTTTATCTTGTAACTTTCATTTTATTACATCCAGTTTTAAGCAGAGTATTTATGCTTCTTGATGATTCTCTAGGTCTCTCACAGAGGTAATGAATGATGCTGATTCCTTATGTGAAAATAGCGGTCTTATCAAATTTTGAGGGATTCTTTTGCATCAAACTAATTGTAGAGCATTTTTGCCACCCATCAATATACCTCCAAAAAGGCCTAATTTTGATTCCATGGAAGCTAGCTGTTAGCTGAAATATTGATTTGAGGTTAATTAATGGCGAGCAAATCTATAACCTTTTTCTTTGCTTTCCCTTATACTCATACAAAAAATTATCTTTGTACTGTTGTATAAAGTTTCTCTATTTAGCAATTATTGCTAATATAGTATGAATTTCAACATTTTCTAAACAGAAAAGGTCTCTAAATTTGGATTGTATGTTGAATTCTACTGGGCGAAAAGTATAGTCCTTTTTAATTTAACTGAATGCTTAAATTTACCTTTAAAATCTTTTTTAATTCTTTATATAGAGCTAGATGACCATTTGGTTGAAACATCAAGCGCTAATTTATCTTCTGTAATATAATAAAGTTTATTAGTTGATTTTCAGTCTTATCCTTGTCATATATATATATATATATATATATATATATATATATATATATATATATATATATATATATATATATATATATATATATATATATATTATAGTGGGTGCAATAAATATCTGATACATGGTCAAAAGTTTATTTACCATAGTTACACAACAGCAAAGTAATTGAAAATTGAACATCTTATGTATTTTGTACGTTGAATACAAATTTGGTATTAGAATATACAAATAGTAAAGCATTGATATTATATCAACAAAAGTGTTAGATTACTGCCTCAAAAAGTATCCAACACACCCACAAAATTAGTTTTAAAGCAATAATAAATAGTTCATGAACATTCCAGAGTGGTTTATGTGACAGGAATGCTGTTAACTTTCTAGTAAAATAATTTACTTCATCCACGTGAAGCAGCGGACCTCAGTCAGTGTCTGATTCTAATTCTAATATGGCGAAGACTAAAGAATTGCCAAAAAGGAGCAGAACTAATGGTTCAGTTACATAAAAGTGGTGTGAATGTAAGCCAGTGAAATTATGGATAAGTGGATTGGGGAATGGAATGATAGTGACATGGGAACAGGTTAGTTTGAGAGTGAGTTTGGGCAGTGGTGTGAATGTAAAACATGACTTTGTGATTCTGAAAGATGAGCAAATGCCGTGTTGTTTCTTGCTTGGTGTGGACTTTACGAGATTGAATGATTTGTCTTTGGATGCTGATAAGGATTGTGTTATGAAAGGTGAATGTGAAGTGATGAGGTTGAATGAGGGCGCAAAGAATGTTGTCAAATTTTGCAGTATGATCGAATTGGTCATAGATGATGAGAATGAGATTTTAAGTGATGATATTCTAGAGATGCAAGACATGTGTCCTTTTGTCAGTGAGTTGAAGAGGTGTGTGATGATGCGTGTTGATTTGAATGAATGGCCTGAGTGTTTGAGTGATTTTAAAAGGTATGCTAAGGATTTTGTTTTTGGTATGGATGTTGTATATTTTGTGAGGCATATGAAGGATGGGGATGATATGTTTGTACCTGTGATGTCCTTGGTTGGTATGATTGGTCTGGTGAAAGTTGTGCATGATAACTATGGGCATATGGGTAAGTATAGTTGTGGGAGTGTATGAAGGAGCATGTGATCCATCCATTTCTGAGAACTGTTGTGAATGATGTTGCAACTATGTGTGAAAGGTGTCAGAAGCAAAAGGTGCAAGGTGTGCAAGTGAAGCCACCGATGTTGAAAGTTGATGTGAAAGAACCGTTTGAATTAGTAGTAATTGAGGCGTCTTTACTGCGTACAAGTGCTGGGAATGTTGGTATGGCATGGTTGATCATAAAAGTAAGTTTGTGTATGCGGTGCCTGTGAGAGATAAAAGGAGTGTGACTATTACAAGTGTGGTTGAGCAGTTGTTTTTTCCTATGTGTGTATGGAAGCCTAGGAGATGTCTGAATGATAATGGGCCTGAGTTTGCGAGTGAAATGCTTGAGCAAATGTTGAGAGAGAATGGTGTGGAGTATGTGAGGATGGCTCCGTATGTACCGTCTTCGAATTGATTGGCTGAATGTACAATTAGAACCTTGTGTGAGATGTTGAATGATGAGTATGACTTTGAATGACTGGGATGAATGGTTGAGTAGTGTTATGGGCGTATAATTTGACAGTGCATAATGCAACTGGGATGTCCCTGTGTCAGTTTGTTATGAATTTTGAAAGGTGAGTGAAAGTTAGGATTTGTTTGAGTGAAAGTGAGCAGTGTATGGCGTGAGGCACATGAAAGGTTTTGTTCATTTGAAATTGGTGCAAAAGTAAAAGGTAGGTCGAATGTGTCGAAGATGAGTGAAAAGTTTGAAGGAGAATGGTGTGACATATGTTTTGGAGAGTTTGAATGAAGGTGCGACTGAGAGAGTGTGGGCTCCCAGTTGAGTAGGTGAAGAGAACCTCCTGACTACCTGGTGAGCCATCCTGTGTATGAATTATGCAGAGAGAGAGAGAGATAAGATGCAGGGTGATGAGATGGAGTGTGATAGTATGGATCTGTCTGGGAGAGCTTGTCTTGGTCTCAAGGAGTAGAAAGCGTGCAAGGAAGAATACAAGTATGAATGAAAGTCTGAGCAGAGTTTTTCTGGTATGGGGGAGCTTGAGAGAGAGAGAGATTGAGTGTTTATATAAGCAGGTGAGTGATTTGGCTGATGTAAACAGACGAGTGAGTGAGCTGCCTGTGGCTGATTTTTCTCGTTTTGGGAACAGTATGAATGATAGTGTGGTTGGACAGAATGAACCTAGTGTGGCTGATTTTTCTGGTTTTATGAATGGTAAGGGTAGAGGTGAATTTGATGCGGAGAATGAGGTGGTGACTGACTTTTCTGGCTTCTGGTGGGAACCAGTTGAAGGGGTTTCCGGTGTAGCGGCTGAGAGTAGAGGGGATGTGAGTGATTTGTCTATTTCACAAGAGTGTACCTTGAGTTGGATGAGAGCGGTGAGTGAGGAGCTGATGAATGGGGATATGAAGAGTGAATGTTCTGACTGGAAGAGCATGAAAGAGTTCTGTCGAGAGATAGGAGTACTGGTAATGAAGGCTAAGAGTATGGTGGACATGATCGATAGTGACAAGGAGACTAACAGGACAACTGACAAACAACCCCGACAGATTGCTATGCGTAGCCAGGGACCAGTAGACGAGTGTGAATGGGTGCAGAAGGGTATGATTGAGTATAAAATGTACCATGAGTAAGGATTGAGAGTGTATTGTGAATGACTGTGGTCGAATGGCCTAAGGAAGGAAGGGTGTGGCGGAGCAAATGTGAGTGTGTGTGTGAAGGGCCATTCTCCCACCCCTTTCCCAATATCCTCTCCCTCCCTCTGTAACAATGTGTGTATGAATGGGATTTTTTTTTCCTTTCTTTTTTTCTATATCTATTAGGGATTTCATGTTTGTCTAACAAAAAAAAATTTCTCCCCCAGCTAATTACAATTTGATATTGTTTTTTCGAAAGGCCACTGTAGTAAATTATAGATAAATATTACCTTCCTTTTGTAAAGAGTGGCTGGAATTGTATGATTTTGGATAGTACAAAGTGAAGTTATTGCACGTCCCATTTGGAAGGAGGAGGGCTTTTAATAACCATGAAAGCGCGACAAGGTCGCTTATCTAATACAGAGCTCGGAGGTGCCAGTTTGTTTCTTTTTCATATGAAGATTTTGTGGTACCATGTGAGGCCTTTTCTTTTGTATATACAGTCTAATTGAATGTTGTTGTTTTTTGTTCAAATTTTGATTGGTATTCATAAGAAATTAATTGTTTTATATATATATATATATATATATATATATATATATATATATATATATATATATATATATATATATATATATATATATATATATATATATTATTAGCGTGTTGTAACAACATCTCTTATAAATATTTGCCCCCATATTTTTCTTGTAAATAAAAGACTACATACAATCCATTTCCTTTCTCCCTCGATTTCTCATGTCCGAATTAGTGTCGGAAGTGGGTCGGATCGATTGGGGTTAGAGGATAGATTTTCAGCCTGCTACAATGTCATATCAGTCCACTGCAATTTCTACACATTCAGGGTGTCCATCTAATATTTCAAACTGTGCGGCTAAATATATAGTCCGTAGAGGAAAGAAGAATCCTTGAGTGACTCGATCTGAACTTCAGAAGGATTTGGAAGCAGCTGGGACAAATGTATGCAAAAATACAATTAAAACAGTTCTTAGGAATGAGGGATTCCATTCTCGCACACCAAGAAAGACACCTTTGTTGAAATCAATTCATGTCAGAAATTGTCTGAATTTTGCCAAGGAACATTTAGAGAAACCTGCAAGTTTTGGGGATACTGTACTATGGTCTGATGAGATGAAGATTGAGTTATTTAGGTGGAATAGTGTTAGTCACGTTTGGAGGCAGAAAACATCAGCGCATGATCCTAAAAATACAATCCCAACAGTGAAGTTTGGAGGAGGCAGCATAATGGTATGGGGCTGCTTCTCCTTTGCAAGGCTTGGAAGACTCCATATTATTGAAGAAAAAATTAATGCTCAGATGTATCGCAGGATTCTAGGTGATATTCTCTTACAGTCTGCAGATGACTTGAAGTTACCAAGAGGATAGACATTCCAGCAGGACAACGATCCAAAACATATAGCCAAGGGCACTGCAGTGTGGTTTCAGCAGAAGAAAATAAAGGTTATGGAATGGCCAAGTCAGTCGCCAGACCTAAATCTTATCGAGAAACTGTGGCAAGAATTAAAACTAGATTCAGAAAAGAGACCCCAAAAATCTAAAAGATTTAAAAAGAATATGCCAAGATACCTACAAATATTTGTAAGACTCTCATAAGTAAAGATCCCAAACAGTTGGAAGCTGTATTAGACTAACTGCTTTTCATAGATGTATTGGATACTTTTTGAAACGTTTGTTTGATATTTTTGCTGTAATCATAGTAATGTTTTACTATTTTTGAAATATGATACTAATTTGATTTCAATGTACAAAATACGTAAGATGTTCAATTTTTGATTACTTTGCTGTTGTGTAACTATGGTAAATAAACTTTTGACCATGTATCAGATATTTATTGCACTCACTATATATATATATATATATATATATATATATATATATATATATATATATATATATATATCGCTTTATCTTTCATTTTCTTTATATCCCCCTGAATCTCTTTTTCTGAATTCTTTTCCATTTTCTTTTGTTCCTTTTCTTATTCTTTTTGATTTATTTTTTAATTTTCCTATATTTCATTTTTAATTTCCTTTCACCTTCTCTTTTCTTTTCTTTTTTCCTTTATCTTACTTTTCTTTTGCAATTTCAATTTTATTGTCCTTTTCCTCTTTCTGTTTCCATTTCTTTATAATTTTTTTCCTTTATCTTTTCTTTTAGTTTCTCTTTCTTTTTCCATTTTATTTTCCAATTCCTTTACTTTTTCTTTTTACCTTTTCCTTTCTTTTTTATCTTTTCCTTTTTACTATTTTTTCTTTTTTAATTTAAATTTCCTTTCTCTTTTCCTTCCCTGTCCCTTTTTCCTTTTCACTTTCCTTCTATTTTCCCTTTTTTCTCTCTTTTAGCATTTGAATATATCGTAATCTTCCCCCTTTTTTTTCATTCCAAATTACTTTCTATACCTAATTCCAATTTTCTAAAAGTCAGAACAAAAACACTGCAAAAATGATCCCTTTAAACAATAAAAGGACAAATATAACTTGTTTATTTGGATCAATATATAAAAAAAATGATATTATTAACACAGCAATATTGGCAGGGCATTTTTCCTATCATTCCCCAACTCAATAGAGTGTATCCTGATGCTTCAAAATTGTATAGCTGATGGATTAACGTCTTATTTTTGAGAATGAATTTAACTCAATATGTGCCATACAAATTTGTGTCTAGTTTCTGGACATTGGTATGAGTACCTCTATAAATTTTAATTATATTCTATGATTCTCTTCTAAAGGGTGCAACTTCAGGACCCCTCCAGGAGTTAAAGAGAAAAATCAAGTTTTTGGAGACAGGCAAGAATGCTCAGCTATTAATATTGGAAGAAAGCTGCGTTTATATAAGTGAGGGTTTTTCTTTGTTTGTTTGTTTCAGTTTTGTCTAATTTCAGATTATTTTTTAATAAATGTCTTTTTCTAATATCTCAAACTCTTATTTTCTCAAGTTTCTTTCCTTTAAGCGCTGTCATTTCAAAGATGCACATATACAAGTATGTTTTGCTATTATTGCCTTTAGACTTTTACTCTATTCACATGACATGATAAACTCATGAAGGCTTTTGAGTTTCATAATACAGCTGTAAGGAGTCGTCTTTCCTAATTGAATGAAAAACTTAATCTTACTTGTGAGCTATAAAAACCATTAACTACTGGTACTTATTTCCTGGCGGTAAGCTTGCAGTCCCAAATATCGAAGACTGAGTAACACTCTTGTTTCAAGGTTTAGCCCTGGTAGTAAAGTTTTGGCTTAAATGCTCTAGTGAGGTAAGTTTGCAGTGCTTCACCACTGCCTTTTTTTTAATTTCTTTCAAAAATAATAGTTTCAATATTAATCAATAATAGTTTGGGGGGTAGTTTTTTTTTACTTCTGAAAATAAAGAAAGATTAAATTAAATGTTTCTTACCAAGGATTAGAATTAGCCACTTATGCCATCTAGAATAAAAGCAAGGTTCTCATATATCTCTCTTAAAATGACTGAGTAAGCAACTGGAACTGAAGGCATGGTGTTAGCAATGTGTAACAGAACCGCTTTTATGAATAAGTTTTACTCATTTGGTTCAAGGGCATTGAATAGGCCTCTGATATCATTACAATAAATGGAGTTGTTTTCAAAAGTGAAAAATTGCTGTAGATCTGCAGAATGCTTCCTAAATACTGTAATTCGAGCATGTTCATCCAACAGGTTCCATTGTTGCAGATATGAGGCCAGGAATTCATTCTGTTGATTAGTAAGTGTTAGATCGTGAACTAGATCATTGAGTTCTGGTTAGGTGTGGTTTCTTGCCAGATTCAAGCTCTGCCACATATGGTGTATCTTGAGATTCTGAATCATTTAAGTTGCTTGTTTCATCATTGCTTGGTATTTCAGAGGATAACTGTGATACAGGAATAGCACTTGAATGTCGAATTCGGTGAATATAAGACTGAGGATCTGGATACATGATAGATTTCTTGCCTTTTCTGTTGCGACCTGCAGTGAAAGAAAATAAAATCAGACTAAAAATGGATATTACTGGTTGTGATCACTTGTAGAAATAGTGGAAGTATAACATAGTAGGTGTGTATTGATGTTTTTAATTGATACATTTCTTGAAAATATATTATAGACCGGGAAAGAAAACACATTGAATACCCACTTTTAATATCTGTTAAGCAGAAGTAGCAATCCATTGAATGGTCTTTGGCTCCCTCCAGACCATTGGTACGCCAAACATGAGGCCAGGCCCTTTGCCTTCCACCAAGGCAGAAAGGGAACTTGTACATGTGACACAACATATGTGAGGTGCTCAACGTTTGTCCTGGTCACCCACTTTACATCCAAAGTACAACTCAAAGTTTTTTCTCATGTTTAATCAACTGTCTCCTCTAATGTCTTAATGTAACTGATCCACATATATAACAGAAACTGTCTGGGGAATCTTTGCATTCTCTAGATATTTTAGCTCTGTTCCTGTAAATAGTAATAGCAACAAATATTAAATAAAAAAGTAAAAATAGAAAGCATTTATATTGTTACAAAATTATCAAGCATTACATAATAGCAACAAATATTAAATAAAAAAGTAAAAATAGAAAGCATTTATATTGTTACAAAATTATCAAGCATTACGTAAGTTATCACAGATTTGGACCCATATAAGAAACAATATTGAGTATACTTTCATAAATTTCATAGGTTAGGTTGACAAATACCTTAGGAATACCCCATTAAAATTAGATCAAAATCCGTTTAACTTGAGTTGTCAGTTTAGGCTCAATCCTGTTTTCACTCAATCCCTACAGAACCATCAGTGTATTTAACGTAAGTAAGATTGTAATTTACGAGAAACTGGAGGGTCGCAGAAAGAGGCGGATGTTATATATGTATGCAAAAATACCCCATGAAAAAGTTACTCATTTCTGGGGGGGTTTTCATTGTTGTACAGTGTTATTAGCTGTTGAATAGCTTGATGAACTTCTTTGACTTTTGGCATTGCTCAAAGCAAATGTCTTTCTTCTATGAATTATCAATGAATGAGGGTGCTAATATTCGGCAGTTTACCTCAGTTTCATTTCTAGAAATGTTTTGAACCTTTTATCTTACTTTTTTTCATTAAATTTATAAGATTTCTTTTGTCCAGTAGCAATATTCTTGCATGTTTTTAGAATATTTGAATACTTTTGTCACCTGCTAAATTATGTGAATTGGCAATTGTTCCTATATAGAAAGAAAATCTGTCTTGTGTGTCTTTCCATGGTGGCTCAGTGATAACGCTAGCAGGGCACATGCGATCATGCCAGAGGTATTATTTTGGCTAGTAATCAGTTTTTTTTTATGTATAAAGTTGTCCAGTTTATGATTTATTCTGTTCATCTTCTGTGATTTCTCCTAGCAGTAGGTCTGCCCGTTTCTACTCATAACTTTTATTTTCTTCTACCTTACCTGCATCCCTTGTTTGCTTTCTTCCTGTATTTCCTATATAGTCCAGCAGGTTAATCATAACATGTCTGGCTCCATGTTTCTCTGAATTTTCATTAGTTTTTGCATATTTTCTCAGCATCCAAGTTTCCCTTTGTTTTAATCATAGAGGCAATAACTTTATAAGATAGCCTGTTAATCCATTCTCACTAGTTGTTTTACCATTTTTCATGCTCTTAAAGACGTGAAAAACTTAGGCCTCCTCTCATTGTAAGAGCTATAGGAGTTCTTTCTCATTTAATAAGAAGTTAACATCTAGTGCATGATGACCATTAATATCCTATAGTTCCTGATTGAATTTCAACTCTTTAAATGATCATTTGTCTGTATGATTTTATTTCCATGCGAGGCAGTAGTGGCACCCATCCCCTCATCGTGGAGCAGATCCCCCTTAGGCCAAATAATGAAATACACATAAAAATTAAATATTATTACTGGGAATCTATAAGGCACCAGGATCCAGTCTTGTGTATGTGTGTGTGTTGGGGGGGGAGGGAGTAGTATTGTTTTGGTACCAACCAGGGATCATACAACCCTTTGTGATTTTGCATCAGGAGTACATGGATGTGTGTACCTCATGTGCCCCACAATGGATACAGCTACTCTTTCAGCAGGGTTGCAGAACAGAGGAGAGAGTATGTTTTGATGTGAAGAAGGTAAGAATAAAACAGAGTAGTTTCTATTAGTTATGTGCTTGATGCTGTGTGTGTGTGGTTCTTTTTACTAGAGTGAGCACACTCGTTGCCCCCCTTCCCCTGAAAGGTTTGTGGTTGAGGTTGCTGAGCTAACACCAGTGGTTTGAGGCTAAAAATGCAGCGTTTTATCCACTAGCCCACTACCAAGATTACTAGGAGGAGACTGTGATAATCTTGCACATTACCCCCCTTGCAGAACAAAATTCTTGAGTGGAGGCTCCCAAGCCATTGGCCCCTATCCCAACTAGGTCACCTTTTGCTACATGTGACAGAATGTATATATATATATATATATATATATATATATATATATATATATATATATATATATATATATATATATATATATATATTATAGTTAGTGCAGTAGGTTAGTTGTCCCCGATGGCAACTCTCAATTCTGCTCATGTGTGTTGTCTGGTATTGGTTCACTCTTCTTCCTATTATAGTAGATGAGTTGTGCATCATCTGTGAAGGCAAGCTATATATACTGTTGTGATTCATGCTGGGAGTTCCGATATGAAGATCTCGGAGTGGTTGGGTTTCAATTGGAGGATGGTTCAGACGATCCATAAAGAGTTGGATGAGTTAGGCCATGATTACGATGATGCAGCTTCCTTGGAAACCTGACTCTAATCGTTATGATACAAAAAAAATTGTTGATAAGATCAAGGCAATCATTCACAACCCTTTCAGCAAGTCAATGAGGTTAATAGCCAGGGACAGTGGACTGCCAAAGTCTCTCATCAGGCATTTAGATATCTGTGACTACTTGTACAAAATGAGAAAGGGCCAGCTTCTGTAACAGATAATGAAGAACAAGTGGAAGGAGCATGCTGTGAAGCTTCTGAAAAAACTGAAGCATCTCTTCAAACCTGGTATGCTTTGGTTCTTCTCAGATAAGAAAAAATTCTCCCAGTATATGGTGGTCAACTCTTAAAACAACTGCTGGCTTGCTGTGTCCTACAAAGATGTAGCGAGAGTCATGAAGATCAAGTTCCAGGTCCACAGCATCATGTTTGGAGTGTTCAGTAGCGAGGGCATTGTTATTCACCCATTTATTTTCCTGGGAGCCTCAGACTAAATACACAGGAGGAGGGGGGGGGGCTGGAAGGTCGTCGGTATGGCAGCACGAATCTGCACTGTCTTGGCTGTCAGACAATTCCTTTGACCACATCACTCAAAACATCTGGCCTTCTAACTCTCCAGACTGGTTGGGAGATAGAGCAATAAGTCCCTGTGCACCACCAGTTTTAACTCAGTAGGCTCTGATGCTGCCTGGAGGTCGTAGTTGAAGCTGACAGCGAATTCATTGAATAAATGAATAGTACAATCCTTTGAGTCTTTAACATGTAATTTTGTAAAGATATGTGTTATTTTCTTTTTGTGATGCCATCACATACAGTGATAAGACCCATTGCTAAACTTAACATGCCCGTCCCATACCAATGCAAAGTGACCACCATGCTTACTGTTGACACTATGTATCCCGGATTTCATTACTCTCTTGGCCTCCTAAGGACTCTAACCTTGCATGGGGTTGAGAACAACTGGAGCATGATCTCGAAAGACCATTGTATACTTCTCCATTGCTGCATGGTCAGGTTGCGGTTAGCACATGCCAAAGCCAGTCAGTGTTGGTTCTGCTGAAGGTTGATCAGTGGCTTCTGCCGCTTTACATGACTTCAGGCCTTTTGCAAGCAGTTTGAGATGGACTGTTGTGACAGATGCATTAATCTTGCCACCCTCTATCCATTTATGTTTCAGGTGGACTGTGGTTTCTTACGATCCCGAAGGCTCATGCGACACAGACCTGTCATTACCTTAGGTAGACTCTGGGTCATTCAGAATGAACAGGGTCTTGGGTGCTCCTACTTTCTCGGATCTTCTTTAATACTGTAATGTGATCCACCGACCCTTCGAGCAAGTAGACCATCTTCATGCAGCATGTATATCAGACTTTTTGCCATTATCATATAATATCAGAGCCTATTGACATGGAATATCATTTTAATCAACAAATATGATGTTATATGAACACATTTTGACTGTGACATACCACATACTCATACCCTAAAGTTATAAGGAAGCTTTTTCTTTTATTGGACACATGCATGCAAACCTACACCAATGCATTCACAGACATACCCAAGAAATAAGAAAATACAAGGAGTATGAAAATGTTTGGTTGCAGATGTATATACTGAGAAGACAGAAATAACACTGAAGGAAAATTTTTAAATACCCTTGCAGGGAGTCTAACCACAGTTTCTCATTTTCTGATTGGGTGCTCTAACCACTGAGCTACCAAGCTCAACATCTCAAACCTATCCACAGTTCACACTATCAAACCTGTTATCTCCCTAGATTAGCAGGAACTTCCAAGGGATTTTTACATCATATCTCTAACCCTCTCACAATTTAAGTGCCCACTCTAGTCTGACTATAAAAGAAAGAGCAACTAGAGGTCTGGGTTTAGTAAGCAACTACTAGAGGGTTTTTGCAATATTTTATTTCTGCTGTTCAAAAACCTTACAGAGTGCAGAAAGAAAGATACAGATGCCATCCAGTCGCAGAGTAAGGAAGTGGTTGCTACTGAAATCCTCCCTGGATACAGTCCAAAGGAAATCCAACAGCGCTTCATCTACTACGATGGAGAAATCAAGACAGGGCAGGAAAAAAGTGACGGTGGATGGGTTGCAATAAGTGCACTCGCCAGAGTTCAGTCATGAAAAGAATAACTCATCCATGAGGGATGGAAAGTGAGCATGAGAAAGGTCAAGCGAGAGTAGCTCCAGTTGGAGACATGCTGTTCTCATCTACTAAAAGAAGAAATAGTCAGGAGATCTGGTGGATAAAATTAGGGATAGAATCAGAAGAAGGGCGGTTGTGATGGGGAATGTAGATTGATCATACAGTGTATTGTCGCTCCAGATAAAGTAGTCAAACAATGCAAGATGGTCAGTGTGGAAAGAGGTTTTATTTTCCTTTAGAGCCCATCTGGCGACTGCCCACTTGGGCATAAGTCGCCGGAAATACGACAGCCTATAACATAACATAACATAATTTCACGGATAACAAAAGCCACAAGGGCCTATCAAAGGTCATCCGTATCCATCAAATCCCACCCACATAATGCATCCATAGGATTTTGTCAGATCATGCATCCACAATATACAATTTAACAATCCATAGGAATGTCCAACCATGCATCTACAATATATAATTTAAAGCCTCCATAGGAGTCTGTTAAAAACAAAATCAAAGTCCCCCAAAATATACAATAAAAAGAAAATGCATCCACAGGAATGAGTCAAGAAACATATCCACATACCAAAAAGTAAGAAATTAACCCTCCTTCCCATATAATCATCCAATCTGTGCTTGAAAACATTCAAGTTTGGGCTGTCTACAGTCTCAGGTGGCAAGCCATTCCAATAATCCACCACTCAGTTAGTGAAAAAATATTTTCCAACATCTAGTCTGCACCTCTGTTTTTCAATTTTTAAGTGGCAGGCCCCAGTTCCATTACCACCTTCCAACTCAAACAACCCGCTGAAATCCAACTTATCCATCCCAGCAAAGATTTGAAAAAGCTCAATCATATCTCCCCCCACACACCCTCCCTCAAACGAAAACACATTTAATACCCCCAGTCTATCTTCATATTCAAGGTGCTTTAGGGATGGTATTATTTTTGTTGCCCTCCTTTGTACTGACTCTAATAAGTTTATATCATGTCTAAAATGTGGTGACCATGCCTGTATGAAGTACTCTAAATGTGGCACTCTATAGTAGCCTAGAACTAGGCTACTTTAAAATAAAATTATGAAAAAATAACAATGATAAATATTGGAAAAACTTAACAATTAGGAAGCAATCTCCGGCATCAGGGAGAGGTCCCCCTCACCCTGGTGCAGGAGCGTGGAACCTACAAAGAAAAACAAAAAATAGAACCTACTTGAATAAAGGGGAGAAGCCCGGCCTCCCCCCAAAAGTCAACAAGTCCAACAAGTGAATGTGCACGAACTCGTCCAAAGTACAAGGGACAGGCGGTAGTGACCCAGCCCATCCCGGTACCGGGACAGGTAACGTGCGCGAAGATCACCCAGACTGGGACATTCGACAAGAATGTGCCGAATAGTCTGGGGGACAACGCAGTCATCACAATAGGGCGCAGGCAAGCGCTCCATCAGATAGGCGATGCGTCACACGAGTGTGTCCGATTCGGAGACGACAGAAAGCGAAATGAAGCCGTCACAGCATTGGGGGATAGGTCCATGGGAACAGTCGCGGCACAATGGCACGCAACTTTAAGTTCTCTTTGACCGTCTCCCATCTTCTTTGCCAAGCAGTCTGAAGAGCTGCCCGTATTCCTGCCATGTAGTCGGTGTGAGGAAGAGCGAAACGCTGGTCCGGTCGCAGAGTCCTTGCGGAATCTTTGGCGCCCTCATCGGCGCGCTCATTTCCCGAAATTCCTACATGTCCAGGAACCCAGCAGAAGATAATCTCGACATCTGCCCGGCTCGCCAAAACCGTGGCATCACGGATATCGCGAACCAGGGGATGCGGAGATTCCAATGCCCCGAGAGCACTCAGTGCGCTTTGTGAGTAGCTATAGATCACAATCCGGTCTCCGAACCGGGCACGTCGCGTAATCTCCCGTACCGAGTGGTGTATTGCCACCAGCTCGGCCGTGAAGACAGACGCAGCGCCCGGTAGAGCCCCGCTGACTTCAAACAGAGGGGATACGGCGTGGATTTTTTTTTTTTTTTTTTTTTTAATTAAGGGGCTATCTGGCGACTGCCGACTAAGGCATAAGTTGCCGTAAACAAACAGCCTAGTTTTAGGCTACTTTAAAAAATTAAACAGAAAACAATAAAAAGAAATGACAATAACAATAACAAAGCAATAACAAAACAATTACAAAAACAACAACAATTAAATCGGGTTAAATAAAAGGGAGAAGGCCGGCCTCCCCCCAAAAGTCAATAAGTCCACCAGTCAAAGTACACGCACTCGTCCCGAGCACAAGGGACAGGCGGTAGCGACCCCGCCCATCCCGGTACCGGGACAGGTGTCGTGCGCGAAGATCACCCAGACTGGGACATTCGACAAGAATGTGCCGAACAGTCTGGGGGAGGATGCAGTCGTTGCAATAGGGCGCAGGCGAGCGCTCCATCAGATAGCGATGCGTCACACGAGTGTGTCCGATTCGGAGACGACAGAAAGCAACCTGAAGCCGCCGCGGCATTGGGGGATAGGTCCATGGGAACAGTCGCGGCGCAATGGCACGCAACTTTAAGTTCCCTTCGACCGTCTCCCATCTTCTTTGCCAAGCAGTCCGAAGAGCTGCCCGTATTCCTGCCATGTAGTCGGTGTGAGGAAGAGCGAAACGCTGGTCCGGTCGCAGAGTCCTCGCGGACTCTTTGGCGCCCTCATCGGCGCGCTCATTCCCCGTAATTCCTACATGTCCAGGAACCCAGCAGAAGATAATCTCGACATCTGCCCGGCTCGCCAAAACCGTGGCGTCACGGATATCGCGAACCAGGGGATGCGGAGATTCCAATGCCCCGAGAGCACTCAGGGCGCTTTGTGAGTCGCTATAGATCACAATTAGTCTCCGAACCGGGCACGTCGCGTAATCTCCGGTACCGAGTGGTGTATTGCCACCAGCTCGGCCGTAAAGACAGACGCAGCGCCTGGTAGAGCCCCGCTGACTTCAAACAGAGGGGATACGGCGTGGAAGCCGACCCCCTCTTGGGACTTGGAGCCATCCGTATACACTGGCACGGTACCACCGTGACACGATGTGTGCTCCAAAAAGGTCGAACGCAATACTCCCGGCGCAGTACAAGCTTTGGGAGCAGAGGCGTGGCGACAAATAGCCAAATGTGGTACCCTCCAGGGTGGCGTCCTGGGCAGAACCAGGGGCGCCACCGGCCCGAGAGCTATATCTACCTCTCGAAGGAGTTTCCTGGCCCTAAACCCAAAGGGCTTAGGGTATGACTGGCGTCTCTCGGCGGCATAGGCACCATCGAGATCAGCTGCGGATGCCGTGAGAGCTGTTGGTGACTGAGGGAGACGCCGGGCTCCCGTTTACAGGCGAGTGATGCACTGCACGCGGCGTAGAGCGAGTGGCATCTCCACAGCATCGACCAACAGGCTCTCAATGGGGGAAGTGCGGAAAGCACCGGTCGAAAGGCAAAGGCCGGTGTGGTGGATCGAATCCACCTTCCGCAATAAACGCTCAGCAGCGGATGCATAAAACTCGCATCCGTAGTCGAGCTTCGAACGAACAAAGAATCGATAAAAAAGTAGGGCAGTAGCCCTATCAGCGCCCCAAGTGCTGAACGTCACGAAACGGAGAATGTCCATGGCGCGGGTACAAGAGACCCTAAGGCTGCGAATATGAGCCTCCCAGGTGAGGCGTCGGTCGAATACAAGACCAAGGAAACGGTGCGACTCAACCACATCCAGGCGCACCCCATTAAGAAAGAAATCTGGGTCGGAGTGAAGCCGTGGATGGCGTCAGAAGTGCACCACCTTAGTCTTGGCCAAAGAAAACCGAAACCTGTGCGCTTCGGCATAGCGAGAGACGCGGTTCAGTGCCTGTTGGAGTCGACGCTCCAGAGTTGGCATCTGGGCCGCGCCAAAAGAGATCGAAAGGTCGTCCACGTAGAGCGTAGCGAGAACATCTTCCGGCAGCACTGAGGTGATGCCGTTGATGCTCAGGGCAAAGAGTGTGACACTGAGGACACTTCCCTGCGGGACACCCTCTTCCTGCTCCTTTGGGCCGGAGAGGGCTCCCCCCCACCCATACGCGGAATCGACGATCTCGAAAAAATTCAGATATAAATATTGGGATGCGTCCCATCGCCCCCATCGTGTGGAGTCTCCATGATACCGTATCGCCATGCGGTATCATAGGCCTTCTCCAGATCGAAAAACACCGTGGCGTAGTGCTGTCTACGAAGGAAAGCCTCGCAGACGGCATTTTCCAGTCGGAGCAGAGCATCCGACGTGGAATGGAAATTACGGAAGCCGCACTGTGCGGAAGACAGATGGTCTCCGCTGTCCAGGAAAAAGGCTAATCTAACATTTACCAATTTCTCCATCAACTTGCACACGCAAGAGGTTAGAGAGATTGGGCGGAAACCGGTCGGAGTAGAGTGATCTCTCCCCGGTTTGCGAAAGGCGAGCACAGTAGCGATTCGCCAGGAGTCTGGGAGAAGACCTTCCACCCAGATCCTGTTGAACAAATCTAACAGAAAGGCCATGCCCCGCTTATCCAGGTGTCGAAGCATGGCGTACGGGACATCGTCCGGACCATGGGCGGTGTCCGCGCACGAAGCAAGAGCGGAACGCAACTCACTCACAGTAAACTTGTCATTGAAGGGTTCTCCGCCTCTGGAGGTAAAGTCCAGCCGGCGGCCTTCCGCGACATCACGACGTGCTTTGAACGCTGGCGGAGCAGCATCACGGCTAGAGAATGCGGGAAAAAGCGGTCGCTAAGGATTCCGCCACGGACGCGGGGTCCGAGATTGTGGAGCCATTCTCCTGGAGAACGGGAGAGGGGTCCTGCGAGAACTTGCCCTGAATCCTTTTGACTCGCTTCCACACCTCAGCTAAAGGGGTCTTCCCGTTAAGTGAAGACACGTATGCCCGCCAAGAAGAGCGGCGGGCGTGCTTCGAAATATACCGGAACCTAGCCCTAGCCCGACTAAATTCAGCGACAGGGAAATCATTCGGGGGGCGCCTATAGCGCATGTAGGCATAACGCTTCTGTTTGAGGGCCGTCTCACACTCGGCCGACCATCATAGGGGTGGTCGGCGTGCAAAACGGCCAGACGTCCTAGGAATAGTAGTCAGGCACAGGGCGATGAGGTTGCTGGAGAAGAACTCAACAGCCTCATCTACCGAACTAAACTCCTTGACTGAGATAGAGAATTCAGTCATTTCCTGAAATGCAGGCCACCGCGCCGGCGCCAAGCACCACCGAGGTGGTCTCTCAGGCGGCAGTTGCCCTGAAAATGATATTTGAATGGGAAAGTGATCACTACCATGGAGGTCATCGACCAACCCCCAATCAAAATTAGGCTGTGCATCCGAAGAGCACAAAGATAGGTGAAGGCAAGAAAATGAAGCGGTTCTCGGACAGTGATGCGTAAACTCATCCACGTTTAGGACACCCATCTCAAGCTCTTCGATCAGATCGGCAAGGACTTGTCCCCTGGGATTTATGGAGTAATCTCCCCAGAGAGGATGCCTGCCGTTCAGATCTCCAAGCAAGAGATAGGGCCTCGGCAACCGTGCCACGACGACGCGGAAGTCCCCCGCCTCGAAGTCAGCTGACGGTGGAATGTATGCAAAAATCAGAGTATACTTCCTATCCAGGTGCAGCTGCACAGCCACTGCCTGAAAGGAGGTATCTAAAGAGAAAGAAAGAACGGAGACATCATGCCCGGTGTAAACCGCGCATCCCCCAGCCCGGCCATCCCGCGGTGGTGAGGTCGCAAGACCCTTATACCCCAGGAGGGCGGGCAGGGGGCACGCGCCTAGCATGGTCTCCTGCAAAAAGATAGCTAGCGGGGAACGGGACGAGACGAGCCTCCGCAGCTCCTCCCAGTTGGCCGCGAGTCCCCGGCAATTCCATTGAAGGAATATGCCCTCCAGGCCTAGCTCGGAGGAGACGCGGGGGCCCTCCTCGAACTGAAGACCCTCACGGGAATGGCCGTACGCTTCCCGGGGGCAGAACCCCAGGCGCTGTTGGCCGGACAAAGCGCTGAAGGCGCTGTCGCCTTCGAGGACTTATTGGGGGAGGTTGGGCTCGCCATGCGAGTCTTTTCCTCCCTCCGCCTCGAAACCTTAGGCGGACGTTGCGGTTTCGGAGGTGGGGGGCCTTCTTTTCGAGGAACCACCGTCTCCGAGCCACTCGCTCCACCTCGGGGCGTGGGCGAAGGGGCCGAAGCTCCTTTGTTGCTGTCCTCCTTTCGGGGAACAGCTTTAGGAACCCCGGAAGATGGCCTAGCGACCATCTTCAGGGGTGTTGCCTCCTGTGAGTCTAACGACTCGGTGGAGGCGCGTGGCCGTTTCGCCTTACGGGAAACGGTCACGCTGGGGGAAGAGGGGGGAGCCCTGGTTTTAGCCGGGGCTGGGTGTGAACCCTTTTTGCCGCCAGCTCTACCAGGGGAGCGCCCGGGTGTAGTAGAGCCCGCAGAAGGGCTCCGAATGGGCGCGGAAACGACCGTGCTCGTTGGCCTGGATGGGCCAGGAGCAGAGGGTGCTTTTCTAACTATTGAGGCATATGACGTCCCAGGCAGAGCTGGGCGCGCCAGGACCAAGTCCTTAGCCTCGCGGAATGAGAGTCGATCCTGGGCCTGAATGGCCAGGATTTCTTTCTCAAGGAGATATGCACCACATTGCTTCGAAGAAGCAGGGTGCGGCTCTCCGCAATTGACACACTTGGCCGCACACGATTTGGACTTATCGTGTGCGACCTTGGAGCAATTTACACAGACTTCGGGTGACCCCGATTTTGCACGTCTACATGATCGATTCGTGTGGCCAAAGCGGTGACAGTAATAGCACCGCCGCGGCAGTGGCACGAATGCCTTCACGCGGTAGCGGTACCAACCGGCACGCACCGACTCAGGGAGCTTGTCACAGTCGAACGTGACGAAGAGTGTAGGGGTGGGTCTCGAGGCCCCTCCCTGTTTTCTCATCACACGTTCGACCTTGACCGCCCCATGGTCGGCCAGCTCTAGGGTGATGTCCTCTATGGAGTAGTCAACGAGTTCCCTCGCATAAACTACTCCTTTCACAAAGTTCATGGTAGAGTGCGGCGTCACACTCACCGGGGTGCCATGAAGTGTCCGAAGAGCACTTATCTTGGCCGCCTCGGCGGGATTCGCCGCATTCGCCAGAAGGCTCCCGTCCGAGAAACGGGTTACCTTCGGCTCTCTACCAATTGCACTAGCTAATCCTCTCCTCTGATGGATCATGTTGCCCTTGGACAACATGCTACCATCAGTGGAGCGAATAACGAGGAAGCGCTTGAAGCCAGCGGGCTCAAAAACGCCAGGTAACCTCTAAATGAGGGGCCCCGATGTCATCGAGGCTCCGCCCTGTGCATTCTTGGTGTTAGTCTTAGTCAGGGGCTCCGCACACGAGGGGGTAGAGGGGCCGGATGTGCCGATCTTGGCTTGGTTGCCTACCAAAGTGGTAGCAGACCCATCCATCCCCGCAGCCCCCGCGGATGGAGAGGAGCCCCGAGTCTTCTTCGTCTTTTTAGTATTTTTCTTTTTAGGAGAGGAGGGCGGGGAATGAACCCGCTTCTCACCTCCGCCGGCAGAAGCCCCCATGCCAGATGGGCCGGCCTCAGCCAGGTCCCTCTCCAAAATGGAGAAGGTCCTGGTCGTCGTAGGGGCACCTGTCGGAGAAGATCCCTCCCCTCCTTTTACTGCCTCGGAGCCCTCGGCCATTTGAGGGGGACCTTGCATAGGGGCGGATTCGGTGCTTGGTGCCGAGCCCGGATTCCCCCCCATGGAAGGCCCTACCATCTGAGGCTGGGTCTCCTCAAGGACCATGTCTATCACAGGAGGGGCCTCCAGTTGGCCATCCCCTCCCAGGACATCGCAGGTCCCCTTGGCAGTGTCGCCAGTCTTGTGTGGGGAGGCACAGGCCTTGACCCCAGCAAGGTTTAAAATTCTTGCCAGCAGGTCTTTTGAGGGAAGCGACCGAAGGGGCCTGGCTTCCCTCTCCCCCCTAAGGGGGTTTGCCCTACCGAGCCGCTTGCACGAGGGGCGGTCGGCAATGGGCTGCCTGCTGGCTTTCTTGGCAGTCCCCTTAGAAAGCAAAGGAGGGAGGTGCCCGAAAGCACCTCCAGAGAAGGGGGTGAGGGGGAGACCCCTACACCCGTAGGCGTAGGAGAGGAGTAAGCCTCCTCTCCAGTTAAAGAATTATGGAGGGTCCCTTGCGCAAGCACAAGGGGGGGGACCTCCATTTTCTCGGTGGAGCTGCCCGAGGGCGGCTCCGTTGATTTTCTTGGGGAAGTTGGGGGTTGGGTTTTTGGTATTTTTTTGTCATACATGGGCATGGTGACCCTCTTTTTAATACGGGACGCAATAGCTCATCACCTCTCGCAGTTGCCCGCACTGCGAGAGGTGCTTACAAGCCCGGCAGAGCCAGGCGCCGCCATTCGGGACCACCCCTCCCGCCTGGTGGCCTGGCAGTCCTTCGGCATGGCAGCTCCACCTTGAACACCGCGTAAAAAAAATAGGTTGTGAAGAGGAGAGGAAAAGGGATGTGAGGAAGGTATGGGTGGGGATGGAGCAGGTTGTTAAAAAAACCCCATCCCGAAACGGAGCTGAGGGGTTAGGGAACAATGTCCCCCCCCCCCCCCCAGCCCCGATCAGGGGTGGTTGGCTTGAGAAGAAGGTCAGCATTCTACCCTGTGAAATTAGAGGCTGACCAGAGAAAAGTTGTGGGAGAGGTTGTATGAAAAGCGACGAGGTAGGGGAGAAATCGGGCTATCTGAAGGAAGGAAGAGAGGCTAAGCTGGGGCCGGACAGAGTGGGTCGGGGAGATGCAGCGGGGTGGGGCGAGACACCATAGGGAGAGGAGCAGAGTATGTTACCAGCTGAGCTGATTATATGTGGGAAGATGGGAGGGGGTAAGCATAAAATCCAAAGAGCCATGGTAGCGCAAATCTGCTCCCACCCCTCTCAAATATTCAGGAAGGGAGAGTACCAGAGAGACTGAACCTCTGCTTTGAACTTTTGAGTTGGGTATTTGCTTGATGAGGATGGGTGTTCTCCAGACCAAATCAAGGAGATTTGGTTTGCTTGACATGGAGGATGGGACGCAAAGTTACAGTTTGGGTAAGGAACAATCATCACAATAGGGAGAGCTCCGTGAAAGCCATTTTGCAGTAAATGGCCAGACCAAAGAGCTGAATGTCAGTGGTAATCCAAGGGTAGGCACTTTTGCCAACCTTTTGTTGGAAATGATGGATATCCATTCTTCTCTGAGAAGAATAATCCTCTAGGATAGATGGGAGTGTGTTAGGTCATGGAGATCACATGCTCCATTAACTCTCATAGGACAAGGTGAGAGTCCATGCAGCAATCCGGACGGGACTTTAAATATAAAGAACAGTCCAACTGTGGTAGTACATAAAAGTTTTTATAAAGGTTTAAAGAGTGAAATGCTTATAAAAGATGTTAACAGTTTGATGGTATGAATGCCGATGAAGAGGCCAGTCTCAGAACTTGAAAACGGTTAATGGGGTAAAAGGTTATGTAAGCTGTGCTCAAAAAGAGGCCAGAGAAGTTAAGTGGGCATTGAAGTTGCCTGTTGGTTTCGGCATTTGGGAGATGGGGGGCAAGAATATTGAGGGAGAAAAGAGAAGGGGGCAAAAGCTGGTATGATTGATAAGGCTGGAGTGCTATGTACTGTAGCATCTGTTCCAGTCAGAGTCCATCCCTGGGCAGAAGGTCCCAAGCACGCCCCTTCAGAAAGAAACTCTAACAGGTAAATTAAATGTACAAGAAAAAACAGTTTGGGAGCATAAGCATAAAGTTTATTAGAATGGGACTAGTTTACTAGTTTCAATATGGAGCTTCCCATATCATCTTCAGCCATTAACTAAAAGAAATCCTTTAAAATGAGGTTTGAGCAATAGGAACTGCATTTATGCTGCCCTTCAGATAAATTGAAATTTGGAATTTCTTTAATCAATGAGGATTCAATATTTTTTCTTTTATTATTTTTAATTACGATGGTAAATTATTTGGGCACTAGACAAATCTATTATATGATTGGCATTTTTACGTGGTTAAAAATAATTGAAGCATTGCTTGCTCCACGAATATTCCCCCTATGTTCATATATGCATTTATTTAATGACTTTCCCGTCTCTCCCACATAGAAAGAGGGACAATTTGAGGCTTTACACAGGATCCTTATTTTACAATTTTGACTTAGTGGAAGGGACAGATTTTCTGATAGTTGAAGGATATTTGAAAGTGGGATATACAATGGAGTTTATTCCTTTAAGCAAGGGGGTTATGGTAGAGATAAGCAATTCTTTTTACATGTAAGATTTTTTTGTATTGGGCATGGTAGAATATTGCCCTAGCTTTAGCTAGGCTTTCATCTATACAATAAAGTGGATATTTTAACTCACTGAACATGCATGTTATGAAGCTGATTTCATCTTGTAAAACCATGGGTCACATATTCAAAAGGCTCTTAAATACATGATATTATGATTGCTTTTTTTTTATTGCAACATCGTGACATGAAAAAAAGTGTATATAGGAATTAGAATTAGTAGGTTTACAGTATACAGTTCAATCAAGAAAAGATAAGCAATTGTCCTTTTCCCATTAAACTTTGAGTTTTATGGTGGGATGGAGGTTGTTAAGCTTATTAAAAAAATTATCAGAAAAGTCTATTTGGTTTAATGGCCATGTAGAAATCGCATTATCTATATACCTATACCATGCAAAATTTTGGTGAGTTTAATAGTTGTGAGTAGGGAAGTTTCGAAATGTTCCATGAAAAGGTTATATAGAATGGGAGATAACGGGTTGCCCATACTAAGGCCATATTTTTGTTGGAAAAATCCTGTCTCTGTTGAATACATTATCGATTACACACAGTTTAACTAGTTTAACAATTTTTGTTTGGGGTAATGGGAGGTTTAATATAGGGTTATCTAATACATTTGCTAACACTTGAAGAGCTTCATCAATAGGGACGTTGGTAAAAAGGCTTATCTACATCAAAACTGACAAGGCGAATATTTTTATATTAATTTTCCTAAATTTCTCAATAAAATCGGAGGAATGAAATATGTGGGAAGAAGACATTGATCCAACTGCGTCAGAGAGAATAAACGCCAACCATTTGGAGAGTTTGTATGTATGTGAGCCAATGTTGATATAATAAGACAGAGGGGGTTTCCAGGTTTGTGAGTTTTTGGCAATCCATGTATATGATGAAGGGATCAATTAATAGGTTTGAAACGATGAAGGAGATCAGGATTTGTTCATTTTAAAATTTGTGTTATAGATTTGTTGAAAGAACTCGTTTTATCACAATGGATTTGAAGTGAATTTCTCATATGTGTTTGAGTCACTAAGTAAATGAGTTAACTTTTCGGAATATGAAATTTTATCAAGGATAACTATCTGATTGGTTTTATTTGATTTTGTAATTACAATATTTTTGTTTGAATTAAGTAATTTATGGGCAACCTTTAGGCACCTAGGAATTTCTAAATATTTTACATTATGCCTATGAGATAAGGTTCCTGCTACAAAACCATTTATGAACTCAGAATCAGAATTATTGCTTTCACAAAACTTATTACTGGAGGCTAAATGATAAAGAGAAAATGAATGGTTTCTTGGTCAGGCGTAAGATTATGATATGAGAGATTGAACTTTCTTATTCGGATTCCAGGATGTGTTCCAAAGGCAATTTTTAAATAGCCATTCTAATTTCTTCTCCATTAGCTGTTAACACTTTACTTGTGCTCGTTTGAGAGTTTGTTGACAATGTCTTAGTATCTGGGACAATTGGTTAGCATCCGTATTCATTTTGAGGTGACGGAACAATTCACATTGCACTTTAAAGTAGAGATCACATTCACATTTAGCAACTTTAATGTTCTCATTGAATGTTAATTCATCTATTTTTGAAAAGGGAGTTTTACAAGTCATAATATTATTTGACAAACAGAAATTTTGCGACTTTTTCCATATTTTTTTTTTTTTTTTTTTTAAGAGCTCATCTGGCGACTGCCTACTTGGGCATTAGTCGCCGTATTAAAACTGGCCTAGTTCTAGGCTACTTTAAAATAAAATTAAAGAAAAAAACAAAACAAAACACCCCAAAATGAGGAAAGGAAGCAAGCTGGTGCGTCGGGGAGAGGTCCCCCCAGCGCAGGAGCGTGCAACCAAAGGAAAAAAACAAACAAAAAACAAAACAAAACAAAACACAAACCTTGCTTAAATAATAGGGAGAAGGCCGGCCTCCCCCAAAAAGTCAGCAAGTCCACCAGTCAAAGTGCACGCACTCGTCCCGAGTACAAGGGACAGGCGGTAGCGACCCCGCCCATCCCGGTACCGGGACAGGTGTCGTGCGCGAAGATCACCCAGACTGGGACATTCGACAAGAATGTGCCGAACAGTCTGGGGGACGACGCAGTCGTTGCAATAGGGCGCAGGCGAGCGCTCCACCAGATAGCGATGCGTCACACGAGTGTGTCCGATTCGGAGACGACAGAAAGCAACCTGAAGCCGCCGCGGCATTGGGGGATAGGTCCATGGGAACAGTCGCGGCGCAATGGCACGCAATTTTAAACGACTTTTTCCATAACACAATCTTTATATATATATATATATATATATATACACTAGCATCCATATATAAGGGTCAGTAAGAAGTGTATTTAAATATTTATTATAGAAGTTTAACAAAACATTGAGACTATATATTATACACATATTTAGATCTATCTTTCGTGAAAATTTTAAGTGAATGGAATAAATACTTCGTAAGTTATGAGGAAATAAACAAACTATCTTCCAAATTGCAGCAGCCAAAAGTTAAGGATCACTTAGAAAAAATGAACTACCAACTGAGATATTTGTGTTTGAGAGACTGGCTAATAGTTACTTCTTATGATCATACATCATTGCAACATTCAACTGTCCACATGGAGGCTTGTGAGAAATGACTGGTGTCCTGTGATGAAAAACAAAAGATTGTGTGCCTTCACTAAGAGGGCAAGTCAAATTATGTGATAGCAACTACTGTAGAAAGGTCTAGAAGTGTTGTGCAATGAATTGTAGCTCATTTTAAGTCATCAGGATCAACAGATGCTAAACCCCAAACTGATAGACTTCGTAAAATGTCACCAAGAAAGGAATGTATTATGGTTAGAATGTCACTGAAAGATAGGTTTAAAAGTGCTGCTGAGATATCCCATGAGTTCAGCTTCGCCTCCAATGTATTGCGCAAAATAGTTTGCCAGAGGTTATGAGGTTCTGGGTTGCTTGCTCGGGCACCAGCAAAGAAACTTCTGATCTCCAAGAAGAATTGAAGAACCCATCTTCGTTACGCTCATGAACATGTTGTTTGGACAGAAGAACAGTGGGTGCAGGTTTATTTTAGCGATGAATCAAAATTTAATGGGAATGGTTCCGTTCCAATGGCGGGATATATGTCTGACAGGTTATCTCATGCATGTGTGAAGAAGACAATGAAATATGGAGGAGGCAGTGTAATGGTATGGGAAGTGATCTCTGCTGCTGGTCCTGGTCCACTTATTCACCTACAAGGGACTGTCAATGCTGACATCTACAAGCAGATTCTTAGACAGTATGCCCTTCCACATCTTCGATCATCGTCAGTTCAACCTCCTATCTTCATGCATGACAATGCTCCCTACCACACTGCGAAGATCTAGTCAAAGATTTTTGAGTGGTAAAGGGGTCGATCTTGGACTGGCCATCTCAAGGTCCCAATCTCAACCATATAGAAAACATTTGGAAGATTATTGAAGATGGGGCGCGAAGGAGAGATCCAAAGAACCAAGATGAACGAACTCTGGGAATTATTGAAAAATGAATGAAACAATATTAACCCATCATTTTTCAAGAAATTAATTAAGTCCTGTTGGGAGGTCATTGCTAGTAAAAGGATATTCATAAAATATTAATAGTAAGGGGGTTTTTTTTTGTTCTTGATCCATTTTACATTGTTTTTCTAGGTGACCTTTGACTTTTGGCTGCTGCAATTTTGAAGATAGTTTGTTTATTTCCTCATAACTTACGAAATATTTAATCTATTCACTTGAAATTTTCACGAAAGATAGATATTAAATATATATAAATACCAGGCAATGGCTTTGCCACTCCCACCTACGGGGGCAGCTTCCACTTCACTACTAAGATTAAAATTTAAAATCTAAAAAAAGCAGCCATGGTTAAATTTTTATAAATTTTCTCAACTTCGCCAATTATAAGAATTTTAAAAGGGAACTCTAAACTAAATTTTCTGAACTTTACTATTTGTAATTATTTGGGTCTTAAAAAATTTTCAAAATTTTGATAATTATATTTATTTCTGAACTTCACCATTTTGTTTTTTTTATATTATAAAACAATTATTTGTATTAACTTTGATAAAAAAATGTAAGTCATAACCAAACTAAGAGGAAATTATTATTAAAATACTAAAAAAAAATCCCCTCCTTAAATTATAGAGTTAGTCATGATGATGATGATTTTTATAATATATAGTCTCAACATTTTGTTAAACTTCTATAATAAATATATAAATACACTTGTTCTTACTGATCCTTATATAATGGCTGCTAGTATGTATGTATGTATGTATATATATATATATATATATATATATATATATATATATATATATATATATATATATATATATATATATATATATATATATATATATATATATAGTTAGTTAGTTAGTTATAAATTTAAGTTTTAGTAGTAGGTGAGGACATAGATGAAATTTAAAAACATTTATGTTATGTTCCCTATTCACCCTCTTACCCTTTTCCAATTTTGAATGCCGCAGACAGCCGACGGTCACTTTACCGCCATTCAACACTGTACAACAAAGAAATCTTGAAATTGTCAAAGAAAGGTCCGTGTCTCCACCATCAGAGCAAAGGGACATTCAACACTCTTTTTATTGGTCACATGCTTCAACGAAATTCCTATTATGCAGAACAAGTTAGTGAAATGTAAGGGCACGATTTTATTTTCACTGTCTATATTAAAACCTAAATGAGAATGATTTGCTGCATGGGTCCTTATCCACTTTTGCCTTTACTTTTGAACTGGTAATTTTGCTTTGATCATCTGCTCCCATTTTATTTGGTCCCTAAAGATTTTGTCATCACCTTTTCAACCTGAGATTGAAGGTTCTAGGTAAAGAAAAATTGATATATCCAATTTAATTTAACTCTTGATAATTATTTTTAATATAGCCACTCAAAAAGTGCTTCTTAGATTACATATGCGAATTGATAAAAAAGATGTGAGATTGAAAGAGTTGCTGAACACACTTTGTATATGTCAAATGCTTATTCCTGAAGGGAAGATTTCAAACATTCAATAACATGAACTTATAATGCACAAAAGTACCCAGAGATGTCAATTTGAATCCCTATTCTGGACTACATCATATTCATATGGAATGCTGATCTTTATAGATACAAAATAAATTCTCCCTTGTGTCTTATCTGAATATCCACATGTATTATTTTCCCATATACATTGCTGTCCCCTGCAATTCGCCTCTTTTCAATGTTGCATGAATACGTATAAATATATGCTCATCCCTATTACTTAAATACTATATTTGTGTATCAGTTGTATTAATCCTATCTTTTGTTCTTGCAGGGTGAGATGGATGAAAGGATTCGGCATCATAAGCAAATTATATGAGAAATATAATGAGCCTGGTTGTTTTCCAACAAGGTCGTCTGAGGTTTCCGATAAAACTCTCAATCTCTTTAGAATGCAAGGAGCATTTTGGCTGTACCTTTTGGGTATATCATTTGCAACTTGTGCCTTCCTGGTTGAACTTGCCAAAGGACGATATTAATCCCAAAGAATTTCACATTTACAAACTTTGAAGTAATTTGCAAAGGATGCCATAATTTAAAATGAGAAAAAATAAGCAATGTAGTTTGGCATTCCATAAATGTATATTTACAGACACTGCAATGAATCAATACTTGTACTGGCATTTACAAACTGAACGAGCATTCTTAGCATTTATAATTTCATTATATATTGTTGTTAGGGGTTAATAATTGGTCCATTTTTTAATTTAACAATTATAAGTGTGTCCAGTCCCCAAATAATAGGTTCACATACCACATATAGGTCAGGGTAAATGAAAACAGTCAAGCCTGTGTTATCTCATCCAGAACACAGATGAAAGAATCTTTGGGGGTGGGGGAGATAAATAAAATATTTAGTAAATATTCTTAAATAAAGCATAAGGTTAAGAAGAACAAAATGCCCCCTAAAAGCCCAGGTGGACACAACTCAGGTTGATAGACCGCAAAGCCATGTAACTCTTGTGTCCCTGTTGCACATCAAGTGTAGATTCCCTCGATGATTGGTACACCAACAATGAAACTTGGATACTGAGAATAAAAACGAAACATGTAATCCAACATGGTACGAGTCTTCACTTAATAAAGAAGAAAAGGAAGATCTAGACAAATGAAAAAGACAATTAGTGTGAGAATCAAGGTTCACCAATCCTAATTATGGGAGTTTCGAGTCTCCATTACCCCCACCCCTCTAGAACTTGCACAAAGGTTGGACTCTAAACTAAAACAACTGAGCCTCTCTTGATGGAGCGCAGCCTTAGCCAATCATCTGCTTGGCTCTTCGTTGTGGGCTTGTAGCAACCTCAACCTACAATTCCACCACAGAGATGAGAGAGCGATAAACATTATGAAAGAGCAGTTCTCTCAAACAGATACAACTATATTTGAAGAAAAGGATTAATAAAAGATATTAACCAGCTATGAAATCACCTGATTATTCATGGTTGGATGCCACCATTGAAGATTTGTGGACAAAAAGAGAAAAATATTGAAAGCAAATTTCCTGTATCATGTAATATTCTTAACATTTTTCTAGATTATTATTAGATTAATTGATTATTACTAGATTGCTTGTTATTTAAGGCGAAAAAAAAAGTCCAGTGGTGCAACCATTATTATTGATATATTCTGAAATTTAATGTTTCTGAATGATCGCTTGAATTTTGTTGGCACTCGGGTATATTTTTCACCAAAACATTCATGACTTCAATAAGGATCGAGTATCTAATTATCTATATAATAATTTATGATGACTTGGAAATTGTCTGACATGAAGAATTTTACTTTTCAAAGCAATCTGATCCACAAGATGTGGAAAATATTTAGGATTATTTTCCAAACTGCAAAAAAAGTTAATTCAGAATTTTAATGTGGATGAAATGTACGGCAAAACACCATAAACTGAGAGTGTATGGTGTTTTGTGGTACATTTCATCCACACTAAAATTTAATAGAGTCAATTCATAAAAAAATCTCTATCCCTCTCTGGCTCTGGACAAACTTGTGTTTTTTTGTGGGGGGTTTAATGTACTCTCCTGATCCCAACATTTTCAGTAAGAGAATTCTAAAAAAAAAATACTTTTAACCACCTTCTTTTTTTGTATTTTTAAAATTTATCCTATTCCATTTTTTCTCACCCCATTTTCTCCTTTGAGCAAATACTTCCTTTGATTACCCTAATTTTATTTTCAAATATAAGTATATATCATATCACCCAATATATATTTCAAAAGATCATTTCCTCCTTCCCAAATACTTTTAATATACATATATATTTCTTTTACTATCCTTGTCTTCATTAAAGATGATCCTATTTCTGCCCTCAAAGTATAATTAGGGGCATATTCAGGGCACCCAAGATCTTCCTATACACACCATTCTCTATAGTTTGCAATTCTTTGACGTCTGATTCATTTATATTAATTATAATGGATCCATATAGAATGGCAGGAAGGGCAACATTCTTCCAATAGGTGTTACCAATCATCAATATATGACAACTCTTAGCTCTTATCAATTATTGAATGGTTATAGTTTTTAAAATAATTTCTTGAGTCATTTATAGTTACTCCTAAATATTTAATCTCATTTACAACCTTAATTCCTGCTATATCAGTTGGTTTTTCTTTCTTGTTCATAATTATTATGCTGCTCTTTGATGTATTGATTGTAAGACCGCTTCTTTCATTTGCCTCAGTAAGGATGATGATATTAGAGGTGGCATCTTTTAATGATTCTGTCAGAAGAAGCCCATCATCGGCATACCTATGTAGAATAGACTACTTATGTTTATTAATTCGTTTTGAAATCTGACTTTAATTTTTTCAATATATTTCGATGGAAAAGGGAAAATATAAAGTGGTTTTATTTAAATTGGGATATAGTATTTAATACATATGGATTCTTTAATGCGGAGCATGGATGTACATCGAAAAAACTTTAAAACTGTAAAATCATTTATGTTCATGCCTGATTTACATTCAATAGATTTATGATGGAAGAATATATTTTGAGGCATAAAACCTTCCTATTTTATTATTAATACCCATGTGGGGGCAGAATCTCAACTTTAAATATAAGCCTCATGTTACAGATAAAGCAATTAAATTTATAAGACAGCATACAAACTCATAGCAGCCTGAATTCTTTCCTTAACCTGAACAAAACTTGCCAATATTTGATTAGTGATAAATACACATTTAAAATAAATTTTGACAGTAAAATTTCTTAAAACAACAAAATATGCTTCCTGAGTAAATCATTAAAATGGCCAATATATGGCAATAAATAACATAACAATTTCATGGATGACAAAGGCCACAAGGGCCTATCAAAGGAGATCCGCATCTGTCAGTGGTTGTGTCAGATCATGCATCTACAATATATAATTAGAACCATATACAGGAATGTGTCAAAAACCAAAGGCATCATCAGCAAGACTCGTCAAAATCCAAATCAATCATAATATACAATAATAAAAAACTGCATCCACAGGAATGAGTCCAGAATACCCCCCAAAGTTAACCCTTCCTCCCCATATAATCTGCATTTGAAAACATTCAAGTTTGGACTGTCTACTGTCTCATATGGCAAACTATTCAGTAATCTATCTACCACTCTACTGGTGAAAAAATATTTTCTAACATCCAACCTGCACCTGTTTTTTAATTTTTAAGTGGTGACCCCTAGTCCTATTACTACCTTCTAACTCAAAAACCTTGCTAAAATCCAACTTATCAATCCCAGAAAAGATTTTAAAAAGGTCAATCATATCTCCCCTCACACATCTCTCAAATGAGAACATATTTAGTACCCTCAGTCTATCTTCATATTAAAGGTGCTTCAAGGAAGGTATTATTTTTATTGCCCTCCTTTGTACAGACTCTAGCAGGCTGATGTCATGTCTAAAATATGGTGACCATGCTTGTATACAGTACGTTAAATGTGGCCTAACATACAAGCTGTAGAGTTTAAGGATAACCTCTTTACTCTTGTAGCTAACGTTCCTCTTAATGTATCCTAGCACACTATTTTTTGCCTCAATACACTGCTTTGAAAACTTCAGTGACCTATCTACTACTACACCTAAGTCTTTCTCATCCTCAACTGAATTCAGCCAATGCCCATCCATTTCATAGCTAAATTCCCTATTATCCCTTCCCATGTTAAGAACTTTGCATTTTTTAAGGTTAAAGGTCATCTGCCACTTCTGAGCCCAAGATAATAACTTATTTAAGTCACTCCACAATTTAAAGTTACCCTCAACTTCTTTGACTACAGCTGCCAATTTAGTGTCATCAGCAAAAATTGACACTTTGCTATTTACAGCACCCCAAGATCATTTATATGAACTATGAATAATAACGGGCCTAGAACGGATCACTGAGGTACGCAACTGATAACGTCCCTCCACTGTGACCTCACTCCATTCAGCACAACTCTCTGTTTCCTGTCTTTCAGCCATTCAGTTATCCAATTCAAAACTTTACCACATATCCCATGCATTTTTAATTTGTGAACTAGTCTCCTATGTGTAACCTTATCAAAAGCTTTGCTAAAATCAAAGTAAATTACATCAACATTCTCTCCCTTGTCTAATTGTTTAATAATAATCCAGAAAATTCATACGACCTACTTCTTCTAAACCCATGCTGAGCATCATTTATTAACCTACCACACTCTAGATAGTCAGAAATCCCCTTCTTAACTATCTTCTCAAGAATTTTACAAACGATAGAAGTTAAGCTTACCGGCTTACAGTTATTCAAGTTCTCTTAACTTCCCTTTTTAAAAATTGGCACGACATTCGCTAATTTCCAATTATTAAGTATTTCTCCAAACTCTAGTGATCTACTATATATCTTCTCAAGAGCTACTGCAAAACTTTCTACACCTTCTTTGAGTAACTTAGAATGAATGTTGTCTGGGCCAGATGACTTAATAGTATTTAACTCCAATATAAGCCCTTTAATTTTTTCCCTGTTCACATTAATGGTATTCAACACTAATTCCCTTGACCTAGAATTATATCAAATAATCTATGTGGATTCTCTTCTGTAAGTACTAAAGAAAAATGATCATTAAGAACGTCTACTATTTCCTCATCAGATTCTTTCAAAACCCCTTCATATCTAATAGGACCAATTTTATCACTTAGATTTGTTATTGATTTTATAATAGCTAAAGAATTTTCTTGGATCTTTATTATTATTTTGAGCTAAATTAATTTCTGCCACCCTTTTGCTCTTCTTAATAATCTTATTTAGCTAATTTCTGGTCGACCTATAATGATTTCAATTCTCAAAAGTACTTTCCCTCTGTAATCTCTGGTATGCCCTTTTCTTCTCAGAAATTTTCTTATCTTGTGATTCAACCACAACGGCTTCCTACATTTCTTCCTAATAGCCTTCATTGGAATATACTGCTCCTGGACTATGTTTAGTATAGTCTTAAAAGTGTCCCACATCTCATAAGTATTCTTCCCCCTGAATTCTATATCCCACCTAATCTGATTTAGCAAGTTTTGTAATTTATTGTAATCTCCCCTATAAAAATTTGGAGTTTTTGTGCAGTTTGTTGATATTCTACCTTTCACTATTCCCAAGTTAAAATGAACCATCTGATGATCACTATTTCCCAATGCTTCCCCCTGACAGTCAATCCTGTACCAAGTGATCATCATTTGAAAGAACTAGATCTAAGATATTGGCACCCCTTTTTGGCTTATTAAATTGAGTCAAAAAATTATCCTCAAAGCATTCTATAAACTTACAACTTGCTCTATCCCTTCCTATCATATTTTCCAAGTCCACAGAATTTAAATTAAAGTCACCAAGAATAACTGTATCTACTTCACATCCTTTCCTTATTTCCCTGATCATTAGCTCATCAATGCAGTCAGTCTGTCCGGGTGGTTTGTTAAAAGGCTCCCAAGTGTATTATCCTATTTTTACTGACCCTAATATCTATCCACAGTGACTCAATTTCTTGCTTTATAGAATTATTTAGATTTGAAGAAATGCTATTTCTGATATAAATAATCAACCCACCACCCATCCTATCTCTCCTTTGACTAATGTACATATCATAACCCTGTAGTTCAAATTCACTTAATTTTTCATTAAATTTATTTGCATTAACCCATGATTCTATTACACATATTATATCTATATCTTCATCAATAATATAACTAAATACATCTTTCTTATTTCTACGACTACGAGCATTGGTATAAAGACAACTCAGCCCTACTATCCTGAAGTAACTCTTTTAGAATGTATACCTTCCGCTCTATCTCCTCTGCATTTCTTTCCTTTCCCTGCCACACCCTGTACTCTTATATTTTCCTGACCACTATCAGTTACTAGTTTCCTGCCTGCAAACCTTTGTTTCTTCAGGAACATTCTCTTAAGTAATTTCTTAATGAATATCCTAATAGTTGAATAACAGATTGGAAATTATGTCAATTCACTTATGTCAAAATTCTGCTCCCACGCAGGCATTAATAATAGAAAATTATGGACATTATGTATATCAGATATGAGCATAAATGATTTTACAGTTTTAAAATTTGCTAACTGTATATCCACGCTCTGCATTAAAGAATCCATCTATATTAAATATTATATCTCAATTGCAATGTTCAAAGCTTATTCATTTTTCATTGTTTCTGGGAATTAACAATGTAGGGTAACGTTCATTTTATTCCCCCGCCCCCCTGCTTCTGTGTACTGTGGTTTTGTTATAGCACTGGTGTGTTTTCATAATTATTACCATACAAGATTTTGCTATTTTCTTTCAGTGATTTTGATTTCTTTATTCTCTACTCATTGTTTTAATTGCATTTTACTGTTTTTATGAGGGGTCATTCGAACTTTGATAATGTATCTATCTGCCTTTTAGGTTTTAATCTATTCTTTATATTGATATTTTTTTAGCATAGCTTTGGATGATTGGTGAATACTTCGACAGTGAATAATTTCAAAAACCGATATGATAATCACATGGCACAGATGCAAATAGAAACAGGCAATAGGATCTCTATAGATCACCAGTGAACCTATGAAACTTATTGGTGAGTCTATTTAATAAACCCACTGTGAAAGATCGAAATGATTAATCACAAGGCCAATTTGGGGTATGGAGTTTATCATGACATCTTCAGGTATATACTCAGGATAGACACAGAGTTCCAAACAAAGAAATCAGATCGATATCACTAATCAGGAGGAGGATGGGGGATTTTAAGCTTATAAAGAATGTAGTTTAAGATTAGATTTTGGGTAAAGGGGCAAACTTTAAATTGCCCCTCCAAAAAGTTGACTTTGGGATTTTTCTAATCAATCTGGATTCTTCTAAGATTTCTCTTTTACAAAAATTATTACACTGGTAAACGAATTGAACCATCCAGTTTCTCTTAATGATATCACATGGGATTAAGTAAATGCCTACTTTATTGGTTTTCTCTTTGGGTTTAGGTGAAGGAAAAGAAATTTTGCTGGTCGAAGGGATTTTAAGGGTAGTATGGCTGGGGTAAAGAGCAGTGTTTAATTCTTTAATTAAAGGATCAAATAGAAGAGAGACGTTTGTAATTGCATCTGGATTCCTTGTTTTGGAAAAGTAAAATGTTGATCTGGCCTTAGATAAGTTTGCATTAATGATGTGGAAAGAGTATTTAAATTTTATAAAGATAAGGGTCATATATTTAATTTCACATATACTAGTCATGTTCATTTAATCATATCTATCGTAAAAATGATCATCCTTTCCTCACATTTAAAAGTTTGCTACTGAACTGACTACATTTTTGAAGAAGATATAAAATAATAGAAGAAAGAAATATGATAAAGAGAAGCAAGTAGCTTTGCTTTAACTACTTTTTTTAGTCTAGATATATATATATATATATATATATATATATATATATATATATATATATAACAAAAAAGGTGTGATGGAAGAAGTCTACAAAAAAGACATAAGAGTTACTCATATATATATATATTGGTTTTCAGAACTTCACCTTGAAAATGATATTCACTTATCACCTGGAAGGCTGGAAGCAGAGTTTGCACAAGTTACCCATTCAAGATACTATTTTTTTTTAGCTAATGGCATCTTCACTCTGTCTTTTAAGGAAATAATTTGCAGTAAATAGTCACTCCGCTCCTTCATTTTACTATCCCTAAATCTGGGTAAAATTTTTGCACCCAAATTAATAAGATAATACACCACTATTTTGGAGGTATGCTGACTTTTCTGAACTTAGAATACCAATATGTTTTTTTTTATTTATAATTGTGTACTTGTTTTATAAATATAGTGGGAGCTTATAAAATTAAAATATTCTATTAAGCAAATCCGCCTTGACAAATGCTGGCAAATTAGCATCTAAACTATTGTATTACTTCATCATAACATAAAACATAACATAATTTCATGGATGACAAAAGCCACAAGGGCCTATCAAAGGTCATCCGCATCCGTCAAAACCCACCCACATAGGACTATATCAACAATTGCCAGGGAAAGACAAAATCAATAATGTGGATTTGGTATCACAGAAATGACCAATGCAAATCGAGATTAGAAACAAGTTTGTGCAGAGACACTAAAATTATGCCGTAGTTTTTCTGAAATTTAACCCAAAAATGTAATGCCAGATCACAGAGTTAACAAATTAGTCAGTGGGTCACTGGCAGTTGACCCAAGTCAGATGAGGAGACGACAATATTGTGAAAATGGTGTAAAGTAGCGATAAACTTAATTTTGTCAGAATTACACAAAGTAAAATTGGTAAACCTGAAGATCGGCAGGGCAACCGAAAAAGTGGTTGATTTTTTTTCAGTCAAAATCTAACACCAAGTTGAGTTATGTTTCATTCATACATGCATGAATATTGATGCGCATTCGAGTGCTAGCTCAAATATACCTGGCACCATTTTTGTAAAAAAATGCCCGGAAATAACCATACAGAAAATGCGGAGTCCTAGCTAATTTTTCGGAGCTGAAATCTAAGTGGACGAAGTTTATGGCAATTTCCAATTATATACTGGGGGGCTGTGCCCCCCAGACCACCCAACTAATTGATATCTCAGGATCATTATACCCCCCCTTCCCTCCCGATGAGTCAACCCTCAAAATAAGCTAGAATCGCATCCGCCCATATTCAAAATTTACCGGGTATACTTCTGAAATAGCGGTGAGGAGCCATGGGCTCCTCCCTTTGCCTGTGTGAACTGTATTTCTGGGTTCAGCCATTGGATTAAAGGGAAACGTAAGTCAATGCCATTTGGTATACTAATGGTTTAGTAGGAACCGAAAAATCACCATGATGACTGCTATTTTTGTATGTTGAAACTGCTGGGGAAGAATGCTAAAAGCATGAAACATTAAATATCCAAAGATTCCATCAGCTATGTGACCTGTACCACACAGTGATGACGTTCCAGTACCAATATGTCCTGAGAATGTGCACCGTAGCAGTTCTAGTAAATCTTCAAGTAGTGACCATGAAGATGCAGATGTGGATGAAGAGTTTAACCCTACTGGGATACGTGGGAAAAGCCCTCAGTTGTTTGACAAAGTGAGCTAGATGACCTTGTTCAAGATCTTGAATTGTCAAAAGAATCTGCACTTTGAGTCAGCTATAAATGAGAACTGATCTGCATTATTTTGATATCATCTCTTAGGCTACTAATGTGTATAACTTATGATGGCTTTTGTATACATAATTGGCCTTTTGGTTTTATCATCTGAGTGCTCTCATATTCTGCAATTTTCTCTCACTATTTACTGTTAAAATTAAATTAATTTATGTTAGAAAGACAAGCTATAACTATTACTAGCCTAATGATGAAAAAAATCATAAGAATGTAAAGTTGGAAGTGAATTAAGGGAATTTGATAAGCAGCCTCTGCAAATTCACTGAGAGGAATAAAAGCATATAATGGGTTTGTAAGTGTAGATGGAGGACTAATAAAGCAACCGTAAAATGACTGCTTGTGATTTGTCCGAATCATCTTAATTTGAGAGCAGTGGACAAGAAGTACCCATGGTAATTTGTAGTATCATTAATCAGGTGGGGAACGACTCAACGTTACTATTTCCCCTCGGATTTCAAGGAGAAGCGATAACATGATGAATGCCAAGTCTTGATGAAATCAGAGAATAGGCGAGAAATAAAATTAATCCCATTGTCAGATATAAGCTTTTGGGGCATGATTTAGTTCAGGATATGAAAAGTAACCCTAGAGCATTTTACAAGTATGTTGGAGGTGGAAAATCATCTAGAGTTCCGATAGTACAATTGGAGCAGAGGGACGGAGAAATGACTGTTGATGATGGCAAAGCAGCAGGCTTGTTACTGCAGCACTTTACATCTGTTCACAGTCCAGAACCAGATGAAGATCTTTTGATGGCTGGCCAATTCATGAGTGTTGTTGAGGATGGTGGTGATTTTGATCCTTACAATTACAATGGACCTATTTGCCAATCACAAATTACTCAACCTATTATTGAACGAGCAGAGATTAAAAAGCTATTGAAATCCCTTAATGTATACAAAGTTAGGGGACCTGATAATATTCACCCCAAAATGCTGAGAGTGTGTGCTGAGTTGTCATTGCCATTGACTATATTATTTAATGAGTCAATTAATTCTGCTTTGGTTCCTGCGATTGTTACACCAATCTATAAGAAAGGTAGTAGAAGGAGCGCTGATAACTACAGGCCAGTGTCCTGGACTTCCTAGGTATGAAAGTTGTTGGAAAAGTGTTTGAGGGAGCGAATTTTGGGGCACCTTTCAGAGAACCGATTCATCTAGGAGCATCAGCATGGATTTGTGAAAGAGAGATCATGCCTGACCAACTTACTGGAGTGTTTGGAGTATTGGACTGACTGTTTTGATAATAGTAACCCAGTTAATGCAATTTATCTGGATCTGAGAAAGGCCTTTGACAATGTACCATTGCAAAGATAATTGATCAAATTATCTAAAGCTGGAATTAGTGGTGGTTTGCTGTCATGGATTGAGTGCTTTCTAAGGAAGCGAAGACTGTGTCATTGTAAATGGTAGTGTATCAGGATGGAGCGAGATATGTAGTGGGGTACCACAGGGGACTCTGCTTGGACCAGTGCTTTTTGCCATTTATATTAATGATCTTCCCAGTGCAATAAAGTCAAAGATCAAGATATTCGCAGATGACACTAAGGTATATAATGAAATCAAGTTACCTGATGACATTTTGAGATTGCAGGAAGATATGGAGTATGAAGGAGTGGTTACATCAATGGTTGATATCAAATAATGCAAGAAAGTGTTTTGTTCTGCATATAGGTAGTAATAATGAAGGAGATGTATATGAAATTAATGAAGCTGAAATTGCTTCTTCTGATGTCTAGAAAGACACTGGAGTGCTGGTCTCATCTGGTTTGAAGTTTGAGAAGCAGATTTCAGAGTGTGTGAAGAAAGCGAATTTTGTATTGAAGCAGGTTAAACAGAACTTTCACTTCTTGAATGTTAAGTCTGTAGGAATATTATATAAAGCTTATGTTAGACCACAACTTGACTATGCTATTCAGGTATAGTCTCCTTACCTGCAGGATATAAAAAGAATGGAGGATGTTCAGAGAAGAGTTTCTAAGCTGGTACCAGGATTTGGAGCATTGACCTATGAGGAGAGATTAGAGAGACTTGGGTGGACCACTAAGGAGGGTCATACTCTAGAATTTTATGAAACTGGTGATGAGGGTTTTCAAATGATGAATATTGGTGAAAAGAACATACTTTTAGCAGAAAAGTTAAATTCTGATTGATCTAACCTACATCAATTTGAAGTTGAAACATTGTTAGTTCTGGGTCATTTACTATATTTTACTATTATTTTAGTTACCCATAAAAGATCAAATTTACTGTTTTCTATCATCAATACATTTATGTAGTCTGAAAGGTATTTGTCTAAAAGAATGTAAAAATGTATTAGAGAGACATGAGAAGTAGGAAACCTGTTAAAAATGACCCTTAATTTAGTTTGGTCTAACTTCAAAATTGCAAGTAGCCAGTACTCATTACTCAGTGGAAGGCAATATTCCGGTAGTGCTCCAGTTCTGGTAACTATTGTAACTGGTAACTGTTTATAGTGCATTTACATTTGATTTGAATGCTAGTAAAGGCTGTGGATCATTTTAGAATAACATATAATTATTTGGTAGAGATTATTTCTTAATTTAAGTGCCATCTTTTCATTTGCAGATATACCTGCGATTAGTGTGCCAATGGCAAAAATCAAGACAAAGTCCAAATTAAGTTCTCATCTGACTAATTTTGTTGGGACTGGGCAAGAGCTGATGGTGTCTGAGTTACCAACAACAAGAGATATTTTGAGGTACGGCATCTACCTGAGGGAGCAAAGTGAAGATGACTGGAGAAATTATGAAGTGGACCAGCTGGTAAAAGACATGTATCAGGACTTGATTAATAGGGGACCAAAGCTAATGCTCTCTTCAAACCACCTGTTGTAAATCAAAAGGTCACAATAATATCAAAGCTTAAGGAGGTATGGAAGGAGACAGTAAAAGTTTCCCTTTGGTAAAGGAAAAATTGAAGTAAATCAGAGATTCATTGCAAAACTAGATAAGTTATTTGATATATTGACATGCAAATATCAAATTCCAGTTGTGGGGAAGTAGGTTGTAATGGCTGTGAGACTGAAGGCCACATTAACTGCTGTTGTAGTAGAGAAAAAAATACCTACTAGGGAATGCCTTTATTAAAGGACAAAAGGAGAAGGTTGGAAGTGAAGGTACCTTTCAAATTCGAGGTCCTGATATTCCAGAGCATAATAGACAATTAAGAGCTTCAGAAAGGATAGCAGAAAGAAAGAGATCTTGCCAGTGATCTTAGTAGCAATCAGAAGTGTTCTCAGTGAGCTCTCTATTCAGTGACATTTTTTCATTTTTGACTTTTACGTGTAATATATTTAAGTTTGGGAAGATAATTAACTTTGAGTATTAGATTGTAATTTTTGTGGTATTGAAAGAGCAAATGTATCTGAATGCCCGGTTTGTTATATGACTAGTGCAAATGTGGCTTTAGTAGAGGAGGTGAGTCGGTTACATGATGAGTGCATGAGATTAAGTGAGTTGGTGAATAAGGGATGCGAGTGTATGCATGAAAAATGTGGCTGGGACCAGGAGGGTGGAAGATAGGCCAAGACTAGGAACTGGAAAGAAAGAAGTGACTGATGTGAGTGAAGATGAATGGTGGGTGAATATGGATCGAATAGATAGGTTAGGCCTATGAGTAAAAGGGACATGGAACCTGTTAGGTTGACTAACAGATTTGATGCCCTGAGAGAGGAAGAGGTTGAAAGAGATTTGTCTAATGTTGTTGTGGCAGGAAGTGAAATAAGTGGTAGTTTGAATGAGAACAGGAGGGAGGGTGAAACTAGGCCTAGGGGGACTAGGAAGATGACTGAGGTGCTTGTGATGGGTGACTCTCAGATTAGATATTTAGATAGGAAGTTGAGTGCAAGCAAATGGAAGGGAGTGAGTTTGTTTGCTGGGTGATGGTGTAAATAATGTGTCTGAGAGGTATAATAGTCTGGTGTCTGGGTGTGAGAGGGATGTAGTTGTAATTATGCATGTGGGAGTAAATGATGTAAAGAAGGTGGGTTCATATGAGTTATGAGAGAGGTACAAAGGTTAGTTGAAAGGATCAGTGAAAGTAGAGTGAAAGGCGTTGTTTCAGGTGTGCTTCCGAGATTGGATGTAGGGATGGAATGGTTGTCTCGTGCAATTGAATTGAATGAGTATGTGAAAGGCCTGTGTGAAGAGTCGGGATTAGTGTCTGTAGATGTTTGGAATGGGTTTTATGGGAATAAGGCATTGTATACATTGGATGGACTCCATCTAAGCCAGGCTGGGGTTGACCTGTTATGGCAGGAGTTAGATAGTGTTGTTGGGTCTCTGCAGGTGGAAAACTAGTTACTGATAGTGGTCAGGGAAAGGAAAATGATGCAGAGGAGATAGATAGAATGGAAGGTATACATTCTAAAGGAGTTACTTCAGGATAGTAGGGCTGAGTTGTCTTTATACCAATGATGCTCGTAGTCTTAGAAATAAGAAAGATGAGTTATTTAGTTATATTATTGATGAAGATATAGATATAATATGTGTAATAGAATCATGGGTTAATGCAAATAAATTTAATGACAACTTAAGTGAATTTGAACTACAGGGTTATGATATGTACATTAGTCAAAGGAGAGATAGGATGGGTGGTGGGTTGATTATTTATATCAGAAATAGCATTTCTTCAAATCTAAATAATTCTATAAAGCAAGAAGTTGAGTCACTGGATAGATATTAGGGTCAGTAAAAATAGGATAATACACTTGGGAGCCTTTTACAAATCACCCGGACAGACTGACTGCATTGATGAGCTAATGATCAGGGAAATAAGGAAAGTATGTGAAGTAGATACAGTTATTCTTGGTGACTTTAATTTAAATTCTGTGGACAGGAAAAATATGATAGGAAGGGATAGAGCAAGTTGTAAGTTTATAGAATGCTTTGAGAATAATTTTTTGACTCAATTTAATAAGCCAAAAAGGGGTGCCAATATCTTAGATCTAGTTCTTTCAAATGATGAACACTTGGTACAGGATTGACTGTCAGGGGGAAGCATTGGGAAATAGTGATCATCAGATGGTTCATTTTAACTTGGGAATAGTGAAAGGTAGAATATCAACAAACTGCACAAAAACTCCAAATTTTTATAGGGGAGATTACAATAAATTACAAAACTTGCTAAATCAGATTAGGTGGGATATAGAATTCAGGGGGAAGAATACTTATGAGATGTGGGACACTTTTAAGACTATACTAAACATAGTCCAGGAGCAGTATATTCCAATGAAGGCTATTAGGAAGAAATGTAGGAAGCCGTTGTGGTTGAATCACAAGATAAGAAAATTTCTGAGAAGAAAAGGGCATACCAGAGATTACAGAGGGAAAGTACTTTTGAGAATTTAAATCATTATAGGTTGACCAGAAATGAGCTAAATAAGATTATTAAGAAGAGCAAAAGGGTGGCAGAAATTAATTTAGCTCAAAATAATAATAAAGATCCAAGAAAATTCTTTAGCTATTATAAAATTAATAACAAATCTAATAGTGATAAAATAAGGCCTCAGTCATTCTGCATGAAATCAGACAATGCCAAACTGGTGACCATCTTGGATTTTCTTCATTTTGGTGTATGTTGATACATGTCATAAAAGAACTTCACATGCAAAATTATAGCTCTGTACCTCAAACAGTTTGGAGATATGGCCCACGTAATTTTGGAGGCTTTTTAGAGACTAAGTTGATTTTTCAAAATCACCAACTTTGAGGCCTCATAAAACATGCAGTTTGAATGATATAGGTCTGAAAAGTTCAAAGTTCAGGTCCTACCGAATCAGGACCATAGATTCCAAAAAAGCATCAAAACCAGTCTATCTCTAACCATCAAAGAGTTATAAGCTTGCAAAAACTGAAATGTTGAACAAATCTGTCACATCTGAACGAACTTCCGATTCAAAATATTCATACTTAGAAAAATACTAAAAGTTATAACTGATAGGATATGATGATATATGTCTTTTATTGTATTTAAAACCATTTCTGGCAGAGAAACATACATAGCAACTGAGAAATAGTGTTTCAAATATAGTTAATTTTCATGATTTTCAGAAAATGACCTTGACCTTTTGACCTTTTGACCCATGGAAACAGGAGGACCCCCTTCAAAGTTTTTGTGCTTGAAGGGGAAGGTCTATACACTAGCTATACTAAATATCTTATTTGCTCTATCCTTTATTCGTGCATATTAGGACAGACCATTTCACCATTGGTTTAGCTAATTTACTTATTGTATTTACACAACTCACTGTACAGACTAATGGAAAGTATGATATTGTATGTGCCACAAAATATATCTATGTTATAACCATTAAATGAACAAAAGCACTAACAGTATAACTATATCATCATGCAGGTAGTTCCTTTCTAAACAGATTGATCAATCAGATATCTATGATTTTTCACAGTATTACAGGAGTCTTTGCAAATCGGAATTCTACAAGAAATACTGCCTGCCACTTGCTCCTTGGGCACTAGGGATATCAACTGTGCAGATTACATCTTGGAAAAGAATCCAGCAGATGTCATGTTTTTGTGGCCATGAATGTGACTGCTCTGTTGCACCCTTCTGCATGAAGTTGACAAGCAAGTCATGCTGTTCATCAGAGCGATCTTCTACAATCCCAATATACCAGTCTTCATCATACATGCAAGCTACATACTTCCCTACCTCAAAAGCACTATCATCTTGTGGCTTGATATCCTGAAAGCCTCCCATCTGAACTTTTTTAAAGATGGTGTCTACTGAAATTCACCTAATCTCAAGTTTCATGTCCCCAACTGGCACAAAGCTATGATGGGAATGTGTACCTGGGACTGTAGACACATGACTATACCTTTCCTCTAACTTGATAAAATAGGGTCTATTAGATATGAAGTGGTTTTGAAAGAATCTCATGAGGAAATAGTAGAGGTTCTTAATGATCATTTTTGTTTAGTATTTACAGAAGAGAATTGAGATAGATTAATTGATGATATTTCTAGGTCAAGGGAAGTAGTGTTGAATACCGTTAATAACATAACATAACATAATTTCACGGATGACAAAAACCACAAGGGGCTATCCAAGGTCATCCGTATCCATCAAATCTCACCCATATAATGCATACATAGGATTTTGTCAGATCATGCATCTACAATATACAATTTAAACAATCCAGAGGATTATGTCAGACCATGCATCTACAATAAATAATTTAAAGCCTCCAAGGAATCTGTAAAAAAACAAAATCTAAGTCCCCCAAAATATACAATAAAAAGAAACTGCATCCACAGGAATGAGTCAAGAAACATATCCCCATACCAAAAAGTAAGAAATTAACCATCTATCTCCATATAATCATCCAATCTGGGCTTGAAAACATTCAAGTTTGGGCTGTCTACAGTCTCAGGTGGCAAACTATTCCAATAATCCACCACTCTGTTAGTGAAAAAATATTTCACTAACAGAGTGGTGGATTATTGGAATAGTTTGCCACCTGAGACTGTGAACAGGGAAATAATTAAAGGGCTTATATTGGAGTTAAATGCTAGTAAGTCATCAGGCCCAGACAATATTCAGTCTAGGTTACTCAAAGAAGGTGTAGATAGGATTGCAGTAGCTCTTGAGAAGTTATATACTAGATCACTAGAGTTTGAAGAAATATGAGGGGCGGTCAATAAGTTTTGCGAATCGGTAGGGCAAAACGGAGGAAGGAGGATGGCTGTTGGTGGGGGTTGTTAGGACAGGTTATGACAAGTCAGGAACTGCAGCCACACACTCCTGCCTCATATATTTAAGAAGCAGTAGCTGATCGCAGATTGTCAGTCACAAATTTTTCAACAATGGAGAAGGTTGATCACCGTGCAGGAATCAAATTTTTGACCAAGGAAGGCAAGAATGTAAAAGAGATCCATGAACGCATGGTTGCAGTATACACCAACACCGCCCCTTCCTATGCAACTATTGCTCGCTGGAATAGGGAGTTCCGCCATGGTCGTTATTCCCTTGAAGATGACCCCCGTCCAGGATGCCCATCAGACATGACCAATGAGGACAATGTGGCCCATATGGAGAGGATGATCCTCGAAAATCGATGGGTGAAGGTCGAAGAAATCGAGTGAGAACTTGGAATATCACATGGAAGTGTTATCAACATCATCCACAACAATTTGGCCATGCCCAAGGTCTCTGCCCATTGGGTCCCTAGAAACCACATGCCCCATGATCGACTTCAACATTGTCAAAGTCCACAAGGCCAGAGTTGCACAAGCTGCCTTGCATGAGTGCGGATTCGAGGAGCTCAACCATCCCCCCTACAGTCCAGATCTGGCCCCTAGTGACTTTTTATTCCGCCCTCAAGACTGCACTGCATGGATGCCGGTTTAGGGTCAATGAAGATATCCAGCTCACCGTCCAGGAGTGGATTGAACTGCAGTTGGGAGATTTATGGTTGTCAGGAATTCGAAGGCTCAGGCACAAGTGCATTGAAAAATAAATAAAACACGTTTCCTCATATCTCATTTCCTTATATCCGAATTGCAAAACTTATTGACCGCCCCTTGCACCTAATGATTGGAAATTAGCGAATGTAGTGCCAATTTTTAAAAAGGGAAGTAAAGAGAACCTGAATAACTTTAGGCCACTAGGGTTAACTTCTATCATTTGCAAAATTCTTGAGAAGATAGTTAAGAAGGGGATTTATGACCATCTAGAGTATGGTAGGTTAATAAATGATGCTCAGCATGGGTTTAGAAGAGGTAGATCGTGTTTAACATTTACTGGATTTTATGGATTATGTTACTAAACAATTAGGTAAGGAAGAGAATGCTGATGTAATTTACTTAGATTTTAGCAAAGCTTTTGATAAGGTTCCACATAGGAGACTAGTTCACAAATTAAAAATGCATGGGATATGTGGTAAAGTTTTGAATTGGATAACTGAATGGCTGAAAGACAGGAAACAGAGTTGTGCGAAATGGGGTCAAGTCACAGTGGAGGGATGTTATCAGTGGCGTACCTCAGAGATCCATTCTAGACTCTTTATTATTCATAGTTTATATAAATGATCTTGGGAGGCTGTAAATAGCAAAGTGTCAATTTTTGCTGATGACACTTAATTGGCAGCTGTAGTCAAAGAAGTTGAGGGTAATTTTAAAAGGCAGAGTGACTTAAATAAGTTATTAGCTTGGGCCAGAAGTGGCAAAGACTTTTAACCTTAAAAAATGCAAAGTTCTTAATATGGGAAGGGATAATAGGGAATTTAACTATGAAATGGATGGGTATTGGCTGAATTCAGTTGAGGATGAGAAGGACTTAGCTGTAGTAGTAGATAGGTCACTGAAGTTTTCAAAGAAGTGTATTGAGGAAAATAAATAGGGTGCTAGGATACATTAAGAAGAATATTAGCTACAAGAGTAAAGAGGTTATCCTTAAACCCTATAACTCATATGTTAGGCCACATTTAGAGTACTGTATACAAGCATGGTCACCACATTTTAGACATGACATAAACATGCTAGAGTCAGTACAAAGGAGGGCACAAAAATAATACCTTCCTTGAAGCACCTTGAATATGAAGATAGACTGAGGGTACTAAATATGTTCTCATTTGAGAGAAGATGTGTGAGGGGAGATATGATTGAGCTTTTTAAAATCTGTTCTGGGATGGATAAGTTGCATTTTAGCAAGTTATTTGAGTTGAAAGGTAGTAATAGGACTAGGGGTCACCACATAAAAATTAAAAAACAGGTGCAGGTTGGATGTTAGAAAATATTTTTTCACCAATAGTGGTAGATTACTGGAATAGTTTGCCATCTGAGACGGTAGACAGTCCAAACTTGAATGTTTTGAAACGCAGATTAGATGATTATATGGGGAGGAAGGGTTAACTTTGGGGAGTATTCTGGACTCATTCCTGTGGATGCAGTTTTTTATTATTGTATATTACGATTGATTTAGATTTTGATGAGTCTTGATGATAATGCTTTTTGTTTTTGACACATTCCTGTGTATGGTTCGAATTGTATATTATAGATGCATGATCGGTGGGACACAATCCTATGGATTGTTTAAATTGTATATTGTAGATGCATGATGATACAATCCTATGGATGCTTTTTGTGGGTGGGTTTTGACAGATGCAGATGACCTTTGATAGGCCCTTGCGGCTTTTGTCATCCATGAAATTATGTTATGTTAAAGCTCTGTTTTATCAGAAAAGCAGCAAGAAAAGAAATTGAGCATTTTTGGAAGAAGGTGAAGATCTGGAGGCAGAAAATTCTAAAAGGTGACAACAGTTTGGGTAATGAAGTAAATTTTGAAGCTGTCCAAGAGCCGGAATCTTTCACCAGAAATAGAAAGAATTATGATGAAATTCCAAATATTGCTCTTGCTAGTAAAGGTATGGTGTCAGATTGAGACCAACTGCAGCTATAGCAACAGCAACTTTAATAGATGCTGGATTCATTACTGAGGAAGATACAAGTAAAGTAATTGATAAGAATAAAGTTAAGAGAGCACAGAAAAAGCTAATGACAGTTATTGAACATGAGTTTGAGGAAAACTTAAGGAAGGATAGGGGAATTTCTTGTGTTCTCTTTGATGGACAAATTGATGTGACAAATTTTATGATGGAGGCAGAGGGAAGTGAAAAATTGTTTCCAGCAAAAACAAAAGAGGAGCATTACAGTTATCAGTGAGTCTGCGAGCAATCAATTACCTCTTCCACTTTGTCCCAGAAAAGGCTACAAAAGAAGAATCACATGCAGAGAAGATCGCTCAAGTTATGTTTGGATGGATGGCTGAGGGAAAGGGGTTTGGATAAAAGCTTAGTGGCCACTGGAGGAGACTCCATTAATATAAACACAGGTGTAAATGCTGGAGTAATGCGAAAAATAGAGCTCCATTTGGGCAGAAAGCATGTTTGGTTGGTCTGTAACCTGCACACTGGGGAACTCCCTCTCCGTCATCTAATTATCAACCTGGATGGCCTAACACTATCTGACAACAGATATTCCAGACCAATAGGAAAGCTCCTTGACTGTTACTGACTTGGATATCAACCCAAATTTCACTCAAATATCTTTAGGTCCTCCTCTTACCACTGATCAACACTTATGGCTATAGAATTGTATCGGCAATCAGAGATGGAGTGCTTCCTACAGGGCTTTCTCTATTGGAAATAGGACCAGTAAGCCACAGTCACTGGCTGACCACAGCTAACAGACTTCTTCGGCTGTGGGTGTCAAAGCATGAGCTCAAAGGAAAAGCCTTTAAGAATTTATGACTGATTGTTGAGTTCATGATTGGTGTATATTACTCATGCTGGTTTAACGTTAAGATTAATACTTACATACTTACAGAAGACTTCATGGAAGAGGCTTACGCCTGTGACTCCAGATCTATATTATCAACTTGTGGCAGTGTGTGGTGGATTATCTTGGCTTTGTAATTGTATTTCCATTCTTGATTAAACCAAAATTTATCAAGTCTGACCTCAAACGGGTTGACTAATGCTGCTGCAATCACCCACTCAGGCAACTGATTCCAGTTATTTATCACCCTACACGGGAAAGCATACTTCCTTATATCCAGCCGTGACCTTGTCTTAAAAAGCTTCAGTGAATTTCCCCTGCTGATGATTTCTTCTTGAAGTTTCAATATGCCTTGACTACAGTTCCCATCATATTTTCCAGTGAGTATCTTGTAGGTCTCCATTAAGTCTCCCTGTGCTCTTCTGTATGCCAGTGTTGGTAGGTTCAGCTTCCTTAGGCTCTCTTCATAATTAAGTCCTTTAAGTTCTGGCACCATCCTTGTAGCCCTTCGCTGCACATTCTCCACCATCTCAATGTCTTTAACCAGGTGAGGACTCCATACCTGATTAGCATACTCTACATATGGTCTTACCAACGTTACAAACAAAGCTTTAAATATTGCTGCATCCAAAGTAACAAAGGTCCTTCTGATTATTCACACTAATTTGTTGGCTTCATTTACTTTCTCTGCCAGGTTATCTACACAATTCGGTAACACTTCAGTTTCGGGGCGCACGGTAGGTCGCGCTGTTTATAGGCTACAATATATGTCTTATGATGTCAGACGGTAGCGTCAGATGTGAACAATTACGGCGTTATGTCCCCCACGAGCCGTCCCCTTGAATTTACTGGGGTTTTCCCCCCCCAACAGCTTTTTAAGGGCAGAAAAACCTAACCTAATGATAAACAATACTTACTTTTATAGGTTTATTGATTAGTTTATGTGCCTCTAAATAATCTAAAAGTTTTTAGCAGTCTGCAAAATAAACCCGAATTTTAATAATGAAAAAGCACAACTAGAGCACAAAAAAGCCATAACGAAAGAGAAACAAATGCTAAGCGGGTTCTATTTATAGCTACGACATTGCCAGTAAGAAGCTGTTATAGTTCACTGAGAAACAAAAAAAGACAATAAAAGACATCAAGAAACCTTACCTAACTTAGAAAAAACTATAAAAGAGCAGAGGCGCAGATATTTAGTAAATAATACAGACTAAAAGTTACAAATCTCCAAAACAACAAAAAAAATATAACGCTATGATTGGTCACATCTGAAGCAACCATCTGATGTCATAAGAGATATGCTGTAGCCCAAAATTGTAGCCTGCTAACAGCGCCACCTACCGTGAGCCCCAAATCTGAAGTATTACCCACAATTCAATTTATCATTGATTATTACTCCCACATCCTTCTCAGAAGTAATCATTTTCAGCTGCTTCTCCATTTGGTAGCCTTGATCTTCAATAGTCATCTTCCTATTCTCATATAACTACACTTATCCGGATGAAAACTCAACAACCATTTTTCACTCTGTGACAAAGAACTGTTAAAGAAGGCAAAAAACTTAACTGGCATGGGAGAGGGGAAGCATGTAGTCAGAGGTCCAGCCTGGACCCGAAGGATCATCAAGGTGGAGAATCAAAGACCACAGCCACAGTAGAAATTGACTTGAGTACATCATGTGCTGGGAATGTAAATAATGTAAATAGAAAGTTTAGCATTATATTTACAAATGTGGATGTATATACTTTTGATAAGTTTTTAGAATTAAGGTCGTTACTTGATACATTAAGTGATAAGCCAAGCATTATTACCCTCTCTGAAGTTAAACCTAAGCACTTTAGATATCGAAGAGAACTTGAAGAATACAACATCGAAGGGTATGAGATAGAAGAAAGTAATGTTTTGGGTAATGAAGGTAGAGGTCTCTTGATATATGTGAAAAGTGGCATTAAGTATAACAAGGGGAATTTGGTTTCATGTTTCTGTGAGTATTGCTGTCTGGAAATTATGCTTCAAGGAGAGAAACAACCTAACTCTAGTATATCGGAGTCCAAACAGCCAGGAGGAAAATGACCAACTGTTGCTGGATTTATTGCAAGAGGTAACTGAGATGAAGGCTACATTTAAAATTTTGATGGGAGACTTTAATTTGCCAGAAATAAATTGGAAAAATTGCACTACTAACACTGGAATGAATGATTTTGGAACAAAGTTTGTAGAAAAGGTGCATGATTGCTCTTTGCCCCAGCATATGGAGGAAATTACCAGAATAAGGGGTGAAAATGTGGGTAATACACTAGATTTATTTTTCACAAATAAAGAATCAATAGTTGAAGAGGTCATAATTGGAAATCCACTGGGAAGAAGTGATCATGCTGTGATACAAGTTACCTGTAATATGGAGGAGATCGTGGCTCATGATAGAAAAACTATGTATTTGTATGAAAAAGCAGATTATGAGTTGCTGAGAAGGGAACTTAATATTAATATTGACAGGGTGAAATACCTATCCGAGGCTACCAATATATAGGATATGTGGAGTAAATTCAAGTCAAAATTGTATGTTGCAATAGATAAGAGTGTACCCACAAGAAAGATGAGGAATTTAAATCAATCCACGAAAAGGACGAATAGCAATCTACCAATGAATAAGAAATTATGGTCTAAGATAAAGAAGAAACAGAGGTTGTGGATGAGAATGAAATCCTTGAAGAGTAATCAATGTACCTACTAGGAACAAGTATTTAGAGACTGAGGAGTACAGAAAACTGAATAATCAAATTAGAAAAGAAACCTGAAATGCTGTGAAGCTAAAAGAAAGGGAGATTGCAAAAAATGTGAAGGATAATCCTAAAATATTTTGGAAATATGTGCAAACTAAGACAAAAAGAAAACCAAGGATTCCTGACTTATACAAGGGCACTGCTGAAGATGGAAAAACTGAAAGTGATCTGGAAAAAGTTGAAGTTTAAGCAAGGCAATTTTTGAAGGTGTTTGTCATAGAGCCAGAAGATGAGGTACCATACTGTGTGATGAAAATGTACCAACACTGAATCACTTGGAAATTAATAAGGATAAAAATTAAGAAGATCATTAAAAATCTAAAGAGGCATAAATCTCCAGGACCTGACGGAATCCACTCTAGGATTATAAAAGAAGCTATGGAACAATTAGTAGTGCCTTTAGAAATACTTTATCAGTACTCCTTTAAACATAAGGAACTCCCTCAAGATTGGCTAATTGCTCATATTACTCCAATATTTAAAAAGGGTTCTAAGTGTGATCCAGAGAATTATAGGCCAGTCAGTTTAACAAGTATAATCTGTAAGATATTTGAGACAATGATAAGGGAGGAGATAATGGCACACATGAGAACCAATAGTTTATTTAGTGACAAGCAATATGGCTTTATCTCAGGACGATCAACGGTGCTACAGCTCATAAAGGTTCTGGACAGATGGACTGAAATTATTGATGATGGACATGTAGTGGACGTAATATATTGTGATTTTATGAAGGCTTTCGATAGAGTTGCACATAGAAGACTATTCAGTAATATTAGTAGTTATGGAATTGGAAAGGAGTACCAAAAGTGGATTGCAGCATTCCTAACACAAAGACAACAAAGAGTGGTGGTGAAGGGGAAAATGTCAAGATGGAAGCCAGTGACGAGTGGAGTGCCACAGGGCACTGTTCTTGAACCATTGTTGTTTGTTTTGTTTATCAATGACCTCCCCATAGTATAGTAAATGACAGCGAAGTATACCTGTATGCAGACGACACAAAGATATTTAGATGCATAAAAGATCAAGAGGATTGTCAAAAGCTGCAGGAGGTATACTCATGGAGTGAAAAATGGTTGTGGGTTTTCATCCGGATAAGTGTAGTTATATGAGAATAGGAAGAACGACTATTGAAGATCAAGGATACCAAATGGAGAAGCATCCAAAAAAGCTTACTTCTGAGAAGAATATGGGAGTAATAATCAATGATAAATTGAATTGTGTAGAGCACTTGGCAGAGAAAGTATAAAAAGCCTACAAATTAGTGGGAATAATCAGAAGGACCTTTGTTAGATTGGATGCAGCAATATTTAAAGCTTTGTTTGTAGCGTTGGTAAGACCACATGTAAAGTATGCTGATCAGGTATGGAGTCCTCACCTGGTTAAAGACATTGAGATGGTGGAGAATGTGCAACGAAAGGCTACAAGGATGGTGCCGGAACTTAAAGGACTTAATTATGAAGAGAGCCTAAGGAAGCTGAACCTACCAACACTGGCATACAGAAGAGCACAGGGAGACTTAGTGGAGACCTACAAGATACTCACTGGAAAATATGATGGGAACTGTAGTCAAGGCATATTGAAACTTCAAGAAGAAATCATCAGCAGGGAAAATTCACTGAAGCTTTTTAAGACAAAGTCATGGCTGGATATAAGGAAGTATGCTTTCCCGTGTAGGGTGATAAATAACTGGAATCAGTTGCCTGAGTGAGTGATTGCAGCAGTATCAGTCAACCCGTTTGAGGTCAGACTTGATAAATTTTGGTTAATCAAGAATTGAAATACAATTACAAGGCAATGATAATCCACCACACACTGCCACAAGTTGATAATATAGATCTGGAGTCACAGGCGTAAGCCTCTCCCATGAAGTCTTCTGAAGTATCTGTAAGTTGGCTGTCTGGCTTTGTTCTGGAAGGTTGTCTTACAGGAAGCTCCTGATTCTCATGGTAAGATTGGGATATAATACTGATTTGGGTGTGTAGTTTTTCTTGTATTTATTTAATACATCAATCACTGTGTAATAAATACATTAGTGATTAATACTTTTGGGAAAGCTAACTGGCAGCAATCCTGAGCAAGAATTTTTTTGGTGAGTGTTAACTTTGTCCTTAGTAAATTTCTGAGAGTATGGCTGTTTGTATAGATGGTGAGAGCATGCCGTTTGAAAGTAGTGTGTATGTGGTGTGTGATGCATGTGGAGTTGAAAGGAGAGTGAATGTAACTGAATGCCGTGTGTGTTTTCTGGAAGGGGAGGTTAGGAGGTTGAGTTTGGAATTTAAGAGGTTGAATGATTTGGTGTTTGAGGTGAGAAGAGATGCAAGTGTGCGATTGAAGGGTGAGATTAGTGCTAAGAGGGTGGAAGATAGGGCTAGGACTGGAAACAGTGTGGAAGTTGTGTGATGATGAATGGTGGGTGAAAATGGATAGGATAGATAAGTTAGGACAGATTAGTTGTTTGAAAAGGAAGGACATAGAACCTGTTAGGTTGACTAACAGATTCAATGTCCTGAGAGAGGAAGAGTGTGAAAGTGATTTGCCTGGTGTGATTGTGGATGAAAGCAGGATGGGTGGTAGTGTGACTGAGAGCAGGAGGGAGGGTAATGTTAGGCCAAGACAGAATAGGAGAATGACTGAGGTGCTAGTGATGGGTGACTCTCAGATTAGGTATTTAGATAGGAAGTTGAGTGATAGCAAGTGGAAGGAAATGAGAGTTTGTCTGCCGGGTGCTGGTGTAAGTGATGTTTGTGAGAGGTATGATAGGCTGGTTTCTGGGTGTGAGAGGGATGCAGTTGTGATTACGCATGTGGGAGTGAATGATGTAAAGAAGGGGGGTATATGTGAGTTACGTGAGCAGTATAAAAGGTTAGTTGAAAGGATGAGTAAAAGCAGGGTAAAAGGTGTTGTTTCTGATGTGCTTCCGAGATTGGATGTGGGGGTAGAATGGTTGTCGCGTGCAATTGGTTTGAATGAATTTGTGAAAGGACTGTGTGAGGAGTTAGGATTGGTGTTTGTAGATGTCTGGGGTGGGTTTTACGGGAATAGGAGGTTGTATGCGATGGATGGGCTCCATCTTAGTCGGGCAGGTGTTGAGGCTCTATGGGGGGAGCTGGATAGTGTGATTAGGTCCTCCGCGGGTGGGAAACTAGAAGCTGTTAGAGGTAAGGGAATAACAGGAATAGAGGGCAGGTGTAGGAAATGGAAGGGATGCAGAGATAGAGGAATAGCTAGGGGGAAGGGCATACTGATGCGTTATAGGGGGACTAATGCACAAGTGAATGAGCAGATAACTAGGAATGAAAAAGCACGATGCAATGAAGATGGGAATAATAAAAAAACCTTAAAAATATACTACGCAAATGGTCGGAGTATAAGGAATAAGATAGATCTCTTAAGAGCGTTAGTGAGTGAAGAGAATTTTGATATAATTGCGATAACAGAGTCATGGCTTGATTTGGCAGGTAATCACTTTAAACCTGAGGTTGAGATTGAGGGCTTTAACATGTTCCATACAGATAGGAATAGGAAGAGAGGAGGAGGGGTTATTATTTATATTAAAGATAACCTCCAATGTTGTGTAAACACTACAATTAAATTAGATGATAACACAGAGTCATTATGGCTAAATGTAAAGGAAGGTAAAAACAAGCTTGTCATAGGATTATTATACAGACCACCAAATCTTAGTAAGGAAGCTTCAAATCTTCTGTGGCAGGAGATAGAACAGGCATGTAGAAGTAAGCATGTGTGTATAATGGGCGATTTTAATTACAGAAATATAAACTGGGAAGCTCTTGTGGGTGATCAGGAGGAGGCTGAGGAATTTTTTAATGTTGTCCAAGATAATTTTCTGAGGCAGATTATTAACGAACCCACTAGAGGTAATAATATACTGGATTTAGTTCTGACAAATAGGGAAGAAGTTATTAAGGATACTGAGATTGGAGGAAATTTGGGTAATAGTGACCATTGTGAAATTAGATTCAAGATGAAATGGAATGGTATTGATAGTAGCACGAACAATGTTAAAATTCCTGACTTTAGAAGAGCAAATTATAATGGGCTAAGGACTTACCTGGAGGCAGTTATACAGAAACCAGGCAATGAAATCAAATCAGGAATAGATTCAATGATATCAGTTAATGGAGACAATAATCACCAGGAGGAAGAGATTACAATTGAAGAGGAGTATGAAAGAATAATTGAGCAATTAATTACAGGTCAGATGATTAACATTCCATATAAGGAGATTAGGACTAAAAATAATGACCCAAAATGGATGACATAAAATTAAGCATTATATTCGCATTAAAAAGGGCATTTATAGGAAAATAAAAAATGGAGAGGATCACTTAAGGCAGAGATATAATGAACTAGCAAGAGATGTTAAAAAGTTAATTAGAGTAGCAAGGAGAAATTATGAAATTAAAGTGGCAAATAGGGCAAAGGAAGATCCTAAAAGTTTTTATCAATTATACAAAACTAAGGTTAGAGATAAAATAGGCACACTTATAGATTCCAATGGAGAATTAGTGAGTGATAGGGACTCAATGGCTGGAATGCTAAATGACTTTTTTCTCTCAGTATTTACACAGGAGGATACTCTAAATATACCTGAGGTGTCAATGATCTTTCGGGGTAATGATGAAGAGAAATTAAAGGATATCTTGATCACAAAGGAGATAGTGACAAAGGATATTGATAAAATCAAAAGTAGTAAAGCACCCGGTCCTGATGAGGTCTTTCCTAGAATTTTGAAAGAATGTAAGGATGTGTTAAGTGAGCCCCTAGCATGCATCTTTAGAAAATCATTGGAGAGTGGCATTGTGCCAGTGGCATGGAAGAAAGCCAATGAGATACCTATATTTAAGAAAGGGGATAAAACAAATATGTCTAATTACAGACCAGTAAGTTTGACATCAGTGGTAGGGAAAATGATGGAATCTATTATAGCAAGGAATATTAGAGATCACTTGGATAAGCATAAGTTGATAAAAGAATCACAGCATGTCTTTAGTAAGGGTAAATCCTGTCTCACTAATTTGTTGTCTTTTTATAGTAAGGTGTATGAAGCAGCAGATAATGATGAAAACTATGATATTTTATACTTGGACTTTAGTAAGGCTTTTGATCGAGTGCCACACTTATGGCTTCTGAGCAAAGTTAAAGCACACAGGATCGATGGCAGTATATTTAGGTGGATTCAGTCATGGCTTGGTGACAGACAGCAAAGAGTTAGTATAGATGGAGTTAAATCTGAGTGGGGGTGTGTTAGCAGTGGAGTTCCGCAAGGATCTGTTTTGGGTCCCTTGCTATTCTTAATTTATATTAATGATCTTGACATAGGTATAAGTAGTGACCTGAGTAAATTTGCTGATGATACTAAGCTAGGTAGGGCCATTAGGGCTGATGCTGATGCTGTTGTAATGCAGGAGGAATTGACCATTCTGTCCAATTGGGCCAAGAAATGGCAAATGAAGTTTAACATAGACAAATGTAGTGTACTTAGTATAGGTAGAAATAATCCATTAAATAGTTATAAATTAAATGGGAGAATTTTAGGGAGGACCGATTGTGAGAGGGACTTGGGTATTTTGGTAAGTTCAGACCTTCGTCCTAGAAAGCAATGCCTAAATGCTAAGAATAAAGCTAATAGGATATTGGGATTCGTTAGGAGGAGTGTAAGCAATAAGAGTGCTGAAGTCATTCTAAAACTGTATCTGGCGCTAGTTAGGCCTCATCTAGACTATGCAGTACAATTTTGGTCACCATATTATAGGAAGGATATTGATTTGCTTGAGTCTGTGCAGAGAAGGATGACAAAGATGATTGGTGGGCTAAGGAACTTACCTTATGGTGAAAGGCTCAGAAAACTAAATCTACATACATTGGAAAGGAGAAGAGTCAGAGGGAAATTGATTGAAGTCTTCAAATGGGTAAAAGGATATAATAAAGGGAATCTGGGTAGCAATGGGTTTAAGCTTGATAAGTATAGGTTTAGGAAGGAGATTGGGAGGAATTGGTTTACAAATCGTGTGGTAGATGAATGGAATAGGCTCACTAGACATGTGATAGAAGCCTCCTCTCTGGGTAGTTTTAAGAATAGATTAGATAAATATATGGATGAAGCTGCTAGATGGGACTGACTTTTTTTATGTAACTATGTATATATTTTTCTAAGGAGTGGGAAGATTATATTTTGCGGTTGCATGAATGGACATAATCCTCTGTATGCATTTTATGTATATTGTAGATTAGATCTGACGAACTCCTGTAAAGGGTGACAATGTTGATGACTTTTCTCTGGTAAGAAATCTTTTGTGTGTTGAATGGAACAGGAGCTGCCAAGTGTAGGCCATGAATGGTCTTTTGCAGTCTCCTTCTTTTCTTATGTTATGTTCTTATATAATATAACAGATAACAAAAGCCACAAGGGCCCCATCATAGGTCATCCGAGTCAAACGGCCTCTTTTTTAAGGCACCCAAACTCCCAAGAAAACTACATCCAGAGGATTGCATCCAGAAACAAGGGTATCACCAATCAAGGCTTGTCAAGAAAGAAATCATGCAGCTATAGATATATACAAACAATATTAATATATACAAAACTTAGGAACCATCACAACCTTCCCTCCCTCCCCATAAACTCAGCCAACCTACTCTTAAATAGATTTAAATTTGTACTACCTACTACCCTCCGCAGTAATTTGTTCCAGAAGTCTACCACTCTATTGGTGAAAAAATATTTTCTTAAATCCAACCTAACTCCAATCTAACTCAAAAAACTTGCTAACATCCAATTTATCTATCCCAGAAAAAATTTAAAGAGCTCAATCATATCCCCTCTCACACACCTCCTTTCGAATGAGAACATATTTAATAACCTCAGTCTATCTATATATTCAAGGTGCCTCAGGGAAGGAATAATCTTTGTTGCCCTCCGTTGCACTGACTCAAGAAGGTTAATATCATGTCTAAAATGTGGGGACCATGCCTGTATACAGTACTCTAGATGTGGCCTAACATAAGAGTTATAGAGTTTAAGAATAACCTCCTTACTTTTGTAACTGACATTTCTCTTAATGAAACCCAGCACTCTATTTGCCCTATTTCTTGCTTCAATACACTGCTTAGAAAACCTTAATGACTTATCTATTTACTACTCCTAGATCTTTCTCATCCTCTACTGAGCTCAGCCAATGCCCATCCATTTCATAGTTAAATTCTCTATTATCTTTTCCCATGTTAATAACTTTGCACTTATCAAGGTTGAAAGTCATTTGCCACTTATGTGCCCAGGATAATAATTTATTTAAATCCCCCTGCACTTCAAAATTATCAATATCTTTAACTACAGCTGCTAATTTGGTATCATCCGCAAAAATGGATACTTTATTATTAACTGCCTCCCCAAGATCGTTTATATAGATGACAAATAATAATGGACCGAGAACTGATCCCTGAGGAACCCCACTGATAACATCCCTCCACTCTGACTTTACACCATTTAGCACTACCCTTTGCTTCCTGTCTTTCAGCCACTCAGCTATCCTATTTGAAACACCCCACATACCCCAATCATTTTTAATTTATGAACTAGTCTCCTATGTGGTACCTTATCAAATGCTTTACTAAAATCTAAGTAAATTATATCTACATTCTCTCCCTTATCTACTTGATCTGTTACAAACTTTAAAGTGCAGGGTGACTTAAATAAGTTGTTAGCTTGGGCTCAGAAGTGGCAGATGACTTTTAACCTTAATAAATGCAAAGTTATTAACATGGGTAGAGATAATAGGGAATTTAGCTATGAGATGGATGGGTATTGGCTTAATTCAGTTGAAGATGAGAAGGACTTAGGAGTAGTAGTAGATAGGTCACTGAAATTTTCAAAGCAGTGTATTGAGGCAAAAAATAGAGCAAATAGGGTGCTAGGTTACATTAAAAGAAATGTTAGCTACAAGAGTAAGGAGGTCATCCTTAAACTATACAACTCTTATGTTAGGCCACATTTAGAGTACTGTATACAGGCATGGTCACCACATTTTAGACATGATATAAGCTTATAGACTGAGGGTATTAAATATGTTTTCATTTGAAAGGTGTGTGAGGGGAGATATGATTGAGCTTTTTAAAATCTTTTCTGGGATGGATAAATTGGATTTCAGCAAGTTATTTGAGTTAGAAGGTAGTAATAGAACTAAAGGCCACCACTTAAAGATTAAAAAACAGAGGCGCAGACTGGATGTTAGAATTTTCACTAACAGAGTGGTAGATTATTGGAATAGTTTGCCACCTGAGACTGTAGACAGCCCAAACTTGAATGTTTTCAAGTGCAGATTGGATGATTATATGGGGATGGAGGGTTAATTTCTTACTTTTTGGTATGGGGATATGTTTCTTGACTCATTCCTGTGGATGCAGTTTCTTTTTATTGTATATTTTGGGGGACTTTGATTTTGTTTTTGACAGACTCCTATGGAGGCTTTAAATTATATATTGTAGATACATGGTTGGACATAATCCTATGGATTGTTAAATTGTATATTGTATAAAGTGCTTAGGTTTAACTTCAGAGAGGGCAATAATGCTTGGCTTATCACTTAATGTATCAAGTAACGACCTTAATTCTAAAAACTTATCAAAAGTATATACATCCACATTTGTAAATATAATGCTAAATTTTCTATTTACATTATTTACATTCCCAGCACATGATGTACTCGAGTCAATTTCTAATGTGGCTGTGGTCTTTGATTTTCCACCTTGACGACCCTTCGGTTCCAAGGTGGACCTCTGACTACATGCTTCCCCTCTCCCATGCCTGTTAAGTTTTTTGCCTTCTTTAACAGTGCTTTGTCCATTTCTCTCACTCTTTAACCTCTCTAGCCTCCAGTACTGCTACTCTAGCAGTAATGTTGTTAAAATCTTTTTTTATCCATTTTGACTGTCTCTTGTATCTCCTTAACCTCTTCCTGCAGTTCATCTTGTTTCTCAATTAAGTCTACTTGTATCTTCTCCAGTTTCTCAATATGAGATTTTAATTTTGCACATCCTTTCTTACAGGAGACACAGTGCCATGTAAACTGGGATCATGCCTCTTCTTCCACCATAAACTTATAAATATCCTTAGGTATCCTCTCACATTTGGCATGATACCAAGTTACACAGATATCACATAAGAGTGCCATATCATTATCTCTTGGACCGAGGGACCTAAGCTCATTTTTTATCAACTTCACTGCCTTAAGTCTCAGAGGAAGGAGGTGTTGGGTATTGTTTTGCTAACTGTTAAGAGATCAGCTTGGTATGCATACAGTGAAACCATCCTCCAAACCCTCCTATGCTCTGAAGATCAGGCAGAGAGAACTGAAGGGGTGAAAAGAATCCAGACTATCAGGGAAGAAGGGGACCCAGATATTCAACTGGGAGACACCTTGTAAGGTTAGAAAGACACCAGACATTAATTGCAATGATACCAGGATTGGAGATCTGATCAATTCGTCAGAGGATGTCTCTGAGCCACCTATCACTTGCTCTTTAAATACTTCTGAATTGAAAAACTTCATTGACTCTCCTATGAAAGTACCTGACTGGCCTTGTCACACACAGAGCATTGAAAGGGTTCTAATAATGGTGACTGAGGCAAATAAAAATGACTACAAATGAGGATAATAAAAATATATTAAGTGAAAACAAAATAAAAACTCATTTCATTAATTTCTGACTTCAGACCCCCCCCCCTACCCCCCAACATTATAATTCGCAAAACGATTAAAGTTGCGGAAATGATTTGGTTAAATCATTCACTTCTATAAACGTTAGAACAATATTCAATAAACAATTATGATTATATACTGGGGGGCTGTGCCCCCCAGACTCCCCCCCCCAATTAAGTGAAACTCAGGATCATCGTAGGGGGGGGGGGGTACCCGCGCAGTGTTTAAATCCACCACGAGCAGTCCTCTTGAATTTACTTCCAAAACGTGAAACATATTGGACACGGACGAAGTAGTTAACGTCCCATCGTTCGCGCCGCCGATCTACATGTTTACCTTTTCCGAGACCATACAAGTGTTCATTTCTCAAGCTTATTTATTCCCATCAACCTTATAAGCCACAGAAACGAAACTATTTGCTATGAAATGAGGTAAATAACTATTCTAGGAACGATTCAAGATACAGCAGTGCATATGGGAGGAATATTACTCTAATACTATACAAGGAGCACTTAGCAAGACCGACGAAGTCCGTCCCCACGTACCAAAATTGCCGCTTGAAGGTCTTCACCGTGGCCTCCGAGATCTTTGAGTTGAGGTCTCTGTAGTTGTGGAGATCTTGGGAGAGAGAGACTTAGGAGCGTCTGCAGCCAAGGTAACCTCGAACCAGGCATGGGCGTAGATTAGGATAATGAACACACTCATCTCCTGGTGGCTACGCAGTTCCCTGAGCGTGAGTTCGAACTCGTCTTTGAACATCGTGATATTGAGCGTGTAGATCGCCTTCGCCATCCATCTCGCGTGGTGGTGAGCTCCTGGTTTGCGGAAGGTGGTGGGAACCTTCCCCTTGATGGCCTTTGCCGTTAGTTTCGCGAACTCTTTATAATCGTCTCTTGTCGTTTTGGCCTCCTTGGCAAGAGCCTCAAGGGTCGTCCTCTTCCAATCGTCATGGTCAGCCAACCGAGGGTCGTTGATGATCGTAGCATTGGCATGTACGAGAGTGGGCCACTTCTTGTGGAACCGTTTGAATAGTTAAACGTCTGGGTCGGACGTAGCGTTGCCGAAAGTGGCCACGAAGGCTGAGGCCAAGATGAGCTCCATAACGTGGTGGCGGCACGCCAAGTTCAACAACGGACGACCCAACTTCTGTTCGAGGAGTGTGCAACAGACAACATGGACGCCTGTGTTTGAAGCGGTGTTGTCGAAGCAGAGACCCCCTCCCCCAACTCTGTCTTCGAACGTCCAGTGTATGATGGTCTCCTTGCCTTTGCTGGCCATTGCTTCTCCGGTACCGGATGACAAGGCAGGGATAGCCAGGAGTGGGTCTCCTTCGAGGGACGGAGTGGTGACAACGATGGCCAAGCGATCGACATGACCTTAACTTTCTGATCCGAGCAAGAGTTTCCCGTCCCAATGAAGGATGAGAACCGCGTCGTGCTCCTATACTTGGTTTTGATAGCCCTTGACGGCGGAGTCTGCTGTCTCATTCCGCAACACTTTCCGGTGTCGGCGAAAGGACGAGGTGGGTTCCGCGAGGGGCAAATGACCCTGTCAGCCACTGCTGCAAGCTCCTTCGTGATTTTAAAACTTTTCGGAGAAGAAGCAGAAACAGCGGCCCTTCCCCGGGCAGGAGAGTTGGTGGCGAACGAAGAAATTGAGGAAGAAGCGGTGATGGAACTCCCACTCGCAAACTCAACCGTCTCTTCTCTCCCCAAAGTCTCCGCCAACTCCTTCTCCTTCCTCCTTCTCTCAGCAGCCAATCTCTCATGTTTCCTAGACTCTTTTGCCACGCTCTCCTTGTCAAGAGTACTCATGACCATTTTCCCCTGGCGCCTTTGGAAGTTCTTGTCCTCCTGGTTGAGGTGGATCATGGAGAAAGAAGTGGTAAGGGCTGCAATGTCGAACAGTGACGACAAGTGTCCCTGGAGGAAGGCGTCCGAGACTTTGTCCCCCTTGGATTGACGTTTTTTTTGCCTTCTTACGGACTTCGTACTTCCCGACGAGGGTTTTCAATTTTTTCATGATTTATCGCAGCGGGACAACAGGAATTTGGGCACGTTCCCAAACTTTGACGACTTCGTCGATGACAGCTTTTCTATTGTCCTTGCAGTTCGATCCATGACAGAAGAGTCGCCGCAGAACATCTCCCCCTGTTGGAAGGATAATCTGGCTGAGGGCTTCAAGGGGCTGTCCCAACAAACACAGCTCACTCTGTTTCCGAGTTGAACTCGCCATTTATACCTGAGGAGAAAACGAGGATGTTTTTAGCTTAGTTCTGGGTCTGATAGTATAAAGACAGAGCTATATGACAGCGAAAACTACGTCGGGGTATGCACAAAACGAGTTGACATCACCAAGAAGTATATCTAAAGGCATAGCACCCACAACACAGTGTATGGTAGGTACGCTAAGGGAAAGCAAAGCAAACTTTCGATCACTCGGTGCGACCCTTCAACATGCTTTGATTTGGACGAAACTCCGGATTTGGGAGTTTCTCATGAAGCCTCACAATAATTCACGAGTGCAGAAACAAAATGTTCACTTTGAAATTTTTACTATATATCCGTGACCAACCCTATTAATTTATTAGTGTGAGTTTGCTGACAGGGAACCTAAGTACGAACATTATATTTTACATCTTAATGCAGATAAGGCCCCAAAAGTGCTTGGAAAGTAGAGTGAGTGTGATTTTAACACCAAAGTGAGCCAAGTAATGAAAAAGATCAAATATTTGGAGGTCGATGACCCTTAACCTGTTCATCAATGATTTCACAAAATTTTGTGATCAGTGTTCAACAAGTATGAGGAAGATGATTAATTTGTTAGTGCTTCTTTACTCAAAAAACATATAATAACTTGGCCGCTAAGCTGGTCTGTATCTAGCAGGGCATATTCGAGCGATTGAAAAGTCATGGAAAAAATGGAAGTGGCAGTCACGAGAGGAGAGTATATGAGGAAACAGTGACAGATGAGAATCGTCATTTTGACAAGGAGAGAGGATATCTGTGGTCGGTGTATTCCTTGACATTGTGTCAGTGAGATGCTTGGTGTGTAACTACTAGAAGTCGTTCACAAATTGCGCAATGAAATCCAGCTGTCGAGACACCAGAAGAGGACAAGAAAACTTTGGAGAGAGGAATACCAAGGTGAGAGCCTTGTGACTAGAGAAAAGTGTTACAATAACCTCTCTATGGTAAAAAATAAATTTTTACTGTTGAGCAGGAAGCAAAAGGCTCTTTTTGCAAACAGACATTTTTGTGAGAGCTGAGTCACCAGTTCCGAGAATAAAGGTAACGGAACCCACATTCTTTGCTGATGTTATTTTAACGTACCGCCCACACCCGTCGCGCATACATCAACCAATATAAAAAAATGGGGCGTTCTGCAATGGATGCCTTAATTCTGTAGCTGAGCAAATAGCATGTTTGGCCTCCTGAAAGGCACACGCAGCACATTGCAGCCAATTCAATCTGGATTGGGTGCGTTAGTGAGCACACTTCAGGAAGTCATTTAAGGAGGTTAAAGTATAGCAATGCCTCTAGGCATTCCTATAATAAAAACCTCCTGGGAAACTTAAATATATATATATATATATATATATATATATATATATATATATATATATATATATATATATATATATATATATATATATATATATATATATATATATATATCAATTATTATGTAAAATTCATATCATGCAATACTTTAACTTTGTCAATTTAATCGTTCAATTATTTTACTTAACTTTTGTAAATTAAATCACATTTTATGTACAACTTAATAATTAATTAATTCATTTATTTTACTTGTCAATTCATTTAACGAACTACTCTTTCAAACATCATCTCTTAAAATTTCACAAACAAACAAACAAACATACGCTTTCAGCTCGACCAAATAGCACACTATTATTTCCCAGTCAACTCTCAACATTCTTCGTATAAAAGTCGGTAATCATTCCTTCTAAAATTAGTCATTTACCTCCAAACAAATCATGCTTAGTTAATTCCACTTTGCAAACGACCATACGAGAGTAGGTCCTAATTATATTTACTTATCATATTGCAGCCCCTAATTCACAGCCCATCATAGTCACCATATTATTCCACCATATTATTTCATATTTATTTCACATACTTCAATTCTCTTCGCATCTTGTTACTGTAAATCATATTTTACAATATCTTACATTGTATACCTAATCCAACTTATCTCATTGTACATTCGTTGATTCTATGAATATATTTATATTTGGTTAGTTGTTTTTCTTAAAACCCAGTTCATTATTTCAAAATTTATTTCGCTTTCGTCTTAGGCCTAAAAACTATTAGGCGACAACTTCGATCAAACAAATTTATGGTTATGGTTTTCGAAACGCTATTTAGGCTGGTTTATTAACAGAAAATAAATCGCATGAATAACCATATACTATAAAAGTGCAGGCCGCATTTTTTACATGATGCCTGTAAATATGAATAGACCTAAGAATTCCCCCCCATCCACCGAGAGATTTATATTTGGTGGGTGCAGGAAACTTTCATATGGCTGCAACTCTGTCAGGCAAAAGCCGTCTTATTCGTGCCGACGGCCGTCTGATTCGTGCTGACTTAATAATGGTTTAGAAGATTCTAAATGGTCATTTCACCCAATTGGCTGACCTATTCAACTGCAGAGGTCTTGATCGAACTAGAGGTCATAGTAAAAAAATCTTTGTCCCTCCTCACAATACTAATGTCAGAGCTTGCTTCTTCTCACTTGAAACTATCAATTTATGGAACTCTTTGCCTGAAGAGGTTGTTTATGCGAGTTCTGTGCAGATCTTTAAGCACAAACTTGAAACTTTTCTGGGTCCATTATTTTTTTAGTTTTGTTATTTCTATCTTTCTATTGGTAGTCTATCTGCATCTGAAATTAGCCAACCTATGGTTAAATTACTTGTAATCCATTCTGTTATCCTGTTGGACGATGCAGCGGAGACTGATGAGGGGAGAATACCCTCATCAAGGTAAAGATGCCTGCGTTGGTTAAGAGTTATACCCAAAATTTGAGCCAGTCTTCACCTAATTGACATATATGTGGTGCTAACTTTAAACTGTAGCCAGTCAAATGCTTGCTTTAGGTGTATGAGGTGTATTTCGTGGTCTGGAGAGAAGACCAATATATCGTTAAAAAAACAAAAACGAATGTAAGATCTATCAGAACTTTGTAAAGATGACATCAAACCAAAGGGTATGTAAAGAAAAATGTACCAGCCAAACTGCGTGGTTACACACGTTTTTGCCACATTTGCCTTTTCACCGGAATTCAATGTAAGGCTTTTTGTAGATTGAATTTGTAAAATACGTGCACACCTATTTGAGCCGAAAATTCAAGACGAATGGAATTGGATAACTATTAGCCTTAGTGACTCTACTTAAGGCAATAAAATCGCACACTGGTCTATAGGACCCATCCGTCTTTGAAACTAGATGTAATGAGGATGCCCACATAGATCGCGATTTTCGAATTATGCCTTCCTTTTGCATTCTGGAGAACTGCTACTTCGTGGTTTGGAGTATACATTGAGGAGAGCGGCGCGGACATGCATAGAGAGGATCGTCCGTTGTGTATATATAATGTTGGGTAGAGTGCTTGACTAGTTGCCTACACAACCGGGATGAGGTTAAGTCTGAGAAGGATGTGAGTAATGCAATGTATTTAATATGTATTGTTGAATGAACGGCTGAAACCAGCTTGAGACATGAGTTGGCCTGAAGGTGATGCGATTGGGCTGTTTTTCTAGAATGACACAGTGAGACAGGAGCGTTCTTCTGAATATGGGGCAACCAACGAAGTCTTACTTGCTCCTGGTTGCCTACCGCTGACGCCTAGGGTTGCTAAAAAATAGAACGATGCAGCAGAATTTTGGTAGGAAGGGCAGGAAATTAGGAATAGGAAGCGGATTAAAAATTACATTATCATTCGGGATTTCTGGATCAGTAAAATAACAGTAGAATGAAAAGCTGCATGTGACTGTTTCGGGTGAACCAGGCCTATGCATACTGGTTTTAGGCGATCAAAGAAACCTGTTTGGTGCCACGCTTAAAGATAAAGAACTTCGACCTCCCACAGATGACGAGAAATGGCCCGTCGTGCGCAGTGACAATGATAAGAGTGCCGAGTCTCAACGGACAAAATTTGAGAATAATTTTCCTATTACTTTGACACAAAGGGTTTCTGATTAGCTGGCGCTCTAGGTATCCAAAGGTGAATCATGGTCATAGCCCGTACCAAGTCATGTACACATGTGGGTAGAAAGAAAGAATGAAAAAAGTAAAAATTGGTCAGAAGAATAAAAAAAATGACGGAAAGACGAAGGTGCCTACTTCCTACTATTTCAGCAGAAAGGCAAGACAAAGCCTCTTACAAGGATGAAGAATCTCGCGCAGAATGAGAGGTAGTTTGTCCACCCACGTAATATGGGATCCGTGGACCGTAGACTAGCCTTGATCTGTCTGTGGAACCGTTCGCTGACTCTGTTTCTCTGAGGGTGGTAGCTCCTGATACGGATGCGACAATAACTTATAACTAACATAAGTTATTGTAATTGATGCGTTTAGTAATAAGAGTCGAAGGGGCACCAAATCAAGAAACTCAACCAGAGTTACAGGCTCGAATAATGGTCAACGCTCTATCTTCTAGCTATCAAGCTTTCCGATTGATCATAATAATGTTAATGCAACCAGGGAAATAAGGTACAGGACTAACTCGATTGACGTGGATAACGTAAAAACGTGAGGAATACTAAAACGAGGCTGGCTGAGTGATGGTTTGGCGGTGGATCTTACACGTAGATAAGACAAGCATGAGTCCATTTGGCCATGTTGGCGTTAATACCTAGGATTTACCTGAAAACATACCGATGGTAAGCAAGAGAAAAGAGGATGAAGACAGCCAAAGAAAATCCACCAGGATACTCTCAGCAAGGCTGTATTGCAATTCCACTTTTAGAACGACGAGCTGAGAACAGTTATACAATGTTTGCGTTTCTACGTCCTTTTCTTGGGCTAGGACTAGAGTCACATGATCAACGGATGAGATGCGAGTGAATTGCATGCCGAGCTCGACGAAATGCAATAGAGGTCGTTGACGTTTAAAAAACAAGAACAACGAATGTCCTGTATAAGCTGAAAAATCAAATCCAAATGACGAGCATAAATTGCAAAGTGAACAGAAAAAACACTACAAGTGTAAATGACACGAAACAATTGCTTGTTGCATGTGAAAATTGTAAATTCACTTCAAGGAATTGTCAACAGAACGAACTATACCTCTTTTATGTAACTTGAAAGAGAGCGAGAGAAGAAACCAAGAGATTTCCACCTGTTATAGAATCGCTCTACCTGAGTTGAGGAAACTCCTGCGGCAATAGCTTCATAGGTGAAATTAAAAGCTTCGCACGCTTTAGGAGACAATAGAGAAAAGAATGGTTCGTAGATCTTGACAGTAGTGTTCAAAGGCTGCATGTCCGATGCACAAACAAAAAAGAAGTTTCGGTAGAAATTTACCACCCCCACAAAAACAATGTTATTGCATTAACGACTAAGGTCGAAGAAAATATCGTATCTCATTTTATCCTGAAGAGGGCGAATTTCGTGAGGATAAACAAGATGTATGAGGAAAGAAAGTGCGCAAAACCCAAGAGACACTTCGAACTGGTGAGTACGATACCATGTTTTTCCAGCCGAAAGGTGACCTTGAAGATGAGAAAGATGTTCTTTGAGGGACGAACCTATCAAAGCAGGTAGTCAATATAGTAAAACACAACCGAAGACGTCTCAGCACCTGATCTATGATCCATTAGAAAGTCAATTCGAACGAGCCAAAGAAAGTGGTGATCGCAATCTTTGGGACGTATTCGGGATCACCAGATAGAGTTTAAAACTTAAACAAGATATAGGCAAGAGAAGAAAGAAAACACGAAGAGATACGAAGCTAAATTGGATAGGTATGCCAAGGGATATCTATATCTGATAGTACGAGTATTCAAATCCCTGTAATTGCCCACAGTCCTAAGGTCACCAGGTTAGACTTCGGCACTCCGTAGAGCGGAGAGGCCCATGGAGACGTTGATGGACGGTCAATGCTAGCCTCTAGCAAAAATTCGTAACTTCTTACACCTTGCAGAAAGTCTATCTGGTGCTAGAAGTCTAAGACGAGCGAAGACACGACTCCTTGTGGTCTACGCCCAATGAATACACTTTTATCTTTCTTTCTTTACAGCGTGGAAGGGAAAGGGCAGAAAATTCGTGCAGAAGATCCTGAAAGTGGGGTTCCGCTTAAGATAGACGGATAGCAAAGAGAGTATTTTGAGAAGGGAAGTATGAACGACAGGCAGTAATAGAGGTAGTGCGGACGACAAGATTGCGATTCTGAGGGTCAACCAAGAAGTCATGGTCAGAAAGAAAATCGAGGCCCAAAATAGCAATCTACCTCGGCTATAACGAATGTCCATCGAAAACAGGACGAATACCGAGAGAAACTTGAAGGTTACGCTACCGTAGGCCTTAATGTCACAATAATTAGCCGTCCGAAGAACTAAATCCAATGTAGGGCAAGCTTTGTCACAATGAGAGACTGGAAGAACGCCACACTCAGCGCCAGTGTCTGACATGAATGAAAAGCCAGAAAGTGCGTCATATATATGAAAAGGTGGACCAACCTAATAGCGAGACTAGATGGCAGATGTGGTCGAACAATAAACCACTTGCATTTAAAGTTTAACTGGGAAGATTGAGTAGATGATGATGAAGAGTGTGACGAAAAGGTCAATGATGGCGGAGAAGAGGCAGAATGAAAATACTAGCATGGTTGTTTACATTTTATTGCCTTATTGCCGCATTCGTAATGGTACTAACACAGATGTGACCATTGATATTGGTAATAAGGGTGATTCCAGCCAGAAAAGAAACAAGGTCTGCAGACTAAAAAAGTCACTTATTCTGATTTATGACCGTATGACCTTCGAAACTTTCAATAATTCCCAGACTAACCTTGGGGGGATATTGGCGATTCTATCATTCGAAAGAGAATGTAAAACAACATAAGGGTTTCAAATTTCGAAAGAACCTAGCCTAAAATAGAATAGCTTGGCTGTGCCGGGCCTAACCTAACCTAGCTTAGTATAATCTAGCTAGCCTAGTATAACCCAGCATAGTATAGCCTACTTTATCCTACCCTAACTTAGTATAGCCTAGCCTATCGTATCCTAGTATAGTCTAGCCTCTAGCCTAGCTTAGTAGGCCCTAGTCTAACCTAGCATATTATAGTATAACTTATCCTAGCCTAGTATAGCCTTGCCTAACATAGCATTTCCAAGTGTAACCTAGCTTACTATAGCCTAGACTAGCGTAACCAGAAGGTTTGGCTTAGCATTGCATGTCAGAGCCTAGCCTAGCGTCTCCTAGAGTACCCTAGCCCAGTGTAGCCAAGCTAGAATAGGCTACTGTAGACTAGCCAATATATCCTTGTATACTTTATATATATATATATATATATATATATATATATATATATATATATATATATATATATATATATATATATATATATATATATATATATATATATATATATATTCGTGGAAAACTCACAAAGTATCGTGTGAGTAAGCAATAAATGCAACAAAGCCTACAGGGAAAATCAATACGAGGATTCCAAGTACTTTCGAACTTTAGTTCCAGTTCTTTATCAAGGAATAACAAAAGTATTGATTTTGTCTTCGCTGGTGATGGTGCTTTTTGTGGGTGGGTTTTGACGGATGCGGATGACCTTTGATAGGCCCTTGTGACTTTTGTCATCCGTGAAATTATGTTGTTATGTTATGTTATGTTATATTATGTTGTTATGTGGAGGGAACGCTCACAAAAAAAAAAACAATCAACAACATAAATTAATATGAAATGGAAACATTAGGAAGAGCGAAGAGTGACTGAAAAAGGGAAAATAAATACAAACTAAGATCATTAAATCAGGTAAATTCAAAAGACTAAAGGTTGACAAGAGGATTAAAATAACGCCTAAGCAATTAGGGAGGGAGAAAAGCTGCGCGAGAGATTAACATCAGAGGTCAGAATTGAAAAACCAAGGTAGAATAAGTACAAATGTTCTAAAGACTTGACTCAAACGAAAACAAATACACAGACATAAACATACCGCTACATAGATGCACACAAAAATTAAATATTTTATTAAGATTAATAGAAATATTTAGTCTCAAATAAAAAGTTTCGACAGTGCATTGTGAATATAATTTTAAAAAATAACCATCGAGTATATATAATGCAGGACTTAAATATGAAATATGGGAATTTAATAATAGAGGTCGATTCAATAACGATACAATTAGTCAGGAACGCCGCTTCCTCTATTGGTAATGTAAATTAAAAAATGTATCGATTGCTCTAAATATTACTTTGGCCATTCAGGTAAATGTTTAAAAAAGCAAATTTCTCAGCATAAATATAATGTCCGTCGTGGCGAAGAAAGCAGCTCATTTTATGGTCATATGTCATATCCTAATCACAATATTGATTGGAATTCTGCTAAAATCATGTCATAATAACGATACAATTTCCCGAAATATCATTGAAGCAACCTTTATTAGTAAATTCCTAACTTTTAATTTAAGTCCTGGTTTATATAAACTTGATGGTTATTTTAAAAATTATATTCACAATGTACTGTCGAAACTTTTAATTTGAGAATAAATATTTATATTAATCTTAATAAACAATTTAATTTTATTTTGTGTGCATCTATGTAGGCTTGTGTTTCTGTCTGCATTTATTTCCATTCGAGTCAAGTCTTTAGAACATTTGTACTTATTTTACCTTGGTTTTTAGATCCTGACATCTGAGGTTAATCCCTCGTTAAGATTCCCCCCCCCCCTTAATTGCCTAGGCGGTATTTTAATCCTCTTGTCAACCGTTAGTCTTTTGAATTTACCTGATTTAATGATCTTATTTTGTATTTATCTTCTCTCCTCCTAAGGTTTCCATTTCATGTTAATTCACCTTCTTGGTTGTTTTTTTCCTTTTTTGTGGGCGTTCCCTCTTCTCTGTATCATCCTTATAAATATCACAATTTTCAATACTTCTGTTATTCCTTGAAAAAGAACTCGAAATAAAGTTCGAAAGTACTTGGAATCCTCGTATTAATTTTCCCTGTGGAGTTTGTTGCATATATATATATATATATATATATATGGTGTTTGAAAACTAATGGTACATATTTTGACCGAGGTATAAAAACCCCAAAGAACTACTTTTTCAAGAATAAGTAAATGTCCCAAAATCGATCGTTTTCGAGATATCGTATCGTAAAGTTGAGTATGGTATAATTAACTCTGGTGAGGGCAGTCCCTAGAGTAGTAGGTGAGGGAAACACATTTGAGTACATACTTTATTATGGAATTGGAATTACAATAGGTGTTCGAAATGTCCTCCCTGTACGTCAATGCAGGTCTGGTACCTACGCAAAAGTGTTGTCCGAACACGATCAAACACTCGTGGATTATCCGCAATGAGTCCTGCAGTCTCCACTGTGGTTTCATAAATTAAACTCTTCATGTGGCTCCACAGGTAGAAGTCCAAAGGTGTCATATCTGCAGACTTCGATGGACATGGCACTGGCCCAAAGCGTCCTATCCATCTGTTCGGAAAAGTACAGTCTAGATATTGTCGCACATTCCTTGAGCCATGCGCTGGAGCGCCGTCATGTTGAAACCACATTTGACGTAGAATACCCAAAGGCACATCGTCCAGAAGGTCAGGCAATACCTCCCGTAGAAATACTGCATAGTAATCTCCTGTTAAATGCGTGGGAAGCAGATAGGGCCTAACCAAATTGGTACCAATGATACCAGCCCACACATAAACACTGAACCGGTGTTAGTAGTGGCTCTGATGCACAGCGTGATGGTTTTCATTCTGCCACACGTGTAAGTTGTGTGTGTGTTAAACACACCACCGCGCGTGAAAGTAGCTTCATCAGTGAAGAGCACATACTTTGTAAACTCATTATCTTCAATGGTCTTATTCATGAGCCAACGTGCAAACCCTTCACGAGTTAAAGTAGGCTGGAAGGAGCTCTTGCACTCTCTGGAAATGATACGGGTAGAGGCCGTTATTAAGGAGTGTTTGCCATACTATTGAGTGATGACACATTTCAAGGGCATTTGCCGCGGCCTGAGTGTTTTTACGTGGGTTTGTATTAAAATGATGTAGTATCCGCTCTTCGTTCTCAGCGCTAACTCGCCCATGACGACCACCCACTTCTCTTTTGTTTACCTGAAAACTGCCAGTGTCTCGCAGCCGTTGACACGCCCTGGTCAAAACACGATGATCAGGCAAATGGCGGTTGGGAAAACGCTCTGCATACAATCGAGCAGCCAATCTAGCATTGCCATTCGCCGAACCATATGCCATGTGCATATCTGCCATTTCAGAATTTGTTAAGCGATTCATATTTTCGGAGCTATTTTACAATGTTTCCAGATAGCAGATGACCATTAAAGTAAACAACTGTTGCCATATTTGCGGATCTAGGATAATGCCGAAAGTAAGAAATATATCTAAAGACCTCCAATCTTTACGATTCGATATCTCGAAAACGATGGATCTTGGACTTTTACTTATTCTTGTAAAAGTTTATATATATATATATATATATATATATATATATATATATATATATATATATATATATATATATATATATATATATATATATATATATATATATATATATTCTCCTAACGGAGATTTTCATGCTTGGGATCCCCGAACACATTAGGTCCCTAATCGTGATTGGTGAGCACAAGAGCGTGGATGAAATCGCCAAAGCAGCAGAGATAATATATCTCAATCCTTACGTAAACTGGGGGACTATCCCACAATGTCCCTTTCCTCCTTCTAATCCATCTATTTCGCAGGTTAGGTTACCAACGACGCCTTATGGCAATAGGCTAGACCCGTGTAACGCCTCATTTTCACATTCATCATCGGCCTTGGCTGCCGCTTTGGAGAGGATAGAAGGAGAGCTGTAAAAACTAAAAATCCAACTTGGGATCGAGCGATTGAACGGTCACAAGGGCGGACGGAGCGTCAGGCGCCGTTTGTCTTCTCGAAGACGAAACCAACGAGGGCATTCCAGCACAAGAGGTGAGGCACAGCATTTCCCTGCTCATTCTTTCGCCTATCCCCCTACTCCTAAATTCTCTCACTCTCAAACTAAGAGTATATGTTGGTACCATGAGAAATATGGTAGCGAAGCTGTACACTGTACACAGCCTTGCCAAAACTACCTATCATCCTATTCTCATTCTCAATCAAATGCTCGCTCTTCACAAATTCGTCCTTCTAATTATAATGTTAATTTCATCCAACCAACTAATTGGTGCTGGTACCACAACGAATATGGTGCACAAACCGTAAAATGTATACAGCCCTAGACATATTTCCAACCAGTACCTCCTCAACTAACGCTATTTCACCTCAACAATCTATTCACTCTCCTCAAACTAATGCTCCAACTCACTCTTCTCACTCTAATTCAAATTCTTCGACTAATATAAATAAAAAACTGCAAGTGATCAATAGGTTTATCGCCTCTGCCGTTCCTTCATCTCAGGTCGATATCCCATTTTTCCATTTATGACCCACTCTCTAGTTTCTCATATTTAGTGCCTGCTACAGGAATTTCCTGCAATTAGCATACCATACTCTAAAGACAAGCCTATTAAACACAGTATGGTTCACCGGATAGAGACGGATGGAGGGCCTGTATTTTCCCGCCCTTGTCGATTAGCACCAGATAAACTCGCCTTAAAGAAGCAGGAGCTCACCTTCATGGTGGAAGCTAGCATAGCTAGCCCCTCTACTTCTCATTGAGTCTCTCCGCTTGATATTGTACCCGAATCTATCCCTGGTGAGTACATAGCTGTAGGTGATTACAGGCGGCTCAATACCTGTACTATCCCCGATAGATATCCTCTGCCCTATATGTCCTATTTCAATTCTGCTCTTTTCGGTTGTTAGATCTTTTCTCGACTCGATCTGGTTCGTGCTTTTAACCGGATCCCTATTCATCAAGATGATATCTCAAAGATGGCTATCACGACGCCATTTAGTTCCTTCGCCAATAACAGGATGCCTTATGGTCTTCATAACAGTAGTCAGACCTTCCAACGTTTTATAGATCAGGTTCTGAGACGTCTGCCTTTCGTCTTCTGCTACATAGACGATCTCCTGATAGCATCTCCGTCTATAGAGGAGCATCTGTCTCACCTTCGTCAGGTTTTCGCTCGACTTGAAGAGTACCGTATCGTACTCAACACTTCCAAGTGTCTTTTTGGTGTCCCCCAACTCTCTTTCTTGGGTCACCATGTCTCGAGTACAGGGATTAGCCCACTCAAAGATAGGGTTACCGTGATATGCAACTTTTCTCGGCCCACATCACGCAAGCAACTTAGCCGTTTGTGCGGCATAGCTAATTTCTACCACAGATTCCTACCTAATTACGCCAAGGTCATGCAACCTATCAACTCTGCTCAGCAAGACCACAAAGAACTCTGCTCTTGAATAGTCTGCTGAAGCCTGCGATTCGTTTTCTCGCACCAAAGATGATATTGCCTTCGCTGTGAAATTGGCTCATCTTTCCCAGGAGCACCCATCAGCGTGGCCTCAGATGCATCCTCAACCCAGGTAGGTGCAACATTGCAGCGGAAAGTTGGTGACCAATGGCAACCTCTTGATTTCTTCTCTCACTCTCTTTCAGACTGTCAAAAGAGGTATAGTACGTTCTCTCGAGAGCTCTTCGGAATATACCTTGCAATCCGTCACTTGTGATGATACTTGGAAGGACGTGACTTTACCATTTTTACAGACCATAAACCTTTGGTGGGTGCTTGTTCTTCTCGTAGTATGTACTTCGTCAGTACACACTGCAGTTGACACTCGTCATATTAACTTCATCCTGCAGTTGGCGAACGATATTCGCTACGTTCCTGGTTCTTCAAACGTCGTACCAGACGCGCTCTCTCACATTTCAGCGATTTCGGGCACGCAACTCTCCCACTTTGCACCCATCGATTATGCGGCAATAGCGCTTACCCAGGAACAAGATGAACACACGCAAACGCTGCGTAACTCTTCTCAACTCGTCGTTCGTGAGATCGATTTGCAGGACAGTCCTACCAGGCGCATCCTGGTTGAATACTCATTACCTGACTGTCCTCGTGCTCTCATTCCTCTTGCTTACCGTCGGCACATTTTAGACCAAATTCACGGTCTCTCTCATCCTGCCGTCAATGCCACATGAAAGCTCGTTGCCCAACGCTTCGTTTGGCTAGGTATGCTAAGTATGAATGCCGACGTGGCAAATGGACTCATTCATGCCTGCCATGACAGCGCGCCAAAGTCCATCGCCACATAAAGGCTCCTCTGGTCTCGTTTCCTCTTCATTCGTCGCGTTTTGACGCCGTTCACGTCGATCTAGTAGGTCCTCTTACTTACTCTCGTGGTTGCAATTCTCTTTTCGCCATGATCGATCGTTTTACTCGTTGGCCAGATGCAGTTCCTATCTCGGACATCAGAGCTCCCGCAGTCACTCGAGCCTTCGTCTCAATATGGGCTGCTCGTTTTTGTGTTCCCTCAACGATCATGACTGCTTGTGGCAGCCAATTTGAATCACACCAATGAAGTGCACTCCTGGCAGTGCTTGGATCCCATCGTTTACGTACCATTAGCTACAACCCCCAAAGCAACGCCAAAGTGGAACGATTGGACAGGACCCTCAAGCCAAGCTTACGCTCCACCGATCCAAACATCACTTGGGTAGACAAGCTACTCTTTGTTCTCCTAGGTATTGGTTCATCCTTGAAAGAGGGCTTACCTGACCTGCGCGGAACTCGTCTACGGTACTCAACTTCGTCTTCCTGGTCAATTCTTTTCTTCTTCCGACCAGCCTCTACTTCCTCACCTTAATCCTGCTTCTTATGTACACGATTTTGTACGGGTAATGGCTGAGGTTAAGCCTACCGCCCCTAGAGTGCCTGCTAATCAGAGACCTTCCGTGCCGAAAGAGATGTCAACTTGTTCCCATTTTTTATCAGTAGCAATTTTACTCGCTCCCCATTACAACCAGTTTATTATGGACGAAACTCTATGGACTTCCCTTTGGCGCCAAGCAGGATAATGTTTCTCTGGATTGCTTGAAACCTGCCTTTATTGATGCTGTTCATTCTGAGCAGTCCTCATTTTCCTCTTCTACTATCTCTAATAATGGTCCAGTGATTCCTATACCTCACCATCATCTAACATCAAACCCAATCTCCTCTACCTCGCCCATATCTCCATCTCCTTCCCAATTGCTGACGCATCATCTTTTATTGCAGGAAACCTCGTCGTCAGAGCTGCCCAGTCAGGAGACTATCCCTCCACCTCTGGTCATCCCACAACCAGCAAACCAGGCACAGAGCGTCATGCTATCGCTAGACGCCAGCTCGGAGAGGTTGTAGATAAAGGGGAGTAGGAAAAGGGGCAAAGAAAAAATAATAGCGGTGGCGAGTTGCGAACAGCTTCCCGCGTCACTGGACCACTGTTAGTCAGCGGCGAATCCACTCCGCCATCCTGAGGCCCTCAAAAGACTCATTCAAACGAAGCTTTTAAGCCGCTCGCCTGCACTTCTTGTACGCTATACAACCCCCTTCCTAGAAGAGGAGCGTATTTTGAAGAAATGAAGAGAGCCCGTTTGGAAATGTTATCCAAGGGCTAACGCTCCCCTTCCCGGGTCTGGGCACCATTGTAGATAGAGAGGAGTAGGAAAAGGGGCAAAGAAAAAATAATAGCGTAGACGAGTTGCGAACAGCTTCCCGCGTCGTTGGACCACTATTAGCCAGCAGCGAATCCACTCCGCCATTCTGAGTCTCAAAAAAGACTCATTCAAACGAAGCTTTTAAGCCGCTCGCATGCACTTCTCGTACGCTATAAGGTCACCCAAATGGATCACCATCAATCCGTCCACTCTTGCTAGTCACAGTGCCTCGCCCGCATTTAGTGCCATTGCGAACAATCATAGCGTGCCCACCGGCGGACTCGCACGGCCAGGTCGCATTGTCAGAAACCTCTAAGATATCTGGATTAGCGTAATTTTTTTTGTAACGAGATAGGTAACTCTCTTGGGGGAGAGGTATTGTAGCAGCTGACATCTTTGCAAGCTCCTACAAAGTTCGTCAAGAAGCAGTTGACAATTTTCCGTCTGAGAAAATAAACATCTCGCCCCCAAATCCATTTTTTTACGACCTTTGATAGCAATACGGTTACCTCAAAATCAAAGTTCGAGTCCTACCAACCACGAACCAATCAAAATCTTTGTACAACCCAATTCGAAATTAACCAATCAACATAGACTTTCCCGTTTCCTGAGTCATGGGCGCATTTTAACGTACACTTTTATTTCATCAGCAGTCGATCAAGGCCAGTAAAAATGAGCTCCCTAATCATGAGTGTATACAAAGGTCTAAAAATATTCAAAGTGTATTTCCTTCCTTTGAATTCCAGTTCCCCTGATATTATAACTTCAAAAACGTCGTGGCTGTACTATATTAAATTTTATATAATTCATCCATATATATATATATATATATTATTTCATTAAAATACACATTATGTTCATTGGCCATAATATCCAATTAAACAACCGTATTATCCAATTCAATAATTAAGCAATATTCCTTATTTATTAGTTCAATAAAGCTTGTTAAATTTATGCGTCCTACTTTTGAAACCTTCCCGGCTCAATTACTTATCCTCTGTCACGTTTTCTCTGTCAACGCATTTTTCTTGAAATTCATAGAGCAAGGTTTAATGGCCGCTATCTAGGCAAGTTTGTCATTAAACCAATAATTACAAAAGCTGTAGTATCCACCACTAAATGGATTAATTAAAAGAAAAAAAAATTAAGGGCCCATCTGGCAACTGCCTACTTGGGTATAAGTCGCAGTAGTCACCACAGCCTAGTACTAGGCTATATTAAAAAAAAAACAAATAACAGAAAACACATAATATGTAAATTACAGATAAGCAAAATAAAAAAGGACAAAGGCTAAATAAAATAACAACAAAAATACAAACCAAAAAAGTAGGAAGGAAGTGCGCTCCGGCGTTGGCGTATGCCCGCCTCCCCACGGCGCAGGAACATGGACTTTAAAAAAAAACATATAAAGTGGAGGAGGCCAGCCTCCTCCAAAAGGTTGTATAGTCCACAAGTTTGTGTGCACGAACTCATCCCAAGTACAAGGGACAAGCTATAGGGACCCTGCTCGTCCCGGTACTGGGATGGGCAACGTGCGCGATAATCACCAAGACTGCGACATTCAGCAAGAATGTGCTAAACAGTCTGGAGGACAACGCAATCATCGCAATAAGGCGCAGGCGAGCGCTCCATAAAATGTCGGCGCGTTCCGCGAGCGTGTCCAATTCAGAATCGACAGGTAGCAACCTGAAACCGTCGCTGCATTGGGGTTAGGTGCAGGAACAGTCGCGGCGCAATGACACGAAACTTTAAGTTCCCCTCGACCATCTCCCATCTTATTTGCCAAGTAGCCCGGAGGGCACCCCATATTCCTGCCATGTATTCGCTATAAATCACATCCGGTCTCCGAGCCAGGCACGTCGCGTTATCTCCCGTACCGAGTGGTGTATTGCAACCATCTCGGCAGAGAAGACAGACGCAGCGCCTGGCAGAGCCCTGCTGACTTTAAACAGAGGTGACACGGCATGGAAAGCGAACCCCTTTTGGTAATTGGAGCCATCCATATACACTGACACGCTTCAAGCGTTACACGAAGTGTGCTCCAAAAGGTTGGACGCAATACTCACGGCGCTGTGCAAGCTTTGGGAGCAGAGGTGTAGCGGCAATTAGTCAAAGGTGGTACCCACCAGGGCAGAACCAGGGGCTCCACTAGCCACATAGCTATACCGAGCTTTTGAATAAGTTTCCTAGCCCTAAAACCAAAGGACTTATGGTATGACTGGCTTCTCTCGGCGTCATCGGCATCGTCGAGATCAGCTGCGGATGAATTGAGAGATATTGGCGACTGAGAGAGGCGCCGGGCTCACGCGTTTAAGTGAATAATGTACTGTGCACGGCGCATAGCAATTGGCATCTCCCCAGGATCGACAAGTAGGCTCTAATTGGGGGACGTGCGGAAGGCACTGGTCGCCAGGCGAAAGCCGGTGTGGTGGATAGAGTCCACCTTCCGCAATTCACGCACGGTGCGGAAGCATAAAACTCGCATTCGTAGTCGAGCTTCGAACGAACAAAGGATCGATAAAAAAGATGGCAGTAGACCTATCAGTGGCTCAGGCGTCACGTAGGGACGAATATTCATGGTGCGGCTACGAGAGGCAGTTAGACTACGAATATGAGCCTACCATGTGAGATGTCGTTCAAATTCAAAACCAAGAAAACGGTGCGAGTCCACCACACCGAGGCGAACCACACTTAGAAAAATTCTGGGTCAGGGTGGAGCCGTAGATGGCGGTTGAAGTGCACCCTCTTAGTGTTAGGCAAGGAAAACCGAAGTCTGTGCGTTTCAGCATACCGAGAGATATGGTTGAATGCCTGTTGGATTCAACAGTCCAGAGTTTGCATCTGGGCCGAGCGAACAGAGATCGAAAGGTCGCCCACCTAGAGCGTAGCGAGAACATCATCCGGCATCAGCGATGTAATGTCATTGATGTTCAGGGCAAAGAGTGTGACAGTGAAGACTCTTCACTGCGGAACCTCCTCTTCCTGCTCTATTAGGCCGGGGAGGGCTCCCCAAACCCGTACGCGGAATCGAGAATCTCGAAAAAATTCAGATATAAAGATTAGGTGTCCCCTCGCCCCCATCGTGTGGAGAGTCTCCATGATACCGTATCGCCATGTGGTATCATAGGCTTTCTCCAGATCGAAAATACCGAGGCGTAGTGCTGTCTACGAATGAAGGCTCCATAGATGACACTTTCCAGTCGGAGCAGAGCATCCGACGTGTAGTGAAACTTGCTGAAGCCGCACTGTGCAGAAGATGGATGGCATCCGCTGTCCGGAAAAATGCTTATATAACATTTACCAATTGCTCCATCAACTTGCACACGCAAGAGGTTAGAGAGATTGGGCGGAAACCGGCCGGGGTAGAATGTTCTCTCCCCAGTTTGCAAAAAGCGAGCACAGTATCGATTCCCCAGGAGTCTGGAACAATACATACATTCTGTCCAGATCCTGTTGAACAAACTTAACAGATAGGATATTCCTCGCTCACCCAGGTGTCAAATCATGCCGTACGGGACATCGTTAGGAACAGGAGCGGTGTTGGCGAATGAAGCGATAGCGTAACACAAAACACTCAAAGTTAAACGCTGTCCGGAAAAAAAGCTATTCTAACATTTACCAATTTCTCCATCAACTTGCACACGCAGTAGGTTAGGGAGATTGGGCGAAAAGCGAGCACAGTAGCGATTAGCCAGGAGTCTGGGACAATACATACATTCTGTCCAGATCATGTTGAACAAATCTAACAGATAGGCCATTCCTCGCTCACTCAGGTGTCGAAGCATGGCGCACGGGACATCGTCAGGAACAAGAGTGGTGTCCGCGAATGAAACGATAGCGGAACGCAACCTATTCAAAGTCAATCTGTCATTGAAGGGTTCCCCGCCTCTGGAGGTAAAGTCCAGTCGGCGGCCATCGCGACATCATGACCGGCATTGAATGCTGGCGAAGCAGCATCTCGGCTGAAGAATGCGGAGAAAGCGGTCGTGAAGGATTCTTCAACGGACGCGGGGCCCGAGATAGCGGTCCCATTCTCATGGAAAACGAGAAGGAGGTAGGTCATGCGGGAAGCTTCTTCGAATCCTTTTGACTCGCTTCCACACTTATGCTAAAGGGGAATTCCCGTTATGTGAAGACACGTATGTTCGCCAAGAAGAGGGGCTGTTTTGCTTCTAAACATATCGGAACCTAGCCCTAGCTCGACGAAATTCACCGACAGTGAAATTGTTCGGGTGGCGGTCATAACACATGTAGGAATAACGCTTATGTTTGAGAGCCATCTCACCCTCGGCTTAACGCCAAGGGGCCGGCCGGCGTGTAAAAGAGTCAGACGTTCTCCGAATCGTAGTTAGTCCCACGGCGATTAGGTTGCTGGCGAACAACTCATCTACCAACCTAAACTCCTTGACTGAGACACATAAATCAGTTATTTCCTGAAATGCGGACCAACACGCCCGCGTCAAGAGCCACCGGCTTGGGCTCTCAGGCATCATTGGCCCAGAAAATAATATTTGAATGGGAAAGTGATCACTACCTTGGATGTCATCGACTACCTCTCACCCCAAATCAAGCTGTGCATCCAGAGAGCACAGAGATAGATCGAGGCATGGAAATGAAGCGGTTCTCGGGCATTGATAAGTAAATTCACCTATCTCTAGCTCGTGGCTCAAGTTGTCACGGACCTCACCCGTGGGATTAATCGAGTAATCTTCCCAAAGGGGGTCTCTATAGTTCAGATCCCAGAGCATGATGAAGGGCCACGCCTTCGTTCTACGACGGGGTAGAAGTCCCCCGGGTCGAAGTCAGCTGACGGTTGAATGTACCCAGAAATAACGGTATATCTAATATCCAGGTGCAGCTCAAAACCGCCACTGCCTGAAAGGAGGTGTCTAAAGCAAAGAGAAAAACGGAGACATCATTCCGGGCGTGAATTCCACATCCTCCTATCCGGCCCCCATCCCGTGGTGGTGCAGTCGAAAAACACTTATACCCCGGGAGGGTGGGCAAGGGGCACGCACCCAGTATGGTCTCCTGCAAAAAGATAGCTAAGGGAAACCGGAAGAAGACGAGACCCCGCAGCTCCTCCAAGTTGGCCCGGAGTCTGCGAAAATTCAATTAAAGGAATTCGCCCTCCAGGCCTAGCTCGGATATGAAGGGGCTCTCTTCTAATAGAAGATCCTCACGGGAATCGCCATACGCTTTCCGGAGGCAGAACTCAAGGTGTTGTTGGCTAGACAATGCGCTGTCGCCTTCGAGGACTTATCGAGAAGGTTGGGTTCGCCATGCAAGTCTTTTCCTCCCTCGACTTTGGAAGGTGGGGTCATTCCTTTGGAGGACCCACCGCCTTCGGGTAAGCGTTGGAGCTGAAATTCCTTAAGCGCTGTCCTCATTTCGGGAGGCAGCTTTAGAAACCCCGGATGATGGCCTCACGACCAACTTCAGGAGTGCTGTCGCCTGTGAGTCTAACGACTCGGTGGAGGCGCGTTGCCGTTTCGCCTTACGGGAACGGTCACGCTGGGAAGAGGAAGGAGATACATGGATTTACCCGAGGCTGGGTGTGAACTCTTTATGCAGGCAGCTCTACCAGGGCAGAGGCATGGGTGGTTAGAACCAGCTGAAAGGTTCCGAATGTGCGCGTGAACGACCGTGCTCGTAGGCCTTGATGGGCAAAGAGTAGATGGTGTATTTCTTAAGATTGAGGCATAATACATTCCAGGCAGCGCCAGGCGGGCCAGGACTAAGTCCTTAGCCGCGCGAAATAAGAGACGATCCTAGGCCTAAACGGCCATAATTTCCTCTCAAAGAGATACGCACCACATTGCTTCGAAGAAGGGGGGTGCGGCTCTCCACAATTGACACACTTAGGCACACACGATTTAGACTTATTGTGTGCGGCTTTGGAGCAACTTACATAGAATTCGGGTACCACCACTTTGGTCGTCTAAAGGAGCGATTCGTATGGTCGAAGCTGTGGTAATAGTAGCACCTCCGCGGCAGCGACACGAATGCCATCACGCGGTAGTGGTAGCAACTGACCAACACCGACTCATGGAGCCTGTCACAGTAGAACGTGACGAAGAGCATATGGGTGGGTCTCGAAGCCGCCCCTTTTTTTCTTAATACACGTTCAACCTTGACCGCTCCATTGTCGGACAGCTATAAGGTAGTGTCATCTATGTATTAGTCCACGAGTTCCCTCGCATAACTACTCCTTGCACAAAGTTCATGATATAGTTTGGCATCACAGTCACCGGTGTGCCATCAAGTGTTCGGAGGGCACTAATCATTGTCGCCTCGGATGGATTCGACGCATTCGCTAGAAGGCTCTCTACCAATCACAATAGCTAAAGTTCTCCTCTGATGCATCATGTTTCCCTTAGCCAACATTTTTCCATCGGTGGGGTGAATAAAGAGGAAGCGTTTGAAACCAGCGAGCCTGAAAACGCCAGGTAACCTCTTAATGAGGGGTCCCGACTTAATCGAGGTTCTGCTCTGCAAACATTTGGTCATAGTCTGGGACTCAACACCCGGAAGAGCACCGGAATCGGACGTGCCGATCTTAGCTTGGTCGCATAACGAAACGGCAGCGGCCCCGTCCGTCCCCGTGGCTCTCGCAGAGGGAGACGAGCCCCGAGGCTTTTTTCGTTTTTTTTATATTATTTTCTTTTTAGGAGAAGAGTGCGAGAATGAACCTGCTTCTCCCCTCCGCCGGCAGGAGCCCCTAGGCCAGATGGACCGGCCTCAGCAAGACCCTCCTCTATAATGGAAGTCTTGGCTGTCCCAGGGTCACCAGCAAGGGGAAGAGATCTCTTTGCTCCGGTCACCTCAGGGACCAAGTCCATCTCAGGGAGGCCTAAATGTGGCTACCCCCCCCCCCCCCCAAAAAAAAAACACATCACGGATCGCATTCGAGGAGCCTGTTGTCTTGTCTTTTTCGGATGGTGAGCCATCATCCGTCGTTAAGGCTAGGAGGGAACGTACAGTTACCCACTTTAAACTTGATATTCGCGCCAGCAGTACTTTAGAGGGCAATGGCCGGTCTCGGTTAATTATGTGCCGCTAGTGTGCTTTCTTACTAGTCCCCTGGGAAAGTAAAAGGGGGACTGACGCTAGTAAGAAAGAGTCACCCAAGGCCAACTCCAAAGAAGTGGGTGAGGGGGAGTCCCCTTCACCCGTAGGCATAGGAGAGGAGTAAGCCTCTTCTGCGGTCATAGAAGTTCGGACGGTAGCCTCCTTTTCCACTGTGTAACGACTTGAGCGCGGCTCCGACGGTGGAGAGAGTTTTTTTTTAGATTTCCATCATTGGGCAAGGTGACCCTACTAGTGACACGGGATTCATACGCTAATCACCCCCACGCAGTAGCCCACTCTGCAAGGGGTAAATACGGGGCGGCAGAACCAGCTGCCGCCATTTGAGACCACTCTTCTCGCCTAGTGGCCTGGCAGCCCATCGGCATGGAGGTTCAACTTTAGGCTCGGCGTAAAATCGATATACATTGAAAGAGAAAGAATGGGGGATGTGAGTAAGGTGTGGGCGGGGATGAAGCAGGTTGTTACCCCCCCCCCCCCCCGCCCCGATCTCCGTTAGTTGGGTGAAAGGAAGCTGGTCGTCGTCTACCTTTTGAAATTAGAGGCCGACCAGAGAGAGTTGTGGGAGAGGTTGTATGAAAAGTGAGAAAGAAGGGTAAGAAGGAGAAGAGGCTAATCTGGGGCCGGACGAGGCGCTGAGTCACGTCAGCACGCTGGCCAGGAAAGCAAAAAAATCGTGCCCCTTACGGGGCCGCCCAATTGAGGTGGCGGGCTAAAGATGCCCGGTGGGAGGTCGAGCAATAATAAGCGAGAGGGTACCCTGGAGATCACCCTCCTCCTGGACCTTAAGATCAGAATAAGTCTACCAACCCTTACCCTAAAATTGCCAGTAGCTAAAAGAAACTAGATAAAAAGTTGATAAACTGACCTTAATTCACATTCATGCAATTCCCATTCCTCCCAATTCCCATTCATGTAGAAAATTCCATATCACCAAGTGGTGTCATAAGTCTTCACCATATCGAAGAAGACAGCCCTCACATGTCAGCGACGAATAATGATCTCTCGGAGAGTAGATCTGCTTCTTACGGAAGCCACGTTAGTATTGAGTTAAGAAGCCATGGTATCCCAGAAACCACTCCAAGCGAGCATTTACCATTTTCCCAAAACTTACTAAAACACCTGGTGAGGGCCTTTGGCATATAATGGGAAGGAGACAAGCCATCTCTAAAGGATATCAGAAGTGGCAGAACCAACCCCGTTCTCCACGCAGTACGATCGAATACCTGGATCTAAATCCCCCGTTAAAATATCGAGTAGGAGTGATTCCTATATTGACTAGACACAGGGGCGTGAGAGTGCATCGAGACGGTGTTGAACGCATCTCGGCGATATTAAACAGAAAATTATAGGACTCCTGTCCACCGGCTAAGAAACGCAAGCCTTCGCACTCCATTCCGGGATTGAAACGTCTAAACTCCACCGGGCATCGTTCAACGCTGCTAACATCGGCAAAAAGGAGGCCAATATATCGCCGACGCTGGCGGGATCGCAGACGATAGAACCATTCATCTCAACGCTAGAGGGGAAGTGACTAGCATACCGACCCCTGATTTTGTTAATCCTATTCTAGAACTCAGCTGAAGAGGTAGTGGGAGACAATGAAGATATGTATGCCCTCGAGGATTCAATGCGTGCCTGACGTAAAGATCGCTTGCCCATAGCTGTAGTTCGATTTCTGAAAATACAATTCGGAGGGGTTGTTTTCCGACAGAAGCTTTTTGAGCCTTTTTATTGGCAGCCATCACACAAGTGTAATCAACATTCAGGTATGGGACTTATGTGCTGGCGCGTGGGGACCGAGTAGGAAGATTTGCGTATTCTGCAAACTTAAGCTCTAAACAAAAAGAGGAGTGTATAGCAGCATCAATATCTTCAAAATCACTAGTTTGTTTTCTAGTGAAGGGCGCTTCTGGGAACTTTGACTAGTCGACCCTTGCAACATTCTATCTGGGAGGATATGAGGGGGACGAGCACATGGTCCCGTGTTTCAAGATAATGGGGAAGTTGTCGCTGCCATGCAAGTCACTTGCAGTCAGGCACAGAGCCCGCGGAACTAATAGATAGATTCACACATCTGAAAGAATCAGTTTAAATGTGGGAGGACGTAACATGACCAGAGTTTAGAATGCTAACAGGATTAGTGTGTAAAATCAATTCCAGGATAGGGCCTTGCCAGTTGCTCACTCGCCACCTTATACGGTTGTCTGGTATTAAAGTCACCTAACACTAGAAACTTGATAGGAAGTTGAGATAAAAATCTAAAAACTGAGCCCTTGAAAGGGGCTCATCTGGGGAAATATAAATCGAGCAAAAAGTATAAAATTTATCCGTGAGATGAACACGAGCATCGACTGGTTGAAGAGTAGTCCGCCGAGGTGAAACCGTTTAAAAGTGATTAGCGTTCATCACGAGGGAAATACCACCATGTGCCACCCCGCCAAGTGGTACAAAAGTTAAAAAAATATAAAATAATTGAACTTGGGGAAAGGACGGTTGCCAAGTTTGGTTTCGTGCAAGCACATAACAGGTGTTAGTTCACATACTAAAGAGGAGGATTCCTCCCATTTGAGAAGCATCTCCTGATAATTCCATTGATGAATTGCTGTCATCACTCAGACCGGCGAGAGACAAGGGTTAAACTAGTATGGGATGGGGACGGAGAACGGCGAGGCAACTCCGATTTAGACGGGCGGAGGCTAGTATTGCGAGAACTAAGTTTATTTCGACAAACCAAAGTCAATAAGTTGTGATCCTGTGGAAAGTCAGAGATAAGAGAGATTGGGGCTATCGTTACACCCGAAGCTTGGAGGACCATCATTCAAAATGGAGCGTTTACATAAAGACGCAGTTACGCAGGGTTTCGAAAAAAAACAGGGTATTGTCGTGACCCGAGGGAAATGTTAAGGATAAAAATAAAGGCATCGTTACTCTCGTGGAGTGAGGATACATCACTAGGGGCGAATGATGCACAACCTCCGCCTGAGTGGGGGTCAGAAGTTACAGTCACACGAGGCTTTGAAGGCACAGGAGTAGGAGAAAATAGGAAGGGAAAGGGTGTATGTACCTCAACCGAAGTGGATACATGAAGAATTTCTAAAGAGAAAGAATCTCCGCCCTTTTAGCTTCCTGAAGGACGGGGGGGGGGAGTCGGGAGAAGCCTTACGTTTGTGCCGGGAGTCGTCAGTCATGAGTATGTAAGGACGGAGCGCCTTAGTTGTTTCAATATAGGCCTGACTGGCCTCTGAACTCTCCGGGGTGATATTTGGAGATTGTATACACTCGGCCAGCGCGGGGGCAATAAGCGGAGGAGAGGAAGGGTATATACTAGGAGAACAAACTTGAGTCGGGGTAGGAGAGGAAGGTGATGCAGTATAGGGTTGTGGTGCGGCATCTCGAGAGGATGATGAAACAGATTTGGTAATATATATACGGAATACGTGGGCGAGTAGAACGAGAGTCTGCTGCCATGCGTAGGACATCGGAGAACCTTACGCCGGAAGAACCAAATCTATTCCAGAACATTCGACGGGCCTCCCGCATATCCATCTTAGCAGAATCACGGATCGCTAAATCTCTTTATCCAAAGAGAAATACGTGACATTTTGAAGCAGATGCACTATGGGACTCGCCAGAATTAGAAAAGTAGCAGGATAGTAGCAGGAATGACCAAGGTAGGGATGCGCGGAGATGGTGGCAGGCAGTATCACATGACCAAGTATATAACAGTTGAAGCAGCGCTTCGTATGGATATATAGGGTTTGACTAATATACATAAGTAGCAGGCCTTAATATGCAATGGGAGATCCCGACCATCAAACGTTCTGAACATCGTTGGTATATTCACCTGAATCCCTCCAACTGTTCGCTGTTGTCTATGGATACCAATGATCCACTGGCTAGCCAGCTTTGACTGAAGCATCTTAAGGTGATAGTGCATTAGTTCGTTAGAACGGAAAACACGCTTTGCAGTGGTGAAGGTTGGGTGAGATGAGAGCGAGCAAGAAACTTGAGTGCTTGGACAAAATCCTGTTGGGGGCGGGAGGTGACCTCCACTATCAGGACTTCGTCGTAACGGGACCACATGCAGCTCAGTTCACCGCACTGTTCATCAAAATCATCACTGGCGTTAAGAATAGTAAGTTTAGATAAGATAATATCGGTGTCGAGGAACGACATGGTGGTGTCACGCTCTATACAGACGCGGGCCCACGGGTATTCAACAAGGCCGGCAAGTCCCGGCTAAGGGCTTGTGCCAAATTTATATTCGAGTGCGTTAATCCAAGGTTGCCCAATAAAGGGGGGGGGGGATCGAGTTGGCCGTTTCAGCTCAGAAGTTATTAAAAGAAAAACCTCTTACAAAAATGACCTTCAATTTCCAAGTAAATAATAGAATTATTATTATTGGTCACGAAAACTAAGCCTTCGAATATAATAATGAAAAAGTAACCAGTTGTTAATACAGGCGGGCAAGGAATAAATGGGAATAGCTCGGGAATTGTAACAATCACTTGAAAGACCGTTATTAAACACGGGTTGAGATAATATTAATTAAATAGGGGAATTTCGGAAGTTTTCGAGGAGTGAATTAATTGGAGGAAAAATCACGGGACTGGGACCTCGGTTGTACCTCTGCTGCGGTGAATTCGATGAAGCCTCGGGGGGACTTCGTAGAGTGGAAGATGAGCGTAGATCAGGTTCCAAGTTGTCCTACAAATTGGAATCACGAAGGAGGCGGGGGGGAAGGTCCGCTCCAGGGACTGGCGGCAACTCGGCGACCAGATGGGAATCTGCACGGAAGGACCTCTCGGACTTCCTCGCTCATGTCTCACAATTGAGGTTAAGGTACACGGACCTTGAGAGTGGAGGGATTGATCCGGAGAGTTGATCTCGGTTAGCTCTCCGAATTGGGAATAATGAAGGAGAGTAATCCTTCTATGACCAGAGATATTACGAAGGTAAGATCCGCCTAAGGGATCATAGGCGTCGACCCGGCGAACCAACGGGGAACGTGACGGACGGACGTCGAAAGAAACTCTCATAGACAATGAATGGAGTCGCTCGCATAAATACGGCGGGTTTCTGCGAGCGACGCGGTTAGGGAGAGAGGCGTAAGACACCTGGCGTCCCATGGAAGACTTGGAATGTAGCCGTGTAAACAGCCCCAAGTCACTGGCGTCTCACAGCGGCTAAGGGACGGGGGGGGGGGGGTGATAGATCTCGTTTTCGATTTTCAGCTGAGGGATGATAACTGAGCAAAATAGTGGGGGAGGGGGGGGGGTCGCCTGGCAGGGGTTCGAACTGATTAAACGTTCAGGGGGCCATAAGCTAAGGTGATATGGCCAGACTATGTCTGGTAATGTTTGCACTTTTGACCTCTCTTGGGCTAACCTCCATAATCGGATTGGGTTTGAACAACCAAAAAGAGGTGGTAATCCAAATCATGGTCTACCTCTGGGCAATAATAATATAAGGCGAGGAAGGAAAAAGAACTGGAATGAGATCCAGGAGCACGATGAGCAAAAGTCGGAAACTTCTGCGAGGGGAATTGGATAAGATTTACTCGTAAACTTAGTAAAAATAATTTCAACAGGCAGGCTCACCACCTACCACGGAGCTCTACATGAAGAGGTCCTGTACAGGTAAAGGAAAAGCTCACCATCCAGCCGCTCCAGCGATAACACACTTGATATACTCCATGAAACACAAGGGGCAATTAGCGGCAGCATCGGACCAATGACATGACAGGTCCCCAGGTGCCGAATTGACTCCTTAAGCTCACAAGGGGCCGAGCGGGGAAATGACTCATTCCCACTGAGAAAATTGTATTGTTGCCCTCTTTTTCTTTCTCTGTGTCTCACTAAATAAATTAAATCGTTCTTTATTAGGAAGCAACAATCTTCAAAAGGTAAGTACCCAATCTGTACCAAGTGTTATTATTATAAAATTCTCGATGTAAAAAATATTGCGCATTTTGCCGTCATAAATAACCCGTGTTTTTTTTTTCTTTAGTCAAAGCTTCTTAAAACACAAATGACACTGATTTATGTTGATTGGGAATTGATTACGGCTAATATTTACAAGAACTTAATCACTTAAAAAAATATAATTACCTCTATTGTGTAAAGCACATTTTTTCGAATCCACTTATATAGAATTTGAGTAGTCAATGTTATTATTAATATGACAGCTTGAATATCAATATTATTTCTCTTGCTTAATTGTGATGACGTCACAATGGAATAGTATTTTTGAAAATAATGCTAGTGTCCACATCGTCTACATAATTTCGACCGAAATTACTGAGATTCATAGTGACCCTAATCGTACAATGGAGAATTTTCTTGGTTATTTATCCAAATCTGCTCATCAGTTTAGGTGGTTATAAGACAAAGTGAAGAAAAGTCGGGGCTTGTTTTGTGTTTTCGAGATGTTTATATTACGAGTAAATTTAAAAAAATATAGTGGTGTGGGAATGGAACCCCTTCAGTTAAAAGAAGGGTATGGGGTGGAACCCCCCCCCCTACCTTCATTGTTAAGAAGGTGCAAAAGGTTTGCATAGTTTCACAAAAGGTAATTTGAAAAATAAAGGTTAGGTTATTTTATGTTATATTAGCTCAGATTATTTGTCTTGAACTATTTTTTTGTGCTTTGTTCAAATCTGTTCTTCATTTTTGGAGGTCGAGAAGCGAAATGCGGCGACATTGAGTTTAGTCCGATTTCAACCGAATCGGTATAAAACTCTTTTCTCGCATTTCGCCTTTCGACCTCCAAAGAAGAACAGGTTTAGACTCAAGACAAAAAAATGTGAAAAAAAGTTTTTACAGTAAAGTAAATAATAATTAAGTTTCCATCCGACCGACCGACCGACCGACCGACGACATACTAACTTATAGAGTCGCATGCACGCGACAAAAATGCTACGGGAAGAGTAATTAAATGGACAACAAAGTGAATACGGTAGAGTAAATCACTTTAATTAAACCACTTAAATTAAATATATTTGGCATAAACTTTAAACTGTTCACATCTAATTCCAAAATAGCTCGATAATTAACCATACCTAATGTAGTTTGTTAATTTATCTCCAAGCCTTGTTTTCTTATCTAATATTCTGATGATTTTACAAGTCATACCATTGATCAATAATACTTAATTCTTGTAATTATTTCTTGTTTAATATAACACATTTATTTTCGTAAAGTGTCGGTAATTTTTCCTCGGAGAAGCTAAGCCACATTCCGAAAGTTAGCTCTTGGATGAGATAAAGGCCAAAGTTGTTCAGATATATAATCGCGCTCAAACTCGTCACGTTTTTATTTTTATAGCGAGGCTAATATCTTAGCTATCTATGTGAGTCACGCTACAAATGGTGCCTAGACCTAGGAAAATAAAACGATATTTGAAATAGAATAACACGTGACGCCGAACCAATATTTTATCCATGCATTCTTCGGGTAAAGAGTAACGTGACTCTCGTATCCTTGTATATATTTGTCATCGCTCTCTCTACGGAACAACAACTACCACACAATATTCATTTAACTCAAGTTAAAGAATTCGAATAGCCAGAATTTGTAGTATTTCTAATTTTTTTCAGAATTTTTTAAAACAAAAATTGAGCCACTCAGTTTCCCTCATACGTCAAACGAAACGTTGGGTCTTCATCCGCTATTACATCGGTTACATTTTCTACATCATGGAGGGATTCGCTAACAACTACAGCGAATGAATCAGCGACCTGATGTCCACCACTTGGAATAGCCAGACATCTCGAGGTCTATCATCGCCAACCCCGGGCGACTGGTCTTCTATCTGCCTGCCTTCGTTTGATCAATCGCAATCTATCGCATAGCTGGTCTCGGCCGAAATTTTGATGGAAGCGCATGCTATGAATGAACATCAGAGGACGGCCCTCATCGCCCAATCCCTTCCCAAATATCTTCGATAATATGAATGGGTTACTTAGACAATTTCGGAGTGAAGGGATTTTCTCTGAATTGGGGGAAGTTTTGTTTGAAGAATATGGAAAGGCAAAGGTAGAGAGAGTCTACGAGTACTGTCATCACAAGTACTAGGGGAAAGGCGGCCAACAAAATTTCTGGCTCACATGCAAGGACTGGCACAAGCAGACATCTGAGGTATTTGAGCCGTTCTTCCAGGATATATTTATGAGAGCCTTGCCGGATCATATGTGGCCCTTAGTTATGATGTCAAAAGCACGGAGGGTAACTGAAATGGCTGAAATCGCCAAAGGGCTATTTACTAGTCCATGTGTAGATTTGGGGAGGTTTAATTCTAAAAAAAAATGAACCTAACTTTTAGTTCGCTGATCCAACGCGACAAGGTCTCCTCAAAAACGAACAGAGATGAAAAATATTTGCATCCCTCCTACGTTGGATAGGAATTTCGTCATGGAGGCGATGATTAGGGAGCTCCGCGACCTAAAAGTGTTTTGTAAAGAGCAAGGAAGGCATCTGCATGAACGCTTAAGAAATCACGGGAGGCAATGCTCATCCTCCCAGAGTAGGTGTAATCAACTAGGGCACTCTCGCACGAGAGATAAGGCACGGCATTCCCATTTCAATTCTAAGCCCAATTCTTCTTTCTGCCTCACTCATCTTCATCATTCTCAATTATCGTCTGACCTGTGCTGTTACCATAATAAACTCGGTATGAATGCTGCAAAATGCAAAAAGCTTTGCCGGTATTTTAACTCTGGTAATTCTCCTTCATTAACGTCTTCATCACACCTATAGTAATGCCCTCTGTCAATCCTATAAAATATTACAGGTATCCATATTCCATTGCATCAATTTAAATATTACCATTACCTAATATCATGTTAAAATATTAGCATACTTTCCTTTTTGAATTCAATGTAAAAATATCCATTTAATTTTTACAATTTCTATTAAATCTTATGTAAAACCTCAACTTAGTTATGCATAAATTATCAATCATCTTAAATAATCCTATTATTAATGTATCAATCAAAAATCTCAACTTTTTTGTTATGTATCAATATATCTTTTGCAATAAATAATTAGCATCTAAATATCGTGGCCAAGATACATTTTTTTGGCAACACTTCCTTTAGTCAAACACACAAACTAACAAGCTTTCAGCTCTCTCGCATTGAACACAAAAATTTCCACTCATGCTTCTTCATTCACATATTAAAGGTCAGTAAATATTCATTCTCCAGTAATCATCTAATTCCAAACAAATCATACTTAGTCTAATTCCTCGTCCTCTCATTCCAGACTCTCATACATACTAATTGCTACCTTGTTGCCTAGTTACCCTTTTACCAATATTTACCTTGCTATCTACTTGTACCAATTTATACCTGTTTATACATCGTTGTCACTACCTTACACCAAGCTTAGTCACGACGAAAATTCAGTATTAAACTCATGTTCATTTTTGTATAATTAAATGCAAATTCAATCATTATATTTCAACTATGTTCCATTCTTGTTAATCTCTACATATATATTTTGTTATATCCTCGTTGTATTCCATTCATTTCCTTAACGATTTCACGGTCAGCCATTACGCCTAAATTCGCCACCAGCTCAGCCTTGTTTACGATTCATCCTTCAATAATTCTCTCTTAAAAATCTTATAGATATAGGTTTGTTAAAAAGTATCTATCTAGGTTCATTCCACGATATCTATACCTATAGTGCCAAGCATAGAACCCGAGTCCGTCCCTGTGCAAGCTTCTCCTCAGACGGCTCGGGTCTCCGAAAGCTAACAAAAAGAAGATGAATCTCTTCCCAAGGCTAGTGCCCCTGTAATAGCTAAGAACTACTCAATTTTAGAGAAAGATCTTGCTGAGTCGGATCCACCTGGCCTTGGGGCCCTTCCGTCGAATGAGAGAATTGGGTGTATTCCTCAACGTCCTCTCCTAAAAAGAAAAAAAAGACCAAAGGCTCCTCTCCCTCTGCGGTAGCCACAGGGACGGACGAGACCGTTCCGATAAGTGACCAAGCCAAGATTGGCACGTCCGTCCACAAGTGCTCGCCCAGGTTAGGAGTCCCTGCCAAAGACCAAAATTGCAAGTGTGCAGAACGGAGTCTCAATTACGACGGGGTCCCTCATTCAGAGGTTAAGTGGAGTTTTCATGAGCGCTGGCTTCAAACGCTTCCACGTTATTCACTCTACTGATGGCAGCATGTTGGATAAGGGCAACATAATCCATCAGATGAGAACACTAGCTAGCGTGATTTGTAGAGAGCAAAAAGTAACCAGCGTCTCGCTCGGGAACCTTTTGTTGACCGTTAATGTGTCGAATCCCTCGAGGTGGCTATGATTAGTGCCCTTTGGACAGTTTATGGCACGCCTCACTCTACAATGAACTTCGTGGTTTATGTGAGGGAACCCGTGGACTACTCCATAGATAGATGGCATCACTTTAGAGCTTGCCGACCATGGAGCAGTCAAGGTCGAACGTGTGATGAGAAAACAGTAAGGGACCGAGACCGATCCCTACACTCTTCATCACATTCGCCTGTGTCGGAACGTGCCGGTTTGTATCGCTACCGCGTGAAGGCATTCGTGCCACTACAGCAGAGGTGCTATCAATGCAACCGCTTCCGCCATATAGCTCGTTCCTTTAGACGTACAACGTCTGGGTTAACTCGAAGTCTGTGCAAGTTGCCCCAAAGCCGCACACGTTAGGTCCAAATTGTGTGTGGCTAAATGTGTCAATGGCGGAGAGCCGCACTCCGCTTATTTGAGGCAATGTGGTGCGTATCTCCTTGACAGGAAATCTGACCGTTGAAGCCCAGGATAGTCCCTCATTTCGGGTGGCTAAGGACTTGGTCCTGGCACGCACGGGACGTCTTAAGCCTCAAAATTAAAAAACACCCACCTCTGCTCTTGGCCCTTCAAGACCTACGAGCACGGTCGTTTCCGCAACTATTAGGGACCCTTCGGCGGGTTCTACACACCGCAGGCGCTCCCTTGGTACAGCTTGCGGCACAAACGGTTTAAACCTAACACCAGGGTTCCCTCCTTCCCGTAAGGCGAAACGGTGCGCGCCTCCACCGAATCGTTACCCATCTATAAACTCAAAGGAGGCAACAGCCTTGAAAATGATCATGATGCATTCTTCCGGGTTCACAATGATGCTCCCCTGAAGGAGGAAAGCTCTAAAGAAGCTTTGGGTACTACGCCCCGTAAAGGGCGCGGCGATTTGCCTTACTGGCCCCGTGCTGACAGGACTCAGCGCCCTGCCAGGCCCCAGCTAACCTTTTCTCTTATTTCAGACATCCTGCATTTATCCCCTACTTCCTCACTGCCTATACAACCTCATCCACAACTTTCTCTGGTTGGACTCTATTTTCACAGGGTAGATGCTGACCTTATACTCAGCCAAGTATCACGGATCGGGGAAGAGGGAGGAGTGGACAATGTTCCCTAACCTCTGAGCTCCGGTTTGAGATGGTGGGTTTTTAACAACATGCTTCATCGCCCCATCATGGCCGCCGTGCTGACGGGACTCAGCACCCTGTCTGACTCCAGCTTACACTCTTCTCGTACTTTCAGACAGCCTGTATTTCTTTCCTACTTCGTCGCTTTTCATACAACCTCTCCCACAACTTTCTCTGGTCAGCCTCTAATTTCACAGGGTAGATGCTGACCTTCTCAGCCAATGTCCCGGATCGGGGCTGAGGGGGGAGGGGACAATGTACCCTAACCCGTGAGCTCCGGTCTGGGGTGGTTGGTGTTTAACAAACTGCTTCATCCCCACCCATACCTTCCTCACATCCTCTTTCCTTCTTACTTCACACTCTATTATTTTTTTCACGCCGTGTCCAAGGTGGAGCCCCTATGCTGAGGGACTGCCAGGCCACCAGGCAGGAGGGGTGGTCCGAAATGGCGGCACCTGGCTCTGCCAGGACCTGTACGCACCCCTTGCAGAGCGGGCTACTGCGAGGGGTGATGAGCTATTGCTTCCCGTGGAACAAATAGGGTCACCATGCCCATGGATGAAAATATTTAAAAAAAACCCAAATCTCTCCCCAATTCCCCTTGTTCATTAGTGGAGCCGCCCTCGGGCAGCTCCACAAGAAAAATGAAGGTCATCCCCGCCTGTGCTTGCGCAGGAGATCCTCCATATTTCTCTAACTGGAGAGGAGGCTTACTCCTCTCCTTCGCCTACGGGTGTAGGGGACTTCCCCTCACCCCCTTCTCTGGAAGTGCTTTCGGGCTCCTCATTTTTCCCAGCGGCAGTCCACCCTTTTCTTGATAAGGAGACTGCCAAGAAAGCCAGCTGGCAGCTCATAGCCGACCGCTCCACAGTAAAGCGGCTCGATAGGGCAAACCCCCTTAGGGGGGAGAGGGAAGCAAGGCCCCTTCGCTCCCTCCCTCAAAAGACCTGCTGGCCAGAATATTGAACCTTGCCGGGGTCAAGGACTATGCACCCCCACACATGACTGTTGACGCTAACAACGGAACCTGCGATGTCCTGGGAGGGGGTGGCCAACTGGAGGCAACTCCTGAGATAGACATGGACCTTAAGGCAACCCAGCCTCAGACGGTAGCGCCTTCCATGGTGGGAAGGGGGAATACGGGCTCGGCGCCAAGCACCGAAACGAATACGACCCTATGCAAGGTCCTCCTCAAACGGCTAGGGTTTCTGAGGCAGTACAAGGAGGGAAGGGAACTCCTCCAACTGGTGCCCCTGGCTGAGACCGGTCCATCTGGCCTATGGGCTTCTGTCAGCGGAGGGGAGAAGCGGGTTCATTCCCCGTCCTCCTCTCCTAAAAAGAAAAAAAAGAAGAAAAAGACTATAAAGGGTCGGGGCTCGTCTCCATCTGCGGGGGCTGCGGGGACGGATGGGTCTGCTGCCACTTTGGTAAGCGACCAAGCCAAGATCGGCACATCCGGCCCCTCTGCCCTTCCCCCGGGTGCGGACCCCCTGACTATGACTAAGACAAAAAGTGCACAGGGCGGAGCCTCGATAACATCGAGGACCCTAATTCAGAGGTTACTTGGCGTTTTCGAGCCCGCTGGATTCAAACGCTTCCTCGTTATTTGCTCCACTGATGGAAGCATGTTGGCAAAGGGCAACATGATCCATCAGAGGAGAGCATTAACTAGTGTAATTGGTATAGAGCCGAAAGTGACCCGTTTCTCGGATGGGAGCCTTCTGCCGAATGCCGCCGAGGCGGCCAAGATAAGTGCTCTGCGGATACTTGATTGGACCCCGGTGAGTGTGAAGCCGCACTATACCTAGAACTTTGGGGAAAGGAGTAGTTTATGCGAGGGAACTCGTTGACTACTCCATAGAGGACATCACATTAGAGCTGGCCGAACATAGGGCGGTCAAGGTCGAACGTGTGATGCGAAAACAGGGAGGGGCCTAGATACCAAACCCTACATTCTTCATCACGTTCGACTGTGACAAGCTCCCTGTGTCGGTGCGTGCCGGTTGGTACCGTTACCGCGTACAAGCATTTGTGCCACTGCCACGGCGTTGCTATTACTGTCACCACTTCGGCCATATGAATCGTTCTTGTAGACGTGCAAAATCGGGGTCACCCGAAGTCTGTGTAAATTGCTCCAAGGTCGTACACGATAATTCTAAATCGTATGTGGCCAAGTGTGTCAATTGCGGAGAGCCGCACCCCGCTTCTTCGAAGCAATGTGGTGCGTATCTCCTTGAGAAAGAAATCCTGGCCGTCCAGGCCCAGGATCTACTCTCATTCCGCGAGGCAAAGGACTTGGTCCTGGTGCGCCCAGCTCTCCCTGGGACGTCATATGCCTCAATAGTTAGAAAGGCACCCTCTGCTCCTGGCCCATCCAGGCCAACGAGCACGGTTGTTTCCGTGCCCATTCGGAGCCATTCTGCTGGTTCTACTCAACCCGGGCGCTTCCCTGGTAAAGCTGGCGGCAAAAAGGGTTCACTCCCAGCCCCGGCTAAAACCAGGGCTCCACCCCCCTTCCACCGTTTCCCGTTAGGCGAAACGGCCACGCGCCTCCACCGCGTCGTTAGACTCACAGGAGGCAACACCCCTGAAGTTGGTCGCCAGGCCATCTTCGGGGGTTACTAAAGCTGTCCCCCGATAGGAGGACAGCAAGAAAGGAGCTTCGGCTCCTTTGCCCACGCCTAGTGGTGGGCTGAGTTGCTCGGAGCCGGTGGTTCCTTGAAAAGAGGCCCCAGAGCCTCCTAAGCCGCAACGCCCACCTGTTTCGAGGCGGAGGGAGGAAAAGACTCGCATTGCGAGCCCAACCTCCCCCAATAAGTCCTCGAAGGCGACAGCGCCTTCAGCACTTTGTCCGGCCAACAGCTCCCGGGGTTCTGCCTCCGGGAAGCGTACGGCCATTCCCGTGAGGGTCTTCTGTTCGAAGAGGGCCCCCTGTCTCCACTGAGCTAGGCCTGGAGGGCATATTCCTTCAATGGAATTGCCATGGACTCCGAGCCAACTCGGAGCAGCTGCGGATGCTCGTCTCGTCTCGTTCCCCGTTAGCTATTTTTCTGCAGTAAACCATGCTAGCCGCGTGCCCCCTGCCCGCCCTCCCGGGGTATAAGGGTCTTGCGACCCCACCACCACGAGATGGCTGGGCTAGGGAATGCGTGGTTTACACCTGGCATGATGTCTCCGTTCTTCCTTTCTCTTTAGATGCCTCCTTGAAGGCAGTGCCTGTGCAGCTTCACCTGGATAGGAGGTATACTATCATTTCTGCGTACATTACACCGTCAGCTGACTTCGACGCGGGGACCTTCCGCCGCGTCGTGGCACGGTTGCCGAGGCCCTTTCTCTTGCTTGGAGATCTGAACTGCAGGCATCCTCTCTGGAAAGATTACTCAATAAATCCCAGGGGACAAGTCCGTGCCGATCTGATCGAAGAGCTTGAGATAGGTGTCCTAATGTAGATGAGTTTACGCATCACTGCCCGAGAACCGCTTCATTTTCATGCCTTGATCTTTCTTTATACTCTTCGGATGCACAACCTGATTTTGATTGGGGGGTGGTCGATGACCTCCATGGTAGTGATCACTTTCCCATTCAAATATCATTTTCAGGGCAACTACCGCCTGAGAGACCACCTCGGTGGTGCTTGGCGCGGGTGCGGTGGCCTGCATTTCAGGAAATGACTGAATTCTCTATCTCAGTCGCGTAGTTTAGGTCAGTAGATGAGTTCTTCTCCGGCAACCTCATTGCCACGGGCCTGACTACTATTCCCAGAACGTCTGGCTGTTTTGCACGCCGACCACCCCCATGATGGTCGGCCGAGTGTGAGACGGCCCTCAAACACAAGCGTTATGCCTACATGCGCTATAAGCGCCGCCCGAACGATTTCACTGTCGCTGAATTTCGTCGGGCTAGGGCTAGGTTCCGGTATATTTCGAAGCACGCCCGCTGCTCTTCTTGGTGGGCATACGTGTCTTCACTAAACAGGAAGAACCCTCTGGCAGAGGTGTGGATGAGTCAAAAGGATTCGGGGCAAGTTCTCGCAGGACTCCCCTCCCGTTCTCCAGGAGAATGGGACAGCAATTTCGGACCCCGCGTCCGTGGCGGAATCCTTCGCGACCCCTTTCTCTAGCCGGGATGCTGCTCCGCCAGCATTCAATGCACGTCGTCATGTCGCGTAAGGCCACCGGCTTGACTTTACCTCCAGAGGCGGAGAACCCTTCAACGACAGGTTTACTTTGAGTGAGTTGCGTTACGCTCTTCTTCGTGCGCAGTCACCGCCCATGTGCCGGACGATGTCCTGTACGCCATGCTTCGACACCTGGGTGAGGAGGCATTTACATTTCTGTAAGATTTGTTCAACACGATCTGGGTGGAGGGTCTCTTCCCGGATTCCTGGCGAATCGCTACTGTGCTCGCCCATCACAAACCGGTTTCCGCATAATCTCTCTAACCTCTTGCGTTTGCAAGTTGATAGATAAATTGGTAAATGTTAGATTACACTTTTTTCTGGACAGCAAGTTCCACTCTACATTGAATGCTCTGCTCCGACTAGAAAATGCCGTATGCGAGGCCTTCATTCGTTGACAGCACTACGCTATGGTGTTCTTCGATCTGGAGAAGGCCTATGATACTGCATGGCGATACGATATCATGGATACTCTCCACACGATGAGGGCGAGGGGAGACATGCCACTGTTTATATCTGAATTTTTACGAGATCGTGGATTCCGCTCTATGTGGAAGACTTTTTGGCGCGGCCCAGATGCCAACTCTGGAGCGTCGACTTCAAAGGCATTGACCCTCGCCTGTCGCTATGACGAAGCGCAAATGTTTCAGTTTTCCTTGGCCAAGACTAAGGGGGTGCATTTCTGCCGCCCTCCACGGCTCCACCCTGACCCATACTCGTTTCTCAATAGGGTACGCCTGGAAGTGGTTGAATCATAACTTTTCCTTGGTCTTGTATTTGCCCGACCGACGCCTCACCTGTGAGGCTCATATTCGCAGCCTTAGAGTCTATTGTACCAGCGCTATGGATATTCTTCCTTACATTATTTTTAATAGATTCTTAGTTCGTTCACAGCTTGACTACGGATGAGTTTTATACTTGCTCAGCCGTGCTTGTATTACGGAAGGTGTCCTCGATTCACTACAGCAGGCTTCGCCTGGCGACCGGTGCCTACGGCACTTATCCCATTGAGAGCCTACTTGTCGATGCCAATCGCTCTTCGCCGTGCATTATTCGCCTGTACGCGCGAACCCTGCGACTCCCTCACTCGCCAACAGCTCTCACTGCACCCGCAACTCATTTCGACGGTACCTATACCGCCGAGAGACGCCAGTCATACCCTAAGCCCTTTGGGTTTAGGGCTGGTTAACTCCTTCGAGAGCTAAGTATAGCTCTCGGGCCGATGGAACCCTTGCTTCTGCTCAGGACGCCACCCTGGAGGGTACCACCTCTGGCTATTTGTCGACACGCTTCTGCTCCCAAGGCTTGTACAGCGCCGGGAGTATTGCGTTCGAGCACACTTCGTGTCACGCTGGAACCGTGCCAGTGTGTACGGCCGGCTCCAAGTCCCAAGAGGGGTCGGCTTTCACGCCGTATCCCCTGTTTGAAGTCAGCAGGGGTAGAGTTGGTGGCAATTCACCACTCTGTACGGTTGATTACGCGAAGTGCCCGTTTCGGAGACAGCATTGTGATTTATAGACATTCACAAAGTGCCCAGAGTTCTCTCGGGGTATTGATCTCCGCATCCCCTTGTTCGCGATATCCGTGACGCCACGGTTTTGGCAAGCCTGGCGTATGTCAAGATTATCTAGTTGTATATTCAGTAATTCATGGTTTCGCCAAAACTGCAAATCGGCGTAGAGACTCTTTAATTTTGTAAATTAACACCATTCGAACCTAAACTCTCCGATTTATTAATTAAACCAATTAAGTTCTCACCAAATACTATATTCCTATTAAAATATCTCATTTAGATTTGTAAATAAACTTATTCTTGTAACCTTGAATTCATATCCTATTTTTCATTCAAGCATCCTTATTCAAATTCTTTCATTACTAAGAGGGCCCCCGCGTCTCCTCCGAGCTAGTCCTGGAGCGCATATTCCGTCAATGAAATTGCCGCGGACTCCGGGCCAACTGGGAGGAGCTGCGGAGTCTAGTCTCCTCCCTTAGATATCTTTTGCACGAGACCATGCTGGGCGCGTGCCCCATCCCGGGGTATAAGGGTTTTGCGACCCCACCGCAACGGGATGGTGCCCGTGCAAGTGGATGCACCATTTACACCCTGCATTATGTCTCGATCAATGCCAGGGGTCACGCCCTTGCCGACGACCTGGAGGTGGGTGTCCTAAATGGGGATGAGTTGACGCATCGGTGCCCGAGAACCGCTTCATTGTCCTGTCCTGATCTATCTCTGTGTTCTCCGGATGCACAGCCTGATTTTGGGTGGGGGTCGGGGGCTGGTCGATGACCTCCATGGTAGTGATCACTTCCCCATTTAAATATCCTTTTCTGGGCCGCTGCCGCCTGAGAGCCCGACCCGGTGGTCCTTAGGGGCGGGCAGGGTGGTCCGCATTTCAGGAAATGACTGATTACTGCCTCAAGCGAGGAGTTTAGGTCGGTCCCTGACCTTACGAATAGGAAACAAGGATAACTTGGATATCAACAGCTCACTATTTCATTGTGCCGTATTGGTAAATACCATCCTCCAATGTCTGTTCGATCTTGTGGAATATGTGCAAGACTTTAATGGCTCAAGATTAGCTCGCAATCTATTTTATGAACATGCAATAAGGTACATCTCGTCACGCCATATATATACCGATGGCTTTAAATCAAAGCAAGGAGTTGGTGTAGCAGCAATATTACTGAAAAAAAACATTATCAAAAGGATTATCGAAGGAGGCTTCTATTTTTACCGGCGAGCTTTATTCCATAATCTTAGCCATCAAACTTATCTGTAAATCATCTTTTAACAATTTTACAATCTTTAGTACCTCTCCTGAAGTGTGCTCATGCCCCTTAACAAATTTAACCCCCTATCCATTAGAGCATGAACCACTCTAATCGCTTTTTACTGGAGGATTATGTGGCCATTCTGTTAAGGAGTTTTTGGTTGGGAAAATTTTGGTTTCGGGGGGAGATGCCTTTTTTGTGCAGTCAGTTGCAATGCGGTAAAAAAACAAACAAACAAACGCAACAGAGCCTCAACTTTAGAGGATGTAAGCGAAGTCGAAGAACTAGAAAAGGAAATCGAACCCCTACCATTCAAACGAACACAAATAGGAGGAGAAACCAAAACCGGCGGATAATACTCATAAATGAATGTCTAATACAAACTTCCTGATCACAGACTGTAAAAAGCAGTCTAAGTATTACCATATATCGAAGAATTACTAGGAAGATCTGAATGGTCGGATAAAATGGTTTGATGGGAAAGGACCCTCCTGAAGCAGAGTCACGGCCAACCTTCGAAGCCTTATTATACTGCATAGTATAATAAGTCTGGCACTATGTTATAGTAGTACATGGTGATAGTTCTTTAAAAAGGAATAAAATGTGTACAAAATAAAACCCTCTTTTTTTCCAGTTGAGCCCCCCCAGCCATAAGAGCAGTTCTTTTAAATTCATCAGATAATTTTTCCCTCTCTGCAGAGGATAATGGGGGGTGGGGGTGAAATACAATATATATATATATATATATATATATACGGGTGGGGGCCCCGCATCTCCTTAAAGCGGCCCTGGTTGAAGGCAGATTAGGAATCGGGTACAACTCAGCAGAGGTCTGGAATGAACTTGACGGGGATACAAACATGCCTCAGGCAGGGAAGCATTTACTGTTGGACCAGCTGCCTCAGACATCGATGAACCAACATCCTTAGCAGCATCGTCACCGGGTGCTGTACGCTTGTTAGCAAAGAAGCGAGTGGATAGATCCTTCCTCAGCGTACTAAAGTCAATCGCCGCACCATAACACCTCGGCCTACCTTTCTCTTCCTTCGTTGCGTTTTGACGCTATCCACGTCGATCCACCGCAATCTGGCGTCACGGTCACCAGTACGGTACAAAAGTGTCTGTCAGGTAGGACTGGATATCATTCAGCGTGAGCTGGGAAAAGATGGTAACTCACAACCACAAAATATATACACCCTACCCCTACCCTTATGAGAATACAAAACAATTTGATTAAATATTATCAATGACTCATTCAATATACATTAATACTTTTTAAAAAGACGTATAAATGCCTCTCCTCTCCATTAGCCAGAAATAAAACATTTTATTACCAATGACCCCCCCCCCAAGAATCTTATAAATGAACCTTGAAAGAGGACAAAAAGTTCTATTCCTCGGAATGATATGACACGACGGGAACAGGATGCCAGTGGGCAGAGGGGCGACAGATGAATCCAGACCCCCTGTGCGTGAGGAAAAATGTGCTTACACGTTTCTATAATTACTCATTTGGATGATTAGAACCTAACTTTGTGTATAATATACAACCATATCATCACTTTCAAAATCTTTCTCTTCTCCGAAGAAGAGAGAGCGCCTTCTTTCATAAAGATCCTCTTCATGGCCGTTAGCATTAAAAACCCCCGACCGGTGATCTGTGTCAACAATGTCGGATTCTAAATGAACTTTCGCCCTCATTTCTGCTTCTGGAGATGAGCAAGCGAGTGATTCACTCTTACACGGCAAATCCCTTCCCGACTCTAAAGAAAATTGCGATCAAGACGGAGAGCAACATCAGGCTCAGGAAGTGCGCTTCTTCGTACAGGAGCTTGGGCGCAAACACCGACCAAATGAAGAGGTGGTGACGTTGTATGGTGACGTTGAGGACATAAACGGTCAAATCTAACAACTGTAACATCCACCAACACCTGAGACATTCCCCAATTCTGCAAGGAGTAAAGAGGGAAAATTAACTTTAAGATAGGTTTTTGTCTGGCTCAGTCTGCTCCATGCATCAGTGGAACCGAGGCTTAGCAAAGTCCTCATCAACAAGGGCGCTTGAAATCTAGCCCTGCTCGTCACACACAGGGTGGGAGGCGATCCAATCATATGCTATTTTTTTTTTAATTCGCCCATCTGGCAAGTGCCTACAAGGGCATAAGTCTCCATTTTCAAATTCTCGCCAAGTACTAAACTCTTCTAAAATACGAAAAACAACAAAACAAAGAATAAAAAACAAACAAACAAAAGTCAGATAGTCCACAATTCTGTGTACACGAACCAGTCCAGAGTACAAGAGACAAGCGGTACCAACCTCGCTCATCCTGATACCGCGACAGGTAACGGGCGCGAGGATCACCTACACTGACCTATGCCACTGAGTAAAGTGGCGAGTTATTGAAGACAAGGGAAGTTGAAGGGGTTTTCCCTCCTCGAATTCAAAGCCAAACACTACCGAGACTGTCTCCCCAAAATGATTTTAAGGACAGTGAATAAAGTGACGAAGAGAGAAGAGTAAAAATGGTGAAAGAGAGTCGTACATCTTCCTGCAGATAATGGGGCCGGGAGGGCAAAGTGCGGGTGTTGAAGCAGGAGTGGGGCAGAATTTTCCAGTTTTTAGACGCAGCAAAGTTGCTCATGCTACATATGGAATTCCCTTGCGGAGAGCAAAAGGATAGCTAGGGAAAATAAATAGGGGGGGGGGATTCTCGGCCCCATGAATGAAGGAAAGATCGTCGGACTAAGAAATCCGTTGAGGGCAAAGAAAATGATTTTTTTTCTTTTAATCGACAATCTAGTTTTTCTTTAAGTGTCTATCTGGCAACGCATCAAGAGCACAAGTCGCCGTAATAAAATTTCAGCGCCTAGTAGTGGCTACTTTAAAATTCACAAAAATCAAACAAAACAAAGTAAATAAATGAAAAAAACAAACAAGAAGGAAGTTCGCCTGGGTGGCGGGGGAAGGTTCCCCAGTACCCGGCGAAGGATCCTGCGCGCAAAACAAGTCAAATAAAATTGCGGAGGGGAACAAGCGGTACTAACCCCGCTCATTGCAGTGTCGGGACAGGTAAGGTGCGCCAAGATCAACCAGACTGGGACAATCAATAAGAATATGTTGAACAGTCTGAGGGACAAAGCAGTCGTCGTAGTAAGGTGCAGGGGAGCGATCCATCAAATGAAGCTGTGCCTCGCGAATGTGCCCAATTCTAGGGGGGAGAGAAAGCGACCTGAAGCCATCGCGGAATAGGGAGATAGGTCTATGCGACAGTCGCGGAACAATGACACGCAACTTTAAGTTCCCCTCGGCCGTCCCTCATCTTATGTGCGAGGTAGCACTAAGGGATAACTTGATTCCAGCCATGTAGTCGGTGTGAGAAAGAGCAAAACGCTGGTGTGGTCGCCCAGTCGTCGCGGACTCTGTGCCCCCCTTAGTCCCTGCAATCCTCACATGTCCAGAAAGCCAACAGAATACAATCTCGACATCCATCAGGCTAGCAGCAACCGTGACTTCACGGATACTGCGAAACAAAGAGTGCGGAGAATCCAATACCTCATGAGGACTCCGGGCGCTTTGTTAATCGCTATAGGCCATGATCCGGTCTCCGAATCGGGCATCGCTTTATCTCCCATACTGAGAGGTGTATTGCAACCAGCTCGGGCGTGAAGACAGACGCACCGCACTGCCTTGCAGAGCGCCACTACCTTCAAACAGAGGGTATACGGGGTGGAAGCCGACCCCCTCATGGGACTTGGAACCATCTGTATACATTGACACGGACTAGCGTGACACGAGGTGTGCTTTAAAAGGGCCAATGAAATAATTTCAGCCCTGTGGAAGCTTTGGGAGCAGAGGAGTAGCGACAAAGAGTCAAAAGTGGTACCCTCCAGGGTGGATCAGGGGTAGAAATAGAGGCACCACAGGCCCAAGAGCTAAACGAAGCTCAGGAAGGAGTTTCCTAGTCTTAAACCCATAGGGCTTAGAGCATGACTGGTGTCTCTCGGCGGCATAGGCACAGTCGAAGTCGGCCGCGGATGCAGTGAGAGCCGTCAGCGACTGAAGGAGAAGTCGGACTCGCTCGTGCAAGCGCAAAATGCACTGTGTATGGAGCAGAGCGAGTGGCATCTCCCAGACATCGATAAATGGGAGACGTGCGGAAGGCACAGATCGCTAAACAGAGACCGAAGTGGTGGATCGGGTCAACCTTCTGCAATACACGCTCAGCTGCGTAAAAATCGCATCCGTAGTCAAGCTTTGAGCGAACAAAGGAACGATAAAACATCAGAGAAGATTTTTTTTAACGCGCTCATATGGCGACTGCCTTCAAGGGTATAAGTGCCGTAATTTAAAAGTCCTAGGTTGCTTTAAAATTACCAAAGCCTCCTCCAAAAAGGCTGATAGTCGACAAGTCTGTATATATGCACCTTTCCCGAGTACATGGGACAAGCGGTAGCAACCCCGCTCGTTCCGGTAGTAGGATAGGTAACGTACGAGAAGATAACCCAGAATGGAACCATCAAAAATGTGCCGAACAGTGTAGGGAACAATGCTGTCGTCGCAATAAAGTGCAGGCGAGCGGTCCATTAAATGGCAGTGCGTCCAGAGTGAGCCCAATTCAAAGACGACAGAAAGCGACCTGAAGCCGTAGCGGCGCAATGGAACGCAACTCAGCCAAGAAAAACCGAAACTTATGCGTTTCGGCATAGCGAGAAATGAAGTTCAATGGCTGTTAGACTCTACATCTGGACTAAAACAAAAGAGATAGAAAGGTCGCTGACGTAGAGCGGAGCGATTTCATCTTCCGGCAGTACCGAGGTGATACCGTTGATGCTCAATCAAGGCAGAGAGAGAGAGCGACACTGAGGACACTTCCTGGTGGGACAGCCTCTTCTTGCTACATTGGGCCGGAAAGGGGTCCCTCGCCATTAAGCGGAATCGATGATCGTGTGGGGAGTTTCCATGATGCCGTATCGCCATACGGTATCATAGGACTTGTCCAGATCGAAAAACACCGTGGCTTAGTGCTGTCTACGAAGGAAGGCCTCGCAGGCGGCATTTTCCAGTCGGAACAGAGCATCGACGTGGAGAGGAACTTGCGGAAGAGAGGTGGCATATGCTGTCCGGAAAAAAGGCTAATCCAACATTTACAAATTTGAATGATCTCTCCTGGTCCCTCCTCTGGAGGATCCCCCGTCCCCGAACTACCCAATTTAGCTTTGGGTGAGGGCGTAGAAGCCGAAGCTCCTTTGGTGATGCCCTCCCTTCATGGGGCAGCTTTAGGAACTCCGGAAGAGGATCTCACGACCACCTTTCAGGGGTATTGCCTCCTGCGAGTCAAACGAAACGGTGAAGACGCGCGGCTGTTTGGCCTTACGGGAAACGATCAAGCGGGGGGGGCTCCTGGTTTTAGCAGAGGCTGGGTGTGAATCCTTTGTGCTGCCAGCTGTACACGGGAAGCGCTCGGAGTGTGTACAACAGAGGGAAGGGTTCCGAATGGGCGCCTAAACGACCGTCCACAGACCCCTGTAAGGGGTGGGGTCAGAGGGTATATTTTTGAAATTGAGGTATAAGACGAGCCAGGACAAAGTCCTTAGTCTCGCGAAATAAGAGACGATCCGTATCATAAACGGCCATGATTCCTTCTCCAGGAGATGAGCACTGCATTGCTTCTAAGAAGTGGGGTGATGCTATCCGCTATTGAGACACTTGGCAATACACGATAGGGATTTATCGTGTACGACCTTGGATCAACTTACAAGGACTTCGGGTAAGCCAGACTTTGTACGCCTACATGAGTTATTCGAATGGGCCAACGCGGTGGCAGTAGTAGCACCTCCACGGCAGTGGCTCGAATGCCTTCATGCGGTAGCGATACCAACTGGCACACACCGAGTCAGGGAACCTTTCACCGTCCAATGTGACGAAGAGTGTAGGGGTGGGTCTCGAGACCCCTCCCTGTTTTCTCATCACACTCTCAACCTTGACCGCCTTATGGTTGGCAAGCTCTAAAATGATATCTTCTATGCAGTAATCCACGAGTTCCCTCGCGTAGAGTGCGGCGTCATTCTCACCAGCGAAGCATTACGTGTCCGAAGGCACTAATCATGGCTGACTGGGAGAGGGAATCCACCGCACCCGTGGCCTAGGAGAGGAGTAAATCTCCTCTCCGGTATAAGAGGGTTGGAGGGGCCCCTGAGAAAGCAAACGAAGGTGGGGGGGGCTCCTTTGCAGAGGTGGAGCTGCCCGAGAAAGGCTCCAAAGATAGCAAAGGATAAGCCCCTTTGCCGCATACGAATGGTGAGGAGAACCCCTCCACCGATCGAAGGGGTTTTCTCGTGTTACCTCGTCCTCCCTAACATTTAGGTAGGTCAAGGTCGCGCTTGGAGGAGGATCTCCATGCATAGTCCCACTATTCTCTTTGCTTGTCACCATAATTGAGAAAGAAAAGGAGAACTCCTAACAAGTGGATACTCTGACGTCCCAATGACTTGGGAGTTAAAGAGAAAAGTCTCCATAGGATCAAAATTACAGAATGTGATCATTTACACATACTCGGCCCACGGGTTCAGCAAAGCTGGGCTTGGACAACCTACCCGCGATTCAGGTGAAATTGTCTTCGAGCTTTAACCATAAAGGATGGTACCAGCGTAGCCACCTTATATGCGTACTGGAAGAAAGTGAGCAGAGTCGACGGCCGAGCACACCCCGTACCTAATACTTGGCCTAGCCAGCAGGCTTTTGACTTTCGCAGCAGGTAGGGACCTCACGGTAGACAGTGCCACTCTACTAAGGTTCATAAGAGGACGAAAGTGCACTGGGCAACCAGAACCTCTGTGGATAGAAGAGCAAGTTTGGAAAAGGGTAGGAGGGTATGTAATAAAGAGAAATAGAGATAGGTGGGTGATCTCAGGATGGCATGCAGTCTACCAAGGCACCATGGTTACCAGACCGAACATGTCCAGGAGTCGTTCATTTAGTACAAACTGCAGGTATAAAAGGTTGAGGGTGTAGAAGAATCGTCACTCCCTCGTTCTCTCGCAGTGGAATCACGAGGCGATTACCGCAAAGACATCCGGCCCCAGCGCCGTCAGGTCAAGCGCGTAACCGCAGCGCCGCACCACTCGTCGCTATGAAAGACCTAAAGGTTAAAATGCAAGATCCCCCCCAGGAGAGTGAGATTCAATTTCACGTCAAGTAAGAAATTGGCGACGTGTTTCTCCCAAGCTCGAAGGCTAACGAGGAGCCGATGTAAGACTTGGTGAGAAAAACCGTTTGGCATAAGAACCCTCCTGGGGCCGTCCTCAAGCCCCCCCCCCCACCCTCTTACCACTCCCCCAGTGGGGTGACGAGGTATAAATAAGGAACACTGAGGAAAATCGAGGTAGAATACGTCAGTCTCCAGGTGACGAAGTCCCCGGATTAAGATCGAACTACCGAGACTGGACAGGTAGATTACTTGGCTCGCCAGACCAAGAAGTACCCTGCAAGAGAGGCAGGGGCTAACTACCTTAAGGGGCTAAGAAGCAGCTCATCTTCGAGCTAGTCCCTGGTTATCAAACCAAACGTTGTTAACTTTGTTAAGTTTAACTTACTCTCGTCAGAGAGAATCCTCATATCCTGGTGCATCTTAAACACCAGGGGTATTCCTCGTCTTTGAGGAATTAAGGAAAGAAGAAGGAAAAGGCTCCCCCTCGAGCCCGTTACTCGGTGGCCACACCGAACTCATAAGTTAACTTGGTTGAGGAACCAATTTCAACTTATTCTCGTCAGAGAAATCCCTCTCCGTTATACTCGCTCTTGAAGAAGACTGGAACAAAGAAGAAGCTCATCCTCGAGCTAGTTCCTGGTTACCAAACCGACCTTTAAGTTAACTTATTCTCGTCAGAGAAACTCCCCTCATCGATCCTCGCCCTTGGAGAAGACCCTCCCCGAGTTCAGTCCTCGCCCATGAGGAATTAAGTAACGAAGGAGAAAAGCTCCCCTTCGAGCTCGTTACTCGGTGGTCACACCGCACTCCAAGTTAACTTGGTTTAAGAACCAAGTTCGACTTACTCTCGCCAGAGACACCACGCCTACTTTGGTGCCACCTAAAGCACCGAATTGTTTTCGTCCTTGAAGAACCAACCACCTCCTGAATACCGTGTGGACCCCCCAGCTGCTACCCTCGCCAAAAGGACCTCGTGATCCCGCCCACCTACATCTGGCCAGTCGGCACGCGTCGTGGATACAATAACATTCCTGAGGTATTTAAACTTCAGTAGAGTTCGTAAGCCTAAATCTTATATATTGATAAGTGTAGCGAAATTAACCAATTTTAGAGGGTCAAACTAATTGAATTAATTCTTGTGTATGATAATATTCGGAGAATTGCTGTGGTTAATGGTTAAATTTTGTGTATTCAATTGTTAAAGTTAAAATATAAGTTTATTTTGGGAATTATTGTGCGTTTCTCTATATCCTTACGTGTTTGAGACGGCTCTCTTCTTTAAGATATATATATTAGCACTCTTAGAACAAAAAGGAGGGCATTCTACGACAGAGGGGATAGCCATAATAATAGTAATACGCAATAATTATAATGATAAATAATAATCATAATTAATACTAATAATAAATAATAAAAATAATACTAAATAATGATAATAATAAATAATAAGAATGATAATAATAATAATACAAATGTAAGATAGTGCTGAGAGGGGTGAGGGGAAAGTGCACCACCAACTACCCCAGGCCCCATCAGAGAGTTCAAGTGAACCCAGTGACAGACAGAGCTTCCCTAATTTGCACTCAGACTGGGAGGATGTGCTGCTCCACGAGGTAACAAGTGATACATGATAGGAGATCACCAGGTTAGCAAAGCCTTGTGGAACTCATACTGATTATCACAAAGAAGACAAAGAGATTCTAAGTGTTTAAAGATGTGAATATTAAGTAACGTCTCGAAGACTTTAGAGATTGTAGATGTAAGAGCAATAAGACGATAGTTGGAAGGGTTAGACTGGTCACACTTCTTGGGGACAGACCTTAAAAAGAGTATACTTCTATGAGGAAGGGATAATACTAAAAAGGCCCCAAAATATAGGTGTAAATTTATCAGCAAATTTCTTGACGAACCAAAGAGGAATGTCATTAGAGCCATAAACATTGCCAGCCTTCAGAGTTGAGTTATTAAGGACTCTGTGGAACTTGGACATAGGATTTGAGAGGCTGAGTGATGGTAGCAGTGGCTTTGGAATCACCTTAGGAATAATCAGAGGAAAACAAAGGGCCAACAGAGAGGATTTATCAGAGGGGAAGACAGCTACAGTAAAATTAGGTTCGAACAAAAGTTTCTAGGGGTAGATTTAGCTAGGCAGTAGAGGCCACTGTTAGTAGGAGATAAAGTCAGGCTGTTACACTTCCCCTTCGTGAAGAAATACTTAGCCGTACGAAGTTTACCAATGCATCGATTTCTAGTAGCTTTGAAGACAGAAGAAAGGTTCAAAATAGGCTATGTTGACACGTAACGAGTCGCAAGCCAACCCAGTGAGCTAGGCTTTCGATATTGGCACTAGGAGCGGGTATCCTTCGGATACCAGATGTAACATACTACACAGGATACTCTCCTGGGGTGAACGGACAAGGTAGGGCGAGACTTCCGCGAGAATGAACTCCCAGCAACCGAGCTAAGAGGGAAGAAGAGAGTCAATGCTCTTTACTGCGGACTGGGTCATGAGGACTTTTAAATGGATATTTCGACCATACCTCCACTAAGTTTATCTTTGACTTGATATGCACAAGTTCATATCATCCTCGTCCCTCTATTATGCTCTGCCTTCTCCACCTTTTTCTCCGTTCCACTAAACAGAAAGGAATCAACAAACTATTATTCTAAAGCATTTTTACACAAAGTTGAATATCTGACAAGCGAATGAACAATAGAATCAAGGGTTAACACACCAAATAACTCCACCCCTCAAGACTCCAATGAGATAACCGGGACTCGAAATAGGAACTAAAATTCTCTAGCAGATGTGTGCGTGTGGGGTGGGGGGGACTAATAGATACTAGCAACCTTCCTTATGGGATAACGGCTGCGTAATCTTACCTCATCAGGTTATAATCGTGGCAAAGGACGACGATTACAGTGTGGAGCAATACCATAAACTTGGCTCCGAATGTATGAATGACGATTAATGTCCCGTGGATCCAAGGAAGGTAGGTGGGCACACCGATGAATCCTGCGTTGATGTTCACTGTAGCAAGACTGTTGCTATTTCCCTAAAGACGAAAAGAAATAGTCGAAGAAAAAATCGCGGCAGGGTTTTACTAATCACGATTTCAGTGCGATGAACGGGAACGGATACATGGATGAGGACTTAATGAACACCATTTCCCGCAGGGATAGGGAGATCTTATCCTAGACGTAGGCATCATCGAGCAAAGATGATCTCATCGGCGCAAAATTGCTGCCCCTTGGGTACGGTTTTCACTACAATATATACACAATCTGGTGTGTATATCATGGAAGCCAAAAGTTAGGATTTAACGTAGGATTCGTGATCAGAGTCAACCCGAAGCTGCACTCTTATACAGCGCTTAACCATACCCAATGGGGCATAATTTCGTTTAACGTGGATCTCAAGGTGAGAGAGAAAGAGAGAATCCATCCTCATGACTTGAGTTTCACCTGGCTAACAATGAGGAACCCCAGTAGTCGAGACGCTGCAAAGGCTTGATTAATGTGTTTACTCCACTGCACGAAGTATTGAAAAGAAAAAGACACCTTACCTGAATGAAGAAATGCGACTGCGCCACCCAATAGGCGATGACGTAAACGTAGGTTCTGGGCAGGCCGAAAAAAAGGTCGTTCCTGATGAGCGCCGCGATGAACAGGTACGAATGGAGGAAGCAGAGGGAGGTGACCAGAACATTCTCCGGCTTTTGTAAGAGGATGAAGAGAAGTCCGAAGAAGGACTCCGACACCAGAAGGAGGTAGAGAACAGCGCTCTTCTGATTCATGGGGTCGTATTCAGCGTGTGGATGGCATCGTTTGTACCATAACAGCTTCACCAAGCAATACAACAGAAGCGAGAAGAGAGAGAGGTACGCGAATTGGCTCTCTAGAGCCCCCTTCTCAAGAACGGGGAAGAAGCGGCCCAGGGTAGCCACCGCGGTAAGCAGGACGAAAACGGGTGCGTGACGCTGGAACAGGAAAACAGCGATGCAGAGGCCAATTACAATCGACACCAGGAGGGCCGTCTCATCAGCGTTCTTCAGAAGGTCGTTCAGATGGGTCACGGTCCTCCACTTGTCCCCGGTGGCATTGAAAGCCCGTAGGAGTCGGAATAATGCCCAGCAGAGGAACATAAGGATAAAACGAGATGTGTAAATAAGTGGATGGGAAACCCCAGGGGAAGTTGCGTACAAGACTGCTCTCTTGTGCCCTCCGCCCCTTCCCTTTAGGACCCGAAGGATGCTCGAATCTGCATCAAAGAGGGGCGGGTAAGGGGTTAGGCGGTGCGGGGGCAGATGGGGAGTGTCTGCATTGTTGAGCTTTGCATTCAACCAATCATCGTCCGGGATCGAACCTCCAGCATCTTCCTGCGTGACGAGACGAAGTCGTCGCCGTATCAAGGTGTCAATGACCAGAAAATAGACGACCGAGATCGAAAAGTAATGCCCGTAATGCTCCTCTTCTACGAAGCTCGTAGCCAAAAGGCTAAAAGGGTGCAAAATTACCCCCGTCAGGGTGGCAACTTGTAAAATGGACGACACGGAAATCTAAAAAAGAAATAGGGGCTGTATATTTTCATCATAAGTTTTGTTAAAAGTGAAGGTTAATTTTATTAATATTACGATTATGTCTAAAACAAACCATAAGAGTATGCAGACGAAGAAAACCGCAACAGCACCTTAACGTATACCACGATATCTACGAAAGGTGCGGAAGTTAATGCAAAAATATATGGGATGCATGTCTATAGGTATAGGCCTATATAATGATTATTCAACAACGCCCTAGTTAGCTGATGCCATGGGTGAAATCATAAAAAAACCCTGCAGTTTCTTTCGCAAATTCATCATCTATTTTTTGAATCAATAGCAAAGCTAAGAAGGGGTATAGCCAGACATGTAAAGATTTAGTTCTTTGTTACTTAACGTTCTCCATTGCCATCAACTTCATAAGTTTTACTAGACAAAAAAATCGCCCGCGTGCGGGCACGGAAAATACCCAGTCTTCCAGCGCGTGGGAGAAAAAGCGACTAGCCCCGATAGGAGCCGCTGGCTTGGGATGTTGCGCACCTCTGCGAGTCTAATGGGCAGAATCAAAAGGCACGGTTACCCATGCCACACAAGAGTCGACCGCAGGTAGGAAGGAGGTGGTAGCATCAGCAGGACCAAAGGAGGAGAATAGGAGCTGCATAGCTTGGAACAAAGGGCCGGAGAGTGGAAGAAGGGGATCCAGCAAGAAAGTAGTTGCACTAGTCAATGTGTTAGCCACAGAAGCACATGTCTGTATCGGCCATGCCAATGTGGCGTGTATGTTTAGTTTAGAAAGATTTGGAATCATAGAGTGGAGGATAGGTTATGTTATGTGGACTAGTTAAGGGAAGGTGGAATTCCTTGGAGCATCTCTGTATAGTGTGTTCATGGAGTTAAGAACATGTTGCGTGGAGGATGGCAAGGGTCTTAAATGTAATGGCATAGGTAGCATGGGTTTCGCGTACCATAGAAGAAATGTGGTAGGTGATTTATTGGGGCGAAGTGGTGTCTTGTTTTGTGTTATGTAATATCTCGACGACAGTGGATACGAAGTTGGGTGCTCAACCGGCAGAGGAAAGAATCGCGGCGCAATAGCATGCAACTTTAAATTTCCGTCGGCCGTTTCCCATCTCCTTTGCCATGTTGCCCGAATGGCTGACATAATCCCTGCTATATAATCAGAATAGGGAAGATCGAAACGCTGGTGCGGACTTTGAGGATACTCTTAAGAAACAAGGGGTACATAGATCGACCGGGAAAACAGCAGTTGAAGTCACGCCTTCCTTACGGACGCTCAAACCAGGAGGACATGCGTCTCTTCCAGGTAACAGTCCACACAGGGTAGCCCCCTGCGGGAACTTCTGCTGCAATACTTGTTCCAAGCAAAATACCACACAATATCACCACCCACTGCAACACCATTACCATACTCCTTTCGGCATTTACTTTTAGACGCGTCCTCACACACTGTCAAATGCTTTGGTCATAAGGTCAAAATCCCAGTTACTAACACCAGGTCATTATCACATACCAACATACAGTAGATCCATCACCATTCTACATTAATCTCACACACCTTTTCCTCAATATTCTAACCAAACCTTTAAAAACTTGTATGGAGGCATCGCACGCTCATGTACTTCAGCCATCTTTCACCTATACCTTCCATGCAAAATATTTTCACACAATTCAACTGATTACACCACTCACCACCCGATACATTAGTATTATTTTACTATAAAAATGCACGCGAGTAAATTTATACATCTTCGACTCCTCGTTCATACTTCGAAACATGTGAGTTTGCAGATACGACTACATGGAGAGCTTGAGAAGACGGAAAACACGCCTCTCCCCTTAATCAATCCATCTCTTATTCATTTTCCTGGACAAAGCGGACAGGATAGGCAAGGCGCGGCTTACCGGCGTCGGGGATTGCACATCCCTAGTTTATGCCCTTTTTTTTGTCTTAGCCTCGAGGAATCCGCTGATCGGACGGGGTTCTGCCAAGGATCCAGCACTACATGTGTTTGGGTATGGTGTGAATGTGTTGAAATGTATCAGGTTCCAGGTAACGGGGGCCGATTCTGTATCGGTCATGCCACTACCATATTTGTTTAATTTGGGGTGGCGACGGTACCGAGCCTTGCCAGAGTGACCAGTGTGTAACGTGGGAGGGATGTGTATCTTCTGATACGAGGAGGTGGGATTGTTTGAAATATCTATAGTGTCTTCTTGTAATTTTGCGCGTTTAGTCTAGCATGTAATGGCGTGGGTAACATAGGTTCGCTTTACACCCTTACTACGTTAGCTGTCACGTTATTCTTTTCATCTTAGCCCAAGGTCATCTCACCCTTATCTGCAGCGTTCCCGCTTCTGTCATGGGCATCGAAATTCAAAGCCACTGCCAACAATTTGCCTTCAATGGATGCAGGTTGTTTTTTTTAGCCCATCTGGCAACTGCCTGCTTGGGCATAAGTCGCCATTCAATGGATGAGAAGCGTAGCGACATACCCCAATGCAAATTTGCACTTGGTGGCAGTGAACATGTAAAAGGGGCCCAAACCTTTGAAAAGGGGGCCTTGCTCGAAAGCAAATCTCACCTTGAACTCGAACTTGTGGGTGAAACATTTGGCGAACGAGAAGAGGTTAGCGACACCGTAAAAGAGCAACACAACAACAGCCACCGTGGTGGGGGAGATGGACGTGACCCCACCCCACCGCAAGAGCTGCGTCACCAGGGTGCCCCCCGCCACTACTACGAGTGCCATCCACTGCCACAGCGAGGAACAGCTCTGACCGCTCACAAATAAGCTCCAAATAATGGTGGGCAGAGAAACCTGGAAACAGAGGTGGTAATGAACATGAGGGTGTTTGTGGTTTGTGGTAGCAAGGATCTCTTCAGTCGAACCTGACAGCACTTAGGAATAACGGCATGTGGTATTTTAAAGAGGTTTCCTTGAGGTTATATTGAACGATGTTGTGAAGACGAGGGAAGGGCAGGTTAGGATAAGATAGTAGGATTATAGGGTTGCTGGAGGTTGCATCAGGGGCAGGAGGGGCGGGAGATGTTGGGGTTCATTCTATTTAGTATTTGTGTGGCGAGGAGTGGTGGGCTGACCAATGATGGGCCAAAGAAAGAATTTTTTTTTTAATTTTAGGAGCCCATCTGGCGACTGCCTACTTGGGCATAAGTCGCCGTACTCACGACAGCCTAGTAGGTACTAGGCTACATTAAAATAACAATATGCAAAAAAACAACAATAAAAAAGGACAAGGGCAAAAAGCACGCTCCGTGTCGAGGGGAGGCCCACCTCACTCAGCGCAGAAACGTGCGACCTACAAAGAAAACCCCAACAAAAGTTAAATAAAGTGTGGGAGGCCAGCCTCCTCTAAAAAGTCATAAAGTCAACAAGTCAGTGTGCACGAACTTACCCCGGGACTGGGACAGGTAAAGTGAGCAAAGATCACCCAGACTGGGACATTCAGCAAGAATGTGCCGAACAGTCTGGGGAAAAACGCAGTCTTCACAGTAGCGCGCAGGCGAGAGCTCCATCAAATAGCGGCGCGTCCGGTGTATTGCAACCAACTCAGCCGTGAAGACAGAGCGCCGCTGAGTTCAAATAGAGGGGATACGGCGTGGAAACCGACCCCCTCTTAGGACTTGGAGACATCCGTATACAGTAGGATGGTTCCAGCGTGCCACGAAGTGTGCTCCAAAAAGGCCGAACGCAGTACTCCCGGCGCTGTAGAAGTTGTGTGAGCCGAGGCGGGGCGACAAATAGTCAAAGGTGGTACCCTCCAGGGTGGCGTCCTGGGTAGAACCAGGGGCGCCACCGGCCGGAGAGCAATACCTAGCTCTCGAAGGAGTTTCTTAGTACTAAACCCAAAGGGCTTAGGGTATGACTGGCGCCTCTCGGTGGCATAGGCACCGTCGAAATCAGCTTTGGACGCAGTGAGAGCCGTTGACGATGAGGGAGGCGTCGGGCTCGCGCGTATAGGCGAATAAGGCATTGTGCACGGCGCAGAGCGAGTGGCATCTCCCCAGGATCGACTAGTAGGCTATCAATGGAGAAAGTGCCGAAGGCACCGGTCGCCAGGTGAAGGCTGGTGTGGTGGATCGAGTCCACCTTCTGCAATACATGCACGGCTGCGGAAGCATAAAACTCGCATCTGTAGTCGAGCTTCGAACGAACAAAGGATCGATAAAAAAAATAAGGTAAGCGCCAAAAGCGCTGAACGTCACGGAACGAAGAATATCCATGGCACGGGTACAAGAGACTCTAAGGCTGCGAATATGAACCTCCCAGGTGAGGCGTTTGACAAATTCAAGACCAAAGAAATGGTGCACGTCCACCACTTCCAGGCGCACCCCATTGAGAAAGAAGTCTGAGTCAAGGTGGAGCCGTGGATAGCGGCAGAAGTGCACCACCTTAGCCGTAGCCTGTGCGCTTCAGAATAGAGAGAGACGCGGTTCAATGCCTGTTGGAGTCGACGCTCCAGAGTTGGCATCTGGGCCGCGCCAAAAGAGAACAAAAGGTCATCCGCGTAGAGCGTAGCGAGAACATCTTCCGGCAGCACCGAGGTGATGTCGTTGATGCTCAGGGCAAAGAGTGTGACACTGAGGACACTTCCCTGCGGAACACCCTCTTCCTGCTCCATTGGGCCAGAGAGGGCTTCCCCAACCGTACGCGGAATCGACAATTTCGCAAAGGTCCCCCGCGTCGAAGTCGGCTTCGAAGCGGGGTGCGGCTCTCAGCAATTGGCACACTTGGCCTCACACAATTTGGACTTATCATGTGCGGCCTTGGAGCAACTTACACAGACTTCGGGTAACCTCGACTTTGCGCGTCTACAGGAGCGATTAATATGGCCGAAGTGTTGAGAGTAGTAGAATCTCAGTGGTAGCAGTACCAACAGCCACGCACCGACACAGGAAGCTTGTCACAGTCGAATGTGACGAAGTGTAGGGGTTGGTCTCGAGGACCCTCCCTGTTTTCTCATCACACGCTTGACCTTGACCGCCCCCCCATGGTCGGCCATCTCCAAGATGATGTCATCTATGGAGTAGTCCATGAGTTCCTCGCATAAACTAATCCTTTCACAAAGTTCATTGTAGAGTACGGGGTCACACTCGCAGGCGTGCCATCAAGTGTCCGAAGGGCACAAATCATGGACGCTTCTGAGGGATTCGATGAATTTGCCAGAAGGCTACCGTCAGAGAAAAAGGTCATCTTCGGCTCTCTACCAATATAGCTAGCTAAAGCTCTCGTCAGATGGATCATGTTGCCCTTAGCAAACATGCTGCCATTAGTGGAGCGGATATAAAGGGAAAGCTTTTGAAGCCAGCGGGCTCGAAAATGCCAGATAACCTCTGAATGACTGGCCCCGACGTAATCGAGGCTCTGCTCTGCGCACTTTTGGTCTTAGTGTGGGACTCCCCACCCAGGGTAGCAACGAGGCCTGAAGTGCCAATCTTGGCTTGGTCTCTTACCGAAACCGCAGCAGAACCGTCCGTCCCCACGACTCCCGCCGAAGGAGACGAGCCTAGTCTTCTTAGGAGAGCAGGGTGGTGAATGAACCCGCTTCTCTCCTCCGCCAGTAGTTGCCCCTACCAGATCCTTCTCAGAAATAGAGGCCTTAGCTGTCAAAGGGGCACCAACCAGGGGAGAAGTTCCCTCCTCTCCTTGTGGATCATTGGATGCCCGAGCCATCTGAGGAGAAGCTTGCACAGGGGCGGACTCATGTTCTGTGCTTGGTACCGAACCAAAGTTCGACCACATGGAAGATTCTACCGTCTGGGGCCATGTCCATCTCTTGGGGGGACTTATGTGGCCATCCCCCCCCCAAGACATCACGGATCCCATTCGTATAGTCTTCGGCCGGCGAACCGGCACCAGTCGCAGAGGCGAGGGGGCACGTACAGTGACTCCTTTTAGAATCTGCACGCACGAGTGCACGACGTTAGGGGGCACTGACCGACGGGACCTGCCATCCTTTGCCCCCTCAAGGAGGTTGGTCCTATCGAGGCGCTCCCACCGGGAGCGGTCATTTTTGGGCCGCTTGCGTACTTTCTTGGCAGTCCCCTTAGAAAGTAAAGAGGGAGACTACCGCTAGTAAGAGGGAGTCGCCCAAGGGCGACTCCAAAGAAGGGGGTGAGGGGTAGTCCCCTGCACCCGTAGGCACGGGAGAGTAAGCCTCCTCTCCGGTAAAAGAAGTTTGGAGTGGCCCCTGAGTGGAGCTGCCCTAGGGCGGCTCCGATGGTGGTAGAGGGAGGGTACCTCTTAATTTCTCATCAGTGGGCATGATGACCCTTTTTGTAGCACGGGACGCATACACTAATCACCCAACACAGTAGCTCGCGCTGCGAGGGGTGAATACAGGGCCAGAAAAGCCAGCTGCCGCCATTTGAGGCCACTCTTCCCGCCTAGTGGCTTGTCAGCCCATCGGCATGGCGGATCTACATTAGGCTCGGCGTAAAATTGATAGACTGTGAAAGGAGAATGAAAGGGGATGTGAGGAAGGTAAGGGTGGGGGTGAAGCAGGTTGTTACCCCCCCCTCCCGCAACCGGGGAGAAGGTTGGGTGAGGGAAGGCCTGTCGGCGCCTATCCTGTGAAATTAGAGGCCGACCAGGAAAAGTTGTGGGAGAGGTTGTAGGGAAAGCAAGGGAAGTAGGGTAAAAAACAGTGTCAAAAAGAACAGGCTAAGCTGAGTCCGGACGGGACGCTGAGGCACGTCAGCACGGCGGCCAGGAAAGCAAATTGCCGTGCCCCTTACGGGGAATGCTCCATGGGCACTTAAAGGCGTTTTGTAAGTAGCTAACGAATCCGGTCTCCGAACCAGGCATGATACGCTATCTCCTGTACAGAGTAGTGTATTGCAACTACCTCGGCCGTAAAGAAAGACGTGGGTCCTGGTAGATACCCGTTGAATTCAAACAGGGGATATGGCGTGGGACTTGGAGCCATCCGTGTACATTGGTAAGGAACTACTCTACATGAAGTGTGATCCAAAATGGTCTAACACAATACTCCCTGCGCTGTGGAAGCTTTTGAGAGCAGAGTTGTGGCGACAAATAGTCAAAGGTGGTACCATCCAGGGTGGCGTCCTGGCCGGAACCAGACGCTTCAGCGGCTCTAGTGTTACAGTGAGCTTTTGAAGGAGTTTCCTTCAAGAGCTACATCCCTTACTAAGTCGTACTAGTCGTCGACAAGTCGGCTAACATCTGACGATCAGTCGTGACATTTGCAGAAACTCTTAGTTGGTCGAGCATCCAACAAGACAGTAAAACTAGATCGCCATAAGCAGTACAGCCTTATGCACCCGAGAGGTGGTCAGCCCATTAGGCGCAGGGAAGGGACTATGGGGGCAAAACCTATCATCCCGTTAATCGCGCCGCAATGCCTCGTTTCTTGCGACCTACGGGCGTTGTTTATAGATCCAAAACCTCTGTTCTGACATGGCATGAGGTAGCTCGTCAGGTCCTTAAGCCTAGATAGGAGAGATAAAGAGGGGTTACTCTTAAAAAAAGTGTGTGCATAGAGGTAAAGGAGGAACGCACCAGCTTTCCGAGGTACCGTCAACCCATTACGCCAGGCCTTCCCTATTGGCACTCAAGTCGGGAGGAGGTGCCGCTCCTCCAGGTACCAAGTGTATCGGTCTGAGAGTCAGTGACCTAAATGGGCAATCCCACACCACTCACAAGCGATGGTTTCATCACTCACCACAATTTTAAATCACACACCCACTCAACATCCTCACATCTCCGACAAAATAAGCAGATACACTGACTGCTGGATCTTTGGAAGAACCCTGTCCAGTAGCGGAGTCCATCGAAACTGCCGTCCTCAGGAAAAGACCCACGGCGAGGGCGAAATTAACTAGCGTCATCTACTCTACTTACGACTAGCTCTTGCTAGCCGAGTGGATATGGTGTTAGTTTTCTAAGGTCGCGGCACCGAGTTCGAGGTTCGATCTCGGCATGAGCGGACGCAAATGTCAGCGCACATAAGAGACCTGGCTACCGACTGGTGGACGCGCTGTGCTGGGGTGAGTAGATCTTACACTTCTCATCACACATATAGCCAATTATAACACTGCTTTCTTTGCTCTCCCGTCTTCGCAGCATAACACACACACACTCTCTGTTCCAAGGAATCCTGCCGATGGGTATCTATATCCACATACTTCTGACGCGAAGCAGGTCCCTCTTGCCCGGGGCGACGAAGGTTCTACCTGAACGCTGGTTGGTATCAAAAACATAATACTTCCTGGCACCTCTCCCCAAAGAGGACCGACCCCTGGTGCCCTCAGACTCACCAGAGATTGTCATACTGAACTTTATGTCTATTTCATTATCCAGTCGAGGAACCGCCTGGATAAAGGCAGGTTGGCGAACTACCACCCCTACTACTCTTCTTACACGCACATACCATCACGCTGACTCACTCGCTTGGCCACTTATTTTCGCACTACAAAAGAGAGAAAAAGGATGACGCCTCGCCAACAGCCCAAAAGGTCACACTTCTAAAAGAAGGAAGTGCCCATAAAAGACCTCGACCTCCGTGGTTCACTTCGTAGAGGTCGAGGTCCTATCTGGCGTCCTGAGGAGGTTAGTTTATCAACACCACAATGAAACTCGAACCATGCATGCCCAAGACTTCAAGGGTATGCTATTTCGAGGCACGTCATACACAGGTCGCCTCGGTCCAGGAGGCAAGGCTGTTTTTTTTTTAAACTCTACCCACCCTTTAGGGCAAGAGAAAAAGAGTTGTAGAGTGGTCAATTATTTCCAGGTGGGTATGACATGACCACCCTACCTGGATGCAATCATTGAGTTTATACCCCCCCCCCCTCTTGGATGTCTTCCACGCGAGGTTAAGTTGCAATAGAACTTTCCCTTCCTAGCTGTTTCTTGGATCGCTAGCAGAGGAAGAGGGGGCACTAAAATTCCTACATCATGCAACAGCTTCACTCCACTCTAACCTAGGCTTCTCAAAACAGACCATAACATCAAAGCTTTCTCCCTTAAATCTCCCAAGCGGTCGGAGGGAGCAGATGGAATCTCTGCTCCTTCCGACTGCTTGTCGGGTCGCCTCGACAAGGCCTCGATGCGGACCCCTTCCAAAACTTGACTCCTTTAAAACACTTTATTGGCTTGAACTACACAGACATTTGACTGGCTGCCACCAGGGAGCTGACCCAACTCGATGACACACACACACACACTTTAGACAAAATGTACAAATACACGGGAGTGCTGGACATCTGGAAGCACCGCGTTAGGTTGACAAAGTTCATCGAGGGGGTGTGTATGTGTGTTTCCCTCGAATTTAAAGCGCAATAGCAACAAGGCCGTATCAGATACAAAATTGTAAGGATAGGCATTGGGGACGGGAGGGCAAACAGAAGGTGTTGGGGTCGGGTGGGCACAACCATCCATATATCAGCGGCAGCAGGGTTACCTATGCTACACGTGTGGAAAATAAAGATGGGGGAAGCAGGAGAAATCGGTGGGAAGAACTCAGACATGCAAAAAATACAACTGGCACAACCGGGGTCAAAAGGCCCCGACCAGAGATGAATACGAATGGGCAAGAGCTGATCGACGACTAGCCTGTTCTTTCCATTGGTCCTATCCATTTTTGTCTTCCCGCTCCCTCCCCCAATAAAGGATACCCATATAAGCCGCAAGCCGGCCACGCACCAGGATGAGGACGACGGAGGACGCGAGGAGCAAGGGAAAGTCGTAGAACTGGACGTGGTCGGCCAGAGCGGAGGACAGGGCGCCACCGACCTCCTTGTACAACCTCAGTGCCTCAGTCGCGTTGGTGCGTCTCTCCGGCTGAGGGTTCAACTCGCTTCTCCACGACGACAGGTGATGCTCGTGTGCAAGAGTTAACGCCGCGCTGAAACGAGCTGCCCCAGGAATGTGAACATTAGCTACTAAAGGAAGATACGGCACAGAGGAGACGCCTGAAGGGATTTTTTTTTAAAGCGCCCATTTGGCGACTACCTTCAAGGGCATAAGTCGCCAAAATTAATTTCTGCTAGTACTAGGATAATCCAAAGTACCCCAAACCAGACCAGATAAAAAACAAAACAACAGAACAAAAGGAAAGAAGAAAGCACCCTGCGTCGAGGCAAGGCGCAGGATCGTGCGACCAATAGCAAAAAGTCAAATAAATTGGAGGAGGCCAGTCCCCTCCAAGAAGTCAGATAGTCCTAAAGTATGTGTACATGAACTCGTCCAGGTTACGCAGGACAAGCGATCGCGACCCCGTTCATCACGGTACCGGGACAGGTAACGTGCGCGGAGATCACCCAGAGTGAGACATTCAACAAGAATGTGCCGAACAGTCTGGGGGACGAAGCAGTCGTCGCAATAAGGCGCAGGCGAGCGCCCAATCAAATGGCGGTGTGATTTCTACTTACTTGTCGCCACACAGGGTTCAGCGGACCAGATGGATTCGGATGAGTGAATGTTTGTGGAGTTGTTTGGAGTAGGGCGTTGTGTGGCTATTTTTGAAGTGCTATGCAGGTGAAGTGGGTGTGTATGTTTGATTGTAGGTTGGTTCAGTGGGATGGGGGGAATATTCTCTAATAATTGAGTGTATTGAGTGATGGTGTGGCTTGGGAGATTCCACTGATAGTGTGTGAATAGTGTAGAGAGAGTGTGAGGGAGAGAGCAGCTGGCTGAAGAATTGTGTATTATGTTTAGGTGTTTTATGGGGAGAATTTTGCTTTCAAAGTGGTGGTGGGGCATGGGGGTAGATTTTGTGGAGCCAGTTGAGATGCAGATGGTACTGTTTTGGACTGGTTCATCTTGTGTGTGGGTTTTAGTAGATAAGTTTGGTGCCAAGGTTGGGAAGCATAATTGAAGGTGGTGCCAATAATGTACAGTGTTTCATAATTATGTTGTTCAAAGTTGGTGCGAGTGTTCTGAAAGTGTTGAGTTTGGACATGGCAATGGTTTTGTGTATTGGAAGTCATGTGTGGGTCTAGGCACTCTAGGGTGATGCTCAATAGTGTGAGGTTAAGGTTGAGTGGGAGAGGTTGGCCATGGAGCAAGATGTGTATATGGTGGTTATAATCATGACAGTTAAGGATAAAGTTGCTAACTGTTGATTTTGTGTGTGGGGGGATGGGCATTCAATTTACTGTGAACTAGTTGTTGTGTAGGCACGTGTGTACAATCGTAAATTGAGATGTGATGGATAGATTATCTGTGAAGGTATTTAGGCATACTGATAGTCATGGAGAGTGGAATATCAAGCATGAAAATATTGAAAGAGTGGGGGAGAAGATGGCGCCTTGAGGCACCCCGGATTGAGTATTGTGTTGGATGATGTGTCTGTATTTGTTAGAGAGGAAGTGTGTTATTGATTTCCTAGTTGTTGGTGTATTTTGTGAATGAGGTGGGTCATGGGAGTATGTCAAAAGCTTTGCTGATGTCTATTGCAGCCATGAATGTGTGGTGTGGTGAACAGTTTTGGGTAGTGTGTTTGTGGTGTTGATTCTGATTCCATGTTGGCTGTTTAGGAGAGATATGATAATTTTCAAGTATTTTTGTGATGGTTGAGAAGAATGAGATAGGTCAAAGCGAAAGTGTGCAGAAGATATATAAGAATACCTTGAAGAGTGCAGTTTTGATTAGTGCAGGTTTCAATGTAGTGCAGATTTAAGTTGCAGTAAATTTTAAAAATTTGGGCTGCAATTTCTCAACTCTGGCATACTGTAGTGATTTTGTTCTCGTCAGTAACATTTGCCAATTAATCAAATTACTGGTTTGCACCACTGACCCACGCATGAGACTCCAGACTCACATGCTATTTCAGTAGTGTTGTCACATCAGTTGAATGTAGTCACATTTCCTCTCTTTAAACTGTGAAAAACATAGCCCATGGATCAGGGTGTTATCACTACATTCAAGACATACTATTTGAGAAGGGAAAAACTGATATCAAGAAACCCGTAGAAAACATCGTGGATTCATGCGAGAAATATGAGAGCTCTGTGGACAAGCCTTTTACTACAATGTGCAAATGAATTCAAGCTTTGAAGCGCAGATAGCAACAGTTTTGAAAGAAATAGTGGAATGGGAAAAGACCTCGGATTTGAAACTTTGGATTGACAAATATTCATCAATGCATTGCTTTTCATTCAAATGATTTGGATGATGAAACTCTTACAAGGAGATTTCGATCAGCAAGGTGCTTTTAAAGGAGAGAACATAGGACAGGCTGAAGCGCCTATAAAAGAATTTCTTTGATGATCTATTAACATTCATTAAAAAAAATAGATACTTCAAATTATTTTTAGGGATGCTTGCTCCTAACAGATAGAAGCATCAAAGTTGGCCAAAGTTGCAAAGCACTATTCAATGTTACAAGAATATGTATACAGAGAAAAAGAAGGAAAATGGATGACAAAAGCCGCAAGCCACAAACAACATTGACAAAATATCTTTGCACACCATCAAATAGTTTGAAATGTTTTTCTTTAGTCATTTTTATCCTATCTTTTAGTATTTTTCTGTGAGTTTGTACTCTATTACATTAAAAACTCATCATATAAACGTGTCAATTAGTGGTTTTCAACAGTACAGCAAATATTCCAGAACCAATTAGCCGCACTATTCAAGGTATTCCTGTAGTTGCAAATCTTCCAGCAGACAGGGTTGGTGAGGAGGGAAAGGGGGCTCCAGATTTCACCTGACATCCCATTGCAGTTGAGTAAAACGATATTTTTTTTTTTAATTTTATAGAGCCCATCTGGCAACTACCCACTTGGGCGAGTAAAACGATAGATAAGCAAGAGAAAGATAAGGAACAGTGAGAGGAGGGAAAGGGTGGGATAAAGCAGACATCTTAAAACCCACCACCCCAACAGGAGTGGTGAACCAGTCCCCTTCCCTCCCGGCCCCAATGGTGTGAATGGATGAAAGTTGGCCGGCAACTAGATGGCCAAGAAAATAGATGAGAGGAGGCTTGTTAAAATGAACCTGCCATTATTGGACGGACCAATAATGGGGTTCAACGAGTTTTCTTGAGTATTTGTGTTCTCTGACTTGCTCTTGGAGGTTTGAACAGATTCATGTCCCATTACCAGCTTATTTGACTCTTTGTTGTAGGTCGCATGTTCCTGCGCATGCTGGTGGCAGGTCTCCAGGCCAGTTTTACCTTAGTAGGCAGTCACCAGATGGGCTCTTTACAAAAAATTCCCATTCCCAGCCCTTTGAGCGAATCCCATTTGCTCTAGGGCATGGGACAACCGCCCTGTTTAACATATTTTTCGAGTACTGCTTGAAGAATACCTTAACTTGTTTAATATTCTGCCTTTATAGCTTTAACTTCTTTTTGATAATATAAAGTTATATTACAAGTCGCAACTTGCTTACATCTGAAATTTTACTCTTTGTTAATTTTTCTCCATACTTCCACTTCTTTATTTCCTGACTCTTCTTTTCATGCCCGTCTGGGGAACCTCCTTCGCCTTCATTACATGAATCTAGACGCTCCAAAATTGATAGATTTGAACTAAGATGTATGAAGTTTTTATATGGGTTCCTCCCCCCCTTCTTCCCGTGATACACAGGAACCCTCGAGAAGATAGAGTTCCTTCCCTATCCCCACATATAAGCAACCTATGACTTCTGTCTGACAAGAGGGGAACGTCCCCTTCAATCGTGGAAATGGTTCCCCCAAGCAGACCTGCAAGGGGGTATCATGTAGACTGGTACACCTGTTAACTAGAGGTGCGGCCCGCCCGCTTGGAGGTCTCAAACTAGACTGAGACTACCTGGGCATTATTCCTTCTAGACATTTCCATTTTACCCTTTTCACCCCTTAAAAATCTTTTTGAACCCATTCCCTGCGAGACCTACATTTGTTATGGAATGGAGGAGGTTGAAGAGCTACGCACCTTAGTGATCCCGAGGGCCACGACGTCCACTTTGGCTAAGAACCTTCCAACCCTCTGCCATTTCCCTAACTTCATCATTTTAGATGCGCTTTTAATGAACTTTCTGGAGTTGCGCCCATAGGCATGGGTGCACAAAAAATAACCACCAGTACACATAACTGAGAGTATAAGTGGGGAAGGCGGAAAATCCCCCAACATTTCTCTTAAGGATGAAATTGCAAATAGTGATCTTGTACGATGCGCAACTAACTCCACAGTGATTGTATTCTCACTTCCCCACCACACAGACAAAATAGTAAAAAATAAAATCGCACCCCGAAACTCAGATTCTCCTAAGATCTCAGCCGCCAAATGCGCCAGTTGTCTCGTGACGCGATAGTGGGCGCTGAGCTGGTGGTCGATGGGAAGCTTCTCAAGGGTCTCTGGGAGGGGCACACCGATGCTCCCAATAGGGATGGGGAGCCCCATATGGAGTGCAAGGGTAGAGGCGAGGTCCACTTGATGCCGGATCTTTTCAACAGGGCTGCAACAAATGAAGAGTTCACCTTAAACTTTATTGAAGAATTTGGCAAGAAAAAATGAGTCCATCCGACGATGTCAGGGGTAAAAAAAAAACAAATGAAAAGCCTAGTTCAATCAGGTCAACACAAGGACTAAGAGGGGGGTGTAAAAATGTGTGACAGCACAGAAATAGACGAGGAGGTAAAGATACAAAGGAAATGGATATATAAATATTCATATAGAAAAAAAGGAAATTAATCAGATGTACAAACACTCCACAATGGTGTCCATTGGGATGCCATTCTGTCCCACCTACTTTTCAACTTATTCTCTCACGATATTCCACCAACAAAATCCGAAATCATCCAAAAACCACGCAGACTTCTTGATAAGAGCTTTTTTTTTTTCTTATAAGCGCCCATCTGCCTGGTGCCACCAAGGGCATAAGTCGGCTAAAAAAATTAGCCTAATCTTAAGCTATTAATATAAAATGAAAAGCAACAAAAGAAAAACAAAAACAGACAAACAACAAAAAAGGAAAGAAAGGCTCCAGCGTAAGAGGAAGTCCCGCCTTCGTCTGGTGCCGAAGGATACATCCAGCAACAAAAAAATCTCATGTCAATGGGTCAGGTCAAGAAAAATGGTGGCCAACCGCCTCCAAAAAGACAGATAGTCCATAAGTTTGTGTGCACGAAACCGTCCCGAGTACAAGCGACAAGCGGTAGCAACCCCGCTCGTCCCAGTACCAGGACAGGTAACGTGCGCAAAGATAACCCAGACTGGGAAATTCAACAAGAATGAGTTGAACAGTCAGGGGGACAATGCAGTTGTCACAGTAAGGTACAGGGGAACGCTCCATCAAACGTGCGACCAATTTGAAGACAATGGAAAGGGACGAGAAGCAGAAAAGGGAAAAGCCGCGAAGTGATGGCACACAAATTTAGGTTAACCTCGGCCGCCTCCCATCTTATTTGTAGGGCAGTCCATAGGGCTGAACTGATTCCTGACATGCAATTGGTGTGAGGATGAGCGAAACTCTGGTCCGGTCGACCAGTCTTCGCGCACAGTTTGGCGCCCTCATTCTTCGCAATCCATAAAGGTCCAGGAACCTACAGAAGATAATCTTGACACTCACTAGGCTCGTGCCAACAGTGGTACCACCGACTATGGGGTGTTGCGATTCCAATGTCCTGAGCATTCTGCGCATTTTGTGAATCACTAATGATCACAATCCGGGGTCTGAACTGGGCAAGACACATTAGCCCTGTGCTGAGCAGTGTATTGCAACCAGCTCGGCCATGAAGAGAGGCGAAACGCCTGGTAGAGCCGACCCCTTTTTCGGACTTGGAGCCATCCATGTACACTGGTACGGATCCCACGCGATACGAAGTATAGTGTAAAAAGGTCAAACGCAAAACTCCCGGCGCTCTAGAAGCAGAGGCGTGGTGACATATAGTCAATGGTGTTACCCTCCAGGGCAAAATCAGGGCGCTTCTCACTTCGGAGATGGGGGTAAAAGATGAAACTCCTTTGGTGCTGTCCTCCTTTCGGGAGATAGCTTCAGGAGTCCCTGAAGACGGCCTCATGATCATCTTCGGGGGGATGGGTTGCCTCCTGTGAGTTTAACGACTCGGTGGACATGCGAAGCCGCTTCGCCTTATGGTAAACTGTCGTGTTGGGAGAGGGAAGGGAAGCCCTGGTTTTAGCCGAGGCTGGGTGTGAACCCTTTGTGTAGCCAGCTCTACCAGGTAATCGCCCAGGGTGAATAGAACCCACATAAGGATTCAGAATGGGTGCAGAAGTGACCATGCTCATATACCTCGATGGGCCAGGAGGAGAGGCGGCCTTTTTTAATATTGAGGCCTAAGACGTCCCAGGTAGTGCTGGGCGCGCCAGGTCGAAGTCATAAGTATCGCAAAAGGAGAGATGATCAGCAGCCTGAATGGCAAGGATTCCCTTTTACATGATACACACCACATTGCTTCGAAGAAACAGGGTTCGACTCTGTGCAATTGACACAAATGGCCATAAGCGATAAGGACTTATCGCGTATAGCCTTCGAGCAACTTAAACAGACTTCGAAAAACCCCGACTATGCACGTTTACTTGAGAGATTCGTATGGCTAAGCGGTGGCAGAAGTAACACCTCTGCGGCAGTGGCACAAATGCTTTCATGCAGTAGCAATACCAACCAGCACGCACCAACTCAGGGAGCTTGTCACAGTCGAACATGACAAGGAGTGTAGAGGTTGGTCTCGAGGCCCCTCCCTGTTTTTTCATCACACCCTCAAACTTGACTGATCCTTATTCAGCAAGCTCTTCGGTGTGTCTTCTAAGGAGTAGTCTACGAGTTCCCTCGCATAAACCATACATTTCATGAAATTCATGGTAGTGTGTGGCGTCAGTCACTGGAAAGCCAGTGAATGTCTGAAGGCACTAATAATGTCCGCCTCGGAAGGGTTCACTACATTAGCTAGAAGACTACCATTCGAGAAACGAGTCACTTTAGGCTCTCTACCAGTCAATACAGCTAAAGCTCTCCTCAGATGGCGCATGTAGCCTTTGGCCAACTCGATGACATCAATGGAGCGAATAACTAAAAACTGCTTGAAGTCAGCGGGGGATCAAAAATACCAGGTAATCTCTGAATGAGGGCCCCACTCACCGTACTTGCGAGCTTGATCTTTGTCTTGGTTTGGCCCTTCCTGCCTGGTCGCTGGTCGAAACGTCAGCAGAGCCATCCATCCATGGAACCACCACGAAGGGATAGGAATCCCTTGTCTCCTTCGATTTTTTCCTAGGTTTCCTCTTTCGAGAGGGCGGCGGGGAGTGAACACGTTTCTCTCCTCCCAGGAAAGGGCCACAAGACTCGACGTCCTAGCCTCGGCCACATCTTTCTCCGAGATGGAGATCTTGACCGTCAAAGGGGAAGGGGGTCTTTCCTCTATATAAGTGTTCAGGGGCCCGGGCTACCTGAGTAGGGCCTTGCACAGGGGGCGAACTCAGGTCAGGTGTCTGACACCGAGCCACGGAGCCCTAGGAGATCCTGCCATCTGGGGGCGGGTCGCCTCATGAACAACTCCACCTTAGGAGGGCCTCCAACCGGCCATCCCCTCACAAGGTATCAGATATACCCACCAAGGACTAATAGGGCCTATGGCCCATCGATGGGACCGGCATGCAAACCCGCATTATTAGGAAAGGGGAAGCAGGCATGCTGGCTCACATCAACTTGACAAACCAAGGTCGACGAGGTGCGGGAGCAAGGGGATGATATCTCCTTGACCCCAACGGGAGGGGCGGGGACCAAGGCGGCGCATCCACTCTCGTGCTGCAAGTGGAGTCGTCCAGAGGCAACTCTACAAAAGGGCGTAAGAGGGAAATTCCCGAACCAGTAAAAAAAAGGAGAGGGAGAAGCGCCCTCTTCCTTAGACGAGGCTTGGTGGGGCCCCCGAGAAAGAATGTCCCAGATGTAGAGCTACACGGGGGTGGCTCCGAAGATGGCAAAGGCAAAACTTCTTTGGCGCATTCAGGAGGTAGGAGGGGAACATCTCCACCTGTCAGAGTGGCGCTGTCATTTAGCTCCCCATCCACCCCAACACCAAGGTCAGGCGAGGATTGAGAGAAAGGGTGACGTAGTCGGATATGATGGCGCAACTTGGAAAAACTCTAGAAAGCCTGACAACACACACCATTTTCTGACACTTGTGACCACTAAAGAAAAAAGAAGGGGCTTGGTGGGTTATATCCCACGTCCATCTGCTCCTCCCGCTAATCGGTCTACCCTGGGTGCGTGAAAGAATGGTGTTCTCAACCTAGAACATTAACTTACACCGTCCAAAAGTTACCCAGTGGCCGGTTGTTCCCCAAAGGTCACCGCTCCCAACTTGGCAGCCAGAGAGGCAAGGTGACAGGGCGGATATCCTTAATGGGATGTACTAATTAATCTTTGACAGGAGAGCCAGGATCTGAAAGTCTGTTGTGGCAGACTCAAGAGACAGCACCTGAGACTTTTACTTAGCTCAACAGCCAGCAAGGCAATAAAGCCAGCTACCACACTCAGTAGTGCCATATACCCCCGAGAATGCCACAGGGTGGTAGTCAGCACATTACATGCAGGGAAATGGTTATTAGGGAAAAAACAATATGCCTATTATTTTTGCCCCAATTCCTAGGTCCCCTCATGGCTTGGTTTCTTGGCAGGCATTAAAGGGCATTGTTCATAGAAGTTCTAAAGTCTCGTCTGAAACGGCACAAGGTAGCTGGTCAGGTCCTTAAGCCTAGAGAGAGGATTAAGGAGATTGTCATAAAGAAAATGGGATACAGAGGAGCGAGGAGGAAGCGCACTAACAACTTACCCCAGCACAGTCAAAGAGTACAACTCAACCTAGTGATGGGGGTTTCCCTAATTTTTCCCTGTCCAGGCAAGAACAGTTCTTCCTGGTACCAAGTTCAGATAGACAAAAGGTTGATGGTAGAATCCTATAGTAAATAAAAAGAAAGAAAAAGTAGCGCTGAGAGGGAATTAAGGGGAAGCGAACCAACAACTTTCCCAGGCCCCATCAAAGTGTTCACATCAACTCTACACTCAGGCTGAGAAGACATACGACTCTTCCGAATACCATGTCTACCAGGCTACACAGGGTACCCCTCTCCCCCCTGTGAGCTACCCCATGAGAGAGAACAGTACAAATATGTCCAATGAAGTTTCCTAAAGAAAGGCACTTAAAGGGGCATGAAGGAGACAAGAAAATGAAGAGGTACTAATGCATAGGTGCATGAATTCATGCACATTAAGGACATCAAAATCTCCAGCTTGAACCAGGCCCATGGAACAGACTCGAGTAGTCCAATGTGAGGAGGAATCCGCCATTCAGGTCTCCAAGAGAGAGGGCCTCAGCAACTGGCCTACAACATGTTTGATCGTTGATCTCTGCCTAATCGAAGTGAGTTGATGGTGGAAGGAAAATAGAAACAAGAGAAAACCTCCTATACAGAGGGACTTGAACTGCTACTTCCTAAAGTTAGACATTACACATGTGTAAATTGTACACCACCAGCCAACCTATGGAGGAGGGGGTGCATTCAATATGGTCTACTAAAGGCAAACAACTAAAGGGAAATGCAAAGCCTCTGGAGTTACTCCCAGTTAGCCCTAAAGCCATGTCAGTTACAATGATGGAACTTGTCCTCCGGATTTATCTTGAAAGAATCGTTGGGGCCAACTTTGAGGAAGAGAGTCCTCACAGGAATGGTTGTAGGCCTCTTGGAGACATACCTATGCATGGCTATTGGTCACATAATGCACCATTAGAGCAAACATCTTCGAGGAACAATTTGAAAAATTCCAGTTGCCTTGAGACCATAGGCTAGTGGGCTGTATTTGGGGTTGAGACTATTTGAGAGGGGGTCATCCACTCATTGCACCCTATCCAATATGGGCAAGGATGAAGGAATCAAAGTGTTTCCTTAATACTACCCTCCTGCCTGGTCGGAAAATTCTTCAATTATGTCCTAAATGGCATATACTAGCATCTATCTTGCATATATTATCTCTTTAACAAAGTTCAATAGAGTGTAGGATGAGCCAGACAGGTGTGCCAGCAATTGTCTAAAGATCACTCAATTTTGCACAATGAGTGGGATTACCCACATTAACCAGAGTCCCATCTGAAAAACGAGTCCTTTGGTTCCCTAACAAGGAATCGAGCTATACTCAAACACTGATGGAGTGTATGTCCATCGGAAAACTTTGTTTGGGCAGTTGAACAGAAGACTTGGAAGTGCTCGAAGCTGGCGGGCTCAAAGAGGACCACCAAGTTCTCAATGGGAGAGCGGGATTCCACCGTTCTCTCCTCCCCTCAAGAGGGGTCTGAGGCTGAATGGACCCGATTATTTGCCAATATAGAAAAGAGCTACCCATCTCTAAACCCCCACTGCAAGGGGCAGAGCCCTTATCTTTCTTTCCCCAGAGGGGAGATGGACTCAATCCCCATGGGATGGGCTTACCCTGGAGTGGGAATAGGTTTGGGGGATGTTACCTCCATGGTTAACACCACCACCTAGTGTGAGGCCACCCTGGTCCCCAATATTAGGGTGCCATCTCAGGATGGCTGCTCCTGGTGGAGGGAATTATGTATGACTGGAAGATGCTAGGGAGCTGGGATCATGGCAACCCCCCCCCCCCAAAAAAAAACTTACCAGTTTGGGGTATATAAGTTGTGGCAGGCTTAAGAGGGGTTTGCCTCGATGGTCCCTCATGGGAGATCCAAATCGGCAACTAGCTCCCAAATGGAGCATCCTCCAAACATTTCTATTCCCTATTTGGATGGGCTCCTAAGAAACTTTAGAGAGGGCCACCTCATCACTAGAGAGGAAGCCAGATGAGGGTGGCTCCAAGAAAAAAAAGTGATACAGGGGAGGGGCCCCCTCTACTTGGAGAAGTAGGTGAAGGGAACACCTCCACTTTACTATAAGGAAATAAATAAAAACATCAATCCATGTGAGCATGGATGTGAATGCTAAATACCCAGCCCAGTTGCCTGATCTAGAGGGGGTGGATAAGGTGGTGTTGGTTGAAGTGGCCAAGCACCATTAAGGAAAACCTCTTACAGCCGAGTGGCAAACCATTCCATAACATGGTGCGCCATGGGGACAACTTGGCATGAAACAATAGCCAGAAGAAAAATGGAACAGTAGAAGGGGTAAAATGTGAGAGGAAAGTAGGAGTGTTAAAAACCACCACTTTCAACTGGTGCTAATAGGGAGAGGACAGACATCCTAAGCAAGAAATGATTGAACAAAGCTGGTCGGTGATTAACCTGCAAAATTAGCTGTCAGCAAGTGGTGAGGAGGAGCTTGCAAAGAAAGTAGTGAAAAAAGTAAATGGGAGATATCTAAAAGTAATAAAGCCAAGATCATGTCAATCTAGTTTAAGACTAACATGGCCAATGGGGCTAGGAGGGTATGCCACTCCTCAGGTGTCAGGTTGTTTACACCATCTAACAAATTTTGGAGAATGCTAGTTTTCCTACTACACCAGCAGACTCAAAGCAGAAACCTCGCCCCACTGATCTACTTGCCTCCTGTAAGAGTGTGATTCCTGTGCAGTAGTGAGATGGGAGACCGCCAACGCCGAGGTCCAAATCTCTGAATGGGAGTCTCCTCCATGACCTCCAGTGTCATGCATGCCATGGTCACCACATACCAACAGCAGAAATGGTTTCCCCTGTAATATACCAACACTCAGCTACAGTTTCTCTCAAAGTACAATGGTGAAAGCATTAATGAAAAACTAAATTAATAATTAATTTACAAAGATAATGTGGAGCCCATAGTGCACCCAACTGCAGGCCACAACCCCTCACAAAAAAGGGAAGGGGGGGGTTGTTCCTATCCTCTAGGAGGATTACAAGTACTATTTATCTTTTAAGTCGGCTTAAGGAGAAGACAGAACATCAGCATTATGAAGTCAGGTCCACAATGGGGAAAGTGGTTATGTAAACGGGACAATACACATGCATGAAATTGGCCTACATGGGGTCAATAACTCATTCTCCTGTATACCATAATAATCTCATAAATACATTAAATCATGATGGATTAGGTCAAGGGACTCTGTGGTCCCAACCTGCCTTACAGAGGTTTAATGGGATACACAGTCCTGGTATTAGGTAGGGGTTGTTTCGCCCTAGACCAGTAAGCACAATGAACTACAACCAGATGGGGTTCTGCAGTAGATATGTAGGTTCTGTGTTAAATGTAGATCATGTTGTGGATGTTAAGTTGCATCAAGTTTTTAAAGGCACTAAGAACATGACTGTTATTCAGAGCAATGTGGTATTTGTAAATGTTTTGCTATAGATGGTGACTGCATCAGAGCTTTACCAAGGTGAGCAATGGGGAGGATGTTTATACAAGTGGCGTGCTGTGGTAGATGTATGGAATATTCAAAGAAAATGTGCCGAACAATCTGGGGGACAATGCAGTCATTAAAGTAATGTGCAGGAGATTGAACCATCAAATGGCAGTTTCTGCCAGTGTGAGAGAAAGCAACCTGGAGCCATTGCAGAATTGGGAAAGAGTCCATGGGAACAGTCCTGGTGCAATGGCACATAACATTAAGTTCCTATTGGCCATCCTCATCTTCTTTGCCAGGCAGGCGCCCTCACCGGCGTGCCCATTCGCTGTAATTCCCACATGTCCAGGAACCCGACAGAAGATAATCTCATCTGGCTTGCATCAACTGGGATATTACAGATAGTGCTAACCAGGGAATAAGGATATTGCAAAACCCTAAGAGCACTCAAGGCGCTTTGTGAATAGCTAAAAATCAAATCCAGTCTCTAAAACTGGGCATTACACCTTATCTCTCATAATGAGTAGTGTAATGCAACTAGCTCAGCAATGACAAACAGAAGCAGCAGTTGGTAGAGCCTAGTTGACTTTAAACAGGGGATATTGCACGAAAGCCAATATTCCCAGATTTGGAGCCATTTATGTACATTGACATGGGATTCAGCATGACAAGAAGTGTGCTCAAAAAAGGTTGAAGCTAATACTCCCAGTGCTCATAGAACCTTTGGGAGGAGAGGCATGGCTACAAATAGTCAATGGTTGTACTCTCTAGGATGGTGTTCTGGGCAAAAACAAAGGCAGCGCCAGCACAAGAGCTACATGGAGATCTCAAAGGAGTGTCCCAGCCCTAATAATTTAGGGTATGACTGGCTTTTCTCGACAGCATAGACACCATTGAGATCGGCCTAGACCAGTAAGCACAATGAACTACAACCAGATGGGGTTCTGCAGTAGATATGTAGGTTCTGTGTTAAATGTAGATCATGTTGTGGATGTTAAGTTGCATCAAGTTTTTAAAGGCACTAAGAACATGACTGTTATTCAGAGCAATGTGGTATTTGTAGATGTTTTGCTATAGATGGTGACTGCATCAGAGCTTTACCAAGGTGAGCAATGGGGAGGATGTTTATACAAGTGGCGTGCTGTGGTAGATGTATGGAATATTCAAAGAAAATGTGCCAAACAATCTGGGGGACAATGCAGTCATTGAAGTAATGTGCAGGAGATTGAACCATCAAATGGCAGTTTCTGCCAGTGTGAGAGAAAGCAACCTGGAGCCATTGCAGAATTGGGAAAGAGTCCATGGGAACAGTCCTGGTGCAATGGCACATAACATTAAGTTCCTATTGGCCATCCTCATCTTCTTTGCCAGGCAGGCGCCCTCACCGGCGTGCCCATTCGCTGTAATTCCCACATGTCCAGGAACCCGACAGAAGATAATCTCATCTGGCTTGCATCAACTGGGATATTACAGATAGTGCTGAGCCAGGGAATAAGGATATTGCAAAACCCTAAGAGCACTCAAGGCGCTTTGTGAATAGCTAAAAATCAAATCCAGTCTCTGAACTGGGCATTACACCTTATCTCTCATAATGAGTAGTGTAATGCAACTAGCTCAGCAATGACAAACAGAAGCAGCAGTTGGTAGAGCCTAGTTGACTTTAAACAGGGGATATTGCACGAAAGCCAATATTCCCAGATTTGGAGCCATTTATGTACATTGACATGGGATTCAGCATGACAAGAAGTGTGCTCAAAAAAGGTTGAAGCTAATACTCCCAGTGCTCATAGAACCTTTGGGAGGAGAGGCATGGCTACAAATAGTCAATGGTTGTACTCTCTAGGATGGTGTTCTGGGCAAAAACAAAGGCAGCGCCAGCACAAGAGCTACATGGAGATCTCAAAGGAGTGTCCCAGCCCTAATAATTTAGGGTATGACTGGCTTTTCTCGACAGCATAGACACCATTGAGATCGGCCAGAGATGAAATGAGAGCCATTGGTGACTCGGAAGATGCAGGATTCGGAAATACAAGTGCATAATGCACTATCTATGGTACAGAGCAAGTGGCATCTCCCTGATATCAACAAGTAGGCTATCAATGGGAGATGTTCAGACTGCACCAGTTACCAGATGGAAACCAGTGTGGTAGATGAAGCCCCCCTTCCACAATACACACTCAGCTGTGGGTGCATGAAATTTTGCATCCATAGTCAAACTTCAAATGAACAAAGGATTGGTACAAAACCAAGGCAGTAGCCCTATCAGCGCTCCAAGTACTGAATGTCATGGAACAAAAAATGTCAATGGCGAGGGTACAAGAGACCCTAAACCTGCAAACATGAGCCTCCTGGGTGAGGCATCAGTCAAAAACAAGACCAAGGAAATGGTGCTAATTGATCACTTCTAGGTGAGTCCCATTTAGGAACAAGTCCAGTTTGAGGTGGAGTCTTGGATGGTGGCAGAAATGCATCATATTACACCTAGTCTTAGCCAAAGAAAACTGAAGCATGTGAGCTTAGGCAAAGTGCGAGAGATGTTTCAATATCTGTTCTAGTCAATGCTCCAGATTTGCCATCTGGGCTGCACCAAGAGAGATAGAGCCAGTGTGGGCAAACTATGGCCCGCAGGCCGCATGTGGCCAGCCAAATGTTAGTAAATTTGAAAGAGAAAGTTACAAAGCAACTGCAAATAATATTGTGAGCATTAACACTTTACCGGCAAATGGTGTGACGCTACCCAGCATGTATATATGTATATGTATATATATATATATATATATATATATATATATATGTAAATCTATTTGTATATTAATATTATAAACATATTGTCTGTCTGTTTTGGTGACACAGGGTGTGGGTGATAGAACCCTTAGTTTTGCCCACCTTTTGTTTTCCTCCCGCAGCTGTGTGTATGTGTGGGAGAGTGTCGATCAAAAGGCTACAGACACCGATGGTCTTCACTAGGACTGAGTGACTCCCAACTCAAGCTCAAGTTCAACAGTGTCATTAACAGTCTAATCAGGTCTAGATTAAGTCTGGATAAATTGGAAGGTACTACAACTGATGGTTCTCCTTCACTCATAGGCAAACATTGTGGCCTTGTGACCTTGATTAATATTAAAATCAAAGAAGATTTCCCAGCGCACAGTGGGTTGTCTTTTTCACTGCATCATACATCAAGAAAGCCTCTGTAAGTCTTCTTTAAAACTCAAACATGTTATGGATCTAGTGGTGCATGCAGTGAATTCAATAAGAGCACAGGGACTGAAACACCTGCAATTCTGAAATTTCTTGGAAGACATCGAGGCAGATTTTACTGATGTGTTGTACGACACAAATGTCCGCTGGTTAAGCATGGGAAAAGTACTAAAGAGGTTGTGGGACGTTAAAGCAGAGATTGTCATGTTTTTTTAATATGAAAGAAATCTCTTGTGACTATTCAAAAGAAATGGAGAGTGATGAATGGGCTTGTGATTTTGAATTTGCTGTGGACATAATACAAAAGCTGAATGAGTTAAACACAAAACTACAAGGCAAAGGTGTATTTGCTCATGAATTGTAAGTGGAAGTGAAAGCCTTTCAAACAAAACTTAAACTTTTTGCAAAGCAGCTTAAAGAGCAAAACTTTGTTCATTTTCCTCTGTTGAAAACATGAGCTGTTACACAAGCATTATCAGACAAGTACAGTTCCCAGATCATGGCTCTAAAAGAGGAATTTATCAGAAGATTTCCTGATTTTGAGGCAATTGAAGGCTAGTTGATTTGCTCAGCTCACCTTTTGCCTGTGACATTGAAACAGCTACTGAAGAAATGGAACTGATTGATTTGCAAGCTGACAACTCTTTAAAGAGGCTTTTGAAAATAAGCCACTGGTATAGTTTTAAGCATCTCTGCACTCAGAAAAGTTTAAAAATCAGAAAAATGTTTGTGTTGTTTGCATCAACTTCAATTTGTGAGCAGACTTTCTCCATATTGAAAGTTAACATGTCAATGAACAGATCACTTCTCCCAGACTCAAAATTCAGTCAGCATTGAGGATCAGCGCAAGCAACTTGATGCCAAATTTTAACAAACTGGTAAATGACTGCAGTTTGATGCATAATTCTTATTGAGATCCTTCTGTTGCTGAGTTACTTTGTATTTGAAGTAAATGTGTTTCATGTGAAGTTACTACTTTAAAATGTAAATAAAAATTATTTTTTCTTCTTTAAATTGAGTTACTTTGTTTTCAAACAAATGTGTTTCATGTGAAGTTTCTACTTTAAAATATAAATTAATTTTTTTTCTTTAAATTGAGTTACTTTATGTTTTATTTGAAGTTTCTACTTTAAAATATTAATTAATAATATTTTTTTTATTTTATTTCTGTAAACAGTTACATTGTTTTTCAAATAAATATGTTTTTCTACTTTATAATATTAATTAATAAAAATAAGTTTCTTTTTTGTAAAACAAGGTTATTTTGTCTTTCAAATGTGTTTCATGTAAAGCTCCAACTTAAAAATACCTATTAATAAAATTATTTTCCTTTAAAGTTTAAACTGAGTTACTTTGTCTTTCAAATAAATGCGTTTCATGTGAATCTTCTACAGTACTTTAAAATATCATCATCATCACTAACTCTATAATTTAAGAAGGGGATTTTTTTGACTATTTGAATAATAATTTCTTCTTAATTTGTTTATGAATTATGTTTTTTTTATCAAAGTTATTTCTAATAATTCTTTTATAATTCAAACAAAATGGTGAAGTTCAGAAATAAATATAAGTATGGAAATTTTGTGAATTTTTAAAACCCAAAGAATTATAAATGGTGAAGTTCAGAAAATTTATTTTTATATATCTTCTATAACTATATTTTACTAAAGGGATATTTTGAAATGGGGGAAATTTAGTTCAGAGTTCCTTTTTAAAATTATTATAATTGGCGAAGTTCAGAAAATTTATAAAAATTTAACCATGGTTGCTTTTTGTTAGATTTTAAATTTGCACTGAAAAGTTTGCTCATCCCTGTATAGTGTAGCAAGAACATCTTACAGCACAAAGGTTGATGCTAAGAGCAAAGAATGCGACAAAGGCTACTTAACTGTGGGGCACCCTAATCCTGTCTTATTTGGTGTGAAAAAGCTCCCCCCACACGTATGCAGAATCAACAATCTCCTAGGAATTCTAGAGATTAAAAAAAAAAAGTGGTATAGTGTTATCTAGCAAAGCAGGCCTTCCATTTTCCAGCTGTAGCAGAGCATCCAACATGGAGAAGAACTTGTGGAAACCACTGTTAGAAGAGAGGTGGCTTCCACTATCCAAAAAGTAAGCTAATCTAATGTTAACTAATTTCTCTGCCCACTTGCAAATTAAGGAATTAAGAGAAATTGGGAAGAAACAACTGGGGTAACGATCTCTCTTTGTCTTGCTGAAAGTAAGCATGAAAGCCATTCACAAGGAATCTGGGAGGCTGCCCTCCATTCAGATCACCACCAATGTCTCAAAGCATGGCTGGCATCAGTGCATGAAGCAGAGTGGAGCACAACTCAAGAGTAAAAAGGTCATTGAAGGGTTCCCTGCCTCGGGAGTTAACTCCAGTCACAGGCCTTCCAAAATCTCATGATAGGCTTATATGCCGACAGAGCAGCATCTCAGCTAGAAAATGCAGTCACAAAGGATTCCACCATTGATGCAGGATCCCAGATTGCAGTTCCATCCTCATGGAGGGTGGAATAAGGGCCCTGCAAGAACTTGCCACAAATCCTTTTGACACACTTCCATATATCTGCAAAAGTCATTTTCATACAAGTAAAACAGCTATGTGAAACAAGAAGAGTAGGTGCATACTTTGAAATATATACAAATCTACCCCTCACTTGATGAAATACAGCTACAGTGAAATTGTTTGGATGGCACTTCTGTATTGCATATAGGGATATTAATTTTATCTAACGGCAGTTTCATACTCATCCAACCACCAAGGAAGCAGATGGCGTGCAAAATAGCCAGTTTCTAGAAAGAGTTGTCAGGTCGACAGTAACGAGGGTGCTAAAGAACTCAAAACCTCTCATTAACAGACCTAAACTCCTCAACTGAAATAGTTAACGTCAGTCATTTCCTGAGATGCAGATCCCCAGCCCGCCCCAAGCACCACTAAGGTGGTTTCTCAGGAAGTAGTGGACTGGAAGGAAAGTGATCAAGCTGTTTCATCATCGTAGGGAAGGGGTTAAACACCCAGAGGAAGAGAAAGGGCCATGATGTGGTAAGACACCCTCACATCAAGGTAAGCTGATGGTGGAATATAGACTGAAAAAAAGTGTATCAGGTTGCAGCTGCACTGCAACAGCCTGAAGAGAAGTATTTAAGCAAAAGAAGAGAACAGACAGACATCAGGAATAGATTCCACATCCAAATGCTTGGCCCCCATCTAGTGGTAATGGGGTTGCATAATCTTTATACCTCAGGGTGGGAAGGGGACACACATGCAAAATGATCTCTTAAAGACAAACAGCTAAAGGGCAGCTCCCAGTTACCCACCCCGCAAGGGAGTGAATGATATATCAACTGAAACTTGGACGTGACACCCCTCCCAAACCCATGTAGCTCAAGAGAAACTGGTACTCTCTCAGCTCGCCTTTTGCACCTCTTTTAACTAAATCACCCACTATCTTTTCCATGACTGAATAGACCCAACCAAATGTGAAAGAGGGCATTACACAGTCTAAAATAAATAATCTCAGCTAGCTTTGAGTCCAGGGCAATTGCCTTGAAGGATAATGCCCTACAGGCCTAGGTCAGAAATGCAAGGAGGCATTCTTCAAGGTGAGGACCCTCAGGGGAATGACTACAGCCTTCATGGCAACTCTTTTGATAATCATTATGACAATTAACTCCACCCCCCCTTGAACCTCCTGGTAGAGTATTTAAATTTTTCCCCTCTGATCCTGAAATAGGTACAAATCTATAAAGAGTTGGTAAATTAATTAACAAACTTACTTTCTTGACAAGATTTTGGTGAATATCTTTAATTATATTATCCATTTCTGTTAATTTTGGCTCAATCAAAGAACTCTGGGGCCCTTCCAAGTGGCCAATATGATCAAGGCCTAAATAATGGAGAATCAAGAAGTCCCAGTCAAAATTCGTAGAAAACAGGTCAGGGATATGACGGGTAATGTTGTTATCCACCTATAATCAAAATAAAAGGTAAGTGGAACTTGAATAATAGGATCAATTAAAGGATTGACAAGGCTTTCTATACCCTAAAATAATTTAGTAAAATGTTAACATCAAACTTATCTAAAAATTCCAAAATATATATCAATATATTATAAATACTATAATAAATAAGCAAACAGGGTAAAATGTAAATATTGTGTTCAAATATCTACCTCAGTGTAATCTGAGACAAAAAATGAAGTGACTTTATCCCAATGGTGAAAAACATTAGGAAAAATCTTTAACCAAAGTTCATCGCCATAGAAGTTTATTTTCATTCCTTTTTCTTGGGCTAAATGGATAATGCTTTCATCCAAAAGTTCAGCCGCTGCGAAGTTATATACAACATCCATGAAACTTGGAATTGTGCCTGTAACTATTGACTGCAACAAAAAAAAATTTCAAATGAATAGAGAATTTCTCAAGCTTTTAATTTATTCTATATTAACTTTACAAAATTTGAAAATGATTTATTCAAATAAAGAAAAAAACACTTACCTTTAAAGAGTTCAACTAATTCAAAATAATCTACCTTGATTCTTGGCAATGTAACAGTAGGTGAGGCAGTTTTCATAAGATACCCAATACCCTTTTTTTGTTCAATAAGTTCCTGGGTATAAGGCATTGTTCTTTTTTCTGCCATAAGGTGGTCAGTTCTTAATGCATCAATTATCATCAAAACAATTTTGTGACTCAGCTTCTCAGTAGTGTAGTGTGAAGAATTCCTTTATAAAAATATAAAAATCTTACATATTCAGAGTATACACAATAAATTTAATTTAAAGTACAATATAAATGAGGCTGTATCATACAGAAACTTTGTAAGGAAATATCTGTGAAGAAAGTAGTGAAGGTAGAGAAAGTGAACATGAGTGGGAGATGTATAGCCACAGATCCTAGTACAGGCATTGAGGCTGCAAGGGTAGACTAAGGGTATAAATAGGGGTGAGAGGATATACAAGTCTCCAGATTTAACTTGACCCCCTAACAGGTGCATAAAAATATAGATAAGGAAAAGAAAGAGGGGGAGGAGGGGAGAGGAGAAGGAGCAAGTGGTGGGAAGAATGCAGATATTAAACACCATGATAACTGGATCCAAGAAGAAGGACTGAGTCAAAAGGCATAAAGTGTAGTTAAATTTAGCCTATTTTTTATTAGGCTAATTAAAAAAACAAACAAACAATAAAAACAGTGAACAGCGGGGGAAAAATAAAGAGAGGCACACTTTTGCATCAAGGGAAGCCTGTCTTCTACCAGTACTAAAGTATGCAGCCAACAACACAAAGAAAATCATCAAATAAAATGGAAGACTTCCTCCTAAAATGGTGGTTTCCATGCAGGAAGTACATACTTTTGAGTACATAAACCAATATTAAGCACAGGGGACAAGCAAGCAGTAATGACCCCACTCCTCACAGTACTGAGACTGGTAATATGCAATAAGATTGGTGAGACTGGGTCATTCCTCTTTTTTTAAACAGCCTACAAGGGCATACGAGGGGCGGTCAATAAGTTTTGTGAATCGGTAGGACAAAACAGAGGAAGGGGGATGGATGTTTGTGGGGGTGTTAGGACAAGTTATGACAAGTCAGGACCTGCAGCCGCACGCTCCTGCCTCGTCCATTTAAGAAGCAGTAGCTGAACGCAGATCGTCAGTCACAAATTTTTCAACAATGGAGAAGGTTGAGCACCGCACACTGATCAAATTTTTGACCAAGGAAGGCAAGAATGCAAAGGAGATCCATGAACGCATAGTTGCAGTGTACACCGACACCGCCCCTTCCTATGCAACCATTGCTCGCTGGAATAGGGAGTTGCGCCATGGTCGTGAGTCCCTTGAAGATGACCCCCATCCAGGAGGCCTGTCAGACATGACCAATGAGGACAATGTGGCCCGTGTGGAGAGGATGATCCTCGAAAATCGACGGGTGAAGGTCGAAGAAATCGAGCAAGAACTTGGGTCCCTAGAAACCTCACGCCCCATGATCGACTTCAAAGTAGTCAAAGTCCACAAGGTCAGAGTTGCACAAGCTGCCCTGCGCGAGTGCAGATTCAAGAAGCTCAACCATCCCCCCCTACAGTCCAGATCTGGCCCCTAGTGACTACTTTTTATTCCACCAGCTTAAGGCTGCACTGCGTGAATGCCAGTTTAGGGATGATGAAGATGTCCAGCTCGCCGTCCAGGAGTGGATTAAACAGCAGTCGGGAGATTTCTGGTTGTCAGGAATTTGAAACCTCAGGGACAAGTGGCGCAAGTGCATTGAAGTCGAGGGTAGTTATATTGAAAAATAATAAAACACTTTTCCTCATATCTCGTTTCCTTATATCCAAATTGCAAAACTTATTGACTGCCCCACGTAACTTACGATAATTAATTTAAATCTAAATACTAGGCTGCATTAAAATAAAAATAATTTTAAAACAGGTTTCTACCATCTTGGGGAGGCTCACCTCTCCCCAGCGCAGGAACATGTGACCAATACTAAAGAGAGTCAAATAAAATGGAGGAGGCCAGCTTACTCCAAAAAGTCAGATAGTCCACAAGTCTGTGTACATGAATCCATCCTGAGTAGAAGAGACAAGTGGTAGTGACCCCACTCTTACTGGTACTGGGAGAGGTAGCATGCACAAAGATCAGCCAGCCTGGACATTCAACAAAATGTATCGAAAAGTCTGGGGGATAACGCGGTTGTTGGAATAAGGTGCAGGTGAGCGTTCAATCAAATGATGGTGTGTCCCACAAGTGTGTTCAATTTGAAGACATTTTTTAAAAAAAATTCAAAATATGAACACATCTGGTGACTGCCTATTTGGGCAAACGTTGCTGTAAACATGCTATAGCCTAATACTGGGTTAGATTAACAAAATAAATGCAAAAAACAAAAAAAGAGCAAATAAGCAAGAAGAAGAAGGGACAGGTAACATGTGCCAAGATTACCCGGATTGGGACATCAAAAAAAGAATGTGCCAAACAGTCTGGGGGACAACACAGTCATCACAAACCAAGGGGTGCGGAGATTCCAAAGCCCTGAGAACACTCAAGGCGCTTTGTGAGTCATTATAGATCACAAACTGGTCTCCAAAACGGACACAACGCATTATCTCCTGTATCGAGCAGGGTATTGCAACCAGCATATGGTAGAGCTTCGCTGACTCCAAATAGAGGGGATATGGCATGGAAACAGCCCCCTCCTGAAACAGGGAGCCATCCATATACACTAGCAAAGATCCAGCATGACATAAGTGTGCTCCAAAAAGGCCACCAAACGCAATACTCCCAACACTGTGGAAGCTTTGGGAGCAGAGGTGTGGTGTCAAATAGTCAAAGGTAGTAGCGGCCAGGGTGGTGTCTTGGGAAGAACCAGAGTAGCTACAGACCTAAAACTACATAATACTCTTCAAGGAATCTCCTACTCATAAACCCTTTGGTAGGAAGCCCTTTTGCGGCAAAGGTACCATCAAAATCAGCTGTGGATGCAGTGAGAGCCATTGGCAACTGAATACAGGCACAATGAAATGTACACAGCACAGAGAGAGTGACATATCGACAGCAGACAAATATGCACTAGATGGGTATGTGTGGAAGGCAATGCCCACCTGTTAGAGACCAGTGTGGTGGATCGAGTTCCTCTTCTACAATACTCACTTAGCTGTGGATGCATAAAATTCACATCCATAGTCAAGCTCTGAATGAACAAAGTATCAGTGCTGAATGTCATAGAACAAATAATGTCCATGGCACTGGTACAAGAGACCATAATTCTGCAAATATGAGCCTACCAAGGGGGGGCATCGGTAAAAAAAAGGCCATAGAAACTGTGTGAATCAACCACTTTGAGGAGAATCCCATTTATAAACAAGTCTGGGTAGGGTGGAGCCTTGGATGGCAGCAGAAGTGCACTACCTTTGTCTTGGCCAAGGAAAACTGAAACTTGTGCATTTCAGCATAGTGAGAGCTGCAGTTCAATGCCTGTTGGAGTCCACGCTCCAGAGTTAGCATCAGGGCCACACCAAAAGAGATTGAAATGTCATCCATGTAGTGTGTAGAGAGAACATCTTCTGGAAGCACTGAGCTGATACCTTTGATGCTCAAAGAAAGAAAAGTGTGTGAAACTGATGACATATTCCTCCTCATTGGAACGGAATGGTCTCTTCTCACCTATATGCAGAATCAACAATCTGGTAAAAACTCAAAAGATTAGAAGGCATTCCCTTGTCCTCCCATGGTATGGAGAATCTCCATGATAGCATATAGCCATGTGGTATCATAGGTCTTCTCCATTTCAAAAAACATGTGTGTAGTGCTGTGTACGAAGGAAGGCTTTACGCACAGCATTTTCTAGTCGGAGCAGAGAATCTGATGTGGAGTGGAATTTGCAGAAGCCACACTGTGCATAAGACAGGTAGCCACTGCTGTGCAGGACAAAATCAATTCTAACATTTACCAATTTCTCCATCACCTTGCACACTGGGGAGGTTAGAGAGATTGGGCGTAAACCAGCCAGTTTCGAGTGATCTCTTTGGTTTATGAAAAGTAAGCACAGTAACCATTTACCAGGAGTCTGGAAGGATAACCTCTACCCAGATCCTGTTGAACAAATCTAACAGAAAGGCTATGTGTCACTCACCCAGGTGTTGAAGCATGGCATACGGGACATCATATGTGCTTGAAGCGAGACCAGAACGCAACTCACCTAATGTAAACCTGTCAGAGAATGGTTCTCTGCCTCAAAATAAAGTCCAGTCGGCAGCCTTCAGCAACATCACAACCTGTATTGAATGCTGGAAGAGCAGCATACCGGCTAGAATATGTGGAGAAAACACTCAAGAACACAGGGTCCAAGATTTCAGTCCCAAACTTCTGGAGAATGGTAGGGGGATGCTGCAAGAACTTGCCCCCGATTCCTTTTGAATCGCTTCCACACCTCTGCTAGAGGGGTCTTCCCATTTATTTAAGGCACGTATGCCCGCCGGGAATATCAGCAAGCGTGTTTGGAAACATACTGGAACCTAGCCCTAGCTAGATGAAATTCATCAACATGTTAAAGTTGTTTGGGCGGTGCTTATAGTACATTTAGGCATAACACTTTTATTTGAGGACCGCCTCCCACTTAGCTGACCACCAGAGAAGCAGTCAGCATGCAAAACGGCCAAATGTGCTAGGAATAGCAGTTAGGCTCATGGTAATGACATTGCCAGAGAACTCAGCGGCCCCATCCACTGACCTAAACTTTTTGACTGGGACAGAGAAATCAGTCATTTCCTGAAATGCAGACTGGCTACCTCATGCTAAGCATCACTCACTGGTGTGGTCTTTCAGGTGGCAGCAGTCCAGAAAATATTTAAATGCGAAAGTGATCACTACTATGGAGGTCCTCAACCACCTCCCACCCAAAATCAGGCTGTGCATCTGGAGAGCACAGAAATAGATCAAGACAGGTAAATGAATCATTTCTTGGGCAGTGCTGCATAAACTCATACACATTTAGGACACATATCTCCATCTTATCGATCAGGTTGATAAGGACCTCACCCCTGGAATTGATCAAGTAGCCCCCCCCCCGCCCGATGAGGTGGAATATTCTGCAAGAATGTGCCAAACAGGCTGGAGGACAATGCAAGCATCGCGGTAAGGTGCAGGGGAACACTCCATCAGATGGTGGTGCATCCTGTGTGTTTGCCCAATTCAAAGATGACAGAAAGCAACCAGAAGCTGCTGAGGGATTATGGGGTAGGTCAATGGGAACAGTCGCATGCATGCAACTTTAAGTTCCGATCGACCATCTCCCATCTTCTTTGCCAGTCATGTTGAACTCCAAGGAAAAAAGAGCAAGCGGGAATGCTAGCTCCATTAATGCCACGACCTTCAGTGTCTGGGAAAGGCAAAGGAAATGATACCACGTCTCAGCCCTCTGAGGGGGCTGAGGTGGTTTGCATGATAACATGGAGGGTGGGGGCTGGGAACAGAGGTGGCATATCCTCTGCCTCACTGTTGTCTTTAAGGTCCCCTGAGAAAGAATGGTAACCCTACTGCAAGTGGAGAGTCGCCTGGGGGCAACTCCCAAACCCTATCATTGGGAGAGGAGGAAATGCCCTTTCTGCTAGAGGGATCTGGGAGGGTGGCTCCAAAGATGGCACAGAGGAAACCCTTTTGCTGCAGTAAATGGTTGGAGGGGAGCCTCTCCAATGGTCAGAGTGGTGGTGTTGCTTTTTACTTCATCTCCCTGATGCCAAGGTTGGGTGAGGATTTTCTGAGGGGCATATAGTGCAAAATGTTGTTAAGTTTTGAGAACCTACCAATACACAAAACTTCTCAAGTTTGTGACCAATAAAAAGTATTACAAAAAAAAGAAGTGGATTATATAGAGTATCAGCCACTCCCTCAAGTCCCATCCTAGATGTATTAAAGGATGGTGATCACACCTATGCAGAAATGCAGACCAGCCAGAAGTTGGCCAGTGGACCAGTCTCTCCCAAGAGGCTACAGCTCTCAAGTGAACAGTCAGAGAGGCAGGGTGGATTTCCTTACTAGATTGTACTAATCATGGACAGGATAGCTTAGAACTGGATTTGTTTTGGCAGGCCAAGAGAAGGGATCCAAAACTTTTAGTTGCCCTGGCTGCCAACAAGGGAGTAGATTCTGCCTGCCATAATCAGTCAACCTTATGCACCCAAGAAAGGGGTTATTGGGACAAAAATCAATTTTCCCACAAATACCAGGACCCTCAAGTCCTGGTCTCTTGCGACATGCAGCTGTTAAAGGACATTGATTACACTGGTCTGTGTCAAAAATGTACCTTAGGTTTTCTATAGTGTTTCTTAATAAAATTGACCTCCTAAATCCGAATCTGTCATCCATTTTTCTCTATCACCTCCAGTTTTTGCGATACAGGGGGTGATAATAATTTTATAGTTTATACATCTCCAATATTACATCAAATTTCAATAGTTTTTGCACTGCTCTATTCACAGTAAATTTTGTGTTACATTTTAAGTAATTATGCAAATAGGTTTATATTTTGCAGGTTAAAAATTGCTTAGCATTATAATAATAAGAATAATAATAATAGTGGTTGAGTTAAAAATGAACAGAAAATGTAAGAATAGCTCCGACAGATTTTGCTATGTTTGCAGCAAAGTACAATCCCTCCTGTAATTAAATCTTTGTATCATGCATATTTTGGAGTAAGGCTAAGAGATCCAGATAAAAGTTTTGCACCACATATCTGCTGCAAGGGATGCTACATAAGTTTAAGACGCTGGAGTCTGGGCGAACAGAAGTCCCTTTCTTTTGGTGTTCCCATGGTGTGGAGAGATGGCAAGGACCACACTATGGACTGCTATTTTTGCATGACAGATCTTAAAGGTGAGCATTGTATCAAGTATTTAAGCTTTCTGTATTATACTGGCTCCTGAAAATGTCATTATTATGCAGACTTAGCATAAAATTAAAAACTAACATAGTTCACTTCAGCATGAACATATCCTTTACTAAACATTTATGTACTATCTGCAACTCCAAATCAATTCCTTTATGTAATATGCAATTATATTTTCCACAGGTATAAATAAGAAGAATAAACATAGTGTGGCATATCCGGATGTTCCTTCTGCCATCAAACCCCTGCCCCATGGCCCAGGAATTCCTATACCTTCTCCCCCTGAACATATAGAGGTACATGAAGAGATTAATATGGAAGTTGACCAAGATTATGACACATCTGAGTCTTATCAGGTTTCCACACATGATATGGTCGCAAGACCATTCACTCAAGTTCAGTTAAATGACCTGACCAGGGATCTGGGGGTTCCAAAGGCGAATACACAACTTCTTGGCTCTTGACTTCGTGAAAGTAATCTTCTCGCTTAAGAAACAACATTTAGGGGGGTACAGAAATAGAGAACAAGAGTTTCGAAGCTATTTTTTACAGCATTCTTCCAGCTCTTTAGTATACTGCGCCAATATTAAAGGACTTGTTGAGGCCCTTGGAATTCCCTACAACCCATTAGAATGAGACTGTTCATAGATTCCTCCAGTAGAAGTTTAAAAGCTGTGTTACTGAATATTGGTAACAAGATAGCTTCCGTTCCTATAGGCCATTCAATCCAACTTACTGAAAGTTATGAAAATATGAAAAAATTGCTGGATGCAATAAATTACTCTAGCTATAAGTGGAGGATATGTGGTGACTTAAAGGTAAGATCATTTTACACTTGGCATTTCTAAGCTTTTTGATATTGACATTTTCATTTTTAATTGTTAATACTTGTATACATCTTTTGGTCAACTTACATTTTACAAAAATGCAAATCTGGAAATCATGAGTCATTTTTTAGTTATATTTTTTGTTGAAGTGTGTCCCTATAGGTTAATGCATCCTATTGGGTTAATGGGGAACTTATCCTAATTGAGAAGGTATACAACACAACTCAATAAACTCAAAATAAGATGTACATAAATCCAATTAGTTCCAATACGATGATTTAATGCATCGGCATACAGGATTTTTCACTACATATTCATATTCTTATTGTTTTAAGAAATATTACTTTGAATTTGTTTTTAGAAATATTACACTGAATTTACATACTGTGCTAAATTTCTTTTCAGGTAGTGTCTCTTATGTTTATGGGACAGTCATGCAGATAGTATGCACTATGAGAAGAAGGTTTGGCCTCCACGAGAAGCATTTAGAATTACATCAAACAATGTGATAACTGAACCTTTAGTGCCTCCTCAAAAAATACTCCTCCCTCCACTGCATATAAAGCTTGGCATAATGAAAAATTATGTCAAAACCCTTAATAAAGTAGGCCAAGCTTTTAAATTTCTTCTTCAAAAATTTCCACAAATCAGTGACGCTAAGCTCCATGGGGGAATTTTGGATGGACTTCAAATCAGGAACTTGATCAGCAATTTGATGCATCAATGAAGGACATAGAAAAAGATGCCTGGAAAGCTTTCAAAGCTCTAGTTAACAATTTTCTAGGCAATAAAAGAAGCCTAGAAGAATATGTTGCCCTGGTCAATCAGCTCTTAACAAGTCTCAAACATTTGGGAGCTCGAATGTCTATAAAGATACACTTTTTACAGTCCCATCTGGATTATTTTCCCGACAACTGCAGGGATTACAGTAAAGAACAGGGGCAAAGATTCCACCAGGACATAAAAACAATGGAATCCAGGTACCAGTGTAAATGGAACAGAAACATGCTTTCTGACTACTGTTGGTGTTTGAAGCGTGATGCACCAGATGACAGGCACAAATGAAAATTGTCAAGGGCATCTGTTCTTCGAAATTATAATTATTCTCTTTATTATGTTGCATTCTTTTATTTTTTGTTTATTAAAAGAATTATAGTTTACATAAGTGTATTCCTGTTTATATGATATAACAGTAATAATGCATTATTAGATAGAGAAAGGTTTTTTTTTTTTTTAAATTCAGAAAAAATGAGGTAATCTCAATGAAAATGGTGTATGCTGTACTGAGAAAATCTGACCTGATTCAACAAATATACATTCATTTTTGAGCTCAGGAGGTTGGATTCATTAAGAAACCACAAAGAAATCCTGGGGAACATAAAAAAAAATTTCAAACACAGGCCTGTGTTATAGATATTCTAAACCTCTCTTCAGAAATGACATGAGGTAACTGGTCAGGACCTTAGACCTAGACAAATGGTTGAGAGGATTGTGGTAGAGAAAAAGGAATACTGAGTGGGAGCAAAGAGTAAACAACTTCCCCAGGCCCCATCAGAACTCAAGTCAACCCAGTGATGGGGCTTTCCTAATTTGCACTTGGGTAGGGATGGCATGCAGCTCCTCCAGGTACCTAGTGTAATAGGCTAAACAGGAAACCCAACTGCAAGGGGTGGTTGAACCATCTTGGCACCATTAGTAAGCAGCTTTCCAACTGAGTGGCCAAATGTTCTGCCACATGGTGTGCCACCAGCACTTGCAAGTAAAAGGATATATAATAAAAGATAAGAGAAGGGATCAAGGGATCAAAAATGAAAGCATGTAAGAAAACCACCATCCCTAACCAAGACCATGGGGCAAGGGAGGTAAAACCCATCCCCCATACATGGATGAGTGTATGAAAACTGGTCACTGGTCAAGAGATAAGCAACAAGAGGTTTGTAGAGAAAGTGGTGAAAAAAAGTAAATGAAAATACCTAGAAGGAATAAAGCCCAGGTAGACTCAATTTAGTTTGAGATTGCACTAGGGGTGGAAGGGCATGCTGCTCCTCAATGGACCAGATTTAACAGTCATTTTCATCCGTGAAGACAGTTTGTGCATCACAAAAATATTATTATAAAATATTAATACAGGGGTCCTTCGAAATATTCCTGGAAAATGTGAATTAACGAAAACTAAACCTCACCAAATTCTTATTATTATCCCAATGAGATAAACTCATATATTGTGATGCATATAAACATTAAGTGTTTTTGATGGACCATTAGAGCATCATGACTTCTGTTACAATTGAAGCAAGAACAAAATTTAGTTTCTGTAGAAGAGTCAAAGTCATTGATACTTTACAACAAATCTAAGGGGAGAAAGCCCCAAATTGTGTGATTTAACGCTTTTTCAATCCAAACTTTATTGGAGCTTTTGAAAGCCTAGTGGAAATGGTCAGGGGTGGTTCTGGCAAGCATGGAGCCCTGAGTGAAACACCACTTTGGTGTAGCTCTTGAACTGTTTGGGCTTTCCCACAAACAGTGGGGAGCAACTATTATTTTGTTTATTATTATTATTCATATATTTGGAACAATAATACATAATAGAAAAAGGAGGGCTACTTTCAGTCCTGGTAGGTCACATTTTCCTCCCCCCACAATCCATGCCACCCTGAGTGGCTGTCCATACCTAAATCTGCCCCTGGATATTGTGTTGGTTTTCTATCATCTAGGTGTAGAGTTCAATCTCAAGTCAGAGTAGAAACAAACCCTCAGGGGACATAGAAGTTTGGCTACCAATGGATGGGCATGCTATGCTTACCTCTACACATAGGGTGGTCCAAAAAACTGGTATGATATAAACCACAGGGCTAATTTTATTACACTTCACGAAAAGGAATTACAGATAAAATTTCATCTCTCTTATCTCATCATTTAGAGGTCGCTCCAGTTTTTACTTTTTCTCTTTGTCAAGTTGGTCTTTGAGGGTGTCAATGGCCATTCGGTATTCGGGAATGAGACGGAACATGAATTGCTTCTGATCCCTATCCTTTGTCAGCAGTGCATTGTACATCTCTGCCAGGACAAGTCCTCATTCAGCTGCGTGATTCACCACTCTCAGGCTTTTAGCTCTTGCCTGAAAGTCCTCGTACAGATTGTCACTCTTCCAAGCCAAAGGATCCATCTGCAGGATGCAACCTTTTAGTGAAGAAGGCATCAAGGTGAATGTCCCGTGTGTCTTGGATTTTTGCCCAGTGTGGGTGATCTTCGGCCAGATTTCCCGTCTTCATCCGAGTCACGCAGTCAGCTTTCATATTGTCTGGAACCCAGTCAGCCAACAGGGAAAGGCTGACCAAGTCTTCCACCAGATACCAGAGATGCTGTTGGAGGGCATTGCTCGCGGTTTGTGTACTTCTGGAGTTCAATCAGCATCATGATATTGTATGAGGCGTGGGATGACAGAGGAGCTTCATGCCAAAAGCAGACTTACACCAGGGCAATGAACACCGCTGTGCCAGTCACATTCTGCTCCTCTCATTTTGTTGTCTTGAACTAGTGTCGGAACAGGAACATCTTGAGGCAGTAGATGTCCTTTGACATCCACCTCACGTGGTGGATGGCAGCAGGGGTACAAAACGATGGTTGAGTCATTGTGCCCCCTCTGAGGAACAGGGCTACAAGCTGCATCTGCCCTGGCATCTGGGAGCGGAGCTGCTCCAGCTGTCCTTTGAAGAGGGTATCCTCAGCCACTGTGTACTCTTGCTGGTTGATAGCTACTCCTTCTGGAAACGCTTGAAAAGGGCGACTTTCGGACCTCCAGTGTGCCCAAAGAGATCTCAAAAGTCATCAGAGAGAACAATCTCCAACACATGTTGGCACACCAACTCCCTTCAAGACCTTGCTTGATCTGGACACATGCACCATTGTGGAGGCCCGTATTGCTTCAGTTGTATGAAAGACTAATCCAACTACTTTGTTGCAAATCTTCCAAGACTCGAGCAATTCCAGACATGTTGCAGCCTGAGCTTCTCCAGTACTTGGGTACTTCGGTCATCACTTAGAATACCCAGCAACTTCACAAATCCTTGACCAGTTGCCAGAATCGCAACTCTCTCCACTGTCTTCCCTCCCAGGTTCTGCAGCATTTTCCTGTCCCAATGGAGTAGAAGAGGATCAGTTGCTTGAAAATTCTTCCCAGATTGCTGCACTACAATCTGGGAGATTGACTCAATCCAAGGCGCTGACAACTTCATTAGATTTGAAGATGTTCTTGGGCCTCTTCGCAGGAGGACCAAATGTACAGGCTGAAGTTGAAGGTCAGTAGTCATCTTCAGCCTGTGACTCCTCTGACGATGTGAAGCTGGAACTGAACTGAAGGCAGTAGCGGCCCCCTGAACTTTGGCCTCTTGTTCATCGTATCTCTGATTGAAAGCAGTTTCTTTCTCCTTTCTTTTCCCACACCTGGCCTTGACTCCAGATTAGTTCATGTCGATCCCTGCAATTCTTCATAAATGTCCTCAAGCTGCATCTTGAGAAACTCCTTGTCTTCCTCATTGGTCATGGTCTGGAGGGCATCGCTTGTGGCAACATCAAAGAGATCCTGAAGGTTATCCAGGAACATTTTCTCCTTGACACAGTCCGACTCTCGCCCACGAGACCTGTGTTTCTTGAGTGCTTGGTATTCATTGTGGATTCCTTGAAGTTTCCTGACACAAGCATCCACCCGCTGTGTCAGGATCCTGGCCCTCTCCCATATGGTAAGGACCGGGCCACATGCCAAGTTGGCTTTCCGAGACAGTCTTCCTTCCCAAGATGTGATGGAACAGGTACAACGACATCACACCGAGCTTACTTGGAAGATGGGCACATGACAGGGAATCAACAGGCTTCCCAAGAAGCCAACACTCAGGGCTCGAATGAGTATTGATTGCCATAAACTGAAAATAAGAAGAAAAAAAAAAGATTAAAAGTGGGGTGACCTTTAAATATCATTGTATTGTGATGAAATTTCATACACAAAGAAAGGAATGCAACATGAAAAAAAGCAGAGGTGTGGAAAAGGATCAGTGCACTTTGAAATTTTACCCCCATTTTTTGGACCACTCTACTCCACAGGGGTAAGTAGCTCTTACACAGATCATCACATACATAGCCCATCACAACAGTCCTATTTTCTCTCCCATCTTCGCAGCACAACATACACACACTCTCCTTTGTTCCAGAACTCTGGTGATGGAGTATTGTATCATATTCACATAGAGATATGGATTACTAATGTCCTCTATGGGGGTAGTCATATACACATACTCTTGATACAAAACCACAGTGTTCTATGATCACTGGTTGGTGCTAAAACACAATACTACCCAAATTCTAGCCCCCTGTGCCTTCAAAAATTACCAGGAATTGTCATTCTAATCTATATGTATATGTGCATTTCTTAATCCAGTTGGGAATCTCATCCACAATGAGAGGGAAGGATGGCTCAACAAAATTCAATTTTTATTCTTGCTTCAATAAGAATAATGTTTACATGAGGCATCTTTTTAACCTGGTGCTTCATCCTTAGCAATTCATCATATCACCTCCTCTTTATACACTTCATAATATGGCCATAGAAGTTTATCTCTCTGGAACAAGAATTAAAATTTTAAGTTTTTATTATTCAAATTTTCCAGAAATGTTTTGAAGACTCCATAAAATGTAACTTAGAGGTTTTTATATAAAAAAATAAATATACTCACTGAATGGAATTTTCAAAATCTGAATTAAAAAGAGCCTGCCTAGCAGGTAAAGGAGTGGTATTCATGAAGCCTTTTAGATGTGCAAGTAGAATTACCAAGACCATACATTGTTCAACCATAAGGGTGAAAATGACTTTACTCGGTGTGTTCACTGCTATCATTTTTCTCTAAGATAATTCTGAAATTAAAATATCTTTTAATATTAAAACTTGAAAATCGATACTTTTCCTTCTTGAATTTACATTGCCATAGCAATGAAGCTGTATAACCATAGAAAGTTTGTAAGGAGACATCTGTAAAGAAAGTCAAGATGAGAGAGGTGAAAATATGTGCAAAAGATATATGGCCAGAGACACTCTAGCAAGCATAGCACACAAGCATCTGGTGAATAATAAAAAGAAAGCTGGGGCACAATGAGAAAAGAGAGGGAAGAATGTAGACATGTTAAAACCTATTAACACAATCAGAATGTTCTTTATAGCTTCCTGGGAGCAGATGACCTCTGCTCCCTCTGACTGCTTGGGGGATTAAGGAAGAAAGATTTAATCCTACAGCCTGTGATGGAGACCCCATCAATATTACCACAATAATCAAATGGGACTGTGCCTTCGGTGAGACTGTCTGGAGGAAAGAGGTTAGAGTGGAGGGAGTCTGCTGCATGCTGTGATGATCTGGATTTGTAATGTTTGTTTTGCTTTGCTTTAGTTTGCTTATAATTTTTGAATTGCTCATTCAGGGGGAGGGGGGCAGATTGTGCTTTGATGTGTTGATGTCTTTAGTGTAATAAAGACTCGCTATAGGCAAACATCCTGAGATTCATCCCTCTGTTTCATTTCACCACACATGCTATGGGAATTTTAAATAATCCCCCTGTGCTTGTGGTCCATGCAACAGCTAGGAAGAGGAAAGTTCAGTTGCAACATAACCTCATGTGGGACGGTATAAACTGGATGATTGCATCCAGGTAGGGTGGTCCTATCATAGCCACTTGGAAATGAAATGACAGCTCTTTTGTTCTTGACCTACAGGGTGGCTAGAATGTAAAAAACAGCCTTGCATCCTGGGAAGTGCCCAAATGGAACCAAAAGGTGAGGGTGAACCAGTCTCATCCACACCTCCCCAACTTGAAAGTTGGTTGTTGACTAGTCAGCAATATTAGCCACCAGACAAGAAAATAGGCAAGGAATCAGCTGGTATATAAAGCAGGAGAAAAAGGAAAAATGGAAAGAATAAAGCCTAGGTAGTCTCAGTCTAGTTTAAGACTGCCAAGAATACTGGGACCAAAAGGGCATACCAGTCCAACAGACCTTTTTTTAGAGCCAGTCAGGCAGTTGTCATAATCATCTTATAGCCTAATACTAGGATAGATAAAAAAACAAAAACAAAAAAGGCAAAAAAAAGAACAAAAAGAATAAAATAAAATGGGAATCTAGCCTCCGCCACAAAGTCTGTATACACAAACCCACCCTGAGAACAAATGAAAAGCTGTAGTGACCTTGCTCAGCCCAATTCATGGGACAGGTAATGTGCACGAAGATCACCCAGACTGGGACATTCAACAAGAATGTGCCGAACAGTCTAGCAGACAATGCAGTCATCGCAATAACGCACAAGGGAGTACTACATCAAAGGGAGGTGCATCAAGAGAGTTTGCCCAAATTAGAAGAGGATAGAAAGCAACTTAAAGCTGTTGCAGCATTGGAGGGTAGGTCTATGGGAACAGTCACAGCAAAATGGCACACAACTTTAAGTTCCCCTCAGCCATGGCTGCCCGTATTCCTGCCATGTAATCAGTGTGAGGAAGAGTGAAACCCTGGTCTGGTCACCCAGTCCTCGCAAACTCTTTGGTGCCCTCATTGGCACACTCATTTCCCGCAATTCCCACATGTCCAAGAACCCAACAGAAGATAATTTCAACATCAACCTGGCTCATGGCAACCATGGCATTTGTTTTTTCTTTATTCCGCCCATCTGGCGACAGACTTCAAGGGCATAAGTTACTGCAATTAAAATTATACCCTAGTATTAGGCTATTCTAAGAATGACACACAAAAAAACAAAAACAAACAAGGAAGCATGTTCTGGCATCAGGGAGAAGCCTGCCTCAGGCAGAGGAACATGCGATCTACAACAAAGAGAGTGAAATAAAATGGAGGAGGCCAGCCCCCTCCAAAAAGTCTGATAGTCTACAATTCTGAATACACAAACAAATCCTGAGTACAAGGAACAAGCCTGTGTGACACTGCTCATCCCAATACTGGGACAGGCAACGTGTGCAAAGATCATCTAGAGTGGGATATTGAACAAGAATGTGGCAAACAATCTGGGGGGCAATGCAGTCATCACAATAAAGTGCAGGTGAACGCTCCATCAGGCAATTATGGCCAATTCAAAGATGACAGAAAATGATGTGGTGCAATGGCACACAAATTTAAATTCCCCTCAGGCATCTTCTTTAGCAAGCAGCGTGGATGCCTGCCCTGATGCGTGCTATGTAGTTGGTGTGAGGAAGAGTAAAATGCTGGCATGGTCTCTCAGACTTCATGGACTCTTTGGTATGCTCATTCCCGCCAATTCTCCGATTTCCAGAAACCCTGCAGAAAATAATCTAGACATCCACCTGTCTTGTGGCAACTGTGGTATCACAGATACTGCAAACCAGGGGATGTGGATAGTCCAATCCTCCAAGAGGACTTAAGGCACTTTTCTGAGTCACTAAAGATAACAATCCAGATTCTGAACTGGGCAAGATGAGTTATCTCCTGTACTAAGCAGTGTATTGCAACCAGCTCACCTGTAAAGACAGATGCAGTGTCTGGTAGAGCTCCACTTACTTTAAACAGAGGGGATATGGTGCGGAAGCCGACTCACTCTTGGGGCTTGTAACCATCCATGTACACTAGAATGGATCGAATGTGACATGAAATACAGTCAAAAAAGGTTGAACATAATACGCCTGGCACTGTGGAAACTTGGAAGTAGGATCATAATGACAAATAATCAAAAGTGGTACCCTCCAAGGTGGTATCCTCGGCAGAACCAGAGGCGCCACCTGCCCAAGAACTAGACTCAGCTCTCCAAGGAGTTTCCTAGCCCTAAACCCAAAGGGCAGAGGTATAATTGGTGTTTCCTAGCAGCATAGGCACTGTTGAGATCAGCCGCAGATGCAGTGAGATCTGTTGGTGATCTAGGGAGGCATGGCGGCTTGCATGTACAATTGCATAATGCACTGTGCATGGCACAGAGCGAGAGCCATCTTCTCGTCATTGACAGGAAGGCTTTGAATGCACAACAAAGGGAAGGTACCTGTCACCAGGCAGAGACTAGTATGGTGGATCAAGTCCACTTTCTGATACATGCTCAGCAGATGTGGAAAACTCAAATCCCTAGTCAATGAACATACAAAGAATCTGTACAAATGTCCATGGTGCAGGTACAAGAGACACTAAGGCTACGAATATGAGCCTCTCAGGTGAGGCATCGGTTGTAAACAAATCCAGACCAAGGAAATCATGCAAATCCACCAGTTCCAGGTGAACTGCATTTAGGAACAAGTCCAGGTCTAGGTGGAGCCATGGAAGGTGGCAGAAGTGCACCACCTTAGTCTTGGCCAAGGAAAGCTGAAACCTATGTGCTTCAGCATAGCGAGATATGCAGTTCAATGCCAAGTGGTTCCACATTCAAGAGTTGACATGTGGGCTGCACCAAGAGATTGAAAGTTCATCCACGTATCCTTATTTTTGCAGTAAATAAAGACAATGAACATTGGAGCACCTTAATGACACCTTGCAAATACATTTGGATTTTAACCTTTTCATAGTAGGGTGCATGGTAAATTGAGATGACAATTGCACCATAATTCCCAGGGTTTTAGAGCCTTCTAATCAATAAAAGTTATAGAAGAAATGTTATTCAAGTCATCAAATTCTGTAGGAATACCCACTTTTGGTGCAATTCTGATGAAATTAAGATTAATGATAGTGTGTTCCTTTACCTAAGCTCTGACAAAAAAATAGATAGGCACCACATCATTAATTGGAATTGCATCATATTATATTATATATAGTTTTGAAGGGAATTTTTTTCTGAATTAAAATACAATATAGACATTTAATATTAATCAATTTTAAAGAAAATATGATTGATTTAAATAGCATTCGGTGCTGCGGCATATATGTCTGTCAAGGAATGAGGTAAAAAACTAGAGGCATAACCACATTTAACAATTGCCTTTTGAATTTGAATCTAATGTTAGACTTTTTAATTAGGAATATTACTGGTTTAGTTAAAAATTGCAGGGGGGTGGGGATGCATTGCCCTCATTTTGAAATTACCTTAAAAAATTATCATTTTGGGTAGAAATTAGCCTACTAAAGTAGGCAGTGGTATTTTCATCTCAATTTACCAGGGGTGTACCTCCAAACCATTTCTAATAAACTAATAATATACGCAATTCCAAAGCATAGCATTAGGTTCTAATTCAAAGGCAGTTGTCCAACATCATTAGGCACTCTCAAGTTACTGTTTTTGCTGTGTGCTCTGGGTAATTATAATTGTCGTAGAATGCCCCCCTTTTTGTTCTAAGAGTGCTAATATTGTTATTTTAAAGAAGAGCCATTGGAAACACGTAAGGATATAGAGAAACGCACAATAATTCCCAAAATGAACTTATATTTTAACTTTAAAAATTTAATACACAAAAATTAATCATTAACCACAGAAATACTCTGAATATTATAATACACAATAATTAATTCAATTAGTTTGACCCTCTAAAATTGGTTAGTTTTGCTACACACTTCAATATATAAGATTTAGGCTTATGGACTCTACTGGAGTTTAAATACCTCAGGAATGTTATTGTCGCCACAATGCGTGCCAACCAGCAAGATGTAGGTGGGCGAGATCACGAGGTAGTTTGGCGAGGGTAGCAGATGGGGGTCCACACTGTATTCCGGGGGCGTTCTTCAAGGATGAGAACAATCATGGTGCTTACTGCGGCACCAAGGTAGGCGTGGTCTCTCTGGTGAGAGTAAGTCGAACTTGGTTCTTAACTTAGATTTTGGTGTGACCACCGAGTAACGAGCTCGAGGGGGAGCTTTTCTCCTTCGTTACTTAATTCCTCATGGGCGAGGACTGAACTCGGGGAGGGTCTTCTTCAAGGGCGAGGATCGAGGAGAGGGGGTTTCTCTGATGAGAATAAGTTAACTTAAAGGTCGGTTTGGTAAACAGGAACTAGCTCGAGGATGAGCTTCTTCTTAGTTCCAGCCTTCCTCAAGGGCGAGGATAACGGAGGGAGGTTTCTCTGACGAGAATAAGTTGAACTTGGTTCCTTAACCAAGTTAACTTATGAGTTTGGTGTGGCCACCGAGTAACAGGCTCGAGGGGGAGCCTTTTCCTTCTTTTCTTAATTCCTCAAGGACGAGGAATACCCCTGGTGTTCAAGATGCACCAGGATATGAAGAGTCTCTCTGACGAGAGTAAGTTGAACTTAACAAAGTTAACTTAGCGTTTGGTTTGATAACCAGGGACTAGCTCGAGGATGAGCTGCTTCTTAGCCCATTAAGGTAGGTAGCCCTGCTTCTCTTGCAGGGTACTTCTTGGTCTTGCGAGCCAAGTAATCTACCTGTCCAGTCTCGGTAGCCCGATCTTAATTCGGGGACTTAATCACCTGGAGACTGAGGTATTCTACCAATCCAGTCTGGGTAGCCCGGGGTCTTAATCCGAGGACTTCATCACCTGAAGACTGACCTATTTTACCAATCCAGTCTGGGTAGCCCAGGGTCTTAATCCGAGGACTTCGTCACCTGGAGACTGACGTATTCTACCTCGATTTTCCTCAGTGTTTCTTATTTATACCTCATCACCCCACTGGGGGAGTAGTAAGAGGGACGGGGGGCTTGAGGACGGGCCCAGGAGGGTTCTTATGTCAAACAGTTTTTCTTACCAAGTATTACATCGGCTTCTCGTTAGCCTTCGAGCTTGGGAGAAACACGTCTCCAATTTCTTACTTGATATGAAATTGAATCTCACTCTCCTGGGGGAGAGCTTGCATTTTACAACCTTTCGGTCTTTCATGGCGACGAGTGGCGCGGCGCTGCGGTTACGCGCTTGACCTGACAGTGCAGGGGCCGCATGTCTTTGCGGTAATCGCCTCATGACTCCACTGTGAGAGAATGGGGGAGTGACGATTCTCTTATACACCTCCCTTCAAAAGAACTTAATGGGGGGGGGGGACTCCAGGGAACTCAAAACAACTAACTCAACCTAGTCGAGTTTAGCAAAGTTGTATATCTTTGAGCCCTCTCTTACATTAAGTTTCTTTAAACATGAGTGCACACGCATGCTTGTACACAGGCAATGTGTCAAACTAGACCTTGCGTGCCTACTGGAGGAGGGGTGGAAATGTTACACAAGCATCTTTACCTACTTGCAATACAATTTAACCTTCAAATAACAAAACCCTAATTCGTCAATTACTCGCAACCAAACAAAAGAAAAAAAACAAGCTACTTCCTTACATTTCTAAGCTTTTGACAACTTAGATCCTACCGATAACTATTAACACGAAAAACAAATGAAAACATGGTTTTACGCTCATTAGGTACTGAAATAACCCTCAATGGTATTTTGTCTCCACCTATAGAGCGGCTGTACTTTATCGGCTCGTTTGACGTAGCTAATATTAAAATGGTGCTCTGTGACCATTATCCTATCACGCCTGAGTCGGCCGTTAGGGTTATGTAGTCTACCCGCAAACGTGTTGTAGTCTTTTATGTGGACCAATGGGATGGGGTACATCTTTCCTTTAAAGAAAAGGCCTTTCTGTCGAACATCATCCAGGATGTCATAGACAGGACTCAAAGGAGTATCCGGCCCAGAGTGAGGGCGGACGTATGCCAGTACGCACGTGCCGTTCTTGGAATGACCTTCTCAGAGGTTGCAAAGAGGGGTGCCTCCTCACAACAAATAAGCCGGGAAATGGAAGAGTGCAGGGAGTCATACATTCAGGGACTCCCTGAAAGTTCTTCTGTTTAATGTGAGCTCAATAAGGAACAAGTTTCTTGAACTTCGTGGCCTTGCAGCAACGGAAGAACCTGAAATGGTGGTCATAACGGAGGCATGGGTAAAAACTTTGAACCAAGATTTTGAGGGAGAATTCATGATTCCCAGTTACCAACTCTTCCAAAAAGATAGGCCAGACAGAGAGGGTGGCAGTGTGATGTTGTATGTCAAGGATACACTCAAATCGATGAACTGAAACATTGTATCCCACTACGAGCTTCTAGGAGTTGACCTAGATATAGGTTCTGCCAGATACAGGACCCTGGTGATTTACAGAGTCTGAAAAGGACAGGGATCTGTACCAGCTACTGGGTGAACTTGTTCAAGACAGTTTGTATCGCCATGGGTAATTTCAATATCCCAGTTGAGTTCATGAACGATGAGTTCCTGACTCAATGGATGAGAGAGCCAACGAGAGGCAATAATACCCTTGACTTGGTTTTCACCTCTGAGGGTGACATCGTTGAGGATCTCTCTGTAGGCGAAGAGCTCGGTGGCAGTGATCACCGACTAGTCAGATTTATAGTCAAGGTCCCCAAGGTAAAGTCTGCAACTGGTAAACTGAGGAAACTTGATTTGAGAAGAATAGACTTTGCAGGTCTTCATGCTAGATTGACTGATGTGAGGCTAGAAGTGTGCGAGAATGTTGAAGAGCCTTCGTCAGTCTTCCGTTCAACCAAAGTGGTTTAATTGACTGCCGAATGGTGTACCGGCAGTCAAAGATCTCTGGTGACTTTGACGAGTACCGTAGGCTAGCTAGGGGAGTGAAGACCAGCATAAGGGCGGCAAAGCGTGCCAAGGAGCTCCGAGTGGCAATACTTTGCAAGGAGAATCCCAAGGAGTTCTTTGGTTATGTAAATAGCTGTAAACCAATCCATCGCATGATTTGCCCTTTAGTGAATAAGTAGGGGGCAATGCTAACCTCCTCAATGACTACTTCTCATCAGTGTTTACTGGAGTGTGGTCCCATCCCCCAATCCACGGATTCTTACTTGGGGGAAAATCTGGAGGAAATGGACTTCACCCAAGGAGAAATAGAAAAAAAGATTACTGATCTAAAGACGAATAAGTCTCCTGGCCCAGAAAGGTTTCTACCTAGTGTTAAAAGAAGTGCGCGATCAAGTGTCATGACATCTGAGCACAATCTTTAACATGTCAAGCCGGACCTGATGCATTCCTAGAGACTGGCATGAAGCGGAGGTGACTCCTATCTTCAAGAAAGGAGACCCTAGCCAGCCATCGAACTACCGACCTATTAGCTTAATCTCATGGAAAGCATCATGGTGGACAAAATGATGTCATATTTAGAGTTGAACCTGCTACTGAAGAGTTCCCAGCATGGTTTCCGAAGGCAACGGTCATGCCTAACGAACCTTGTGGAATTCTTCCACTTCATTTCCAGTGAGCATGATTGGGATAAGGCGGTGGATGTTATCTACTTAGACTTTCAAAAAGCCTTTGATAAGGTACCACACCGCCGCCTCCTCCAGAAAGTACGTGTGCTGGGCATAGACAGAAAAGAAAGTAGCAGGTTGGATAGAGAACTGGCTAAGTGGCAGAGGGCAATGAGTGGTGATGAATGGACAGGCTTCTAATTGGGTGCCCATCACAAGCAGTATACTCCAAGGTTCTGTCCCGGGACCACTACTTTTCATCATCTATGTTAACGACATGGATGGTGACATGGTTGCAAAGATTTCTAAATTTGCCGAAGATACATTGCAAAAGAAGGAAACACTTCATGCCTACAAGAAGATCTCCGGAAGATTGGAGAGTGGTCGGACACGTGACAAATGCCTTCTAACATGAACAAATGCAAAGTAATGTATATCGGCCACCCCCAATCACAGTATATCCTTAAGGGCACTGCTCTCGAACACACTGATACTGAGAAGGACTTGGGTGTAACAATCATTAGTGACCTTAAGTTCTCGAAACAGTGCATAGAGACAGAGAAATAGGCTATATAAAGCGAAAGTTTGGATATCGAAACAAGGAAATAGTACTCTGTTTATAGAATTCACTTGTCAGACTGCACCTATAGTACACCGTACAATTTTGGAGTCCTTTGTTTTGAAAGGATATCGTGAGATTGGAATGTGTGCAAGCCAGGGCAATCAAACTGATTCCCTCTATCAGACACAAAAGTTACGATGATAGATTAAGGAAATTAGATCTGTTCTCGTTGGAGACCCGGAGACTGCATGGTCAGCTTATTGAAGTGTTTAAAATACTTCCAGCTTAGTGAGGGCAGAACTAGAAATCACGGCTACAAACTTGAGCTGAAGCGTTACCACCGTGATCTGTGTGGGAGATTTTTCACATACAGTGTCTGCAGTAACTGGAACACACTTCCAGTGGAAGTTGTCAACAGCAATTCTGTTGATCAGCTCAAGTCAAGATTGGACAAAGTCTTGGAAAGTGGCTGTTTGGGCACATAAGCCGTTGAGCAGAACTGTGCCTGATCAACTGCTATTCCAGAGGTACCCTCTCTGAATAGACCATAAGGTCTTCTAGGGTACTTCTTATCCTTGTAGCTTGTAGCACTCTCTCTCTCTCTCTCTCTCTCTCTCTATATATATATATATATATATATATATATATATATATATATTCAAAGGTACCCTCTTTGAATGGATTGTAAGGTCTACTAAGGTACCTCTTTTCCTTGTTACACTCTCTCTCTCTCTCTCTCTCTGTGGAAAGCCAAGTATAATGAGGAAACACTTCTTCAATACAGGGAAAAGTGTAGGCAAGTTAAAGCACTGGTACGCAGAGATAAGTGCAGCGAAGAAGTTTGGGTTGCCTCCATCTGTAAAGAGACCCCAAAAGAATTCTTCCTGCATGTCAATAGCCATGAGCCAATTCACCATAGCATAGGACCACGGAGAGATGACAATGGCGTGTTACGGAAGTCAGAACCAGACATCGGCAAAGTGTTGAATGGCTACTTCGCCTCTGTATTTATGAGGGAAGTTGACGGCCCAGCTCCGAGGCTGGGGGTTCATCTTGAAGATGGTGAAAACCTAGGCAAAATAGTCTTAAAGAGAAACGAAGTAGTAGCCAGACTAGGAAACCTTAACCTGTATAAGTCTCCAGGTCTGGATGGCTTTCTTCCTAGAGTCCTCCGAGAAGTTAGTGAAAGGGTTGCTCCATCCTCACCACCATTTTTCAACCAATCTTTGGAAACTGGAGAGAACATAAGAACATAAGAACATAAGAAAAGAAGGAGACTGCAAAAGACCATTCATTGCCTACACTTGGCAGCTCCTGTTCCATTCAACACACAAAAGATTTCTTACCAGAGAAAAGTCATCATGCCGGAAGACTGGAGAATAGCAGATGTAACTCCCATCTATAAGAAAGGGGACTGCAAATGCCCGGGTAATTACCGGCCTATTAGACATCCATCATAGGCAAACTACTTGCGGGAATAATTGCAGACCATAAAGTGAAGCACTTAGAGTCGCACAACCTGATCTTGGATTCACAGCACAGATTTCTCAAGAACCATTCATATCTCACTAATCTACTAGAATTTTCCCACAGTATTTTGAGTGAGTATGACCATATTCGAGCTGTGGATATCTTATACCTGGACTTTCAAAAAACCTTTGATAAGGTACCACACCGCAAGTTGATAAAGTCTGCGCCCTTGGTATTACCGGCAAGGTAACCGAATGGATAGAAAACTGGTTCTCGGCTCTGGTTCATCGTCTACATCAATGATATAGACAAAGGACTAATATGCTCGATAGCCATATTCACCGATGATAGCAAGCTAGGAGGTATTGTGAGCTCGCAAAAAAGAGTGGAATGCCTGCAAAATAGCCTTCTCAGCATAGGCGAGTGGTCAAAAAGGTAGCAGATGCCATTTAACCTTGACAAGTGCAAAGTAATGCACATCGGCCATGCTAACGCTCAGGAAAACTACTCCTTGCTAGGCAAACAACTAGATACCACTGACCTTGAGAAAAATTTAGGCAGTGATCTAAAGTTCTCCAAGCGGTGCCTCCAGGTGGAAAAGAGGGCCTGGCGAATGCTGGGGTACATAAAGAGGCATTTTCGCCTCCAAAATAATCAGATTGTTCTTGGCTTGTACAACTCTCTAGTCTAGTCACACCTTGAATACGCCGTACAATTATGGTCCCCAACCCTGAGGAAGGATATTGAATGGCTGGAAAGAGTACAGCCCAGAGCCACAAAATTGATCCCCTCCCTAGACATCAAAGTTATCAACATAGGCTACGAGAACTGAGAATGTTCTCCTTGGAGAAGCACCAGTTAAGAGGCCAGCTGATAGAAACTTTTAAGATAATGCAAGGAGTGGGTGGCCCAGGGCCCATTGTTAGCTATTGGGCAGTGGCAGATCCAAGATTGTTCAGGAGGGCGGGGGCAATAGGGGCCCTATTGCATACACCAGAGACTAGTAACCTAAATCCTAATATATAAATAGCAAACTTTTACTTAGGAAATACTGAACGGGGACTATTCTTCCAATGCTATAATATGTAATGCACACAAAATGAACACAAGTTGTTCTTAGCAAATTTATTTACACACAGAAATTCAGTTACAATCATTTAATTTTTCATGAAAATTTATAGTATAACTAACAAGTAAACATAGTTCAAATCAGAGAATGGATGGTTATAACCATTACAGTCCAGACACTTTTCTCGATTTTTGTGTTGCAAAGTCATTGATGATGTCACTGAAGTTCACGGATGACAAAAGCCACAAGGGCCTATCAAAGGTGATGCGACTACGTCAAAATCCACCCACAAAAAGCACCATCACCAGGGGAAGACAAAATCAAAGTATCATTCCAGGTGGTGTAAATACCTGTTTCAAGCTGATTTATCTGTCTTAGTAACACTAAATTCCTTACAAGCCCTTATCAGTTAATCTAAAATACCTTATACACATCATCAATATATATATATATATATATATATATATATATATATATATATATATATATATATATATATATATATATATATATATATATATATATATATATATATATATATATATATATATATATATATATATATATATATATGGTAAATATGTAGACGAGCGGCCCGGCAGAGAAGAAGTACTATTTCGTCCGTGTTCCAAAATGTTTCACGTTTTTAGAGTACATTTATAGGGGGACGGCTCGTGGGAAGTTAAACACGATGCGTGGACGGCACTACGATGATCCTGAGTAACATTAAATTTTTGGGGGGGGTCTACGGGGGCACAGCCCCCCAGTATATTGTCGTAATTCTTCTAATATTCTGACGTTTACAGAGGTGAATGCTTTAACTACATCATATCAGCGCCTTTAATCGTTTGCGAATTATAATAGGGGCTATGGGTTGGGTATGACGTCAGAAATGACACGGGTGAACGATAATATTCACACAAAATATTTTTTCCGGCCGGGCCGCTCGTCTACATGTTACCATATATATATATATATATATATATATATATATATATATATATATATATATATATATATATATATATATATATATATATATATATATATATATATATATATGTATGTATATATATATATATATATATATATATATATATATATATATATATATATATATATATATATATATATAAATATATATATATATATATATATATATATATATATATATATATATATATATATATATAATATACCAAAAAATAACACTTAAGGGGTTAAAAATAAATTGTTTACTTCTGTTAAGATTTATTTTTAGTGTGAGTCCCAAATCCCCGGCCCCTTGGGCCCACCCTTTAATTCGGCTCTGCACGTAACCACGGTAACAAACGGAAATACCGCAATTTCAAACTTCTCGTACAAAATCTGCGGAACGTGACGCCGTCTACCGCCAGAAGTGGTGAACAGTTCAAATCTCAACTTGACAAGATAATCCACACCCTGACCTAGATGGTACCACCTTAGTATAGATTATAGATCTGAGGAGAGTAGATAGGTTTCAACTTTTTGTCTAAAAATTTCCTGTTTGTGTTCTTTTTTGCAGCACATTCAGGTATCATCTGAGCCTTCTGGCCAGCAAATGCGGGTGGGAGAGGTGGGCGGGGAGAGCCTTCATCTATGCTATACTTTCTCTTATGCTATAGGTTAGGGCTTTCCTAAAATAGTACCTCCACGCTATGCTGCTCAATGTCCTTTGTGGTACTACTATTTATTGTGACTCTCTTTCTCTCTCCTCGCTTAGCCCTTCTCCTGCTAAGACGTGTTATCTCCGTGCTCCTAAAAAAATACTTTGTGTCGTGCTCAAACCTTCGTGTCGTAAAGTGAAATAGATAGAAATTACATTCCGTGTCGGTTATACGTTCCATTAGCTCCATAAATTTCAACTCATTTTAAACAAGCTTGTGTTTTACAATGCCTATCGTCAAATTAATTGGGATCGCTGCCAGGCTTCATTTAATAAGGAAATATACGTTCCCTCAAACCCAAATAACGTTGGAATATGTCGCTTTTGTCTTCTAAACGAGGCGTTCGAACTAATTCCAACCAACGCGATTAATGAAATTAGATCTGAAGTTAACTCTGTCGGGAGAGACGTAGTAGCAACGAACCGTAACAATGACGAACTGGCCAGCGGTGTGCGGGCATCCTTTGATAAGCCCCGGGGAAGCGAAAATCGCCTTCAAAACCGCCGATCGAGCCGTATAGAGAGTAGTGACCCGCAAGTTATTATAAATGAGCAAGCGCATATCTTAAACTCATATAGACCCGTGGGATCTCAATTTAGGCCGGTTAGAAATAGGGCTAGACCAACGAGGTTATATCACCGTTTGGAAATTCAATGCTCTAATCAATTCGCCTTGTTAACTCCAATCGAGAGTGAAACAGAGTATTCTAATCGGGATTCTGAATTCAAAGCACGAAATCTAGCTAAACGTTTGAGAATCTGCCTACCGGGAGGGAGGGGGGAGGAAATTAACCACGTGGTCAGTGAAATCAAAAGTCTGAACGAGGGATGTGAAGATCGAGCTACCCTCACCCTCGTGGGCGGGAATAATGTACACCGTTTTGACAGCTCGACTACCGAGATTGTACATCGAGCAAGGGACCTAATTATAGCGGCCAGAGTGAAGGCGAATAAAGTGGGGGTAATTGGGATAATTACAAGATTAAAAGCGACTCTGAAAATGCAGTCAAGGGAGTCAATAAATTTAGGCGAGCAGGGAAACGCTTCAGCCATACCAGAGAGAGGCGCTGTTATTTAAATGGAAAATTAAAATGCATTTACGCAGATGTTAGGAGTTTGAGAAACAAACTGTCCGAATTTAAAGCCATGATTCAAGAGGGCGATTACGATATTATATGTATTAGCGAAACATGGTTAGATACAGCATCTAGAGACCTTATTGCGTAATTTAATATAAAAGGGTACAAAATCCATCATAAGGACCGACTAAATGGAAGAGGCGGTGGAGTTTTAGCTTACGTAAAAGAGGGAATAAATGCGATAATGATGGCCGCAACGACCGTAGATATGAAGAGCAAGGTTCTACTAATTGAGCTCGAGTGTGCTAAAAATAATAAAATTTCCTTAGCCGTTACCTATCACCCCCCATCTCTAATAAAATCAGAGAACGTACTACTCTTTGAGTGCCTTTTATTTGTGGTGAGAAAAGGAAAAAACAATAATTTGTGGAGATTTCAATTACCCTAACGTTAACTTTACAAACTATACTTCGGATAAAGTTGGGGAGAGATTGGTCAATTTCATTCAAGATAATTTTCTTGTGCAAAAATTAGAGGAACCTTCGCGTGATCAAAATATACTTGATATGATTATCTCACCCGAAGAGACTTTGGTAGAAAACGTTTGCGTGGGTGAGCATTTGGCGAGAGTGACCATAATGTAATTAGGTTTGAAAGTAATACGAGCGTTGAAGTAAAAGAGAGTTCACAACTAATCCCACGATTTAGGAGTTGTAATTTTGAAACCTTCCGTGACCGGATTAAAAGGATAAACTGGGGGCGATGTTTTGATAATAAGACAGTACAGGGAATGTACTCGGAGCTACAGCAAAATGTGCTCACGGTGGATTCCGAGTTAGTTAAGTACGTACGTCGAAAGAATGGAAAATCAAAGAGAGCATGGTGGGTTAGCCTTTTAATAATTAACTTAATTCGGGAGCGTAATAAAGCCTATCAAAGTTTTAGAAAAAACGGATCGACAACAAATCGGGAAAAATACGTAGGCTGATAAAGCGGGCCATTAGAGAAGCAAAGCTGAAATATGAAAAATACTTTGCTATAAATTCGAAGCACGAATCGAAACGGTTTTATAGTTACGTTAACAGTAGAACTTCCATAAAGGCTTCAATAGGGCCGATCAGAGGTAAAGACGGTGTTATGACGGACGTCCCAGAACAATTTGCTAAAATATTAAATGAGCACTTCTCGAGCGTCTGTCCTATAAGTATATTATTTTCATCACTAGAGAGTACTATCCCATCCCCCCCCCCCACACACACACTCCCCTGGTTCGAAGAAGCGTGTTCGTGTATTTGAGGGATAGCTGAACCTGTATGTCAAGGGTACACATGTAGATAAGTGTATACCGTAGAGTTGAAATAATTAGAAGAGGCATGTAAAGAAAGGTCAAATGATACACATTTAGATAAGTGTGTACAGTAGAATAGAAATATTAAAAAAAAATAATGTAAAATATATATATATATATATATATATATATATATATATATATATATATATATATATATATATATATATATATATATATATAAAGGATACACATGTATATAAGTGTTATAGTATATTGTTATACATGTGATTTATTTTCTGTTAATAAATCAGCCTAAATAGCGTTTCGAAAATCCTAACCATAAATTTGTTTGATCGAAGTTGTCGCCTGATAGTTTTTAGGCCTAAGACCACAGCGAAATAAATTTTGAAATAATGAACTGGGTTTTAAGAAAAACAATTAAACAAATATAATATATTCATAGAATCAACGAATGTACAATGAGATAAGTAGATTAGGTATACAATGTAAGATATTGTAACATATGATTTACAGTAACAAGATGCGAAGAGAATGGAAGTATGTGAAATAAATATGAAATAATATGGTGACTATGATGGACTGTGAATTAGGGGCTGAAATATGAGAAGTAAATATAATTAGGACCTACTCTCGTATGGTCGTTTGCAAAGAATTGTGAGAGAAAGTAGAATTAACTAAGTATGATTTGTTTGGAGGTAAATGACTAATTGTAGAAGGAATGATTACCAACTTTTATACGAAGAAATTTGCGAGTCAACTGGGGAAGAATAGCGTGCCATTTGGTCGAGCTGAAAGCGTGTGTTTGTTTGTTTGTGTACAATTTTAAGAGATGATATTTGAAACAGTACGTTAAATGAATTGACAAGCAAAATAAACAAATTAATTAATTATTAAGTTGTACATAAAATGTGATTTAATTTACAAAAGTTAAGTAAAATAATTGAACGATTAAATTGACAAAGTTAAGTAAAATAATTGCATATGAATGTTACATAATAATTGATGTATACATATATATATATATATATATATATATATATATATATATATATATATATATATATATATATATATATATATATATATATATATATATTTAAGTTTACCAAGTTTTTATTATAGAAATGCCCAGAGGCATTGCTATAAGACTTCCCCCCTAAGTTTTGAGATTAGAAGTCCGAGTACCGACGAGGCCTCCTGACGACGCAACCGGAGAGTGTGACAGTGCCATTGGTTTAGCTGCGGGTACGGGGACACATATTTGTCGTGACAGTAGCAGTGCCATTAGCGTTGAACGAGGCACTGGCACGAAAGAAGGTTGATGGAGCGAAGGTGATCCGTTTGTTGGTTCCTTTTGAGATGGCGTCAAACGGGATGTGGGAGTCTTGAGTCCCGTTGTCCGCTGACGGAGTGACCAGTGAGGGAGAGATTTGCTCCCGACTAACCACTTCTGTCGACGCGACGAGGGTTCCTGCAACTTTTGGAGGAAGAGGCAGCAAAACGGAATGTGGAGTTGGAGAGGCAGGAGTAGTTAAAAAGGGTGGGCTTTAGGTTGTTTGGGGGGATTCCTGTATCATAAAGGGGTATAGTAGGAGGAGAATGAGGTTATTGGGGTTCTAGATGAACAGATGAACATTTTCGGTATAAGTAGGTTTCAGGCGTGTTGCCAGAGCACTATGTGAGTGCGAGCAAATTAATGATTTTTCAGAGCACTATGTGAGTGCAAAAGAATTAATGGCGTTGCCAGAGCACTATATGAGTACTGAATGTAATGGTGTGTTGCCAGAGCACTATGTGAGTGCGAGCGAATTAATGGCGTGTTGCCAGAGCACTATGCGAGTGCGAGCGAATTGATGACTTGGTGTCAGAACACTATTTGAGTGCGAGGATTGATGACGTGTTGTCAGAGCACTATTTGAGGGCGAGACAATTTATGGCGTGTTGCCAGAGCACTATGCGAGTGCGAGAGAATTAATGGCGTGTTGCCGAGGCACTATGTGAGTGCGAGAGAATTGATGGCGTGTTGTCAGGGCCCTAAGTGAGTGCGAGCGAATTGATGGCGTGTTGCAAGAGCACTATATGAGTAGTGAATGTAATGGCGTGTTGCCAGAACACTATTCGAGTTCGAGGAATGATGACGTGTTGTCAGAGCACTATGTGAATGCGAGCGAATTAATCAAGTGTTGCCAGAGCACTATATGAGTACTGAATGTAATGGCGTGTTGCCAGAGCACTGTGCGAGTGCTAGGATTGATGACGTGTTGTCAGAACACTATGTGAGTGCGAGAGAATTAATGGCGTGTTGTCAAGCCCTATTTGTGAGTGCTGAATGAATTGCTGCGATATGAATTGAGAATTGAGTGTGGGTCAAGATGCAAAAGTGAGGACCTACTTGAATAAGTGAAGTGAGGTGCAGGTGGTAGATGCTCACCCGTTCATTGTCAATTGTTAATCCCTTGAGATGTTGGTTTAAAGGATGTGAAGCGTTTGTCGTTTGTTAATCCCTTGAGATGTTAGTTTAAAGTATGTGAGGCGTTTGTTAATCCCTTGAGATGTTAGTTTAAAGGATGTGAAACGTTTGTTAATCCCTTGAGATGTTAGTTTAAAGAATGCGAAGTGTTTGTTGTTTGTGTGTGAAATTTTAAGAGGTGATGTTTGAAACAGTACGTTAAATGAATTGACAAATAAAATAAATGAATTAATTAATTATTAAGTTGTACATAAAATGTGATTTAATTTACAAATGTTAAGTAAAATAACTAAACGATTAAATTGACAAAGTTAAGTAAAATAATTGAACGATTAAATTAACAAAGTTAAGTAAAATAATTGCATATGAATTTTACATAATAATTGATGTATATATATATTTAAGTTTACCAGGTTTTTATTATAGGAATGCCCAAAGGCATTGCTATAGTGTGTACCCTAGAGTTGAAATAGTTAAAAAAAAAACAGCATGTAAAAAAAGAAGCATGATACACTAACGTTAGAATGTGGTAGTTAACACCTTCTGTAAGCAGACTGGCTTTGAGCGGATCTTAGGGTCTTTGATGGTCCTTGTATTGTAGTTCTCTCTCTCTCACTCAATGATCGTCACAATAATTTACAAGTTAGATATAAAGATATAGCCACTGCTCTAAACGAGTATTTCGCATCAGTTTTCAGCAACAAGACCATAACTCAAAATATCATACCATACAATGACTACTTAGGCAATGACCAACTAGAAATGTTGAAATGCACGAATACGAATAGATAAAATGAATAAATTCAAATCTCCAGGACCCGATAAGATAGTGCTAAGAGTAATCAAACAAGTAAAAGATGCAGTAGTGACCAAATAACATACATTTTTAATATTACTGTACCACAAAATTGGAAATTAGCCAATGTAACGCTAATATTTAAACAAAGGACGTAATGATCTGGCATGCAATTATCGACCTATAAGTCTAACATCAATAATGGGCAAAATGCTCGAGAGTATTATTGCAGAAAAAATAGTAAGCCATTTAGAAACCAACAAATTGCTAAGAAACACGGATTTATGAAACACAGATCTTGTCTTACAAATTTATTAGATTTCTTCCATTACATTAACACAATCGGGATAGTGAGAGATATGTTGACATTCTGTATCTGGACTTTCAAAAGGCCTTCGACAAGGTGCCACAAGGGAGATTAATATCTAAAGCTAGAGCTCTAGGAATACGAGGTAAAATAGCAAATTGGATTGAAGACTGGCTTAGTAATCGTAAACAGAGGGTCGTGATCAATGGAGAAGAGTCTGAATGGATATCTGTGAGTAGTGGCGTTCTTCAAGGATCGGTCCTGGGACCCTTGCTCTTTATTATTTATGTAAATGACATAGACGTGGGATTGATCTCTAAAATCTCCAAATTCGCTGACGATTGTAAACTGGGTAAAAATATAATTACAAAGAGGATATAGTAGATTTTCAAAAGGACATTGACCAGAGCCGAATGGTCTGAAAAATTGAAACTTCCACTGAACCTTGAAAAATGCAAAGTGATGCATGTTGGCCACAAAAATCCGAAGGCAGAATACAAACTCCTTGATAAAACAATAGCAGAAACAAAAAACTAAAAAGATCTCGGTATTTGTGTGTCAAATAACCTCAAGTTAACACAACACTGTGTCGACGTAGAAAAAAAAGAGCGAAAGATACTCGGTTACATTAAGAGAAAGATCAGCTATAAAAGCAAGACTGTATTAATTAACTTGTACAATGCCTTAGTAAGACCACAACTAGGATATTGTGCCCAGGTGTGGTCGCCCGACAGAGTAAAAATCTGATCTAATTTCATTAATCGGGTTGGTTGGAATTAGTTAGAACGCCTCGTTTAGAAGACAAAAGCGACATATTCCAAGGTTATTAGGGTTTGAGGGAACGTATATTTCCTTATTAAATGAAGCCTGGCAGCGATCCCAATTAATTTGACGATAGGCATTGTAAAACACAAGCTTGTTTAAAATGAGTTGAAATTTATGGAGCTAATGGAACGTATAACCGACACGGAATGTAATATCTATCTATTTCACTTTACGACACGAAGGTTTGAGCACGACACAAAGTAATTTTTTTAGGAGCACGGAGATAACACGGCTTAGCAGGAGAAGGGCTAAGCGAGGAGAGAGAAAGAGAGTCACAAGGAATAGTAGTACTAAAAAGGACATTGAGCAGCATAGCGTGGAGGTACTATTTTAGGAAAGCCCCAACCTATAGCATAAGAGAAAGTATAGCATAGATGTAGGCTCTCCCCGCCCACCTCTCCCACCCAAAATGCTGGCCAGAAGGCTCAGATGAAACCTAAATGTGCTGCAAAAAAGAACACAAACAGGAAATTTTTAGACAAAAAGTTGAAACCTATCTACTCTCATCAGATCTATAATCTATACTAAGGTGGTACCATCTAGGTCAGGGTGTGGATTATCTTGCGAAGTCGAGATTTGAACTGTTCACCACTTCTGGCGGTAGACGGCTCCACGTTCCGCAGATTTTGTACGAGAAGTTTGGAATTGCGGTAATTCCAATTTGTAACCGTGGTTACGTGCAGAGCCGGATTAAAGGATGGGCCCAAGGGGCGGGGGCTTTGGGCCTCCTACTAAAAAAAGTAAATTTGAATAGAAGTAAACAATTTATTTTTAACCACTTAAGTGTTATTTTTTGATATATATATATATATATATATATATATATATATATATATATATATATATATATGCCGTAGAATGGACTCTCGACGATATACCATATATAACTATTCGTTGAGGGAACTTATTTAATTACTTTAGAGTGCGTGGATGTCTAGGCTGGCCGATATTATGTATCTTCGATATGCTTAAGAAGTGGAACTGAGCTCAAGGATAATAATATTGGCATCATTAATAACATAGAGTTTTATTAATAATAACTATCAACAACACACAAAAGGGAAAATATTGACATAAACAGAGAATGGAAAGGGTCGTGGGGGCTCGGCTAATACGAGGATTAAAAGATTTAAAAAGCTAAACAAATATAAAGTTAAAGGGAGAGGATGGTTCGCTAAACCATTTAAAGTACAGGATAGAATTGACAAAAGGGTTAAATACTCAAAGCCAACGTTCGGCTTACGTAATTATCCTTTCGTGCAGAGGAAGGCGACGTGAAGGAATTTTCGGTCCGCTGGCGAGTTGCAGCCGAAGGGAGGGGAATTAAATGATCCTGACGTGGCGTCTAGGGAATGAGAACCGTTTCTTGACGAACGGCTTGAAGAACAATGGTTGTTCTACGTTGTTCTCTTCTGAACAACAGGGGGTGGGTTGGAACCGTCTCTTGTCTACGGGCTCGAGAACAATGGCTGTTCTAATGTTGTTCTCTTCTTAACAACAAGAAGAAGGGTGAGAACCGTTTCTTGGCGAACGGCCTCGAACGAACAATGGCTGTTCTAACGTTGTTCTCTTTCTGAACAACAGGGAAAGGGGTGAGAACCGTTTCTTGTCAACGGGCTCGAACGAACAATGGCTGTTCTAACGTTGTTCTCTTTCTGAACAACAGGGGAAGGGTGAGAACCGTTTCTTGGCAAACGGGCTCAAACGAACAATGGCTGTTCTAACGTTGTTCTCTCTCTGAACAACAGGGGAAGGGTGACTTGATGTCACGAAGGCTCGAACCTTGACACTCAAGGGATATTGTCCTTCTTCTGGACAAGTGATGGTGAATCTCGAGGTCGAGGTCCCTTGGCGCACAAGGTGAGAGTGCGTCGTAGTGGTGTTTCGCGCCGAAAATCTGGATCTCCAATCTGAACCTTAGTGGTTAAGTTTCCATATAAATAGTCAGGACATCCCCTTGGTGTGGGGGACAATGGATTGGGAGCTTCGAGGGAATGCACAGCCAAGCCTGGGAACAATGCCTTATCTGCCGATAAGCCTAACTCAATCTGGCGAGGGCGGCGCATGGGGCGACGGGGGAAGATAAACCTCCTTTTTTAAACATTGACTCAGGTTGCTGCGATAAGGCGCCAAGCTTCAAAGCGAAGATGCACGTGGGTAGCATCGTGGTTTTAAATAACATGTGAGAGTGGTTGAAATTAACGCGGCCTCAACCCGTTCTATTACACCCTCCCATTCCGGGGGAAGTTGTCACTTCGAAAAAAAAAGAGAGAAGGGACAACGATAGAGCTCCGTTGTGGTGAACTCGTTTTCTTGTACCAACCGTACCTTCATGCACCTAACTAGTATTACCTCAAAAAAATGATTATTTTGATCTTTTCATTACAGGGGAAAATAACCTTTAATACAACTTAATAAAAAAAGGGGGCATGGAACAATGGAAGATATAAAATTAGTACATACGGGACAAAATAATTTATACGTAAGTTAATGGGTACAAATATATATACATACAAAAAAAAATAGACATTGAGCGTTACAAAATTCAGACATATACATTAACTAATTATATTACAAGAGAATCAAATTTAAGTCGTACAAGACGGTATATACCTTCATGGAGATACTAATCCTACGAATACAATTACTCTACGCTATTCGGTAACGCATTCCTACTGAGTGCGTCAGCGACGTGGTTATCGGAACCTTTTATATAATTTATTTTAAATTGATACTCTTGCAAGAGTAAACTCCAGCGCATGATTCGGCCGTTAGAGTGTCGCACATTCCTGCTAACGGATGGTGGTCGGTTCCTATCTGAAATTCTTTTCCTATCAAGTACATTTTGAATTTGTCTATAACCCTGATAATTGATAGAGCTTCCTTATCTATAGTAGCATATCTCTTTTCACGTGGTAATAATAGCGACTAGCATATGCAACTGGATGACTCGTTCCGTCATCCTCGTATTGAAGGAGTACACCTCCAATGCCCTCGTTGCTTGCATCGGTCTTAATCCCAAAGGATTTTTCTGGGTTGGGCAACTTTAAAATGGGGGCAGAAATGAGCTTACTCTTGAGCTGATTAAAATGGGAAACAGCGACATCATTCCAACGTAGACGATCGGGTGAATTCTTTTTTAAAAGGGAGCTCATGGGTGCCGAAATTGCAGCGAAATTCGGAACGAATCGCCGATAGTACGAAGCTGATCCTAGGAACGATCTTAATTGCTTCTTTGTAATCGGGAGGGGCATGTCGGCGATTGCCTTAATCTTATCCTCTTGGGGACCCAATTGGCTTTGTCCTATTTTGAAACCAAAGGATTTTATGGTTTCGTGGGCAAAATGGCATTTGCTGGGGCCAATGGTGAGGCTATTTTGGCGCAGTCGCTCGAAGAGAGTTAACAGGGTGGTTAAATGGTGACTCCATTCGCGAGTAGGGACGTAGACAATATCGAAGTAAAAGGATACATTCGGAAGTCAATCCAACAGCCTTCTCATGAGATGGTTATAGTTGCTACAAGCAGTGATGAGGCCAAAAGGAAGGCGCTTGAATTGCATAAGGCCTTTCTCCGTTGCAAAGGCGGTATATGCTTTCACATCGGGCCGGAGGGGGATTTGATAATACGCCTTGCACAAATCGAGTTCTGAGATGAACTTGGCGTTTTCAAAAAGGTGGAGGTTTTGGACTACCAACGGGATGGGCTTGGCGTCGAACACAGTTACCGAATTTAACTTCCGGAAGTCGATGCACATCCGATAAGAGCCATCAGGTTTCTTAACCATGACGATTGGGGAACAATAACTAGAGGTGGAAGGTTCTATTATGTCTAAACTAATTAAATTATCAACTTCGGCGTTAAAGGCTTAGCGTAAATGAATCGCCAAGGGATAGGGTTTTGATCGGACGGGTTCTAAGGTTGTTAATTTGATATCATGCTCGAAACTAGTAGCGCACCCAGGCTTCTCTGAAATAACGTCGTCGAACTGACATAATAGTTCTTGTAGCTGACTCTTTTGATGTGGTGTCAGCTGCGCGTCAATATCCAAGTCAAAGGGTTCAAAAGGCTCGCCTGGTAGGGAAGGAAGAGGGTAATCGGCATCAGGTTGTATGCACACTGTCTGGATTACATTAAGGGACTCCGCGGGGTAATCCTCTTCAAGCGCCGATGTTTCGTCCAGTGCTACGAAGGTATCTCCATGGGCGCGCCGGTAGTACTTTTTCAATAAGTTGACGTGATAGAGCTTATCGCCTGCTGGGGTACCAATGAGGTAATCTACCGGTCCTCGTACCTCGCGGACCGAGTACGGACCCTTCATTGGCTCAGTAATTTATTACTGGCTGTGGGAAGGAGCAGGAGTACTTTATCACTGGGCTTAAATTTACGATCTTCGGACCTGACATCAAAATAGGTTTTGTATTTCTCCAAATTGACATCGGCATTTTCATAGGCGATGTTTGCGCATTTCTCAAGCCTCTGGCGTAGGTCCAAGACATATGCGTAAGATGACTGGAGTTCTTGATCCAGTTGGGGCTTGATTAACAACTCCTTTAAAATACTGAGTGGCCCGCGTGCATTACGTCCATACAGGAGCTCAAACGGGGTGAAGCCTAATGTACGGTGGGGAATTTCCCGATAGGCGAATAGGGCGACCGGGAGATATCGGTGCCACTCGCGGGGCTGCTCGGCACAGATCTTCTTAATAATAGATTTTAAATTTCCATTTAATTTCTCGCACATCTCGTTTGTCTGTGGCAGGAAGGGGGTGGTAAAAATGGGCTTTACCATGAGCAGCTTCCCTCCGTACTCCATCAATTCAGAGGTGAATTGTCGGCCTCTATCGGAGAGTATTTCCTTGGGGACGCCTACCCTTGAAAAAATGGAAATGAGGGCCTCGGCGCAAGAAATACTGTCGATTCGGCGAAGGAAGACAGCCTCGAGTAAACGGGCAGCAAAGTCTACCAAGGTGAAAATGTAGCTGTGCCCTTCGCTCGAAGGGGGGTGGATAGGGCCAACCAGGTCGATGGCCACTCTGGAGAAGGGTTCAGTAATGACTGGTCCCCTTTTTAAGGAAGCAGGTTTGACCCGCCCTTAGCGGACGTCTTCTGACACACATCGCACAATCGACAATGCTTTAAGATGTCAGCTGCAGCACCCGAAAAATAAAAATATTTAAAAATGCGCTGGCCCGTTTTAGTGTGAATAAAATGACCGGAAAAAATGCTGTCATGAGCCACTTTGAACACTATAGGGACATGGGATCGTGGAAGGCATAGGACAGTAGTAACAGCGATATTACTGTCCTCGGCGGATCGATAAAGTAAGCCACCTTCCTCCAGGTACCTGATGACTTTGGGTCCACGGACAGTCTCCGTGTCCTGGTTTCGGGCATTATCCCATAAGGGTGTTAGTGCTTCACACTCCTTTTGTGCCGTCCTAAAGTCCTGGTTAAGGATCTCCGAGAATTCGGACGGTATCGGGGTTTTTAGTGGGACGGACTCTTGGGCTTCCTTCTTAGCTCAACATCGAGTAAGGGCGGCCTGGGACACAGGGTCGGAGCTTACTTGAGGGCTCTGTCCTATAAGTACAGAACAGAATTTTATGGGTGCTGAAATGACTTAAGCCCAGTTATCATAATATTGACACTGCAGGTAACATCTAACGACGGGGAATCGGTTCGCCCGCCCAAGGTAGTCATGTACCACCGCAAATTTTTCGTGTTAAGGGTCCACTGGGGAGGAGGAGTTCGTCGAACACGATGAAACACGTACATCCTGTGTCCCTGACGAGAGTCGATACTCGGCAGCCGTTCACGCTGCCCTCCTCAAACCTCAAAGTTCCCGGTGAACTTTTATCAAAAATAAAATTTACCTGGTGGCCTGACGGAGGGGGAGAAGTTGCTGCTTGGGTCTGCACCACCGGGGAAGCCGGGGTGGCATTAATCTGGTAAACTTAGTGGGCTGGTCCGCTTTTAAACCTAGAATTTTGGGGGCAATTCCAGCTCATGTGGTTTTCTACACCACAGGTGAAGCATATGATGAGTCGCTTCGGGAAGAAAGATGGAGGAGAAATCTTAACGGCAGGTTTGGAGTCCCGTTGTTGGTTTTGTGGAATGAAGTTTTGGGGTTTTACGGGGCCCGGAAACTTCGTCGACTTTCCTGGGAAGGGGCACGAATCCTTCCTTCTTTCCTGGTTGAGGGGTTGGTGATAAGTTCGATTCTCCTTTGGGTATAAATTATGGCTTGCGGCATAGACATCCGCTTCTTCGATACATTCTTTAAAGGTCTGGCACCGACGATCCTTGAGGAACGGGCGGATCTCCGTCGGCAGAGATGCCAAAAATTAATCCCGCAACACGAAGTCTGTTAAGGACTCGTAGTTCAGATCAACCTTTGAGGATTCTAACCAAAATTTAAAATTCCTCTGAAGAATGTATCCGAATTGACGGAACGTCTGTCCGGGTTTAATACGACCTCCTCGAAATTCTTGGCGTTAGAAATCGGGAGTCATATTATGAGCAGCCAATAACTCAGCTTTTAAGGTGCTGTAGTTAATTGTACACTCAGATGGTAGAGATATAAAAATTTCGCGCAATTTACAATTTAACAAGGGAAGTAATCTGACTACACCTTCAGCCTCCAGATCCAAGTTATTGATTTCGAGGATCTTTTCGAAGTGGGCTAAAAATCCTCCGAAATACTCTCCGACCTTGAAATTGGGGAGCTTTAGTGGGAGATTGGGGGGGGGGGGCTTCAGAACGTGAACTGGATGACTGTATCTCTGCTTCAACACGAGCTAATTCAATATGATGGTGAAGCTCAGCTTGTCTTTTCCGTTCCTCTCTTTCTCTTCCTTCTCGTTGGATTTCTCTTTCTTCTCGTTGAAATTCTCTTTCTCTTTCTTCTCGTTGGATTTCTCTTTCTCTTTCTTTTTCTTCTCTTTCTCTTTCTGTGCTTTGCTCATCTTGAACGTACTCAATTAGTTCTTTTCAGGAAAGTCCCAAGGACTCTCCTTGCGCTTTAAAGATTTCGAACTGAGTCATCTTTGCACTTGGGGGCGCAATAGTCAACCAACTAAAATTCCTTGCAACAAGAATTATGCCTCTATAGAATTAGCCTACCTAAATATGGGCACTGACCTATTTGTACTTGGTTTCTCGATCTAAATAACCACTGACTAAAATCACAAAAAAAACACAAACAAATTATTATAACAGTTCCTTGAGCTACTCCAGCTTCTTAAGTTTCAAAAAAGGGGATAGCAATCGTTAAAAAAAAAGGAACTACTATACTCTATTATTATAACGAATAACACTATGCTTTACTCGACTGAGACCAGTGTTTGCAAACATATAGCGTTAAATCTTACACACTCGGTACCAAATTTAAAACGTATATATATATATATATATATATATATATATATATATATATATATATATATATATATATATATATATATATATATATATATATATATATATATATATATATATATATATATATATATATATATATATATATATATATATATATATATATATATATATATATGTCGTAGAATGGACTCTCGACGATATACCATATATAACTATTCGTTGAGGGAACTTATTTAATTACTTTAGAGTGCGTGGGTGTCTAGGCTGGCCGATATTATGTATCTTCGATATGCTTAAGAAGTGGAACTGAGCTCAAGGATAATAATATTGCTATCATTAATAACATAGAGTTTTATTAATAATAACTATCAACAACACACAAAAGAGAAAATATTGACATAAACAGAGAATGGAAGGGGTCGTGGAGAATCGAGCAAATCCGAGGATTAAAAGATTTAAAAAGCTAAAACAAGTATAAAGTTAAAGGGAGGGGATGGTTCGCTAAACCATTTAAAGTACAGGATAGAATTGACAAAAGGGTTAAATACTCAAAGACAACGTTCGGCTTACGTAATTATCCTTTTGTGCAGAGGAAGGCGACGTGAAGGAATTTTCGGTCCGCTGGCGAGTTGCAGCCGAAGGTAGGGGAATTAAATGATCCTGACGTGGCGACTAGGGAATGAGAACCGTTTCTTGACGAACGGCTTGAAGAACAATAGCTGTTCTACGTTGTTCTCTTCTGAACAACAGGGGGTGGGTGGGAACCGTCTCTTGTCTACGGGCTCGAGAACAATGGCTGTTCTAATGTTGTTCTCTTCTTAACAACAAGGAGAAGGGTGAGAACCGTTTCTTGGCGAACGGGCTCAAAGGAAAAATAGCTGTTCTAACGTTGTTCTCTTTCTGAACAACAGGGGAAGGGGTGAGAACCGTTTCTTGACAACGGGTCGAACGAACAATGGCTGTTGTAACGTTGTTCTCTTTCTGAACAACAGGGAAAGGGTGAGAACCGTTTCTTGGCGAACGGGCTCAAACGAACAATGACTGTTCTAACGTTGTTCTCTTTCTGAACAACAGGGGAAGGGTGACTTGACGTCACGAAGGCTCGAGCCTTGACACTCAAGGGATATTGTCCATCTTCTGGACAAGTGATGGTGAATCTCGAGGTCGAGGTCCCTTGGCGCACAAGGTGAGAGTGGGTCGTAGCGGGGGTTCGCGACGAAAATCTGGATCTCCAATCTAAACCTTAGTGGTTAAGTTTCCATATAAATAGTCAGGACATCCCCTTCGCGTGGGGGACAATGCAATGGGAGGTTCGAGGGAATGCACAGCCAAGCCTGGGAACAATGCCTTATCTGCCCATAAGCTTAACTCAATCTGGCGAGGTCTGCGCAGGGGGCGAACGATGGAAGATAAACCTCCTTGTTTAAACATTGACTCAGGTGGCTGCGATAAGGCCCCAGGCTTCAAAGCGAAGATGCACGTGGGTAGCATCGTGGTTTTAAATAACATGTGATAGTGGTTGAAATTAACGCGGCCTCAACCCGTTCTATCACAATATATATATATATATATATATATATATATATATATATATATATATATATATATATATATATATATATATATATATATATTTATATATATATATTCATATATATATATATATATATATATATATATATATATATATATATATCTATATATATATATATATGTTGATGATGTTTATAAGGTATTTTAGATTAACTGATAAGGGCTTGTAGGGAATTTAGTGTTACTAAAACAGATAAATCAGCTTTAAACAGGTATTTACACTACCTTCTGGAATGATACTTTGATTTTGTCTTCCCCTGGTGATGGTGCTTTTTGTGGGTGGGTTTTGACGGAGGCGGATGACCTTTGATAGGATCTTATGGCTTTTGTCATCCGTGAAATTATGTTATGTTATGTTAGTGCAAGCTACGGCTACAAAAATGATGCCATCATTAAGAAAATACAGTTATGATACACGGCTGGAAAAGTTAAACCTTTAAAAATTAGAAACAAGACGTATACGAGGTCAACTAATTGAAGTATATAAAATCTTAAATGGAATCGAAAATGGGGACTACTCCATCTGGTTTAAATTCAATATAAAAATTAAACGTAATAACAGCATGATGCTCGTTCCCTAAAAGTATGTGGATTTTTTTTTCGTAGAAAATTGAAAATGTATGGTTGTCGGAAGAGGTTATCTCGAGTCTCACCGTTAACACATTTAAAAAGAGGTTAGATAAAGTTATAATGACTATTAACTATTAAATAATACTTGTTGATAAATATTTCAAAATCTTTACTATCAAAATCCCTGGTTGAGCTCTATATTTCAACTGAACCAGGTATCTTTTCGATTTTCCGTACCCGCGTGGCGGGTGGGAGAGGAGGGTGGGGAGAGACTTCAACTTTACTGTCCTTTTGTCTGCAACTCCTAGATTTTTTTTTGGTATATATAATAGAATAGGGAAACAAACATCTTCTCGGCATGAATCGAAAGGTCTTTTAAGGTGATTACTTTCATTGTAACACACACACATACACTCTCTCTCTCTCTCTCTCTCTCTCTCTCTCTCTCTCTCTCTCTCTCTCTCTATATATATATATATATATATATATATATATATATATATATATATATATATATATATATATATATATATATATATTGTGATAGAACGGGTTGAGGCCACGTAATTTCAACCACTATCACATGTTATTTAAAACCACGATGCTACCCACGTGCAGCTTCGCTTTGAAGCCTGGCGACTTATCGCAGCCACCTGAGTCAATGTTTAAACAAGGAGGTTTATCTTCTCCCGTTCGCCCCAGTGCCGACCTCACCAGATTGAGTTAGGCTTATGGGCAGATAAGGCATTGTTCTCAGGCTCGGCTGTGCATTCCCTCGAAGCTCCCACTCCATTGTCCCACACGCCAAGGAGATGTCCCGGCTATTTATATGGAAACTTAACCACTAATATTAAGATTGGAGATCCAGATTTTCGTCGCGAAACATCACTACGACGCACTCTCACCTTGTGCGCCAAGGGACCTCGACCTCGAGATTCACCATCACTTGTCCAGAAGAAGGACAATATCCCTTGAGTGCCAAGGTTCGAGCCTTCGTGAGGCCAAGTCCACAAGGCTTCCCCTGTTGTTCAGAAAGAGAACAACGTTAGAACAGCCATTGTTCGTTCGAGCCTGTTGACAAGAAACGGTTCTCCCCCCCCATGTTGTTCAGAAGAGAACAACGTAGAACCGCTATTGTTATTTTGAGCCCGTTAACAAGAAACGGTTCTCACCCCCACCCCCTGTTGTTCAGAAAGAGAACAACTTTAGAACAGCCATTGTTCTTTCGAGCCCGTGGACAAGAAATGGTTCTCACCCCCCCCCCCCCCCTGTTGTTCAGAAGAGGTCAACGTAGAACAGCCATTGTTCGTTTGAGCCCCTTTCGCCAAGAAATGGTTCTCACCCTTGCCCCTTGTTGTTCAGAAGAGAACAACATTAGAACAGCCATTGTTCTCGAGCCGGTAGACAAGAGACGGTTCTCCCCCCCCTGTTGTTCAGAAGAGAACAACGTAGAACAGCCATTGTTCTTCAAGCCGTTCGTCGAGAAACGGTTCTCATTCCTAAGACGCTACATCAGGATCATTTAATTCCCCCCCCCCCCTTCCCTTCGGCTGGAACTTACCAGCGGACCGAAAATTCCTTCACGTCGCCTTCCTCTGCACAACAAGTATAATTACTTAAGCCGAACGTTACCTTTGAGTATTTAACCCTTTTGCCAACTCTATCCTGTGCTTTAAATGGTTTAGCGAACCATCTCATCCCTTTAATTTATATTTGTTTTACCTTTTTAAATCTCTTAATCCCCGGTTTAGCTCGATTTCCCACGACCCTTTCCAATTCTCTGTTTATGTCAATATTTTCCGTTTTGTGTGTTGTTGATAGTTTTTATTAATAAAACTCTATTTTATTAATGATAGCAATATTATTATCCTTGAGCTTAGTTCCACTTCTTAAACATATCGAAGATACATAATATCGGCCAGCCTAGACATCCACACACTCTAAAGATAATTAAATAAGATCCCTCAACGAATAGTTATATATGGTATATCGTCGAGAGTCCATTCTACGACATATATATATATATATATATATATATATATATATATATATATATATATATATATATATATATATATATATATATATGACTCTGGCTCGGCTTCCGCCCTTCCCTTCTTTCGTTTTCGTTTTAAGTGGGTTTACATCTTACTTCAACTCCTCAACTTTTTTCTTAACCGGAAGTATCAAAGGCACACATCCCTTAGCCATGAATAGTCAAGCCATGAAGTTTACCTCAACTGCCTCGACCACGCTAGCGAGCCATGCTTCCTCAACTTTCACGATCGCATGTGCGTCACCCGTGGCAATTAGTCATCCTGCAACTCTAAACCAAGATGTCATCGCCCGACGCACCAACCACTCTTCAATCAAACTTCCCGCTTTCATACGACCGATCTGATCGCGTGATTCGAAATATGCGAGGTTTTGATGGCACATCAAGTCATAAACGATCAAGAGCGCATAATAAGCATCACGCAAAAAGTCCCAATAAGTATCTTTGCTTTGTTTCGGGGAATTTTGTTACAAAGCAGGAGAAATCTTGCAGGGGGGGGGGGGTAGTTAAGGCAAGCTTTCAAGCTTGAATTTAGGAGATCCTAGGTTGAAGACTTAAGGGAACTGCTAAATACTCAACAAATGGATGATAGGCGTCCCACGCGTTTCCTTAAGCATCTCAAAGAATTAATCAGGGCTTTTAGACTTGCTCTTAACGAAGATTTTCATGCCTGGGATCCCTGACCACATTAGGCCCCATATCATGAATGGTGAGTACAAGAGCGTGGATGAAATCGTCAAAACAGCAGAGATAATATATCTCAATCCTTACGTAAACTGGGGGACTGTCCCACAATGTACCATTCCTCCCTCTAATCCATCTATTTCGCAGTTTTGGTTACCAACGACGCCTTCTAGCAATAGGCCGGATCCATGTAACGCCTCATTTTCACATTCATCACTGGACTTCGCTGCCGCTTTGGAGAGGATAGAGGAAGTGCTGCAAAAACTAAAACTCCCATGTGGGACCGAGCGATTGAACGGTCACAAGGGCGGACGGAGCGACAGGCGATGTTCGTCCTCTCGAAGACGAAACCAACAAGGGCATTCTAGCACAAGAGGTGAGGCCCAGCATTTCTCTGCTCATTCTTTCGCCTATCCCCCTACTCCTAAATTCTCTCACTCTCAAACTGAGAGTCTATGCTGGTACCATGAGAAATATGGTAGCAAAGCTGTACACTGTACATAGCCTTTCCAATACTACCTATCATCCTATTCACACTCTCAATCAAATGCTAGCTCTTCACACATTCGTGCTTCTAATCATAATGTTAAGTTCATCCAACCAACTAATTGGTGCTGGCACCACAACAAATATGGTGCAGAAGCCGTAAAATGTATACAGCAATGCACATATTTACAACCAGTACCTCCTCAATCTAACGCTATTCCACCAATTTCACCTCAACCATCTATTCACTCTCCTCAAACTAATGCTCCAACTCACTCTTCTCATTCTAATTCAAATTCTTCGACTAATTTAAACTGCGAACGCAAGTGATCAATGGGTCTATCACCTCTGCCGTTCCTTCATCTCAGGTCGATCCACAATTTTGTATTTATGACCCACTCTCTGGTTTCTCATATTTAGTTGACACTGGAGCTCAATGTAGTGTTATTCCAGCGTCACTGGAATATAAAGCTTGTTCCTTCTCTGATTTTGTCCTTAAAGCCGTTAATTCCTCCGATAAAAGGACTTATGGAAGGCGTACTTTCAGTTGTCTCTCGGCCTGCGTAGAGAATTTTTTATTGCTGCCTAGGTTGACGTTCCTATTCTGGGCCTAGATTTTCTCTCTGCCCACGACCTTTTGGTCGACTCTCGTAACCGCAAGCTTATCGATCGCACTACAATGCTCACAGTTTCAGGTTCATTTTTCCCGTCACAGAGTTCTCTTCTCTCTATCCAGTTTCCTCCAACAAATCCACAGGAATTTCATGCAATTAGCATACCATCCTCTAAAGACAGGCCTACTAAACACAATGTGGTTCACCAGATAGAGACGACTGGAGGGTCTGTATTTTCCCGCCCCCGTTGATTAGCCCCAGATAAACTTGCATTAATGAAGCAGGAGTTCACCTTCATGGTGGAAGCTGGCATAGCTAGCCCCTCTACTTCTCCTTGGGCCTCTCCGTTTCATATTGTACCTAAATCTACCCCCGGTGAGTACAGAGCTGTAGGTGATTACAGGCGGCTCAATGCTTGTACTATCCCCGTAAGATATCCTCTGCCTTATCTGTCCGATTTCAATTCTACTCTTTTCGGTTGTTCGATCTTTTCCCGACTGGATCTGGTACGTGCTTTTAATCAGATCACTATTCACCCAGAAGACATCACAAAGACGGCTATCACCACGCCATTTGGTTCCTTCGACATGAACAGGATGCATTATTGTCTTCGTAACAGTGGTCAGACCTTCCAACGTTTTATGGATCAGGTTCTGAGAGGTCTGCCTTTCGTCTTCTGCTACATATACGACCTCCTGATAGCATTTTGGTCTTTAGAAGAGCATCTGTCTCACCTTCGTCAGGTTTTCGCTCGACTTGAAGGGTACGGTACCGTACTCAACACTTCTAAGTGTCTTTTTTGTGTCCCCAACTCTCTTTCTTGGGTCACTATGTCTCGAGTACAGGGATTAGCCCACTCGAAGATAAAGTTACCTTGATGCGCAACTTTTCTCGGCCCACATCACGGAAGCAACTTAGGCGTTTTTGTATCATAGTTAATTTCTACCACAGATTCCTACATAATTGTGCCAAGGCCATGCAACTTATCAACCCTCTGTTCAGCAAGACCACAAAAAACTCTCGTCTTGAATGGTCTGCTGAAGAGTGCGATTCGTTCTCTCGCACCAAAGAGGCTATTGCCCGAGCTGCGGAATTGGCTAATCCTTCTACAGGAGACCCCATCATCGTTGCCTCCAACGCATCCTCAACCCACGTAGGTGCAACATTGCAGCAGAAAGTTGGTGACCAATGACAACCTCTTGCTTTCTTCTCTCGCTCTCTTTCAGACTCTCAAAAGAGGTATAGTGCGTTCTCTGGAGAGCTCCTCGGCAATATACCCCGCATTCAGTCACTTCCAACAATACTTGGAAGGACGTGACTTTGCCATTTTTACGGACCATAAGCCATTGGTCGGTGCTTGTTCTTCTCGTAGTACTTCGTTAGTACACACTGCAGTTGACACTCGTCATCTTGACTTCATCCTGCAGTTGAACGATATTCGCTATGTTCATGGTTCTTCAAACGTCGTGCCAGACGCGCTCTCTCGCATTTCAGCGATTTCGGGCACTCAACTCTCCTGTATTGCGCCGATCGATCATGCGGCAATCGCGCTTTCCCAGGAACAAGATGAAGACACGCAAACGCTGCGTCCACTCTTCTCAACTCGTCGTTCGTGAGATCGATTTGCCGGACATTCCTTCCAGGCGCATCCTGGTTGACTACTCATTACCTGACTGTCCTCGTCCACTCATTCCTTTCGCTTACCGTCGGCACATTTTAGACTAAATTCACGGTCTCTCTCATCCTGCTGCCAATGCCACACGCATGCTCGTTGCCCAACGCTTCGTTTGGCTATGTATGAATGCCGACTTGGCAAAATGGACTCGCTCATGCCTGCCATGCCAGCGCGCCAAATTCGATCGCCACACAAATGCTCCTCTGGTTCCTTTTCCTCTTCATTCGCTGCGTTTTGACGCCTTTTAAGTCGATCTAGTAGGTCCTCTTAATTACTCTCGTGGTTGCAATTATCTTATCACCATGATCGATGCTTTTACTCGTTGGCCAGAGGCAGTTCCTATCTCGGACATCACAGCTTCTCAGAGACTCGAGCCTTCGTCTCAAATGGGTTGCTCGTTTTGGTGTTTCCTCAACGATCATAACTGATCGTGGCAGCCAATTTGAATCACACCAATGTGATGCACTCATGGTTCCTTTCGCCTTTGTACCACAAGCTAGGACCCCGAAAGCAACTATGCCGTCCAACTTTTGTATCGGACGCTCAAGACAAGCTTACGCTCCACCGATCCCAATATCGCTTGGGTGGACATGCTACCTTTGATTCTGTTGAGCATTCGTTCGTCCTTGAAAGAGGATTTGGCCTGCTCTGCAGCAGAACTAGTTTACGGTACTCAACTTCGTCTTCCTTGTCAATTCTTTTCTTCGTCTGACCGACATCTACCTCCTCACCTAAATGCTGCTTCTTATGTACACGATTTTGTACGGGTAATGGCTGAGGTTAAGCCTATCGCCCCTAGAGTGCCTGCTAATCATAGACCTTTCGTGCCGAAAGAGATGTCAACTTGTTCCCATGTCTTTGTCCGTCGTGATTCTACTCGCCTCGCATTGATGACGGACCCTTTCTCGTCACCTCTATGAAGCCAAATTTCTATGTACTGCAGTTTGGCGCCAAACAGGATACTGTTTCTCTGGATCGCTGGAAACCTGCCTTTATTGATGCTGTTCATTCTGAGCAGTCCTCATTTTCCTCTCCTACTATCTCTAATAATGGTCCAGTGATTCCCCTACCTCATCATCATATAACCTCAAATCCAATCTCCTCTAACTCACCCTATCTCCATCTCCTTCTCAATTGCTGCCGCCTCCTCTTTTATTTCAGGAAACCTCGTCGTCAGAGCTGTCCAGCCAGGAGACCATCCCTCCACCTCTGGTCACCCCGCAACCAGAAGGCCAAGCACAGAGCGCTATTCTATCGACAAGCGCTAGCTCAGAGGGGTCACCCAAACGGATCACCATCAATCCGTCCACTCTTGCTAGTCACAGTGCCTAGCTCGCATTTTTTGCCATTCCCAACAATCGTAGCCAGCCCACCGGCGTCAGCACACGGTCTGGTCGCATTGTCAGAAGGCCTCGGAGATATCTGGATTAGCGTAATATTTTTTTGTAACTGGTTAGGTAACTCTCGGGAGGGGGAGTATTGTAGGAGCTGACATCTTTGCAAGCTCCTACAAAGTTCGTAAAGAGGCAGTTGGCAATTTCCCGTCTGAGAAAATTATGCATCTCGCCCCTAAATCCATTTTTGTACGACCTTTGATACCAATACGGTTACCTCAAAATCAAAGTACGACTCCTCCCAACCACTAACCAATCAAAACCTTTGTACAACCCAATTCGAAATTAACCAATCAGAATAGTTTTCCCATTTATCGAGTCGGGGGCACATTGTAACGGGCACATTAATTTCAGCAGCGCTCCACACAAGGTTAGTAAGAATTAGCTCCCTAATTAATCATCAGTGTATACAAAGGTCTAAAAATATTCAAAGTGTAATTTCTTCCTTTGAATTCCAGTTACCCTGATTTATAACTTCAAAAACGTCGTGGCAATACTATACTATATTTTATATAATTCCCTTATAATTTATATGTTATTCACTATAATATCTACCTTATATAGCTTATTCCTCTTAACAATTAAAATCATCGGCCATTTCCCTATATTCAATATATATATATATATATATATATATATATATATATATATATATATATATATATACATTATATTCATTAACCGTAACCGTATTATCAAATTCAAATTAGTCATATTCCATTATTTGTTGTTTAAAATAAATCTTGTTAAATTTGAATCAGTATTTTGAAACCTTCCCCGTTGAAATAGTTATCCTTCATCACGTTTTCTCTTTCAAGTCATTTTTTTCTTTAAATTCATATAACAAGGTTTAATAGCTGATATCTAGGCAAGTTTTCTCACTAAACCAATCACAATAGCTATACTGATTCCATTGAGATTCCGATTTTTTTCCTATTCTGCATCGATATATCCTAATGTTGTTCCTTCTACTGGTTCTGGTATATACATATTTAATTCTCTAATATATCTCACCCAGTCCGCTCTATGGTATGCTTTTATTTCCTTCTTGTGGATCTCTATTAGTCTTTGGTTGATGATGAGGATAGTCGCTGTGTAGTCTGTACAAGGTATATCTTTCGGCTGTATGAATAGTTGCAGGGAAGAGAATTATTGCCTCGACAGATGTCCGGTTTTGAGACTCTGGTCCCTATTACTTTCGTTGGGTGATCAGGTCCTAGTCCATGGCAGATGTCTCTTGCGAACAGCTTTTCTAGGTGCCTTTTTACTCTGTTTTTATGTATGCATCAGTTCGCCTGACAATTGGCATTTAGGTAGCCCATGAACATGACCTGGTTTCTACTTTTAAAGATGTTAATCAAGTTTTTAAGCGGCAAATGATTTCTTCCTGGAGGTTGATATTCCATAGCTATTATGATGTTCAGTATCACTAATTTTATTTCTACGGCCATGTAAAACGCGTCTAGTTCCTCACGAGTTCTGTAGTCAATGCCCTTCTTGATCGCTATAGCAGCTCCCCCCTGTAGTTCTCCGTAGAGCTTACGTCGATGACGTCATAGCTCCAAATTTTAATCTGGCCGTTTTCTAAGTTAATTCCGTGGTCCGAAATTAAGATCATGTCTGAATTTATTCTTCTAAAAATGTCCTTCTTTGTCCATCTTTGTTCATGGCTGGGGGAGCTAGGCTGGAGGAATTCTTCCTTAGGGTGTGGCTTCTACTCGCCTTAGATTTCTTCCTTCTTTGCATTTTTCTTATTATCCTTTTGGGTTCTCCCGCGGATTCTGAACCTCCTCGGCGTCACTTACTTAAATTTCCGTTGTGTCCTTCGTCCTGTCTTATTATCGGTGCCTCCTTCTGCCGTCTGCCTATTCAACATACCAGCTGAGTCGACTTGGTGTGGGACAGTGGTGGATCCAGGATAAAAATTGGAAGGGGGGGGCTACCCTGGATTCCTCCCTCTGAGTAATCGGAGAAAAGGGCAGTCATGATTAATAATGGTTATCTTACACAGCATTGATGATTAATAATGGTTATCTTACACAGCATTGATAATAAATAACAGTATCTTACACACGAGTGAGCAGTAACTCTCTCAAATCCGATTTTTTTCCACACACCAAAAAATAATGAATTGTGGTGCGTGAGGTTTCTAGGGACCCAGCGGGCAGAGACCTTGGTCATGGCCAAATTGCCGTGGATGATATTGATAACACTTCCATGTGATATTCCAAGTTCTCGCTCGATTTCTTCAACTTTTACCCGTCGATTTTCGAGGATCATCCTCTCCACACGGGACACATTGTCCTCGTTGGTCACGTCTGACGGGCTTCCTGGACAGGGGTCATCTTCAAGGGACTCATGACCATGGCGTAACTCCCTATTCCAGCGAGCAATGGTTGCATAGGAAGGGGTGGTGTCGGTGTACACTGCAACCATGCGTTCATGGATCTCTTTTGCATTCTTGCCTTCCTTGGTCAAAAGTTTGATCACTGCTCGGTGCTCAACCTTCTCCATTGTTGAAAAATTTGTGACTGAAGATCTGCGATCAGCTACTGCTTCCTAAATAGACAAGGCAGGAGCGTGTGGCTGCAGGTCCTGACTTGTCATAACTTGTCGTAACCCCCCCCCCCCCTAAACAGCCATCCCCTTTCCTCTGTTTTGCCCTACCGATTCACAAAACTTATTGACCGCCCCCCGTATATTCTATATTATTACATAACTTTCTGAAGAGCTGAGTGCAAGTATGGCTTCAAAAAGAAATATAAACTTAAACGGATCTGAAATTTGCAGAGGCTTCAGACCCTGAATCAGCACCTGCTGTGGGATGTTGACTGGTTCTATCCTGTTAGCCTTGAGGAATGCATTTAGTGTTTTTCGTATGTCCCAGTTTGTAGGGCATTCTGAACATGTGCATGCATCACGCATGTATATATTTTCGTACACATACTCCCCCGTTTCCCCTACCTGATATGTAGGGAAGGGATGCGGATGATTTACATGTCATGTCCGTTCTAGCTGCAACTGCGTATGAGGTGTTTCCTCTGACGTATTTCTTTTCCTGTCGTTCTTTTTCCTTCCTCTTGATAACTTCTTTTATTTTGGGATATAACATGGCCTTTGTTCGATGGTTGCCCTCGCAGCTAATGCACTTCGTCTTTGGATTAGTGCAGTTCCTAAAAGTGTGTCCTTTGGCGCAGTCAGAACATTATTAGTCCTTTCTTGAGAATTTCGTTGATGTGTGTTCCTCTACAGCGTAACATGCGAATCACGATTGTATGTTAACAAAGACGTCCCTTTGTTTGTTTGCGAGGGGAATTAACATACTAAATAAAATTCCTTGCTTCTGAGCTTTAGCTGCAATTTCTGTGTTATCGTAGACTACTTTCAAGACATGAGTGTGATCTTTAAATTTGATCACCTTTAATCCATCTTTGCCTTTCCATTATTCCTGGCCTCATTTCCTCGCATGAACGATCTCCTAGACATGCTTTAACTTTTTCACAAACAAAGCTCCTGTATGCAGTGATTTTCGGTGTGGTGTTAGCTTCGAGGTCCATTTTCTTGAGTGTTATGCTTCCTGACGTCGACATCAGTTACTCAACATCTTATCCTCTTGGACAAATCACTGCGAATCCATTTGTGATCTCGATGCACTTTATAAGTGGTATTTCAAGATCCTAGAATATAGTCTGTGCTACTTGTTGCGGTGCTTGTTTCTTCCATTTGGGTATTAGTCGGAGTTACAGTCTTTTTAGTTCATCAGGGAGATCCATGTTTGTTATAGTTATAGTATGCCCCACTTCGTTTGGCGCTCCTAGTAGTTGCATTAGAAAAGAAAATGTTACCTTGCTCCTCTTGTGGGAGAGCCCTTCTATATAATCTAATTCTATCTCGCCTACCTTCCAAGGTTCGCAGATAATTAGGGGCTCATGAATCACGGATACGAAATTTTCAGGTATGGGACTTAACTGCAACCTTCGGGTGGGAGAGTAATCTTCATACCTGGGGGTCCGACCAGAACCACAGGGCGAAGCAGCCCCTATCTCTGTGTACACGTCAGGAGCAGTTATAATATATTAAGCCCGAAGGAGGTGACAAAGGGGTAGTGGGAATTGATTCGGCCACTACTTCCATAAAGTTCACTATGATTCATCCCTCTTGAGGAGCCCGACTGGATCCTCTCATCCATCATACTCCTCCATTCTGGCAGCACTCAAGAGAGGGACCAATTAAGCAATAAGCGAGAGCTTACAACCGAATTGAGCAAAAACAGTTTATACCATCCGTATTTTCTTGACATTTTTCACGCTCCCCGCTCACGCACAAAAACATAGAACTACACATTTAGTTACAGATGAAGATAGAAGAAATACCAAGGAGGAGCAAAAGGACCCACAAGGATCATGGAGACCCTCACTAAAATAGTTTCCTTGAGTAACATCCTTGCCAATACGCAGGAGAGTAAACTTTGCCAAGTGTCATTTGCTAAATTGAAAGTAGCACTCGTGAAGTTAATAGAAGTACCAAACGATTTCATCGCTATATGCGCCGCGACTAGAGAGCTCGAAGAACTCCTGACCGAAGAGGGAGAGTGCCTTTTGAAGACAATCGGCCTTGAAAAAAACAAAATCAAAAAACAAACAAACATGCAACTGGCAACCAACCGATGAACTAAAGGAAGAAATCGAACGACAACATTCGTGGACTAAAGTCAAAGTAATTTCTAAGTTTCGAGACCACACCCATGTGTTTAAGGTAACATCTTCATCCACGGAAATGGCACTAAAGGTCACATCGAAAGGTCTGATCTTCAGTATGAAAATCGCGGGAGACAATATTGAACAGGAAATGTTTTATAGCATTTTAATGTGCTTTGTGTGCTATGAACTTGAAACTCACACTTCGACCAACAGCGCCGAGAAAAGAAAGCAGCGATGCAGCGAAAATGTGCCAAAAAAGGCGACCCTTGCGATTTATTTTTAATTACAGGAGCCCATCTGGCGACTGCCTACCTAGCATAACAAATTACAAGGATAAAAAGATAATAGATCAACAAAAAAAAACAAAAGGTAACAAGAAGTATGCGCGCTCTAGTGTCGGAGTTGGCCCACCTCCCCCAGGCGCAGGAGAGTGCGACCCACAACAAACAGTCAAATAAAGTAGAGAAAGTAATATAGTCCGCAAGTCGGTGCGCACGAACTAGCCTCGAGCACAAGGGACAAGCGGTAGCGATCCCGCTCGTCCAGGTACCGGGAGAGGTAACGTGCGCAATAATCACCCAGGCTGGGACATTCAACAAGAACGTACCGAACAGTCTGGGGACAATGCAGTCGTCGCAGTAAGGTGCCGGTGAGCGCTCCATCAAATGGCGGGGCCTCCTGCCAGTGTCCAATTTGGAGACGAGAGAAAGCAACCTGAAGCCCTTTCGGCGTAGAGGGGTAGGGGTAGGTCCATGGGAACAGTCACGGGGCAATGACACAACATTAAGTTCCCCTGGACCATCTCCCATTTTCTTTGTCAAGCCTCCAGGAGGGTAGCCTGTATTCCTGCCATGTAGTCGATGTGAGGTACAACGAAACGCAGGTCTGGTCGCCCAGTCCTCGCGGACACTTTGGCTCCCTCACATGCGTGCTTATTCCCCGCAATTCCTACATGTCCAGGAAGCCAGAAGAAGATAATCTCGACATCCGCCCAGTTCGCCAAAACCATGGCGTCACGGATATCGCAAACAAGGAGGATGCGGAGATTCCATTGCCCGGAGAGCAGTCAGGGCGCTTTGTGAGTCGCTATAAATCACAATCTGGTCTCCGAAATGGGCACGTTGTAGTATCTCCCATACCAAGCGATGTATCGCACCATTTCGCCAGTGAAGAGAGATGCAGCGCCTGACAAAGCCCCGCTGACTTAAAACAGAGGGGATACGGCGTGGAGACCGACCCCCTCTTATGACTTAAAGCCATCCGTATACACTGGCACGATTCCAGTGTGACACGAAGTGTGTTCCAAAAGGCTGGAAGCAATACTCTCTGCGCCGTAGATGCTTTGGGAGCAGAGGCGTGGTGACAAATATCCAAAGGTAGTACCCACCAGGGTGGTGTCCTGGGCAGAACCAGAGTTGGCATCTGGGCCGCGCCAAAAGAGATCGAAAGGTCGTCCACGTAGAGCGATAACATCTTCCGGCAGCACCGAGGTGATGCCATTGATGCTCAGGGAAAAAAGTGTGACACTGAGGACACTTCCCTGCAGAACACCCTCTTTCTGTTCGGGCCGGATAGGGCTACCCCACCCCCGTAAGCGGAATCGACGATCTCACAAAAATTCAGATTCAAAGATTTAGGAGGCGTCCCCCCCCCGCCCCTATCGTGTTGAAAGTCTCCATGATACCGTATCGCATTACAGTATCATATCATAGGCTGTCTCCACATCGAAAAAAAAACCGTGGCATAGTGCTGTCTACGAAGGAAGGCCTCGCAGACGGCATTTTCCAGGCAGGGCAGAGCGTCTGACGTGGAGTGGAACTTGCGGAAGCCACAGTGCAGAAGACAAATGGCCACCGCTGTCCAGAAAAAAAGCTAATCTAACATTTACCAATTTCTCCATCAACTTACACACGCTCAAGGTTAGAGAGATTGGGCGGAAACCAGCCAGGGTAGAGTGATCTCTCGCCGGTTTGCGAAAGGCAAGCACAGTAGCGATTCGCCAGGAATCTGGGAAGAGACCCTCTACCCATGACCTGTTGAACAAAAATACCAGAAAGGCCATATCTCGTTTAGCTAGGTGTCGAAGCATGGCGCACGGGACCTAGTTTGGACCATGGGCGGTGCCGGCGCACGAAGAACGCGAAAAGAAACGCACTTAGAGTAAACTTGTTGCTGAAGGATTCTCATCTTCTGGAGGCAAAGTTCAGTCGGTGGCCTTCCGCGACATCACGACGCGTATTGAATGCTGTCGGAGCAGCATCCCGGTTAGAGAATGTGGAGAAAGCGGTCGCAAAGGATTCCGCTATGGACGCAGCGTCGGAGATTGCGGTCCCATTCTCCTGGAGAACAGGAGCGGGGTTCTGCGAGAACTTGCCCCGGATCCTTTTGACTCACTTCCACACCTCTGCTTGATGGATCTGTTAAGTGAAGGCACGTATGCCCGCCAAAAATAGCGGCGGTCGTGCTTCAAAATATACCGGAACCTAGCTCTAGGTCGACGAAATTCACCGCCCCTTCCCCCTCCCTCCTTGGCCGCCCCATGAGCGCCAAGGGGGGCGGGGGGGAGGGGCGGAAGAGCTGTTCTTTGTCTCCCACCTCTCTTTTCATTTCATTTCATTTCATTTCTTTCACTCTATCAGATCCTCACTTCACTCATTACATCGGTAAAGGGGGCAAGAACATATTAAAATGCTCCGAAGATGATCGAATAAGATCGAAAGCTTAGCAATTTAGTTTGGTTTTTACCAAACACATTCATTTAAAAAAGAGATGAATACTGAATAAGTGATCCACCATCTACAAGATAGAATAAAAAAAGATATTTAAAAGAAGAGAAAGTTGCCAAAGGATATTAATTAAGGCAAAATGGTCTTCAACAAAATTTGCATATATATATATATATATATATATATATATATATATATATATATATATATATATATATATATATATATATATATATATATATATATATATATATATATATATATTCATTACATTTTCCTTTCTTCTTTTATAATTTAAGAGCTTCTAAGCCAATGAACAACCATGGATAAAATGATGGTTAAATCGGAAAATTGAATATTTCACAAATTTCAAAATCTATTTCGTCCGTCAATCCTCAGATTACTGTACAATTCAACCTAAGAAACAACCGTTAAACTTAACTGATCATGTTGTTTGAATCATCTAGTATGTTTTACATCTTCTGCAATTATTTAACTTTCTTCTCTTATTTCATCTAGACTAATTTAACATCACCTGAATATTTTTTTCTTTTCACCTTAATTACTGATATTTTACTACAAATGAAAATAATAAATAATTCTCATTATCAGCTCACACCCTCTGGTGACTTTGCCTCTCATTCCACGCCTGCTTAGACGTCTACCACAATTACAATATTCACAGTCACTTTAGAACACTACCAGGACGCTTGCAGCTCGTGGGGCGGGATGACCACAACACACTAGCCGTCCTCCTCTGCATCGTCGTCATCCATGCTTCTTTCGTCCTTTGATATAGACTAGCCAATCGAATGGTTGCGCTCAGAGGAATTGCTGATGAAATTACACGGCCTCGGCGAGCATCAGAAGGCTGTGTTCATCGAAGAAGGCTTATATTTAAGTACATTTGCAGTTTTCAAGGGACAATTAAGATATTTTAGGCGCGGGGGAGGGGGGATTGGCGAGATGAGTGCAGCAGTTTTTTCGGAATTTGAAAGTTTCGAATTTAAAAAGGTACGTGAGCTCCCACCCAACCAAGACAGAGGACCAACACGCTTCCTGGCTCACCTGAAGGCGTTGACTTAAGCTGAACAAATTCCGCCTAAGCTATTTGACCCATTTCTGAAGGACTTCACGTGAGTTACACCGGAGCACATTCGTTTCCGATTAACGATAACAAGGCCACATACCTTGGAGGAAATTACAGGAATTGCAGACGCTTCTTTAGTAACACTTATTTTAACTGGAACCTCGTTCCTCTGAATTTTATCCCCAACATTGATAAGAAATTCATTGTTTGCTAATCCAGGCCGCGACGGAGTTTCTCACCAACCGGCCCGGGTGTAATAGAGCAGTAGCACCCTCATGGAGGATATTCTAAAAGAACTCCGTTCCTTAAATTTGTAGAAAGGAGACAAACGAGAGCTTCGGTATGGCCAGTAGGGCATGTTATAATCTTGGTTCAGGATTGAAATCATGGAAAATTAAAATGACTAATGTGTATCATGTAAAAAATAATTCTAAGACTGATTTATTCTAGGCAACCTTTCCAATAAATCTCATCTTCATGGTAAAAATCTCGATTTTACTTAAAAATGTTAAAAGTATCCTGCTTCGAGTTTAACATTAAGAACATTTCTAAGTTGTATCTTCTTGCTCTCACCCACCCATCTCTCCTCTCATGATCATACCCGGACTGAGATGAACAGAGAAATCCTTCTCTTTGAATGAGTTTTCCTGTGATGAACGAACTCACTTAAGATGACATTTAACTCGCATTTTTTCTGATTCCCATTTGATGAGGTCCTCGGGCGCAGTGGCTTACAAATTTACTTGAGGATCTTTATGAGGCCTCTGTCGTATCACCAGTCCTTTTCTTTTCGAATCCCTATATCAGCAATGGCGAACCTTTAATAGTTAGTTGCCCGGTCACTTTTAGTACATCTAAAATTTTTAGAAACATAAATGAGTCACACATATACTTACCAAATCAGATACACCCAAAAAGGAAAAGTGTAAAACGATTCCGAGCGCTTTCGTCTTTATTCTTAAAGACCTTTTCAAGGAATGAACAGGAGGTTGGACATACATTGCCTTAAATAGTATAAGGGTGGGGATTAGACTACCCACCTCTGAACCTTAATTAGGGGGTACAAAATCCTAAAACAACTTTATTTGAGATTTTATATCTGTAATGATAATGGGGTCTAGCGTGAACAAACCAGGGCTAAGATCGAAATTTGGGAACGCGTTAATGGAAATACATTCTAATATATTTCTCGAAATATAATTACTGCATTTTATGACTGGTTTGGCACTGTTCCAGTTAATGCTATGGTTAAGATTGTACATATGTAGAAAAAGCGCAGATTGTTCACTGTTATTACGTACATTGGCTTGATGTTGCTTAACCCGGACATCTAGTTCTTTCCCGGTTTGTCCATAATAACATTTTTGGCAGTTGTTGCAGCCTATCGAATAAACAATGCCAGGTCGGGAAAGGGGGGTGAATTTTTGACAAGGATGCGATAAATTGTAGTCTCGTAATTAAAAATAACAATTATGTTCAGAGGCCTAAGAAAACGAGGTAATTTAATGAAAATATGGTTATAGGGTTAACCTAATAGGTTTTTGGCCTGAAACTTAGGGATATTAACATTAGCCCTGGTTTGTTTATGCTAGACCCCATTATCACTACAGATATAAAATCTCAAATAAAGTTGTTTCAGGATTTTGTACCCCGTAATTAAGGTTCAGAGGTGAGTAGTCTAATCCCCCCCTTCCACTATTTAAGGCAATGTATGTCCAGCCTCCTGTTCATTCCTTTAAAAGGTCTTTAAGAATAAAGACGAAAGCGCTCGGAATCGTCTTTCCCTTTTCCTTTGTGGGTGTATCTGCATAACTTTGACTCACGTGCACTTTGTGAGCTTTTTTTCATACTTACCAATATATTTTTAAAGAGACTTGTTGCTGCTTTTTAGAAGCCAATGCTTTAATTCGAGGTTTATTATTTATTGTCTTCATCCTAACGCAAGCAGCACTCGTATCCATATCAAGGCGATTCCTGGTGGTTGATTTTATATAATTCATGGATGAAAACAATGCTTCGAATCAATATGTAGCACCAAACATTAACAGTATTGCTAAGGCCATTTTTTATGGATTTAAAAGAGTTAGGCAAGGAATTCTATTCTGCAAAAATAAGATTATCAGTGATGCTTTCTAAGGAATCGTGTTCACTTGATTCTTGGTCTTATTGTTTTACTTTATTCTGTTGCAATTTCGAGTTAAAGTCGATAAATATTTTCTTCCACACTGCACTTTCTTGAAAATATATTAAGTCCATTTCCAAGTTACTAAGATCGAGCCAATCAAACTTCTTTAGTTGAAGATCTTGGGACTGAATTATATGAGGATTTTGGATGAACTGTAAGGTATAATTCAGTTCTAAAAATTGAGAAAACCGCTCTGAAAGTAAAATTTTGGCATTCTTTATTATGAATGAATACTTGCTAAGTATAGTTTCTTTTCCTTCTGCGTTCTCAATTGCAAAACTGGAAATTAAGTGCTTTTTTACTAATGGAAAATATTTTATCTTATTTGCTACCGGATCTTTATATAATATTTCTAGTTTTCTTCCAAAAGTTTTAATATGCCCAAAAAGTGATGGAAGAACACAACATCCACTACCTTGTGATTTTTATTTAAGTTATTGTAATGAAGTGTGAAATCAGCATAAAAAATGTTAAGACATTCAACCACTAAATATGAGTCAACTCTAGAAATTCATGTCCTTTTTCGGTTAAGAAAAGTCTTATTTCTTCTAATAACTCCACAAATCTGTTCAGCACTTCACTACGGCTTAACCATATGACATTGTTGAACAAAAGTAACCTGAAAAACTGACTATCAACTTCATTGAGTAGATTTGTGAATTGGCGTTTGTTAAGTGCATGAGCAGATATATAATTCACAATTTTTGTTACAACAACCGTCATGGCATTTTCTAATGATTTTAAAGTGGGTTTTGTGCACAGAGATTCTTGAAGCAAATTGCAGTGAAATGCAATTAAATCCATTATTTTTTTCAACCATACTTGGAGCTCCATCATTTGTCACAGATACAATTTTTCTGAATTCAATGCCCATTTGACGAAATTCCTTTCTAAATTCATCCATAATATCTTGCCTGCTAGTTTTTTTATGAAAGTGTCATCAATTTAATCATTTCTTCCTTCATTATATTTTCTGGATGGAGTCTTACAATAGCTGCAAATTGAAACCATGTCAGCGTTATTTAAATCTTGTATACGTTGTTCTGTTACATCTTTTTCCATAGCAATTATTCTCTCTTTCGCTGTATTTCTAGCAACTGGTAACTCATTAATTTTATTGAGGATTTCGTCTTTAATTTGAAAGTCTTCAAACAAATTATCTGAGTAATTTATAAAAGGCCTCTTTTATATAATTACCATCATAAAGTAGCTTACCATGCTTAGCAATCGTAAAAGATAACTGAAAACTGGCTGCAGAAATATAGTTCTTATTTTGGGGTTTAAATAGCCTTTGAAATTATTACATTGTTGTTCCTGTTGATATACTTCTCTCCGAATAATTTCTTGCCTTTCTTCACCTTTCATTGAACATAGATTGTAATGACTCCTTTCAAAATGGCGTTTAATATTATTTGAGCCGCAGTAATTGACTCCTTGCAAATACAATAGTGCTTTTTGATTCTGCTCAATAACACCGTAATATTCATTTCATTCTCCATGAAACAGCCTTCTATTTCTACTGCATTCTGACCTAATTTTTCCTTTTGGGGGGCCCATTCTGATGGGTTATAATTTAAACATGCACAAAAATGATCACAAACTAAATTAGCATGAGAAACTGCATGAGAAAAACAATCAGATAGCATTCATAGGTATATAAACTATTTAAGAAATGTTTCGTTATTATTTAATTTTATGTAATTGGTTTTTATAACAGTTTATCGCTGCAATTGAACAAAACATTGTGAGACTAGCCAAGGAACATAGGGAAGAGTTGGAGGCATCTTTATACGTTTAGTAGTGTTGCATAATTTCTGAGAAATATCATCATCACCATCATCATCACCATCATCATCACTAACTCTATAATTTAAGAAGGGGAATTTTTTGAGTCTTTGAATAATAATTTCATCATAGTTTGGTTATGACTTATGTTTTTTTATCAAAGTTATTTCTAATTTTCTTCTTCTTCTATAACTCTATTTTAGCAGCGTGATATTTTGAAAGAGGGGGATATTTAGTTTAGAGTTCCTTTTTAAAATTATTATAATTGGCGAAGTTCAGAAAATTTAAAAAAAATTAACCATGGTTGCTTTTTGTTAGATTTTAAATTTTAATCTTAGTAGCGAAGCCTTTGACTGGTTTTATTTAAAAAAAAAGCCTGAGTTTCCTCCTCGTCTCGCAGATCACTGAAAAGTTGTCGGTGTGTCAGGGGCTCGATTCAGCAAAATTTCTCCGGCGTTCATCCTTACTGCAGAGAAATGCGGCCACGGTATTTTTTAGGATGTGTGTCGTATACTCGTCTCATCAATGTAGTATAGATAATGTGCTTAATTTCTGGATTTTGGTTTGTTGCAGCATCAGGCTTAAAACAACATGCTCAGTGCCAATTTTGAGGTGGTGCTTTACTTTGAAGTAGTAGTACATTTTAAAGCAAAAGTTGATGCAGAAGTTCACGAAGACTTCGCTCCTCGTTACCCCCACCCCCACCCCTTCAGTTCGGGCTCCCTCATCCACATTAAGATAGCCTGTGCAGTAGTGAGTCACCTGGATTAGTCCAGAATCATGCAGTTGAGACCAGTCTTGATGGTTTTGATAAGAAGATCTCAGTTGCGCTGCTCTGTGAAGAGATAATTTACTATTTATCCCGTAACTCCATCATATCTTAAACTATTTCCAAAGGTTTAAAGTTGATGTTGACCGCAACTTCATTAAATATGTCCATTGAAGCCTGATCAGGGGGATGCACCAAGGACGTCTAGCTAGAACATTAATTGCCTTACAGGTAGTTCATTCAGTTGTAGTTGACAGATCATCAAGTGGCACTTGTAGCCCAGCATCTCCAATATGGTTATCACACCACCATAACCACCCCCATACCCCTCTAAGGCACAATTACAATTCACATGAACCTTGTGGGGAGTATCCTTTAGGTATCTTCACATAAAACGGACAATTATACAACCTTGAGGGAGCATCTAAGCATCAACTTCATACTGAACCGCACAAGAAGATCGAAGCTGCCAAAGGCAAATTTCGCAAAGTTTATTCAAATCATCCACACTCTTATCTTTAGTAGACACATAACTCTCCCGGTTACAACATCTGTCATCTGCTTCCATTTCAACAGCACCCCTTATATGAGGGCGATTTTTCCGTGATTGTCACATAAAGCGTAAACCTTTTATTGACTTTCTCCACTGAGTCATCTCTCGGAAAGCCTAGTTAGTCCTTTTGATGTCACGAATAAATTATTTTCTTCCTACAGATTAATGAGGAACATTTCTACAAGTCGGTACCTCGCTAGGAATTAATTCTTTGCCAAAGCCCACAACCTAAAAAATCTCTGAAGCAGACATTTTCCTTATTTTAGGGTGCAGATGTAGTCATTATTTCTAGTCTTTTGTTCAATCTGAAAGAAATATAATTCTCATAAACCGAATTGTCTTTCTTCGAAAGCTATGCATAGGCTATGCTTTGCAACCGTCAATCATCATCCTTTTAATTAGGGTTTGGTTTTCTTGAGTAAAAGTTATTAATTAGACAAATCTTTATATACAATCCGGTATATTAGATAAGCCCTTTTGTAGCTATGCATATAAACATTTTTCCACGTATCCAATTGGATACACACGTTATCATGACAACGATAATAATGGTGATTATAATTAGGGAAATTTCAAAAACTACCGAAAAAAATGGCATTCAATCACTTCTCGTGCGAAATTACAACTGGCATAATTGGTTACAACTATTTAATGAGATAATATAGAACTTTTCATGCTTTGTCCAAATTGTTACATTAGAGTATATTAAAAACATTAAACAAAAGTTAATAACCTATGTCTAAGTTGAAAAAACTATGACAAACGAGATAAAATATGAAGTTGTGTTCAATTGTATTTTCTTATTTCAACATCAAACAAATAACCTCAATTTTGAACATGATAATACAATATTTATTTTGGAGGGGGAAAATTGTATATCGTATATTTGTCTTGGAATATGTTTTATATAAAAATATATATTAGATAAAAGAAAATCCAAACTTTGAAAGTATGATATACTCTAAAGGCCAGACCTTGAATCGCGGCCCGTCCTCACAGAGTAGAAGCAACCATCGAGGGCATTCCAGCACAAAATTAATGCAAGACAATCTCATTCAGCTTCTTCTTCTGTCAACACCGAATATCATCATTCGTTAGATGCGCAATTACCATAAAAATACAGCAATAAGGCTGAAAAATGTAAATAGCCATGCCAGCATTTTCATATTGGTTCCTCTTGCTTGACATCAACCTCTTCGGCTCGTAATTATTCACAATCTGATACTAATTCCAACCGTTAAAAGTAAAAAGGCAAGGCTCATTGTTCGAATATTTCTGCCTTCTCTCCTCATCTTTGACCCACTATCAGGTTTTTCATTCGTGGTGGACACTGGTGCTGAGTGCAGGGTTAGGGCGGGTCATACTTTGTGGCAACAATATATTTTCATTAAATCCTTTAATGAGGGGTGCTTAAATGATAGATTTTCCGGTGTAGATTTTGAAAAAGAGCTTTATTTTGTTATACAATTGCTCCTACCTACATCACTTTCCATTTAAATAAAAGTAAATTTTTGCCTTTCGTCACGAGCTTATGTAACCTATTTTTATTTAATCCAAGTACACACAAGCACAAAGTAACCTCAAATTTACATGTTTATTGAGTGAGAAAAGTGTATACAAAGCTCCACATATAGCTGCATGGGTCACTTTGGGTCATATTCAAAAGTTAAACTTCACCAGAGCACACAAATCTTGCTTTGACTCATTCCTGGACATCATACATCTACTTGTCCCTTGTGCCCTGGTTCCTCCATCCCTCTTTCCAAGCGAGAAATACTTGGAAGAAGCCTCAGTCACCATTCTTACAACCCTCTAAATGCTCTGTGTGTGACAAGGCCAGTCAGGTACTTTCATAGGAGAGTCAATGAAGTTTTTAAATTCAGAAGTACTTAAAGAGCAAGTGATAGGTGTCTCAGAGACATCCTCTGACCAATTAATCAGATCAGCAATCCTGGTAGCATCACAATTGATGTCTGGTGTCCTTCTAAGCATTACAAAGGAGTCTCCCAGTTGAGTATATGGGTCCCTTTCTCCCCTGATGGTCTGGATTCTTTTCACCCCTTCAGTTCTCTCCACCTGATCCTCAGAGCATAGGAAGGTTTGGAGGATGGCTTCACTGTACGCATACCAAGCTGATCTCTTAACAGTTGGCAAAACAATATCCAACACTCCTTCCTCTGAGACTTAAGGCAGTAAAGTTGATAAAGAATGTGTCTAGGTTCCTCGGTCCAAGAGTGCTTAATCTTAACGTTAAAACAGCATGGGTAATATACACCAATGATGAACTCAACAATCAGTCGTAGATTCTTAAAGGCTTTTCCTTTGAGCTCATGCTTTGACATCCACAGTCGAAAAAGTTTGTTAGCTGTGGTCAGCTAGCGACTGTGATTTACTGGTCCTATTTCCAATAGAGAAAGCCCTGTAGGAAGCACTTCATCTCTGATTGCCGATACAATTCTATAGCCGTAGTGTTGATCATGGAAAAATCTTGCACCACTTCCTGAGGTATCTTGGTAAGAGGAGGACCTAAAAATATTTGAGTAAAATTTAGGTTGATATCCAAGTCTGTAACAGAGTCAAGGAGTTTTCCTATTGGTCCAGAATATTTGTTCTTAGATAGTGTTGGGCCATCCAGGTTGATAATTAGATGATGGAGAAGGAGTTCCCCAGTGTGCAGGTTACAGACCAACCAAACAAGTTTTCTGCCCAAATGGAGCTCCATTTTTCGCATTACTCCAGCATTTACACCTGTGTTTACATTCGTAGAGTCTCCTCCAATGGCCATTAAGCTTTTATCCAAACCCATTTCCCTCAGCTATCCAAACATAGCCTTAGCGATCTTCTCTGCATGTGATTCTTCTTTTGTAGCCTTTTCTTGGACAAAGGCCTCCATCATAAAATTTGTCATATCAATTCGTCCATCAGAGAGAACACAATAAATTCCCCCATCCTTCCTTAAGTTTTCTTCAAACTCATGTTCAATAACTGCCATTAGCTTTATCTGTGCTCTCTTAACTTTATTCTTATCAATTACTTTACTTGTATCTTCCTCAGTAATGAATCCAGCATCTATTAAAGTTGCTGTTGCTATAGCTGCAGTTGGTCTCAATCCGAGACCATACCTTATACTAGCAAGAGCAATATTTGGAATTTTATCATAATTATTTATATTCCTGGTGGATAGATTCCGGATCTTGTACAGCTTCAAAAGTTACTTCATCACCTAAACTGTTGTCACCATCGGAATTTTCTGCTTCCAGATCTTCACCTTCTGCCAAAAAATGCTCGATTTCTTTTCTTGATGCTTTTCCTGCTAAAACAGCGCTTTCCTCCTTACTTTTTCTATTTATTTCTTCTATCCTTTCTTTTTCTTTCCTTTCTGAAGCTCTTAATTGTCTATTATTCTCTGGTATATCAGGACCTCCAATTTGAAAGGTACCTTTACTTCCAACCTCCTCCTTTTTTTCTTTAATAAAGGCCAGTTCCCAATTAGGTATTTTTTTTCTCTTTACTACAACAACAGTTAATGTGGGCTTCAGTCTCACAGCCATTACAACCTACTTCCCCACAACTGAAAATTGGACATTTGCATGTCAATATATCAAATAACTTATCTAATTTTGCAATGAACCTCTCTTTTACTTCAATTTTTCCTTTACCAAAGGAAACTTTTACTGCCTCCTTCCACACCTCCTTAAGCTTTGATATTATTGTGACCTTTCGATTTACAACAGGTGGTTTGAATAAAGCACTAGCTTTGGCCCACTGATTAATCAAGCCATGATACGTGTCTTTTACCAGCTGGTCCACTTCATAATTTCTCCGGTCATCTTCACTTTGCTGCCTCAGGTAGATGCTGTACCTTAAAATATCTCTTATTCTCGATAACCCAGACACCATCAGCTCTTGCCCAGTCCCAACAAAATTAGTCAGATGAGAACTTAATTTGGACCTTGTCTTGATTTTTGCCATTGCCACACTAATCGCAGGTATATCTGCAAATGAAAAGATGGCACTAAAATTAAGAAATAATCTCTACCAAATAATTATATGTTATTCTAAAATGATCCACAGCCTTTACTAGCATTCAAATAAAATGTAAATGCTCTATAAACAGTTACCAGTTACAATAGTTACCATAACTGGAACACTACTGGAATATTGCCTTCCACTGAGTAATGAGTACTGGCTACTTGCAATTTTGGAGTTAGACCAAACTAAATTAAGGGTCATTTTAACAGGTTTCCTACTTCTCATGTCTCTCTAATACATTTTTACATTTTTTTAGACAAATATCTTTCAGACTACATAAATTTATTGATGATAGAAAACGGTAAATTTGATCTTTTATGGGTAACTAAAATAATAGTAAAATATAGTAAATGACCCAGAACTAACAATATTTCAACTTCAAATTGATGTAGGTTAGATCAATCAGAATTTCAATTTTCTGCCAAAAGTATGTTCTATTCACCAATATTCATAATTTGAATACCCCTCATCACCAGTTTCATAAAATTCTAGAGTATGACCCGCCCTAGTGTAGTGTTCTCCCAGCTTCTTATTGCAACAAAGTTTGTCTTCCCCCGGATTTAGTTCTTCGGCCGTTGAACCTTCTGATAATAGAACTTATAGAAATGGTAACCTTCTTTTCCCCCTCAGGCCCGTTGAGTTCTTTGATGGGCCTTCGTTGTTGCTTAGTTAAACTGTCTTATTTTTGGCATCGATTTTCTTTTTGCTCGTGATTTTTTAGGATGACACTAAAGAATTGCAAGTTTGTCGACTCCACTCCTTTTCCCATTATCTGCGAAACCTGGTCACTTTTTTAAAGTTCTTTTCTGGCTATTCGTTTCCCTTCGACCGAATCTCACTTTCAATCTCTTCTGCAGTAGTTTTATGCCCATTTCCTTCCTCGCGTCTGTTTTCGCTTATCCTAGAAAACTTTCTGGTTTCGCTTATCCTAGCCATCTACCCTCAGAGAGACTGCAGTGCGTAGGATATTCAAGTATATGTCCGTTTGTAAACGTCTCCTTTGGCCATTTCACTACACGTAGTGCCGAATTCCACATATAATGAGTTCAGGGCTGTAGGTGATTACGAGGCTTTGAATGCACGTACATTTCAAGGTAGGTATCCTTTACCACGCCTCTCCGAAGTCACTTCTTCTCCTTCATTGTTCTTTCTTCTTTCGTCTTGATCTGATTCGAGATTAAATCTAGATCCCTGTTCATCTTGAGCATGTTAGAAAGACCGCTATCAGGACTCCTTCCACCATCTTGACATGCTTGAATGTCTTATTCTCTTCGAAACATTATTCATACCTTCCAACGTTTCATGGATCAGGTTTTCGGAGGTTTTCTATTCGTGTTTTGTTACATCGGCGCCTTCCTGATAGCGTTTTTATCTCTTAAGGAACAACTTTCTATATTCGTCAGGTATTCTTGCAGTTGGAAGAGTCTTGTATCGTATACTACATTTCATGTGTTTCTTCTGTGTCTTTTAACTCTGTTTCCTCTGACACCAGCTTTCTCATAAAGAAATTCGTACTCTTAAAGATAAAATTGCTGTAATATTAGATTTTCTTCAACCTTCCTCGCTAAAGCAACTCTTTCATTTCTGTGGGATGTCCAATTCATACCACTACTTTTTTTTCTCACTATGCTCGGGTCATGCAACCCTTAACCACCAAGTTGTCCAGAGGCTGGAATAAAAGATAAAAAAACAACAACAAGAAAGTTGGTTATTAATGCGGAAAGGTACCAACCTTGGAAGTGATGATACTGCAGAGATGATATACCCACGAGCCACTTGCGTCTCTAGTTTAAAAGATTATGAGGAGATGAAGTATACGAAGGATAAAGATAATATTGAGATTGAACAGGGGCTCTAACTGAAAGTGGTGAAGGATGGGTTAGTGAGAAAATTGAGGTGGATGAAAAAATACTGGTTGTGAGTATTTGTATTGCTGTAAACATTTTATACATTGTGTAACAAATCTGCAGTGGTGCCAGCTCAAGTCCGTTGGATGAGATTGAAAAAATTAAAGTGAAGATTGAGAAGGAAATGACGAGGGGGAAAAAGACGCAGAAAAATAGCGGAATGCCTCTTCACGTTGCACAGCTTAATTACTGTACTTTAAATGATACCAGCACAAACCCGATGATTGATAGTAAGAAACTGAAGAGGGTGAGGATAGGCAAAATAAATCAAATTAGAATGCTGTGCCTCACCTTTTGTTCAGGCATGCCCTAGTTTTTTGGTCCACGGGAGGACGAGCAGCACCTTTCGTTTCGCACACCATGCTCGTGCATGTGTTTTTGTCATTCCACTAACTGTAACCCTAGGTCACGGTCTTTTTGTGTCCCCTCCAGGACTGCTGCCATATCCAAATGAGTAGGGGCCCTAATTTGATTGCATTCAGGGCTTTTGTTAGGAAGATCACGAGATATAGACCTGGGAAAAATTTACAAAATTATGATTTGGGGTAGGATTATAAGGGAAAGCCCCCCTCCCCCCAATTCCCCACCACCCCTCGATGTGCCGGTTGTTAAATAACTCATATTCTATTTTGTTATATCCCTTAAATTACACGGGGTCGAAGATTGCTCGCATGAAAATTTCTGTCAGGAAAGGGTCAAACAGCACGGATTGAGCGCCCCCGGCTCTAACTAGCTCTTTCAGGTGCTCCTCAAAACGAGCTGGCCTTCTATCTCCCATGGCCTGAGTAACCGTATGACCTATTATTGATAATACATTTGATTTATTCTTTGAACAATTAAGCAACATTCACCCCACCATTACATTTAAAGTTGAATGGGAACTAAACAGCTCATTGCTATTTTTTTATGTCCAAATATACCAGAAACCAGTTTACCGGAAACCAACCAATTTCAATGCCTATATTCATTATTTTGTAGTGCCCCAATGAAAAGTAGATTAGGATCAACAAAGAAACCTCACAAATGAGTGTCTTGTGAGTCCTATGAAATCTTGAAATGGGCACGCACATAATTATGCATCTGCAATTAATCTAGTGAAATTGTACAACATTTTGCCATGGAACCATGTAAATAATATATGCAAATACTGTATTCTTGTAAAGCCTATACAGGCAAAAATTAATTCGAGACGCTTTCACATGGTCATACACATGCACACTCACAGGACTAAAAGGCGCTTCTCGCGGTATCTTTGCTTACCATTGGCTTCACCAAATAATATGTGGAGACGCCGAAACAGCTGTGCATATAAATTTATCAAACACACCAACTGAGAAACAGGGACGACGTTGAGCCTTTGTTTATTGTCACAGAGCTGTGAAACACGAAAACTTATTTCTTAAAATTATATCTGTCCCAAAGATAAAATTATCTAGCAGAGGCCTGAATTAAGGCTCCCTGCTCATTTTCTCTCTATTCCCTTGTACACACGAATAAACTTTCTATTAAAGTAAGCACCGCCCAAACTCCATGATTGGCCAACAGTGGGCCACACTTACATTTTTTTATACACGATAAATAACATCCAAAAGTAGACCCCTAGTTCAGTAAGGAGTTCCGTCATCAGTAGCAAGGTCAGTTGTCAGCTCGAGAAAAGAAGCGTAGACCAAAATTAGACTCCAACATTAGTAGGCCAGCCTCAAATTCCCAACATACACCAAACGAATTCATGGCGCCTATGCTTACCGAGTCTCTGTCCAACAATGAGTCCGAGAATCCGTATTCTGGGATTTCCTTCTTCCACGGATAATCAATCAATCCTCTTACCCAGCCTACAAACGCCAAAAATCAAACGAAAGGATAGTAATCCCCAAATGGAATCAGCCCAAGCTTAGCGCTCAGTAACCAATTACCCCAAAACGCGCTACATTACATTGAAGAAACTCGTACCCCATAACTGGGCCTCCAATCATCTGTAAGTGGTAACAGCCAGGGCCTTGCCACCCACTAGGCAGACTAGGCAAATGTTAGGGGCGACACAGGAGTCGGGTTTTTTTTCTTGGGGGGGTGGGGGGGTAATTGCCTATTTTTATAATGTCCCTTTTAGAAGAAGATTAAAAAAAATATAATAACCAATATTACGTCTCTGAATCTTAAATGTTTGATTACTAAAATTTTTCTTAAATTTTGGATTATCTACTTTCTCGTAGCTTGTTCCCATTAAGTGGAACATTCCACTCTACCCCTCTAATCTCTCGTAATTGCATTTATAGGTGTGTAAATAGAGGTCAGGTTGATGGGCAGACTTAACGGCGTCTCCCAAAATGGAAAGGCAAAAGCCCTCTGGAATTCAATTCAGAAAAAAATGCAAAGAAGATAAAGAGAAACAAGAAAGAAGACGAGGTAATGGTGTCATGAAATATCTTGTTAGAAATTGCATGAACAGAACCTAACCCATGTTCTGGCATATAAGCTAGCTAATAATGTTAATGGGCTAACGTTAGCTCTCGTAGTGACAGTACTGTTAGTGCCGATTCGTTAGCTTACTTTTAGTATGATAATTAAAGTTAATTCTGTGTTGAAGAATGTAGAAAAGACAGTATTGTACAAAATGCATGTAGTGATAACATTGTTAATAGACATTTTTTCTTTTAAAGTTTGTGCTCTAACGCACCGAAAGCCTCATACCGTTGTGTGTGTGTAGCCTAGTGCCTACCGTCACTGAACTTCACTAACTGGCTTAAATTATCGAACATGCACTCTATGAGATGTCAAACTTCCTTGATGCTTCAACTTGTCAGTGTTGAAACGTAAAAAAAAACTTTGCTGAGCTAGCACTGGTTAAAATAAAAGGAGAAAAACACTCGTATTGCTATCAGTACTATGCTATTTCATTAATTTGCGTCCACTAACCTTTGGGCAGCAATACATACTGTTATGCCATCCCCTCTAATGCAATGAAAAGTTGAAGCCCGGGATTTGGCTGGAAAGGTTGGCTCCTACCGTTTTTGTATTTCTATTGTAGTATGGTACGATATCCTCAGCAAAATTCAGCATGTCAGATAGCTTCAACAGTCTCCCACCATACAGGTAGATGTGGCTGTCAACCTGCTGGAGAAAACCAGGCACTCCTTCGCAGCCTACAGAAGCACTGGGTTTTCTGATGCCATAAAAATAGCCAAAGAATTGTGTGAATAGATGAACGGTGGATGCTACTCTCAAAGAAAATCGTTTGAGAAAATATAGTATATGGTTATTCATTGGATTTATTTTCTGTTAATAAATCAGCCTACATAGCGTTTCTAAAACCATAACCATAAATTTGTTTGATCGAAGTTGTCACCTGATAGTTTTTAGGCCTAAGACAAAAGCGAAATAAATTTTGAAATAATGAACTGAGTTTTAAGAAAACAATTAAACAAATATAAATACATTCATAGAATCAACGAATGTACAATGAGATAAGTTGGATTAGGTATACAATGTAAGATATGATTTACAGTAACGAGATGTGAAGAGAAATGAAGCACGTGAAATAAATATGAAATAATATGGTGAAATAATATGGTGAAATAATATGGTGGAATAATATGGTGAAATAATATGGTGAAATAATATGGTGACTATGATGGACTATGAATTAGGGGCTGCAATATGAGAAGTAAATATAATTAGGACCTACTCTCGTATGGTCGTTTGCAAAGAATTGTGAGAGAAAGTGGAATTAACTAAGAATGATTTGTTTGGAGGTAAATGACTAATTGTCGAAGTATAGCATACGGGAAGTGCAGGCGAGCGGCTTAAAAGCTTCGTTTGAATGAGTCTTTATTGAGACTCAGGATGGCCGAGTGGATTCGCCGCTGGCTAACAGTGGTCAAGCGACGCGGGAAGCTGTTCGCAACTCGCCTACGCTATTATTTTTTCTTTGCCCCTTTTCCTACTCCCCTCTATCTACAGAAGGGATGATTACCGAACTTTATACGAAGAATGGTGAGAGTCGAATGGGAAAGAATATTGTTCCAGAAGGTCGAGTGAAAGCGTGTGTTTGTTTGTTTGTGTGTGAAATTTTAAGAGATGTTGTTTGAAACAGTAGTACGTTAAATGACAAGTAAAATAAATGAATTAATTAATTATTAGGTTGTACATAAAATATGATTTAATTTAAAAAAGTTAAGTAAAATAATTGATCGATTTAATTGACAAAGTTAAGTAAAATAATTGAACGATTAAATTGACAAAGTTAAGTAAAATAATTTAACGATTAAATTGACAGTTAAGTCAAATAATTGAACGATTAAATTGACCAAGATAAAGGATTGCATAAAATGAATTTTACATAATAATTGATGTATATATATATATATATATATATATATATATATATATATATATATATATATATATATACAATTTTATTCTCTGCTTTTTTGTCCAGTTTTTGAAGTCACTGGCAGTATATACAAGATTGAACACAAGCTTATGAGTCACATATATATAACATTATATATGATCATCAAACACACAAGGAAGTAAATTAGTTACAATAATGTCATTGGACAGGATGAATCTCGGTGAAGGGGGTCCTTATTGTGGCAGGACCCGTGCAAGTCTTGAATAACTTTGACCGCACGCTTACAACACTGGTTGCTTCGGGCAATATTGATTGGAGATTCATCTGTTTTCCAGTGGGTTTTCAAGCATTTGAGACCTGTTGGGTATTCATTCAGAGCTGCAGATAGTTCATAAAAATCTCCAGCGCGGAACAAGTGGATGCTGGACCAATGGTCAGCCCATGAGTAAGAAATGAATGGACAGATTTTAAGAACATAAGAACATAAGAAAAGAAGGAGAGTGCAAAAGACCATTCATGGCCTACACTTGGCAGCTCCTGTTCCATTCAACACAAAAGATTTCTTACAAGAGAAAAATCATCAGCATTGTCACCCTTTACAGGAGTTCGTCAGATCTAATCTACAAGTGTCAGGCATCAGAATGAACGGAAGAAGGGCTAGAATGGCACGAGAGTTCCAACGTGCATTGCTGATGTTTGGGATCTTTTGAAACTTTACAAAGGGGATCTCATTCATCTCAGTGAAGTGACGGAAGACACGCGTGAGTTGATAGAGAAACTTGATTGTATCTCCAGCCGCCTGTTTCTTTAATCTCAGTTTTACCGTTGCTGAAGGCTGCTTTCAATTTATCATAATTGCTCATCAAATCCTGGATAAAGAAGTTCTTTATGTTTGGTGATTTAGTCGACCCATGGAGCTCATCGTCCATGACACCGTGAAGAATCCGATCCAGGACATGGTGCTGGCAACTGATGAACTTGGGTTTGGGGTGACCTTTATCTTCGAACATTTGCTACAGTCGAACAACAACGCCTGTCTTTTTGCCGGTATTCACGCTTGTTGTGTCGGCGACAAGCATAACAATTGATCCTCACAGGTTGAATTCCTCTAACACACCTTTGAGCCCTTTTTCAATTGTTACAAGCTTTCCCATCCTTCAATTTGAGCGCAGCCAACTTTATTTCCTTTGCTTCATTCTTTAGGACCACAACCTGATATTCAAAGTCCTCAATGCGTTTGCCGTCAAAGTGTAAGCTCCACTTTTCCAGATGAAGTGTGCTCACCAAGTGCTTATTCACCTGAGCAGCTCTCGTGTAGATAGCCTTGTGGATTGCTGACTGACATGAGGTTGGGATTTCAATGCCCTCACCAGAAAGGTAGCGACACACCTTTGCTGCTCTGTAGGACGACAGCTTTGAGCTTGTAGCAAGGAGTCTTGCTAAGCCTATTGGGTTATGGTTCCTTTTCCTCGTTGATGATGCATTCTCATCCTCCCAAGAACTATCTTCGCTGTTATTGGATGAGTCCGTGCTAGTCTCGGAACAATCAGGTGGTGCTGAGCTGGAAAGTGCGGGCATAGTCGCTTCCATTGCCTTCCTTTGCTTGGATGGGTGGATGATCTTGGCACTAGCAGGTTTACCAGTCGAATAACCAACCTGACTTTTGGTCCAATTTGCAGTTTATAGAGGTTATCATCTTCTTTGTACAACCAGTTGCCTTTCACCTTGGTCACGTCAAACAGTTCATTCAAAGAATTAAAGTTTTGTTTCTTTATGCAGTACTCATAGTCTTTCAGAAGGTTTTCTAGTTTTGCACAAATTGCTTGATCAGATACATGCGGGAAGTTCAATGTTTTGCTCCATAGGGCTTTTAGCTCCACAACCATTAAGACGATCCTCTCCCTCCTTTCCTGGCGGTGGATTCAAGAAATTTGAAGGGTCCAACGACGTGGATTTTCAGGGGCATGCGACTCTGTTTACTTAAGGGTGCTTCATAAACTGCTACGTTGCCTCTTCTTGATGGTGCTTGAAACTGGACGAAGTTATTTGTCCAAGTTTTCTTGTTCTTCTCCGTGTTAAAAAAGCTCTTCTTGAACGACATGTTTTGTACTCAGCAACTGGAATAGAAAATAAACCTAAATATTAAATAGGTAACAAATTAAAGAAACTGTTATTGAGCTTTTATATATTTTATTAAAAAACAAGCAAATTACAATTATAAAAAATAAGAGAGAAGGCAGACACTAATAAAATATTATATGTTATTATATTATATTGTAAGGGTGCGAAAAATGTATCAGAGAAAAATTCCTTCCAACTCGATACTATAAATAGCCGATAAAATTACCAACTCACCACGGACTAAAGCCGGTCGTGAGGCTAGAGTATTGGCGTTCAAATCCAACGGTACCGCGTTCGAAATTCAAGAGTCCCCAAAACTTTTATGAAGATCTGTCAAGAAAGAAAACGGTTCATCTAGAAGCACGGAGAAAATCAGCCCCCAAGATAAATGGAAGAAAATGAAGATGCATCAAGAATGAAAAGCGAAGATTAACGACCAACCCAGTCAAGAAGAATACGGAACTCAAGAAAGAATACCCTCCCCCCCCTCATAACTGGCGACCCTCAAAGGCCGAACAATCTTCGTTACAACTGCACCTGCCTCCTACTAGAGATTTAAGAATACGGGCTGCTGGGAACTTCAGATACCCGGGGACCCGGGGAAGAAGAATCCATTACTCATTGATTAGAGACAAGACTTCGTTCGCTTCCTCAATCCCACTAAATTAGCTCCACTCATCCTGCAGACTCGGAGGCCATAGGAAAGAGAGCTACTACTCCTCGATTAAGAAATCCAAGACTAGTCTCTCCCTAATCCTCAATTCACTCCGCTTTCTAGAAAGGAACCTGTGTAGGGGTGCGAAAAATGTATCAGAGAAAAATTCCTTCCAACTCGATAATATAAATAGCCGATAAAATTACCAGCTCACACGGACTAAAGCCGGTCGTGAGGCTAGAGTATTGGCGTTCAAAACCAAGGGTACCGCGTTCGAAACTCAAGAGTCCCAAAACATTTATGAAGATCGCCCAAGAAAGAAAACGGAAAGAAAACGTTCGAAGGACTAACTCAACAAGAAGCATCAGGAAATCAAGATAAAATGGAAGAAAAATAAAGATGCATCAGGAAATCAAGATAAAATGGAAGAAAAATGAAGATGCATCAAGAAAGAAAAACGAAGATTAAGGACCAACCCAGCCAAGTAGAATACGGAAGTCAAGTAAAAAAGCATGAATAATATAGATAAATAAATAAAAATTATAATAAGGAAGCCCCCCCCCATAATATAATTAGTGAGAGAGTTAAATGTAGCTTACCAAATAATACAAAGATCTCTTTACAATAAACGCTGGACAATACACAACAATTATAATAAGCAATAATAATATCAACGCCGTCAAAACTGAACAGACCTCGAAAATGCACCCGAATCATTTCGAAAAATCTTGGAAAAATATGACGCACTGTCTTGACCAGTTCCCGCTCAAACGGTACCAGGAATGGACCAATCAGTGGAGCATAATATTGATACCGGCAGTGCCTCACCTACATTTGCGTGGCCTAGGCAATTGACGGCGGGAAAGCTGAAAGTAGCAAAGGAAACAATCAGAAACCTCTTAAAATAAGGAGTAATCCAGCCATCGAAGTCACCGTGTGCCCAACCGATACATTTGGTACCGAAGAAGACCCCCGGTGAGTATAGGATGGTCGGGGACCATAGAGCTCTAAATGTCATTACAAAGCCCAACCGATATCCGTTGCCACGGATCAAAATCCTGGCCGATCATCTCCATTAAAAAAGAATCTTTTCGAGACTGGAACTCGTAAGGGCATATCACCAGATTCCAATGAGCCCGACTGACGTCGAAAATACCGCAATTACCACCCCCTTTGGTTTGCGGCAATACATAAAATTATCATTTGGCCTTCGCATTGCGAGCAGTACCTTTCAGAGATTTATGGATAATATATTCCATGGGTTGAGGTTTGTATACATATATATAGACGATATTCTGATTTTTTCCAATAATTTGGACGAACACCTCAACCATATGGAACAAGTTATGGAAATATTATCCCAGAGAGGCCTCAGGATTTCCCTAGAAAAAATGCGAGTTGGCGAAGGAGTAAATCACGTTCCTGGGCCATCAAATCTCCCCAAAATGGCATATGTCCTCCTGCCCCCCAAATAAGAGAAATTGAGGAAATGCCAAAGCCAAGAGACTCTAAAGGACTGTGTCGTTACTTGGGAATGTTAGGATACTACAGAAGAATGATGCCCGACTTTGCGGACAAAGCAGCACCGCTAAGTGAGTTGTTGCGTGTGTACCCCAAGTCAAAGAACATCGAGTGGAGCGAAATCGAGGAGAAAGCGTTCGAATTAACAAAGAAGGCTTTAGAAGAAGCAATCATAATCCATCACCCTCTCCCGGACAATTTACAGCTGCAATTGGTGACGGATTGTCCCCAATACGCGGCAGGTGCTGCTCTCCACCAAAGGGTGAACGGCGTCGCGAAGCCCATAGCTTTCTTTTCAAAGAAGCTCTCAGAAACACAGCAGGCGTATTCGACCTACGACCGTGAGCTTCTCGCCGCATAGTTGGCTGAATGGAAGGGCGCAATACGACGCTGTGAACCGACCATAAGCCATTATTATTGGCATTTTCGTTACCCTTAAGTGCAAAAACTGACAGGCAGCAGCGTTATTGGACCGCCATTTTAGAGTATGTCAATGATATGGCATACATACGCGTCCAAGAAAACATAGTTGCAGATTGCATGTCAAGGGACGTCAAATTGACTCCCTTGGACTTCAAGAGCTAGCAGCCGCACAAGCACAGGACGACGAAGTAAAAGGTATCAAAGAATAATTAAAACCTTTTCCCTTTAATGGGATATACAATTATAGTATGAAAGTACAACACGAGCTCCTAGACGATTTGCACCAAAAGAGTGCAGGTAAACGATATTTGATCAACTTCACAATATATCGCACCCAGGTGTTCGAGCCTCCCTGAGGTTAATTAAAGCCCGATATTTTTGGCCGAACATCGATAGGGATGTGCGTTCATGGGCTAAGGAATGTATGTCTTACCAGGCAGCTAAAATATCGCCATACCAAGTCTCCAATTCTACCCATAGAAACACCGTCAGAAAGGTTTGAGACGATACACGTGGACATAGGCGGACCATTACCGACATGTACCGCGCCCGGACAATCGTTGCCCTCACAGTGCCGTTACGTGCTAACTTGCATCGATCGAGCCTCGAGGTGGGTGGAAGCGATCCCTATCCCGGATATGAGTGCCGCCACGATTGCTTTTGCCCTGCTGGATGGATGGATATCCAGGTTTGATGTCCCGTTGTATGTGATTACCGATAGAGGTGCACAATTTGAATAGAATCTGTTCAAAGAATTGTCAGCCCTCGTTGGTTTTCATCGACTGAGAACCACGAGCTACAAACCCTCCATCAACTGGATGGCGGAAAGGATGCATAAGACTTTTAAAACGGCCATAATGGCCCGGAAACCGTATTCGTTGATGGCACTCCCGGTGGTGTTGCTAGGCATTCGTGGCCTACCGAATGAGTCGGGATTTTCACCATTCACAGCGATAACTGGCACGACGCTACTATGCACGAAGCCACTATGTTGTAAAAGGTGTTCAGGGTGTTAAAATAAAGAGTCTATAAAGGGGATTAAAAAAAGCGGTTTAGAATAGCAAATAGGCCGTAGGCCACACGCCGAAGGAGTGCCTGTGGAACCAAGTTCTTTCTGTAAGAAAGAATACAAAGTATGGCTTGTATATTTATTATTAAGAGACGAATAACAAAGTTATAAATTAATAATACTTAGCCTAAAATTATAAGACAGTATGCCAATATAAATAAAAAAATATACATAAGATGAAACTATATAAGGTACATATCGCGAATTTCGTTATATTCAGACGCAAAGTCGTCACGAGGTACCAGGATGGGAAGAACTAACTATAAATGTGTAATTAAAGTAGACAGATCCCATCCAAAGTAGTGAATGAAATAAATAAATCGTTGTATAAATATTGTCAAACATATTGTAAATGTTAATTAGCTGTAGCAAGTAAAAATCTAGGTTGAATGTTACGTATAGCAATTAAGGTAGGATTTAATAATCCGTAACAATTGTTAACCCCTGAGAAAATAACTTTTATTAAATGTAGAAAACCAAATTTTGTAAAGGTCAAGGTAGACTTAAGGGCGGACGCTTGTAGCGATCGGTGTGTACGTACAAAATAGGACACACGCGTGAGTCGTCACACACATAAAGTACAGAGAGAGAGAGAGAGAGAGAGAGAGAGAGAGAGAGAGAGAGAGAGAGAGAGAGAGAGAAAGTAAAGTTAGCGCCGTTTACGAGAATGTCACACGGTAGTAAACGGACCACAATTATCTCTGTTAGAGTTGGTCGAGTGGCAATCTTAGGCAAACATTATAATCAAAACAGAATCCAGAATAAACCGGATAGTTATCACGATTAAGTAGATAGAAGGAAGATTATGTCATAACTTAGATCTTAATTAAAGAACCTTTGTAAAGTTCAATAAGATCAAGTTCAATAATAATTCTTATTTTTGGTTTGGTGACTTCAGTATCCTGACGTTCCTTCATCTCCCTGCTTCAAAGCCTTATTAATCGGGAAAACAGCCGTTGCGCATTCTCCTCGTTAATCGCAATTCCTCGCGATTACATAACTCCCGAAATACCGGTGTTCTACCCTGGTGTGGTCTATCCCCATCCTCCGAGCTATTTGACCCCGTCGCTAGAATAAGAGCGACACTCGGCTTAGGGCACCCCATAGCGATTAACAAATCACTCTCGTGGGAAATAAGGAAGGGCAACGCAAACCAACTGGTGCATCTGTATCAACCGGAGTCCTTGCCAAAAGATGACGCGATAACTCGGTAATCCATCACTATTACTGGTAACGAGTGTCCCCTTTCCAAGGCTCTTGGGTTGTCCTCACGATTATCTTCAAGGTTCCCCCATAATTAGGAATGACCTTTAAGAGCCCCCAATACTAAAGGGATTGGCAAGAAAAATCGGCACAAGATCGACTACCCCAACATTTCCTCGGCGATTCGGTCAGTACCTCATTCTGAGTCTTTACCAGTTCCGATTTTCAGTGGATCTGCTTCCTCCGAGGATGAAAATGATGTACCTGATATGAGCGTCCACGGAATGGATTCTGACTGCAGATTCATCATCAGATGCTGAACAGTCATTAGCTCCTCACTGTTTCAATCAAGAGGATTTGAATGACTTAATACGTGATTTGGCGCTCTCCAAGAAAGCTACAGAACTTTTAAGCTCCAAGTTAAGTGAAAGAAGTATGCTTGACGGTCGGTACGAGTATCATATTACCGAACGAGGAAGAGTACATTTGTTAAGTATTTCTATGAGGACAAACAATTTGTATACTGCCACAATGTTCCTGGTCTGTTTACCTAGTTGGGACTTGGCACCTATAACCCTGCTGAGTGGAGAATATTTTTGGATAGCTCCAAGCGTAACCTTAAGTGTGTCCTTTTGCATAATGGCAATGACTTTGGTGCAGTTCCTCTCGGTCACTCTGTCCATCTGCGAGAAACTCACGATGACATAAGAATGGTCATGGATATACTTAAGTACCATGAACACAATTGGATCATATGTGTTGAACTTAAGATGGTCAACTACCTCCTTGGCCAGCTGAAGGGATATACAAAGTTTCCATGCTATATCCGTATGTGGTACAGTCGAGCCCGTGATAGACACTGGTCCCAAAAGATTGGACAGTTCTGGAAACTTTGGAAACAATAATGTCAAACATTGTTAATGAGCCAATCGTAAGTCGAGAGAAAATCGTTTTCCCTCCACTTCATCTCAAACTGGGGTTGATGAAGCAGTATGTGAAGGCGTTGAACACTGACAATGATCGTTTTCAGTACATAGTATTTGATGGTCCCCAAATCCGAAAACTTCTGAGTGATTCTAGATTCGTGAACACCATGAATGAAAAAGAGAAGGCAGCCTGGCTATCATTTTCTGCTGTTGTTCGTAACTTCTTTGGAAACAAAAAAGCGCATAACTACGAAGATCTGGTTACTAATATGCTTTTAGCATATCGTGATCTGGGATGCAACATGAGTCTGAAGCTGCATTTCCTAAAGAGTCACCTCGACCGATTCCCAGAAAATCTGGGAGCCGTGAGCGACGAACACTTGAACGCTTCCATCAGGATGCGATGACGATGGAAGAGCGCTACCAAGGTCACTGGGATAGACACATGATGGCGGACTACTGCTGGAAGATTAGAAGAGATCAGCCAGAGAAAACTTACAAGAGAAAGAGTTACAAACGCAAATTTGTGCCCGATTGCAATCAAGAAGAGGTCCTCCAGCCTGATGTACAGTCATTAATAAATTAGCATCTATTTGATTACAGTATTTGTCATCCTAATGTGTAATTCAAGTTTCTTCTCATATGCAATAAAATGTTTGTGCCAAAAAACCTGCTTTATTTTATATACCGCAAAAGAGTGATTCAAAATTACTTCAGGGCATAATGATAGGCGTGATAAAATGAAAATTATTGTAAAATATTAGTTATTGATATTATAAAAAATCTGTAGCATTTAGAGAGAATTTGATTTCAGATTTGAATTCAGTATGCTCGAATTAGGCAGGAAAATGTACTTTTGTCAATTCACCAAATACAGGGTGTTCCCCAGTGTAATAATTTAGAGAAATATAACTAGGCTGTTTAATTTTGATTATAATAATAAGAGGAATATTTATAATTTGAGAAAAGTGATCATTCTATTATATTCGGATTCCTTATTCATCGAATGTTATTTGGTTAAAGCTGCCCCAATATAAAAGACCTTATAAAACTCCATAGTGCTTATTTTTTATGTATCTTTTGTTTGTTTCATTCTGTCTTGCAATGTTAGCACTACATAACACTATAAGTCACCTTTTCCTCTCGCCATTCCTGCAAGGGTGCATATTGTTGCCAATTTTATATCCTTTAGTATATTAAATTAATAGCTAACTTTAAACTTATATATTCCAACTAATTTTGATGTCGTAATTGATATATATTTTTAATTTTAATTTTTAGCGATTTCAATATGTAATCCATCAACCATTAAATGCAAATGTTTTTTTCCAATCGTTTGCTTTTCTCTTCTGCTCTCCGCACGCTTAAATTAAACTATTCTTTTGGAAAACTTATTTTTCACATTCCTTCATCTCAAATTCTATTGAGAGGTGTAATAACCTACCGAATCGCCTCGATAAATGACACCAACCTTATTGGTGTCAGTCGTCAGTCCGTCGTCAGTCCGTCACTCCGTCATCGTTATTTTAACCACGCTTCCGTCATCGCTAAATTACAGTTCGTCACCGCTATTTTAGGACCGTCAGTAAAAAAACTGTTTACAAGGGTATTCGCACACAATTTTAATCATTTAGAAACAGTTTGGACCACTTTACACAAAAAATATGGACCGTAAGGTCTCCTAGGGTACCTTTTTTCCTTGTTGTTACTCCTTGTTGTTAAATTAATATATTGCGTTTAATAACGTGAGATATAAATTTAAACTCAATTTCCTAAAATTCCTGTAAAAAAGTCATCCATTTAAAAAACACATTAACTAAGTTTTCTAGCTAATCGTATTCTAATTTTTCAATACTTTCTGGACACACAAAGTTTTGAAAATGGTTGACTGTTCTGTGCTGGTATCCTGTAAGTTCCACCCATGAATAGGATGGTCAGCAATCATAAATTAATTGGGTTATCATACATGCGATTTTTAACGGGGACCATAAACAAGTTTTTGGTCTTGTGTTCAAATCCATCGAAAATCATAACACCACCAACCACTCTTCCCTTGATGTATTTCCGTTTCCGAAATCATCGAGTTCCATCACTTTGTCGATTGGTTTAGCGAAACTAAACCAATCGACAATTGAGACCTTGACTTCTGTGTAGATCTTTTCATAGTATCCGAGTTACACACAAATCAATAGATCATTTGGGTAACTGGTTTGATAGGGAGGGGAAAATTCGAAAAAAGAATTATCATCCTAATTTTCAGTTTTGCTCCTCTGATACATGCTAGCATCACTGGAAATTTAGCACTAACGTGCCGTAGCGCCGTGTAGCTCCTCCACATCCCTTACTTGACCATCGTACATTCACCTCACTAAATATTGTCGGAAATATGTTGGTACCATCACAACTACATGAATAAAGTTGCACGATGTACACAGCCATGTCTGTATAATAATCAGAGGAACTCACTGTCCCTTTCCTCCTGCACTTCCCTGCGTATTTTAAAGAAATGAAGAGAACCCATTTGGAAATGTTATCCAAGAGCTAATACTCCCGCTCCCGGGTCTGGGCACCATTGTATATAGATGAGAGTAGGAAAGGGAACAAATAAAAATTATAGTGTAGGCAGGTAGCCAACAGTTTTCCACGTCGCTGGACCACTGTTAGCGAACGGCGAATCTACTCGGCCATCCGGATTCTAAAAAAGATTCATTCAAGCTTCGCTTGAATGAGCGCGTTTATAAGCAAATCAATGGTAGCCTACTGTGAACGGACAGGCTGCCTCTGATCCTACTAGGGATTCATTTATCACTAAAGAAAGACTTTGTCTTGCTCTGCTGCACAATTAGTTTACGGTACACACCTTCGTCTTCCAGGTCAATTCTTTCTTCTTCCGATTAACCTCTACCTCCTTCCCTCGATCCTGCTTTCTATGTCCACAGTTAACTACAGGTAATGGTTGAACTCGGTCTAATCGCACCTAGAGTACCTGTTTATTGTGGTGCTTTTATACCAAAGGAAATGTTAACCTGTTCTAATGTTTTTTGTCCGTTGTAACTTAGCTCGTTCACCGGTATAGCCGGTATACGACGGACCATTCATTCCTCGTCATTTACAGAAGGCTATAATTTTTTGCCCTACAGTATGGCACCCAGCAGTATACAGTTTCTAAGGACTGCTGTAAACCTGCATTTTTCGACGCTGTTCATCTTGAACAGCCCTCGCTTTATTTTTCCACTATGAATTCAAATGGTCTTGGTGTACCTGGCAATGCTTTCTTTGCACCTTCCAGTGGTGGGCGCGTCAGTAAATCTCGCCGGGTCTGTCATTCGTCATTCGCCAGCTGCCGGCCCGCCAGTCCGTCATCATCAGTCCGTCATTATTTCAGACCGACTCAGTCCGTCAGTTGTCAGTCCGTCACTCCGTCATCGTTATTTTAACCACGCTTCCGTCATCGCTAAATTACAGTTCGTCACCGCTATTTTAGGACCGTCAGTAAAAAAACTGTTTACAAGGGTATTCGCACACAATTTTAATCATTTAGAAACAGTTTGGACCACTTTACACAAAAAATATAAATTCTTATACTATTACTGCCTCTCCTCCTGCTTCTCCTCCACAAACTGCCCCTTGTAGCTGGGGTACCCCAATAGGGACATGTTCCCCTTAAGGAACACCAGCTTCTGGAAGTTGGCGCTGGCCAGGGCGGCCCTCTTCGGCCTGAGAATTGTCGCGGGCAGTGCAGTAAATCCTCTACACGGCAGCGGAGCTAGGGAGGGGGTGTTGTACTTGATGAACAAGTCTAACCACGCTTCCCTGTGCTTCTTGGGGAAGAGGGCCCAGTAGAGAGCTTCCTTCCTAACATTTCACAGTTCTGGAGGTAGCCTTTGAGTTCTCTGATGGCCTCGGTGTTGTCCTGGTCCCCAGCGTCGCCTGTCTCCACCTCATCAGGCTCCTCCAGGGGCTGGGTGTCACGCAGAGACTCGGCACCAAGCGACATGCTGGCGTCACTGTGCTGGCTCTGGTCCATTTCACTGTCTCTGTCAGTCACAGGTGTGCTGGCTCTGAAGCTCACGCTGCTTAGCATACTATCAGGTCTATCACTATCAGTAGACACACTCCTGCTCCTGTCTCTGCTAAGACATCTATCTATCCATGATCTATAAAAGTCGATAAATGCGGTGAAAAACAATTTAAACAATGTTACTTCACTTGATCAAACGCAGGTTGGAATGCTAAAGCCCCGTCCACACTACAAAAATTTCTTTTGTAACAAATTGAAACTTTTGAAACAAGTTATAACTGCACCACAGAAGCGGAGAGCTCGCAACCGACAACCTTTCATTACGAAAGCCAGCAGGCTACTCATATGACGCAGCAGGGTTGGCAGATATTTTCAGCAAAAGTAGCAAAAAAATTGCAAAAAAGTAGCAGATTTCGATAAAAAGGAGCCCTATATATATATATATATATATATATATATATATATATATATATATATATATATATATATATATATATATATATATATATATATATATATATATATATACAAAGCCGGCCCTAGCCATTTTGGTGCCCCAGGCAAAATAACGACGTGGCGCCTCCCCCCCCCTATCAATCAATAAGTTATTGCACAATTTGTTTAAGTTAGTGCAAACAGAATTAGATAAAAATAGGGCATTCAACTCCACTTTAGATGCAAAAGAATGTGACAACGCGCCAACGTGTGCCACAAAACATTATTTGCCAAAGGTCTTCTTTCCTTTTCGGGTTAGTGGCGGTTCGGGTGACGGCCAAAAATCGCTTCCGTCGGTGCTTATTCTGTCACTGCTTTAAAGTTTCCGTCAGTCGTCAGTCCGCCAGCGAAACGGGAGTCCGTCTGTGACGGACTTTCGGAGTGCCCACCACTGATACCTTCTACTGTCACCTCTACTACCCGAATTTCTACCTCCGAAATCTGCTGCCTCCCCTTCTATTGCATCAACCCTCGTCGTCAGCGTCCGGCAGCCAAGGGTACATTCATCCTCAATATGTTTCTGCATCCAGAGTTGTGAAGTAACGAAGTACAATTACTTGAGTACTGTACTCAAGTAACTTTGTTATATTTTTACTTCCTAAAACGTATTCACTAATTTGAGTATTTTCACTTCTACTTACCTTTTTCTTATGTTACTTTTTAATTCATTACATTTGAAAAGCATAGAAGTATTCATTACTTCTCAGTTAATTTTGGTCAATCAAAGACGTAGTAGCACAATTCAGACGATGACCAATCACAAGCGTGCACTCTGGTTGGAACAAATCAAACAAATCATAAGTGCTTGTTCATGTTTGGACCAATCACATGCATCCTTTCATACTCGATAGACAATTCATTTAATTCTCCCGCTTTCCTGCCTGAGGGAGGGCGTCACTTTATTAAATTATTCCTTATTTTTCTAGACTCCTAGCCTGCTGCCGCGCGATTACTGGACCATCGTGAGTTCTACCTCTACTATTAAAAATAAAAATAGTGGCGATTCCCGCCCCATGGCCATACTTTGAATCATTTTTCAAGTACAAGAAGAATGTGGGAAACTTGGTGAAGCTGAATGTTTGTTGTTTTTGCTAAAAATGCCCGAGGTCACCGCATACATCAATTCGCCTTTAAATTTAGAGAAACACATTGATGTGAGCATTCATGCTTTTAACTATGTGGTATATAGACTATTTGGTAAGAATTCCCTCATATTGGAGAGGAAAACGTATAGGCTATTTACATTGGGGTGAGTATTCATGCTTTTAACTATGTAATGCATAGGTTATTTGGTAAAAATTCCCACATGCTTGAAAGGAAAATGTATAGGCTATTTATCAGGTCAGATACCCCATACACTGTAATCTCTACGTTAGCTTTCTAAATCATTCTTTATTTGTACAGGTAAATATTTGAATAGGTATATCTTATTGTGAATTAAAACGTTTATATAATCCACATTGTGTTTCCATTATTTGTTTCTAGGGTATTAATTTGGGAAGAAATTTTCAATTATGCCCAGTCGTTTCAATTGGGGGTTAGCTTAGATCAATTTTAGCTTTTTAAAGTTTATGTCAGGTTCTCTTTACCATAATATAATCCGGTTATGGTTTAAAATATTTAAAGTAAGTTTTTATTAACAAACTCTGGCCCAGTCAGTCAAAACAAATGCACGAGACCTGACCTTTATGGAGTTTACTGTACAGTATACTGAATAGTGTCTGAAGTGATTGGTACTTTACTATTTACCACTGCTTTTTACTTTCACTATTTGAGTACTTCATGAATAAGATACCTTATTATTTTTACTTAAGTACATTTAAGTTTGGGTACTTTAACTTGTACTTCGTGTAAAAAATTGTCAGTGTAATAATACTTTTACTTAAGTATCAAAACAGGGTACCTTTTACAACACTGGGCCTAAGCAAACACGCCAGTTCGTGAGAAAGAGCCAAGCGACTCACCTTAGGTCACATCACATTTGCGCGTGCGCGTGCACGTGCCTCGCCTTTTTCAAATGGCACTGCCAACAATTTGCCTCCCCAAGCTGGTCGTCAGGAACAATTTTATGATATCCTGTAATCCTTATAAACATATAAGGATATTTTGTCAACCCGTCTAAAAAAAGTTTTCCTATCCATTTTAAACATCTATATTTTTCCGTATCCATTTTAAACCCATACTTTTTCCTATATTCTGGCAAACTTCTTCGTCGTTTAGCTGTTCATTTCAAAGACACCATATTTCATTCGAACTTCGCATTCAGCATCGAAAGGTTCGTTTTTAACATTGTTAAAGTTTACAAGGAAAAATCTTCACAAAAATGTAAGTACCGTAAATTAACACATGTGTATCTTTTTCCAGACCACCTTAGCATTTCATACTGCCTTTTACATATTCCGACAAAATTACATATTCAACAATAATATATACTCCCTACACAAATTACACACATACCAACTTTGTGCGTTAACCCATCTACTATTATTTATTACTTGCCTACTACTATCACACATTCATTGAATTACTTATGTCATCTCTTACCAAGTCAAATTGATCCTTCTCTAGTAATCAAATTTACATACATTAAATAATTTATCCTCCAAGATCATTTAAACTTTACTCAATTTATCAAATGACATATGTTAGTTATCACTTCCTCTTTCACTTCGTGTAAAATTGTCTTATATTACCGATTTTGTAAGCTAACCTCAAACTAATTTACCATTTGTAATTAATATATTTTTATTCATTTTAACTTTTATCTGCTTCAATACAAAATCCACTAACCATTAAATGTTAAAATTTTTATAGTGTATTTGTTTTTCTCTTGCTCTATCCCAGACCTGGACAACGTTTGGCACGCGTGCCAAACATGGCATGCCAACTACTTCTACCGGCCAAATGCTTAACTTAAGAAAACTAAATAAATGTATCTCCAATTTATTTTATATACCAACCGCATTGTGTACAACCTGTTATAAATTATTTTATCGGTGAGGCAGCAGCAGAAGTCTCATTGATGGTAAATAAATGAAAAGGTCCACAATTTTTCTTTCTCTAGTTTTGATTTGTTGTTTTCTGCTTGAAATGATAAAGATTCAATTCTGTTTAATATAATATGATAATATGTATATTTTTAGGTAAAATAACTATATTTTCCTTGTAATTTGTATGCATCATAAAGGGTTGGGAATTAATAAAAAGAACATCTTTAATTTTATATCCTTTCATTGTGTTATCCGATATATATATATATATATATATATATATATATATATATATATATATATATATATATATATATATATATTACGCGTTATCGATTCATCGGTATCGCCGATACTTTTGGTTTCAAACTAGCGATAATCGATAATTTCAGTTTTTGGTTCCAGTTTAGCACAGGGGCGAGCCGCACGTGTCTTAGAGGGAGAAATAGGTAGGTACGAGCTGGGAGGAAGATCCTCAAAACCTATGAGGAGATGAAGGAGAGCTTCACCAGGTAAGAAACTAAGAAACAGCATTCAAATATTCTTACTATTGTATTATAAAATAACGCTATATATAGTCAATAATCAATATTGTATTATAATTTTGGATTTATGGATTTATCGGTTATCACCTTATCGGGCGATAAATTTATCGCCAGTTATCGATTATCGGTTATCGATGATAAGGTTATCGCTATCAATTTATCGGTTATCGTGATACATTTTTTCGTTATCGCGCCCACCTATGATCTAGTATATAACTTCTCAAGAGCTAGTGCAATACTATCTACACTTTCTTTGAGTAACCTAGAATGAATGTTGTCTGGGCCAGATGACTTACTAGTATTTAACTCCAATATAAGCCCTTTAATTATTTCCCTGTCCACATTAACGGTATTCAACACTACTTTTCTTGACCTAGAATTATCATCAATTAATCTATCTCGATTCCCTTGTGTAAATACTAAAGAAAAATTATCCTTAAAAATCTCTACTCTATCATCATCAGATTCTTTCAAAACCTCCTTCATATCTAATAGGCCCTATTTTATCACTGTTAGATTTGTTATTAATTTTATAATAGCTAAAGAATTTTCTTGGATCTTTATTATTATTTTAAGCTAAATTAATTTCTGCCGCCTTTGGCTTTTCATAACAATATAATTTATCTCATTTCTGGTCGACCTATAATGATTTAAATTCTCAAAAGTACTTTCTCTCTGTAATCTCTGGTATGCCCTTTTCTTCTCAGAAATATTTCTAGCTATCTCGTGATTCCACCACAACGGCTTCCTACATTTCTTCCTAATAGCCTTCATTGGAATATACTGCTCCTGGACTATGTTTAATATAGTCTTAAAAGTGTCCCACATCTCATAAGTATTCTTCCCCTTGAATTATATATCCCATCTAATCTGATTTAGCAAGTTTCGTAATTTATCGTAATCACCCCTATAAAAATTTGGAGCTTTTTTGGAGTTTGTTGATGCTCTACCTTTCACTATTTCCGACTTAAAACGAACCATCTGATGATCACTAATTTCCCAATGCTTCCCCGAAAGTCAATTCCTGAACCAAGTGCTTATCATTTGAAAGAACCAGATCTAAGATATTGGCACCCCTTGTTGGTTTATTAACATATTGAATCAAAATATTATCCTCAAAGCAATCTATAACTTACAACTTGCTCTATCCCTTCCTATCATATGTACCCAGTCCACAGAATTTAAATTAATGTCACCAAAAATTATAGCGTACGGTTATCTATGTGATTTATCTTGTTAATAAATCAGCCTAAATATAGTTTCGAAAACTATAACCATAAATTTGTTTGATCGAAGTTGTCTGCAGTTATTTTTAGTCCTGGGGCGACAGCGAAATAAATTTTTGGAATAATGACTTGGGCTTTAAGAAAGACAATTACACAAATATAATATATTCATAGAATCAACGAATGTACAATGAGATAAGTAGGTTAGGTATACAATTTAAGATATTTTAACATGATTTACAGTAAAAAGATGCGAAGAGAATTGAAGTATGTGAAATTAATATGGTGAAATAATATGGTGAAATAATATAGAGTGAATAATATAGATTGAATAATATAGAGTATCTATGATGGACTGAATTGGGGCTGCAATGAGAAGTAAATATAATTAGGATCTACTCTCGTATGGTCGTTTGCAAAGAATTGTGAGAGAAAATGGAATTAACTAAGTATAATTTGTTTGGAGGTAAATGAATAATTGTAGAAGGAATGATTACCGACCTTTATACGAAGAAAGTTGCGAGCCGAGTGGGCAGGATAGCGTGCTAATTTGATTGAGCTGGGAACGTGTGTTTGTTTGTTTGTGTGTGAAATTTAAGAGATGTTGTTTGGAACAGTAAACGTTAAATGAATTGACAAGTAAAATAAATGAATTAATTAATTATTAAGTTTTACATAAAATTATTTAATTTACAAAAGTTGAAGTAAATTAATTGGAAGATTAAATTGACAAAGTTAAAGTAAAATAATTGAATGATTAAATTAACAAAGTTGAAGTAAAATAATTGAATGAATTTTATACATAATAAATGATGATATCTATATTTAAGTTTCCCAGAGGTTTTTATTATAGGAATGCCCAGACGCATTGATATAACACTCCCTCTTAAGAAGGTTACCCCCTTTCTTTTTTACTATTTTGAGATTATAAGTGCGGTTACCGACGAGGCCTCCTGACGACGTGACCGGAGCGTGTGAGAGTGCCATTGGTTTGGCTGCGGGTTCGAGGACACAGATTTGCTGTGGCAGTGACATTAGCGTTGAACGAGGCACTGGCACGAGAGAAGGTTGACGGAGTGAAGGTGATCCGCTTGCTGGTTCCTTCCGAGATGGTGTCAAGCGGGATGTGGGAGTCTTGAGTCCCGTTGTCCGCTGAAGGAGTGACCAGTGGGGAAGAGATTTGCTCCTGACTATCCACTTCTGCCGACGACGGTTCCTGCAACAGAGGAGGAGGAGGCAGCAAAATTGAAGGTGGAGTTGGAGAGGCATTAGTTAAAAAGGTGGGGTTTAGGTTGTTTTGAGGGATTACTGTACCATAAAGGGGTATAGTAGGAGGGGAATAAGATGATTGGAGTTCTAGACGAACATTTTCGGTATAGGCTGGTTTAAGGTGGTCGATAAAGACAGTATCTTGCCTGGTGTAAAGCTTTAGGACGAAGAACTTCGGCTTCGTGGAGATAACGAGAAAGGGTCCGTCGTAGACTAGTTGTAACGAAGTGCGAGCTGAATCACGACGGGCGAAAACATTGGAGCATGTTATCATCTTCTTCGGCACGATGGTTTTATAATTAGCAGGCACTCTAGGGGCAGTTGGCTTAATTTTAGCCATCACCCGTACAAGGTTATGTACGTATGAAGAAGGATGTAGGTGAGAAGGTAGAGGTCGGTCAGAGGAAGAAAGAATTGACCGGGTAGACGAAGTTGAGTACCATAAACTAATTCCACTGCAGAACAAGCCAAATCCTCTTTCAAGGAGGAGCGAATGCCAAGGAGAATCAAAGGTAGCTTCTCCACCCAAGTTATGTTTGGATCGGGGGAGCGTAAGCTTGCTTTAATGGTCCGATGCAGACGTTTTACCTTAGAGTTACTCTGGGGGTGATAGCTTGTAGTACGAAGGAGAAAGGAGCCAAGGACTGACAAAAGTGCATCCCATTGTTGGGATTCAAACTGTCATGATCGTTGAGTGAACACCAAAACGAGCAACCCATGTTGAGACGAAAGCTCGAGTGACAGTGGAAGTTCTGATGTCCGTGATAGGAACCGCCTTTGGCCAGCGAGTAAAATGATCGATCATGGTGAGAATATAATTGCAACCACGGGAGTAAGGAAGAGGATCTACTAAAACGATGTGAACGGCGTCAAAACGTGACGAAGGAAGAGGAAAAGGGACCATAGGAGCTTTTGTGTGGCGGTGGACTTTAGCACGCTGGCATGGCAGGCATGAGCGAGTCCATTTGGCCACGTCAGCATTCATACCTGGCCAAAAGAAGCGTTGTGCGATGAGCTTGCGAGTGCCATTGACGCCAAGATGAGAGAGGCCATGATTTTGGTCGAAGATGTGCCGACGGTAAGCGAGAGGAATGAGAGGACGAGGATAGTCAGGAATTGAATAGTCAACCAGGATCCGCCTGGAAGGACTGTCAGGCAAGTCAATCTCGCGAACGACGAGTTGAGATGAGTAACGCAGTGTTTGCGTGTCTTCATCTTGTTCCTGGGCAAGCGCTATTGTTGCATGATCGATGGGCGTAGTGTAGGAGAGTTGCGTACCCGAAATCGATGGAATGCGAGAGAGCGCGTCCGGTACGACGTTTGAAGAACCAGGAACGTAGCGAATATCGTTCGTCATCTGCAAGATGAAGTCAAGATGACGAGTGTCAACTGCAGTGTGTACTGACGAAGTACTACGAGACAAACATGCGCCGACCAAGGGCTTATGGTGAGTAAAAATGGTAAATTCACGCACTTCCAAATGATGGCGGAAGTGGCGGACAGCGAGATATAATCTGAGGAGTTCTCGAGAAAACGTTGAATATCTCTTTTGAGAGTTTGTAAGAGCACGAGAGAAGAAAGCAAGAGGTGGCCATTGGTCACCAACTTCCTGCTGCAAGGTTGCACCTACGTGGGTTGAGAATGCATCTGATGCGATGCTGATGGGGTCTCCTGTAGAAGGATGAGCCAATTCCACAGCGCGGACAATAGCCTCTTTGGTGCGAGAGAATGAATTGCACGCCTCAGCGGACCATTCAAGAGGAGAGTTATTTTTGATCTTGGTGAGCATAGAGTTGAGAGGCTGCATGACCTGGGCACATTTAGGGATGAATCTGGGGTAGAAATTAACCATGCCACAGAAACTCCTGAGTTATTTGCGTGATGTAGGATGAGAAGAGTTTCGCATCGCGCTAACTTTATCTTCGAGTGGGCTAATCCCTGCACTCGAGACATGGTGCCCCAAGAATGAGAGTTGCGGGACACCAAAGAGGCACTTAAGGGTGTTTAGTACGATACCGTACGGCTGAAGACGAGAAAAAAACTTGGCGAAGGTGAGAAAGGTATTCCTCCAGCGATGAAGATGATATTGGGAGGTCATCGATGTAGCAAAATACAAACGGAAGATTCCTAAGGACTTGATCCATAAAGCGCTGGAAAGTTTTCCCAGAGTTACGCAATCCATATGGCATCTTGACCATTTCAAAAGCACCAAACGGAGTGGTGATGTTAGTCTTTGCGACATCATCTGGGTGAATAGGGATCTGGTTGAAAGCACGAACCAGATCCAAGAGAGAAAAGAGAGTACATCAAAAGAGAGATGAGGAGAAATCAGATATGAGAAGCAATTGAAATCGGTCAGGGATTGTAATAGCGTTTCTAGTTTAAAAGAGAAATTGAAGTTTGAAAATTTGAGGAGTTTGGTAGAGAAGGGTGATGTGCAGGAAGTGGAAAGTTGAGATTATGCGAAGGAGGTGGTACTGGTTGTAAATACATGCACGGTTATGAGCGTTTTAAAGCCTGTGCGCCATGGTTGTTGTGGTATCAGTACCATTGAGTAGATTGGGTGAAAATTCCATTATGCTTTGGGAGACTACTAGGCGCAGTGTGAGAAAAAGCATAATGTTGGGTTACAAGGCTGTGTACAGCGTACAGAGTTGTTTACATACATTTGCTGGTACCAGCATAAGCCCTGATCGTGTGGAAGGTTATGAGAATTGGCTGAAGAATGTGGTTGAAAATTTCGCCGGCTCTCACCTTTTACGTCGGGAGGCGCTCGTTGGTTTCTCCCTTGGAAACTAGAGTGCCTCCGATCGCCCAACACGTGTCTGTGCTCGATCTGCTATTCCCTTTGCAGTTTTAATCGCTGGATTTCGGCCTTCATCCTCCGTATTGAAACTTCAAGGTCTCTCGATAGAGAAGATGGAACCCTTGAACGATCCGACCAGTCGCCAGAGGAGCTCATCGTTCCCTGAACCTGATGTTAGTCTTTGCGACATCATCTGGGTGAATAGGGATCTGGTTGAAAGCACGAACCAGATCCAAGAGAGAAAAAAATCGTACAGCCATGGAGAGAAGAGGTAAAATCGGCTAAGTACGGCAAGGAATAACGATCAGGAATTGTTACAGCGTTAACAGCTCTGTAATCCCCAACTGCTCTGAATTCCCCCGGCGTGGATTTGTGCATAATGTGACGTGGAGATGCCCACGGAGAAGAGGAAGGCCTACAAATGCCTGAATCAATCATGAATTGGAATTCATCACGCATAGCAGAGATTTTATCCGGTGCCAGATGGCGTGGCCCTGAGAATACAGGACCTCCTGTTGTCTCGATCCGATGCACCACACTATGTTTAATGGGCCTGTCCTTCGAAGGTGGAAGGGTGAGCTCAGGAAACTCCTGAAGAAGGCGTTGAAACGGTGGCTCGGTGGACGGGAGACGAATAGAAAGGAGGGAACTCTGAGAAAGTGAGTACGAAACTGAGACAGTGAGGAGAGTTTTGCGGTCGACAAGCTTGCGTTGTCGAGAATCGACCAGGAGGTCGTGAGCCGAAAGAAAGTCGAGGCCCAATATTGGACAATCTACCTCGGCCATAATGAAAGTCCATCGAAAACTCCGACGGAGACCGAGTAAGACTTGAAGGTTACGCCTTCCATAGGTCCTAATCTTGGTCAAATTGGCTGCCTTCAGAACTAAATCTGAAGGGGTAGAAGCTTTGTCGGCCTTAGAAATTGGTATGACTGGACCAAGCACAGTGTCCACCATGAATGAAAATTCAGAAAGTGGGTCAAAAATACGAAATGGACGAGCTACTTGAGGAAATGAGGTGTAGGCAGGGGATGTAGACCCTTTTGTCCCATGCCTTTCTAGTTTAAAGTATGTGATTGAGAGACTGGAGTGAGAGGAATGCCAGAATTTGGAGGTTTGGAAATTGTAATTTGAGGATTTGGAGAAAGTGGTTGATTGGGTGAAGTGAGAAAACTGGAGGGTTGAGATTTGAAGATACTGGGTCCAAATATGTGCAAGGTTGCAAGCATTTTAGAGCTTTTGCACCATATTTGTTGGGGTACCAGCACCATTGAGTTGGATGAGAGGAAAGGGAAAAGTTATGCTTCGGGAGACTACATGGCGCAGTATGTGAAGAAGCATAACTGCGGCTACAAGGCTGTGTACAGTGTACAGCGTTGTGCCCATACCTTTGATGATACCAGCAAAGGCCCTGATGGTGTGGAAGATGGTGAGAATAGTTGGAAGAATGAGGGTGAAAATTTTGTTGTCTCTCACCTCTTGCATCGGGATGCCCTCGTTGGTTTCTCTTTCGTGAATCAGAGCAGGACCTGCTCCCTCGATTGCCAAACCCGTGTCTGTGCTCGCTCTGTGGTTCACGCTGCAGCTTTAACCGCTGGATGTCGGCTTCCATCCTCCGTATTGAAGCCTCAAGGCCTCTCGATAGGGAAGATGGAACTCTTGAATGATCGGCCCGTTCGTCAGAGGAGCTCGACGTGCCTCGATCCTGCGAAATTGAAGCATTGTTAAATAAGCCGTGAGTTTGGCCGTTGCCCCAATTCACATTATGACTTTTATACAATTTATCTGCGGCTGCAGCAACCTCATCAATGCTCGTGGGGTTCGAGCTTAGGATTAATGACTTAATTCCCTCGAGGACTCCTCCCATGAAATTTTCGGTGAGGAGAGGGCTAAAAAGTTCGATGTGAGCACCTTTTACCCTGATAAGGTCTTTCAATTAGATAAAAAGGAAGTAAGACTCTTATCTTCCATTTCCTGAGTATTCAGGAGCTCTCGCAGGTCATCAATTTGGGACCTACCATATGTATTGAGAAAAGCCTCATTCAGGTGGTTAAAAACATCAGCCTGTTCCCCGTTAATTAACACTTCCCTGAACTGAATAAAGGTACTTATGGGTAACCGCTGGATGATTGCTGATACGTTCTCCTCCTCAGTGATGTTTTGTGGTTTAAGGAGGAGGGATGAGACTTCCAACCATGCAATTGGGTTTGCAGGATCATATACGGGAAGAGAGAGGTACGCATGTGGTTGTCTATGCGCAGACGGTTGGTCATGATGAGGTTAGGCGCTAACTGGTGTCCTTAGTTGGTGTGTCTGGTCCATCATAGACACTGTTTTATGTATATTTGTGCTAGTTGAATGAAGGTGTTTACGTGAGAAGTAGCTGTGGCTGTGTGCACGTGTGTGTGTGTGTGTGTGTGTGTAAATTGGTCACTATCACAGGAATATGAAGAAATTAAAAATAATTGAGAAGTAAAGGAAATTGTCCACTCGTTGAATATAGGGGATAATATTAAATTAAAATTGACATGAATTATGATAATTGGAAGAATGATGTTAAAGATTACACGTGAATAAAAAAAAAATGCTCAAGCGAAGTTTTGGGACGAAATTGACGCGTGGAGTCAAGAATGATTTTATCATTTAAACTTATTTATTCATTGACGGGAGACTACTAAACTTTGGGCACCAATTTTATAGTGTATGGTTATCTATGTGATTTATCTTGTTAATAAATCAGCCTAAATATAGTTTCGAAAACCATAACCATAATTTGTTTGATCGAAGTTGTCTGCAGTTATTTTTAGGCCTAAGGCGACAGCAAAATAAATTTTTGGAATAATGACTTGGGCTTTAAGAAAGGCAATTACACAAATATAATATATTCATAGAATCAACGAATGTACAATGAGATAAGTAGGTTAGGTATACAATGTAAGATATTTTAACATAAGATTTACAGTAAAAAGATGCGAAGAGAATTGAAGTATGTGAAATTAATATGGTGGAATAATATGGTGAAATAATATAGAGTGAATAATATAGATTGAATAATATAGAGTATGTATGATGGACTGAATTGGGGCTGCAATATTGACGTCACCAAAGCAAAAATAGAATTATTATTGAACTAGATCTTATGGCACTTTACAAAGGTTCTTTAATTAAGTTTTAAGTTCTAAGTTATGACATAAATTAAGTTCGAGCAAAGTCTAAAGGAGGCCGGACGAATAAAGCTCTTAAGAGTTACACCTTAATGTCAGCATTATGTATACGACTATATACAAATATGAATTACACGAATCCGAGAGATCGGACTGAACTATATATAACGCGATATATTGTTATATAAAACAGTAATTCTAAATCTTCATCCTTTGTTCTGGCTTCGCACAGTTATATATTCAATTTAGGCCACACCCTACAAGTTCCTCGTCCAACTAAGCCACACCTCGCTCTTATGTACCGGCCTGTTGATTTGTCGTTATTAAGATACTCGACTTTTGATTGGCTTCTGCCGAACTTATAGATAAGGAAGGTAGTCCGACGTTTGAGTAATTTCTCTGTGGGCGGTGACATGTTACCATGGAGACAGCTTCCTAATCCGGTTTCTATTTGTTTAATAGTGATAGATATCCGGTTTATTCTGGATTCTGCCTTGATTCTAATGTTTCCCTAAGATTTCCTCGGTCAAGTCTAACAGAGATAACTGTGCTCCGTTTACTACCGTGTGACATTCTCGTAAACGGCGGTAACTTTACTTCTCTCTCTGTGTGTACTTTATGTGTGTAGCGACTCTCGTGTGTGTCCTCTTTTGGATGTACACGCCGGTCGCTACAGTCGTCCACCCATAAGTCGACGGAGTCGTTTACTTCCTGCTATTGCATCTTGACCTTTACAAAATTTGGTTTTCTACATTTAATATTATTTTGATAGGTTAACAATTGTTATAGATTCCTAAATCCTCCCTTAATTGCTATACGTATCATTCAACCTGGATTATTACTCGTTGTAGCTAATTATAATTTACGCTAAGTTTGACAATATTTATACAACGATTCATATATTTCATTCACTACTTTGGATGAGAGCTGTCTACTTTAATTACACATTTATAGTTCTTCCCATCCTGGGTACCTCGTGACGACTTTGCCTCTGAATATCACAAACTTCGCGATATGAATCTTATATAATTTCACCTTATGTACTCTTTTTATTTATATTGGCACACTGTCTTATAATTTTAAGTTAAGTATTATTCACTTATGTCTTTGTTATTTGTCTCTCAATAATAAATATATATCTTGTCTTTAGCGAACTTAATCCTTCTTCCCGCTCGTGATGATGTACATTTCTCTTGCGGCTAATCTGCTCTAGGCGAAGGGCCAGGATCAGGGGTTTCGGGCCCCCTTTCCAGTTGCTGGTTCCATTTCCCCAGCAGGGTTGGGTCTCGGCCTCTTCTGGGCGGCCCGGGACACCGGGATACTCCGATCGCCGTCCCGAGAGTCTTCAATTGCCTGAGGTAATCGTGCTGGTTTCAACCGGTCAATTGAGACGGTGTCCGTCCTTCTGTCCGGGAATTGTACTGTGAACACCTTACTGCCGCGTTCGATAACCATGAAGGGGCCCGTATAAGGCGCCTCAAGAGATCTTCAAACACGGTCTATTCGCACTCATACGTGTGATGCTTCCATCAGGTCAGGTGGTATGTAAGGCTTTGGAACCAAGTGAATATTGCCCGTGGTTATTCGTCTAAAATCTATTTGGTCCATTGTCGTGAAAAAGTCCTTGGCGAACTGGCATTGTTCTTTCGACGAGCTCGGTGATACCAGTGGCTTCGGGCATAGTAGCGTCGTGCCAGTTACCACTGTGAATGGTGAAAATCTCGACTCATTCGGTAAGCCGCGAATGCCTAGCAACACCACCGGGAGTGCCATCAACGAATACTGTTTTCGGGCCATAATGGCCGTTTTAAAATCTTAGGCATCCTTTCCGCCATCCCATTCGTGGAGGGTTTGTAGATTGTGGTTCGCAGTCGATGAAAACCAACAAGGGCTGACAATTCTTTGAACAGATTCGATTCAAATTGTGCACCTCTATCGGTAATCACCTACAGCGAGACACCAAACTTGGATATCCATCCATCCAGTAGGGCAAAAGCAATCGTGGCGGCACTCATGTCCGGGATAGATATCGCTTCCACCCACTTCGAGGCCCGATCAATGCAAGTTAGCACGTAACGACAACCTTGAGGGGAAAGATTGTCCGGGCGGGGTACATGTCGGTAATGGTCCCACTATGTCCACGTGTATCGACATCAGTCAGGCTCATTGGAATCTGGTGATATGCCCTTACGAGTTCCAGTCTCGAAAAGATCCTTTTTAATGCAGATGATCTGCCAAGTTTTGGAATCCGTGGCAACGGATATCGGTAGGGCTTTGTAATGGCATTTAGAGCTCTATCGTCCCCGACCATCCTATACTCACCGGGGGTCTTCTTCGGTACCAACTGTATCGGTTGGGCACACGGTGACTTCCATGGCTGGATTGCACCTTATTTTAAGACGTTTCCGATTGTTTCCTTTGCTACTTTCAGCTTTCCCGCCGTCAATTGCCTAGGCCGCGCAAATGTAGGTGAGGCACTGCCGGTATCAATATTATGCTCCACTGATTGGTCCATTCCTGGTACCGTTTGAGCGGGAACTGGTCCATACAGTGCGTCATATTTATCCAAGATTTTTCGAAATGATTCGGGTGCATTTTGGAGGTCTGTTCTTATCAACGCTATGGATGGTTCCTCCGAAGTTTGATCCACTGAAGCGAGTTTGGTTTTCGATCCAGCAGCTTATTCCAGGCACAATCCACGATTAGATCGAAGTGCTTCAAGAAAGCCATTCCCAGGATGGGTGCGGTGATGTCTGCTACAACGAAAGACCATCGAAGGGACCTTGATAAACTTTGAGTGGCCAAATCCGCACTCGTTTCCCCCTTGATTTTAATCTTTCCGCCGTTTGCATTTGAAAGATTTATGCAACTTTCTTTGATGTTGCTGTTATTAGCAATGCTGGCTGGGATGATTGAAACACTCGCCCCAGTGTCGATCAGAAATTCGTACCTCTTGTTGTCGATTTTTGCGGCTAATTTGAAAACGGCCGGCATGCCCGCTGCCGCAGTGACTATGACACGCCTTCTTAGTTTTCCTGCGACGATGGTCTAGATGAGGGCTGAATTTGTAGATCCTCCTTTTTTTTGGCCACTTGCACCACGAATTACACCACTTTGTAGTGTCGCCGTAATAGAGATGTGCACGAAACACTATTGGCCTCTAGGCATTCCTAAAAGGACGCACGTTCACTGGGGTGAGGTTTAATTTGCCACACTCGCAAATTTTTTATCGTGCATTACCGCCGGACCGCACGCATTTTCCGCACTATTCACATTAACGCATTGTTCTCTGTTAAAAAAATATTAATTCGTCCGCGGATTTCTGATTTGGGTTAACGAGAGGTCTTTTTTAGTGGCAATTATCGGTGCAATCGTGGGAGGCAATGACTGAATAAATTTATGCTTCACAAGTTCCTCACCTACTCCAAGCTGCAAATTTCGCGAAGGACGGCCAGTGAAAGTCGATGAGGCTGTTATTCTTTCGAATAATTCTGGCTTAGTCTTCTCGAATAGACTTACGACTTCAGCCTTCAATCTCTCGTAATTTTTATCTTCTAAAATGTCTGCAGGCAGGCATTTCACTGTTTCAGGGGGGTAATGAGGCCAATATTTGGTAAAATTTTGTTCCCTTCTTGGTGATTTTTGAATTGGAGAATTGAGCCTCTATAATCCTAAACCAACCCGTCACTGCAACGTAATTAAATACTGGAGCGTTTATCGTCACGACACTTACTGACTCTGCCTCACCTTGCCTCGTCTGGTCGACTTCCATTCTCTTTCCTCTTCCTTGTGTTTCCTCAAATTCTTCAATGTTCTTCCGCTTCCTGTTTTGTTTGGTGGAACAACAGCACTGGTTGCTAATAATATACAGTTCTTAATGTAAGGTCACCAGTTATGTTGGGGGAAGTGTTCTTTTGAAGATCGTCCCTAATTATGGGGGAACCTTGAAGGTAATCACGAGGACAACCCAAGAGCCTTGGAAGGGGAACGCTGGTTGCCAGTAATGGTGATAGATTACCGAGTTATCGCCTAATCTTTTGGCAAGGACTCCGGTTAATACAGATGCCCCAGCTGGTTTGCGTTGCCCTTCCTTATTTCCCACGAGAGTTATTTGTTGATTGCTATGGGGTGCCCTAAGCCGAGGGGCGGTCTTATTCTAGCGACGGGGTCAAATAGCCCGGAGGATGGAGAAAATGCGCAACGGCTGTTTTCCCGATTAATAAGGCCTTGAAGCAGGAAAATTGAGGAAAGTCAGGATATTGAAGTCACCAAAGCAAAAATAGAATTATTATTGAACTAGATCTTATTGCACTTTACACAAGTTCTTTTAATAAGTTTTAAGTTCTAAGTTATGACATAAATTAAGTTCGAGCAAAGTCTAAAGGAGGCCGGACGAATAGAGCTTATAAGAGTTACACCTTAATGTCTGCGTTATGTACACGACTACATATTTACAAAGATGAATAAAGCGAATCCGAAAGATCGGACTGAACGATATATAACGTGATATATTGCTATATAAAACAGTTATTCTAAAACCTCATCCTTGTTCTGGCTTCACACAGTTATATATTTAATTTAAGCCACACCCTACAAGCTCCTCGTCCAACTAAGCCACACCTCGCTCTTATTTACCGGCCTGTTGATTTGTCGGAAGGCACTCCGACTATTGGGTAAAATTCTCTGTAAGCGGTGGCATGTTGCCATGGAGACAGCTTCCTAATCTGGTTTCTATTCGTTTAATAGTGATAGCTATTCGGTTTATTCTGGATTCTGCCTTGATTCTAATGTTTGCCTAAGATTGCCTCGACCAAGTCTAACAGAGATAACTGTGCTCTGTGTACTACCGTTTAGTACACGCCGGCTGCACAAGATAACCATTCCATCCCACATCTGATCTCGGAAGCACGCCCCAAAGAACGCCTTTCACTCTTCTTTCACTTATCCTTTCAACTAACCCTCTGTACCTCTCTCGTAACTCGCATGAACCCACCTATTTTACACCATTTACTCCCACATGCGTAATCACAACTGCACCCCTCTCACACCCAGACTATCATACCTCTCAGACACATCATTTATACCAGCACCCGGCAAACAAACTCTCACTCCCTTCCATTTGCTTGCACATCTAAATATCTAATCTGAGAGTCACCCATCACAAGCACCTCTGTCATCCTCCTAGTCCCCCTAGGCCTAGCATTACCATCCCTCCTGTTCTCATTCAAACTACCACTTATTTCATATTGTAGGTGCATGATCTGATATAGTCCTATGTGGGTGAGTTTTTACGGATGCGGATGACCTTTTCTAGGCCCTTGTGGCTTTTGTCATCCGTGAAATTATGTTATGTTATGTTATTTCACTTTCTGCCACAACCACATGAGACAAATCACTTTCAACTTCTTCCTCTCTCAGGGCATCGAATCTGTTAGTCAACAGAACAGGTTCCATGTCCCTCTTACTCACAGACCTAACCTGTCCTAACCTATCTATTCTATCCATATTCACCTACCATTCATCTCCACTCACATCAGTCACTTAGTTCTCTCCAGTCCCTAGTCTAGGCCTATATTCCACCCTCCTGGTCCCAGCCACATTCTTCATGCGTACACTCGCATACACTTCATTCACCAACTCACCTAATCTCTTGCTCTCGTCACGCAACCGACTGACCTCCTATACCAAAGCCGCATTTGCACTAGTCACATAACAAATCAGGCATTCCGATACATTTTCTCTTCTTTCAACACTACAAAAATCACAAACTACATACACACAGCTTACATCAACGGGCATACTCACATCATCCAAAGCAACAGCCATACTGAGAAACTTTTCAAAATATAATTAAAAATTCCTTTAGTATTATGTTTAATATTCAAAGTTAACTATCTTGCCGAACTTAAATATATTACACCAAAAAGTCAAAAACGAAAAAAACGTCACTGAATAGAGAGCTCGCCAAGAACACGTCCGATCTCTACGACACTTAGTTAGCCATCGATATTTAATTAACTGCGAATTAAATATTGTCAGTGTGTGAAAATAATGGTTTATTTTCATATTAAGTGAAGGCAATTCTGACGTATTTCAAATGTCAATTTTAACACCATCAGGGTGTAATATATTAAAATATGTACTTTCTGCGCCAAACCGAAACCATATATGACGAATGGTATTCCTATAAATACCATTATTACCTTTATTAACCTAAAAATAAGCGTAGGTTTTCTGCAGTTTGACCGTATTTTCTCTTGATAATTACTAATTTTTACGATTAGAAAAATCTAATAATGTTTCAAGGAACCACTGAAACTATTAAAGGTTAGGGCACAATCTTAAAAGACCGAATTTGAATGGGAATTAATAAATGTCTGGTGAGCGACTGATGTAGTCGTACCTTCAAACGGCTGAAGACCCAACTCTTTAAAATAAACACAAACAATCTGCCTAGTTGACTGATAAACTCTTCCCGCTCAACTGCTCCGATTTGAAAATGGATCAAGACTTAAGCCCGTACTGCCCACTCAAATAAGATTTTAGATAGTGGGCGTAAATGAATAATAATGGTGGTATTAGAATGATTCCAAATATGTAATCGAATGGCTTTGCATAATCACAAATATTTACTCTGCATCGGAACTTTCTCTTAAGTTGCATTAAAAAGTCCAAAGCTTTACTTAAAAGGTTTTACAAATTGGATAGCTGAGTGGCTGAAAGACAGGAAGCAAAGGGTAGTGCTAAATGGTGTAAAGTCAGAGTGGAGGGATGTTATCAGTGGGGTTCCTCAGGGATCAGTTCTCGGTCCATTATTATTTGTCATCTATATAAACGATCTTGGGGAGGCAGTTAATAATAAAGTGTCAATTTTTGCGGATGATACCAAATTAGCAGCTGTAGTTAAAGATATTGATGATAATTTTAAAGTGCAGGGGGACTTAAATAAATTGTTATCCTGGGCACATAAGTGGCAAATGACTTTCAACCTTGATAAGTGCAAAGTTATTAACATGGGAAAAGATAATAGAGAATTTAACTATGAAATGGATGGGCATTGGCTGAGCTCAGTAGAGGATGAGAAAGATCTAGGAGTAGTAATAGATAAGTCATTAAGGTTTTCTAAGCAGTGTATTGAAGCAAGAAATAGGGCAAATAGAGTGCTGGGTTTTATTAAGAGAAATGTCAGTTACAAAAGTAAGGAGGTTATTCTTAAACTCTATAACTCTTATGTTAGGCCACATCTAGAGTACTGTATACAGGCATGGTCCCCACATTTTAGACACGATATTAACCTTCTTGAGTCAGTGCAACGGAGGGCAACAAAGATTATTCCTTCCCTGAGGCACCTTGAATATGAAGATAGACTGAGGGTATTAAATATGTTCTCGTTCGAAAGGAGGTGTGTGAGAGGGGATATGATTGAGCTGTTTAAAATTTTTTCCGGGATAGATAAATTGGATGTTAGCAAGTTTTTTGAGTTAGATGATGGAAATCGGACTAGAGGTCACCACTTGAAAATTAAAAAGCAAGGGTGTAGGTTGGATTTAAGAAAATATTTTTTCACCAATAGAGTGGTAGACTTCTGGAACAAATTGCCGCAGAGGGTAGTAGGTAGTCCAAATCTAAATGTATTTAAGAGTAGGTTGGATGAGTTTATGGGAAGGGAAGGTTGTGATGGTTCCTAAGTTTTGTATATATTAATATTGTTTGTATATATCTATAGCTGCATGATTTAGTTCTTGACAAGCCTTGATTGGTGATACCCTTGTTTCTGGATGCAATCCTCTGGATGTAGTTTTCCTGGGAGTTTGGGTGCCTTGAAAAAGAGGCCGCTTGACTCGGATGACCTATGATGAGCCCTTGTGGCTTTTGTCATCCGTTATATTATATTGTGGGGGACTTTGATTTTGTCTTCCCCTGGTGATGGTGCTTTTTGTGGGTGGGTTTTGACGGAGGCGGATGACCTTTGATAGGCCCTTGTGGCTTTTGTCATCCGTGTAATTATGTTATGTTATGTTATGTTATGTAATTATAGGAGTTAAAGCTAGTAGTCAAGGGTAGGTCCATAATCACTTTACTGAAAAAATCGTTATTTTAAGGCCAGTCTTATTTATAGGTCTTATTTTCCTGGTTAGAGACCTCATTGCTTAACATAACATAACATAACATAATTACACGGATGACAAAAGCCACAAGGGCCTATCAAAGGTCATCCGCCTCCGTCAAAACCCACCCACAAAAAGCACCATCACCAGGGGAAGACAAAATCAAAGTCCCCCACAATATAATATAACGGATGACAAAAGCCACAAGGGCTCATCATAGGTCATCCGAGTCAAGCGGCCTCTTTTTCAAGGCACCCAAACTCCCAGGAAAACTACATCCAGAGGATTGCATCCAGAAACAAGGGTATCACCAATCAAGGCTTGTCAAGAACTAAATCATGCAGCTATAGATATATACAAACAATATTAATATATACAAAACTTAGGAACCATCACAACCTTCCCTTCCCATAAACTCATCCAACCTACTCTTAAATACATTTAGATTTGGACTACCTACTACCCTCTGCGGCAATTTGTTCCAGAAGTCTACCACTCTATTGGTGAAAAAATATTTTCTTAAATCCAACCTACACCCTTGCTTTTTAATTTTCAAGTGGTGACCTCTAGTCCGATTTCCATCATCTAACTCAAAAAACTTGCTAACATCCAATTTATCTATCCCGGAAAATTTTTTAAAAAGCTCAATCATATCCCCTCTCACACACCTCCTTTCGAACGAGAACATATTTAATACCCTCAGTCTATCTTCATATTCAAGGTGCCTCAGGGAAGGAATAATCTTTGTTGCCCTCCGTTGCACTGACTCAAGAAGGTTAATATCGTGTCTAAAATGTGGGGACCATGCCTGTATACAGTACTCTAGATGTGGCCTAACATAAGAGTTATAGAGTTTAAGAATAACCTCCTTACTTTTGTAACTGACATTTCTCTTAATAAAACCCAGCACTCTATTTGCCCTATTTCTTGCTTCAATACACTGCTTAGAAAACCTTAATGACTTATCTATTACTACTCCTAGATCTTTCTCATCCTCTACTGAGCTCAGCCAATGCCCATCCATTTCATAGTTAAATTCTCTATTATCTTTTCCCATGTTAATAACTTTGCACTTATCAAGGTTGAAAGTCATTTGCCACTTATGTGCCCAGGATAACAATTTATTTAAGTCCCCCTGCACTTTAAAATTATCATCAATATCTTTAACTACAGCTGCTAATTTGGTATCATCCGCAAAAATTGACACTTTATTATTAACTGCCTCCCCAAGATCGTTTATATAGATGACAATAATAATGGACCGAGAACTGATCCCTGAGGAACCCCACTGATAACATCCCTCCACTCTGACTTTACACCATTTAGCACTACCCTTTGCTTCCTGTCTTTCAGCCACTCAGCTATCCAATTTGAAACACCCCCACATATCCCAATCATTTTTAATTTATGAACTAGTCTCCTGTGTGGTACCTTATCAAATGCTTTACTAAAATCTAAGTAAATTATATCTACATTCTCTCCCTTATCTACTTGATCTGTTACAAACTCCAGAAAGTCTAGTAAGTTAGTCAAACATGATCTACCTGATCTAAACCCATGCTGAGCATCGCTGATTAACCCCTCCCTCTCTAGATGTTGGCAAATCCCTTTTTTAACTATTTTCTCAAGAATTTTACAGACTACAGGAGTTAGGCTAACCGGTCTAAAGTTATTTGGATCCTCTTTACTACCCTTCTTGAAAATGGGGACTACATTCGCTCTCTTCCAATCATCGGGTATTTCTCCATATTCCAATGACCTAGTATATAACTTGTCCAGAGCTATTGAGATACTTTCTACCCCTTCTTTAAGTATCCTAGAATGAATATTATCAGGGCCGGAGGCCTTGGTAGTATCTAAATCACCTATTAGTCCTTTTATCATCCTCCGATCCACACAAATGTTAGTAAACACCTCTTTTCCTGACCTATGAGTACTATACATAGGACTATTTAGTTTCTCTTTTGTAAATACTGATGCAAAATGACCATTTAGTACCTCAACTATTTCCTCATCAGTTTCTCTCACAAACCCTTCATATTTGATAGGTCCTATTTTAACTCTGCCACACTTGTTATTAATTTTATAGTAACTAAAGAACTTTCTAGGATCTTTGTTGCTATCCTGAGCTAATTTAATTTCTGACACCCTTTTGTTCTTCTTTATAATCTTATTTAACTCATTCCTAGCCGTTCTATAATCACTTAAATTTTGAATATTATTTTCTACCTGTAATTTTTTATATGCCCTTTTCTTCTCTGAAATTTTTCTAGCTATCTCCTGATTCCACCATAATGGTTTCCTACTTTTGTTCCTAATGGCCTTCATTGGGATACATTGTTCTTGGACTACATTTATTATATGCTTTAAAGTATCCCACATCCCATAAGCATTTTTACCTCTGAATTCTATATCCCAGTCTACCAAATTTAGCAAGCTTCGAAGTTTTACATAATCTCCCTTATGAAAATTTGGAACTTTTTCAGCATTCTCAGTTATTTTACCCTTCTCAATTCCCAAGTTAAAACGAACTATCTGATGGTCACTATTTCCCAATGCTTCCCCAACAGTCAATTCTTGAACTAAATGATCACTGTTAGAAAGTACTAAATCTAATATATTGTCCCCCCTCGTTGAATCGTTAACAAATTGATTCAAAAAATTATCCTCAAAGCATTCTATGAACCTGCCACTTGTTCTATCCCTACCTATCATATTTTCCCAGTCCACAGAGTTTAAGTTGAAGTCCCCAATAATAACTGCATCTGTTTCACATCCCTTACTTATTTCCCTTATCATTAGTTCATCTATATCATCAGTCTGCCCAGGTGGCCTGTAAAAAGCTCCCAAATGCACCATTCTATTTTTACTGAACCTAATATCTATCCAAAGTGACTCAACTCCATCCTGCTTTATTGAAGTATTTAAACTTGAAACAATGTTGTTTTTTATATAGATAATTATTCCTCCACCAATCCTACCTGTCCTTTGACTAATGTACATATTATAGCCCTGAAAATCAAATTCACTTATAGTGTCACTAAATTCTATTTCATTAACCCATGATTCAGTAACGCATAATATATCTATATCCTCATTGCTAATATAACTAAATAGCTCATCCTTCTTGTTTCTAAGACTACGAGCATTTGTATAGAAACAATTTAACCCCCCTATCCCTGAAGCACCTCTTGAAACTTGAATGACCTCACCTCTATCGCCTTGGAACCTATTTCTGTTATCTGCCAAGTCCATTCTACTTTCAGTACTATAATGTCCTCTCATAATTCCCTGACCACTATTAGTATCTAGTTTCCCGCCCGCAAAGACCTAATAACACGATCATACTCCTCCCACAACACATCTACCCCCCTCCTACTCAAATGCAGTCCATCCATCGCATACATTTCTTTCATTCCAACAAACCTATCCCACACATCCACAAACATGACACCTTCCATCTCACACATCCTCCTCACATAATCATTATCATTAATCATTATGGTTGGGCCCTCACAGCAATGTGTGTGATGAGGCTTGATTGTGGATGGACTTGTAACAACATAATTTCATGGATGACAAAAGCCACAGGGGCCTATCAAAGGTCATCCCATCTGTCCAAAACCCACCCACAAAATGCATCCATAGGATTGTGTCAAGTCATGCATCTACAATATACAATTTAAACAATCCATAGGATTGTGTCTGATCATGCATCTACAATATACAATTCAAACCATACACAGGAATGTGTCAAAAACAATAAGCATCATTATAATAAAAAACTGCATCCACAGGAATGAGTCCAGAATACCCCACATATAATCATCTGTGTTTGAATACATTCAAGTTTGGACTCTCTACTTACTTTACTTTGTAGAATTTTACCCTCGATGGGTGCAGCTAAGGTGGGCCTCCACTGTAGCCAGGCAGCTCTGATTCTCTGATGTTTTGGAAATTTATCAGAGAGTTGCTATCGATGCTGGTGTATGCCGGTGTTTGGGGCTCATCGGGAATTGTAGCCAGCCATCTAAGTGGTGCTTGAATGTGTTAGTCATGACCCCTGTTAGCTCCCTAACTGCTTTAGGTATTGCATTGAAGAGCTGAGCTCCGTTCCTTGTGAAACAGTTATATGAATAAGAACATAAGAAAAGAAGGAGACTGCAAAAGACCATTCATGGCCTACACTTGGCAGCTCCTGTTCCAGTCAACACACAAAAGATTTCTTACCAGAGAAAAGTCATCAACATTGTCACCCTTTACAGGAGTTTGTCAGATCTAATCTACAATATACATAAAATGCATCCAGAGGATTATGTCTATTCATGCAACCGCAAAATAATCTCCCCACTCCTTAGAAAAATATATACATATGTACATAAAAAAGTCAGTCCCATCTAGCAGCTTCATTCATATATTTATCTAATCTATTCTTAAAACTACCCAGAGAGGAGGCTTCTATCACATGTCTAGTGAGCCTATTCCATTCATCTACCACATGATTTGTAAACCAATTCCTCCCAATCTCCTTCCTAAACCTATACTTATCAAGCTTAAACCCATTGCTACGTGTCCTGTCATGTTCACTAAGTATAAGAACCTTACCCAGATCCCCTTTATTATATCCTTTTACCCATTTGAAGACTTCAATCAATTTCCCTCTGACTCTTCTCCTTTCCAATGTATGTAGATTTAGTTTTCTGAGCCTTTCACCATAAGGTAAGTTCCTTAGCCCACCAATCATCTTTGTCATCCTTCTCTGCACAGACTCAAGCAAATCAATATCCTTCCTATAATATGGTGACCAAAATTGTACTGCATAGTCTAGATGAGGCCTAACTAGCGCCAGATACAGTTTTAGAATGACTTCAGCACTCTTATTGCTTACACTCCTCCTAATGAATCCCAATATCCTATTAGCTTTATTCTTAGCATTTAGGCATTGCTTTCTAGGACGAAGGTCTGAACTTACCAAAATACCCAAGTCCCTCTCACAATCGGTCCCTAAATTTCTCTCATTTAATTTATAACTATTCAGTGGATTATTTCTACCTATACTAAGTACAGTACATTTGTCTATGTTAAACTTCATTTGCCATTTCTCAGCCCAATTGAACAGAATGGTCAATTCCTCCTGCATTACAACAGCATCAGAATCAGCCCTAATGGCCCTACCTAGCTTAGTATCATCAGCAAATTTACTCAGGTCACTACTTATACCTATGTCAAGATCATTAATATAAATTAAGAATAGCTGGGACCCAAAACAGATCCTTGCGGAACTCCACTGCTAACACACCCCCACTCAGATTTAACTCCATCTATACTAACTCTTTGCTGTCTGTCACCAAGCCATGACTGAATCCACCTAAATATACTGCCATCGATCCCGTGTGCTTTAACTTTGCTCAGAAGCCATAAGTGTGGCACTCGATCAAAAGCCTTACTAAAGTCCAAGTATAAAATATCATAGTTTTCATCATTATCTGCTGCTTCATACACCTTACTATAAAAAGACAGCAAATTAGTCAGACAGGATTTACCCTTACTAAAGCCATGCTGTGATTCTTTTATCAACTTATGCTTATCCAAGTGATCCCTAATATTCCTTGCTATAATAGATTCCATCATTTTCCCTACCACTGATGTCAAACTTACTGGTCTGTAATTAGACATATTTGTTTTATCCCCTTTCTTAAATATAGGTATCACATTGGCTTTCTTCCATGCCACTGGCACAATGCCACTCTCCAATGATTTTCTAAAGATGCATGCTAGGGGCTCACTTAACACATCCTTACATTCTTTCAAAATTCTAGGAAAGAGCTCATCAGGACCGGGTGCTTTACTACTTTTGATTTTATCAATTTCCTTTGTCACTATCTCCTTTGTGATCAAGATATCCTTTAATTTCTCTTCATCATTACCCCGAAAGATCATTGACACCTCGGGTATATTTAGAGTATCCTCCTGTATAAATACTGAGAGAAAAAAGTCATTTAGCATTCCAGCCATTGAGTCCCTATCACTCACTAATTCTCCATTGTAATCTATAAGTGGGCCTATTTTATCTCTAACCTTAGTTTTGTATAATTGATAAAAACTTTTAGGATCTTCCTTTGCACTATTTGCCACTTTAATTTCATAATTTCTCCTTGCTACTCTAACTAACTTTTTAACATCTCTTGCTAGTTCATTATATCTCTGCCTTAAGTGATCCTCTCCATTTTTTATTTTCCTATAAATGCCCTTTTTAATGCCAATATAATGCTTAATTTTATCTGTCATCCATTTTGGGTCATTATTTTTAGTCCTAATCTCCTTATAAGGAATGTTAATCATCTGACCTGTAATTAATTGCTCAATTATTCTTTCATACTCCTCTTCAATTGTAATCTCTTCCTCCTGGTGATTATTGTCTCCACTAACTGATATCATTGAATCTATTCCTGAATTGATTTCATTGCCTGGTTTCTGTACAACTGCCTCCAGGTAAGTCCTTAGCCCATTATAATTTGCTCTTCTAAAGTCAGGAATTTTAACATTGTTCATGCTACTATCAATACCATTCCATTTCATTTTGAATCTAATTTCACAATGGTCACTATTACCCAAATTTCCTCCAATCTCAGTATCCTTAATAACTTCTTCCCTATTTGTCAGAACTAAATCCAGTATATTATTACCTCTAGTGGGTTCGTTAATAATCTGTCTCAGAAAATTATCTTGGACAACATTAAAAAATTCCTCAGCCTCCTGATCACCCACAAGAGCTTCCCAGTCTATATTTCTGTAATTAAAATCGCCCATTATACACACATGCTTACTTCAACATGCCCGTTCAATCTCCTGCCACAGAAGATTTGAAGCTTCCTTACTAAGATTTGGTGGTTTGTATAATAATCCTATGACAAGCTTGTTTTTACCTTCCTTTACATTTAGCCATAATGACTCTGTGTTATCATGTAATTTAATTGTACTGTTTACACAACACTGGAGATTATCTTTAATAAAAATACCAACCCCTCCTCCTCTCTTCCTATTCCTATCTGTATGGAACATGTTAAAGCCCTCAATCTCAACCTCAGGTTTAAAGTGATTTCCTGCCAAATCAAGCCATGACTCTGTTATCGCAATTATATCAAAATTCTCTTCACTCGCTAACGCTCTTAAGAGATCTATCTTATTCCTTATACTCCGACCATTTGTGTAGTATATTTTTAAGGTTTTTTTTATTATTCCCATCTTCATTGCATCGTGCTTTTCTATTCCTAGTTATCTGCTCATTCACTTGTGCATTAGTCCCCCTATAACGCATCAGTATGCCTTCTCCTTTAGCTATTCCTCTATCTCTGCATCCCTTCCATTTCCTACACCTGCCCTCTATTCCTGTTATTCCCTTACCTCTAACAGCTTCTAGTTTCCCACCTGTAAGGACCTAATCACACTATCCAGCTCCCCCCATAGAACCTCAACACCTGCCCGACTAAGATGGAGCCCATCCATCGCATACAACCTCCCATTCCCGTAAAACCCACCCCAGACATCTACAAACACCAATTCTAACTCCTCACACAGTCCTTTCACAAATTCATTCAAACCAATTGCACGCAACAACCATTCTACCCCCACATCCAATCTCGGAAGCACACCAGAAACAACACCTTTTACCCTGCTTTTACTCATCCTTTCAACTAACCTTTTATACTGCTCACGTAACTCACATGTACCCACCTTCTTTACATCATTCACTCCCACATGCGTAATCACAACTGCATCCCTCTCACACCCAGAAACCAGCCTATCATACCTCTCGCAAACATCACTTACACCAGCACCCGGCAGACAAACTCTCATTCCCTTCCACTTGCTATCACTCAACTTCCTATCTAAATACCTAATCTGAGAGTCACCCATCACTAGCACCTCAGTCATTCTCCTATTCTGTCTTGGCCTAACATTACCCTCCCTCCTGCTCTCAGTCACACTACCACCCATCCTGCTTTCATCCACAATCACACCAGGCAAATCACTTTCACACTCTTCCTCTCTCAGGACATTGAATCTGTTAGTCAACCTAACAGGTTCTATGTCCCTCTCATTCACACACCTAACCTGTCCTAACTTATCTATCCTATCCATTTTCACCCACCATTCATCATCACTCACAACTTCCACACTGTTCCCAGTCCTAGCCCTATCTTCCACCCTCTTAGCACTAATCTCACCCTTCAATCGCACACTTGCATCTCTTCTCACCTCAAACACCAAATCATTCAACCTCTTACATTCCCCACTCAACCTCCTAACCTCCCCTTCCAGAAAACACACACGGCATACAGTTACATGACTGTTGCCGCTCTCTGGGATGAAGCACAGTCTTCCTTTTCTTATGTGGTTGTTGACTTTCAGCCCTACATTTGGTACTAGCCCCTCTAGGGTCTTCCACACATAAATCACTAAGTAGCGCTTGTGCGTCCTTTGTAGAGAGTATAGGTTCAATACTTTTAGTTGCTCCCAGTAGTTCAGGTTTTGGAGGCAGCAGATCTTGCTTGTGAATGATTTTTGTAGGGCTTCCAGTTTGCTGATGTCCCCTGTCTTGTGTAGAGACCAGAGCTGGGAGCAGTATTCTAATCTAGGGAAGACCAGGGCCTTCCACAGGGTCATTATGCAGGTTCTCTCTTGTTTGAAAGGTCCTGAGGATTCACCCGGTCAGTCTACTAGCTGTTTTGGTGATGCAATTTATATGCTCAGTGAACATTCCGTCTGCACTCATGGTAATTCCCAGGTCCTTCACATGGTCTTTAGCTTCTATGAGAGTTTGGCGTGCCTGGTAACTAGTGCCCAGTTTGATGACCTGCAATGGGCCATATCTCATCAGCTCAAATTTCTCGCTATTCATTTTCATATTGTTAGTGTCTGCCCAGTATAGGATGCGATCCAGGTTATTCTATAGCAGGGTCACATTGTCTTCAGTATCTATCCTCTTCTTCACCCTTAAGTCATCGGCATACGATGTGGCCTGAGAGTGCTGAAGCTCCCTGTCTGTCCCCGATCATGATCAGAAATACTAGGGGTCCCAGCCCCCACCCCTGGGGAACTCCACTCTTTACAGCACTTGGGTCTGAGAGGTGTCCCTGGATAGATACTCTGTTTCCTATCTGTCAGGAAGCTGCATATCCATTTACCAAGGTTTTTCCTTATGCCAAGGTCTCTCAGTTTATGGAGCACTAGTCCATGATCCACTAAATCAAACGCCTTAGCAAAATCTAGGTAGACCACGTTGGCATTCTTTCCTTGGCTGATGTCCTCCAGTAGGGTTTCTTGGTGGGTAAGGAGCTGTGACAGGCAGGATCGGCACTTTCTGAATCCATGTTGGCCCTCGTTGAATACTTCAATGTCCTCCATATGCTTGGCGAGTCTTTTCCTGATGATCTGCTCTATTATTTTTGTTATATGCGAGGTTAGGGTCACCGGCAGGTAATTTTTGGCCAGTCCTTTATTACCTCCTTTGTGTATTGGAGTCACTATTCCTTCCTTCAAAGATGGGGAGATAATGCCAGTAGTCAGGGACTTAGCTGCTATTAGTTTCAGTGGTAGTGCCAGTTCATTCTTACATCTTTCCAGTAATTGTGCATTAAAATCATCTGGGCCTGCTGCAGAGTCAAAGTCAATGGCATTGATGGCTTCAATTATGTCGTCAGTGTATGTGTTGCAGTTTGATGTACCTCAAAGAATGCTGACGGGTTATCCACTGTCTTATCGGGGTTTTGTATACTAAAGATGCCCTTGTACTATGACTTGAAGATCCCTGCCATTTCCTGAGGGTCGCTCACCAGATCTCCTTCCACATTTTCTAGTGGTCCAACTGCTGATATGTTTCTTGATTTTTTATTTGCGTATGTAAAGAAGAACTTTGCGTTGACTTTTATATTTTCAACTGCCTGAAGTTCTTCTTTCTTTCTCTGGATTTCATGTGATTTTAGAAGTTTTCTATCTATTTCTTGGAGAGTTTCTTGTAGTTGGGCTGCTTTATGTTGTGGAGGGTTCCTAGCCAGTTTAGTTTCAACAAGACCCCTCTTTCTCATTAGAATGCGTCTATCTCTTGGTATATTCCTGGTTTTCCTTGATGTTCTTTTTGGTGGAATATGTGCTTCACATATTTCCTTGCAAATTCTTGAAAAAGTGGAGAGCATGAGTTCAGCACTGCTTTTTGTCAGATGGCAAACTATTCCAGTAATCTACCACTCTATTGGTGAAAAAATATTTTCTAACATCCAACCTGCACCTCTGTTTTTTAATTTTTAAGTAATGACCCCGAGTCCTATTACTACCTTCCAACTCAATAACTTGCTAAAATCCAACATCCATTCCAGAACATATTTTAAAAAGCTCAATCATATCTCTCCTCATACATCTGTATTGTACGTAGTAGCGATCAGACATGTTCTTGGCGAGCGCTCTATTCAGTATGTTTTTTTCATTTTTGGCTTTTTGGTGTAATATATTTCTAGCTTACACAGAAGCTAGAAATTCAGCTACACATACATCAAGGCAGGCCCGTAGGGAATTTGAAAAAAAATTAGCAAAGGAGGCCAAGACCAATAACAAAGCCTTTTGGAACTATGTCAACAACCTCAGGAAAACTCGAACTGACGTAGGTGACCTTAAGGATACACATGGTAATTTTGTAAGTGACGATAAGGATAAAGCCGAAACACTAAATGAGCAATACTTTAAGACCTTTGCACAAGAGGACAGAATTAACATTCCATACTTTGAGCCTAAACCTCTCCAGTATGAGGCACTAGGAACAATAGAAATTACAGAGAGCATGATTTTTAAGCAACTGAATTCACTTCGAACTGATAAATCTCCAGGAAATGACGACCTACACCCTAGAGTTCTTAGAGAAGTAGCAAAGGAAATAACCAAACCTCTGACAGCAATATTCCAATCCAGCATCACCAACTCCGAGCTTCCAGAACAGTGGAGGGAAGCGAACATCACTCCCATTTACAAGAAGGGAAATAAGGCTGACCCACCCAACTATCGCCCAGTATCTCTAACCTCAATAATGTGTAAGATGCTAGAGAGAATTATCTCGGAGGCAATGATACAACATATCAAAGCCAATAATCTTAGATGTGTCCAACAACATGGTTTCTCAAGGGAAAATCCACAGTAACAAATCTCTTAGAAGCGCTGGATATATGGACAGAGGCTCTCAGTCACTGCTTACCAGTGGATATCATTTTCCTGGACTATGCAAAAGCATTTGACACAGTCCCACATGAAAGACTACTTAGAAAAGTGAAGTCACTTGGTATCGTCGGTGACCTCCTGCAGTGGATCCGTGGTTTTTTGATGGACCGTAGGCAAAGAGTGGTAGTAAGTGGTACAGCATCATGTTGGAAACCAGTTACAAGTGGCGTACCACAGGGATCTGTGATGGGGCCCCCTTCTCTTTATGATATTTGTCAGTGATATACCTAACAAACTACAAAACTTCATATCGCTCTTTGCAGATGACACAAAGATATATGCAGCTGTCCAAAACTGTGAAGGCAACTCCCATACTAACTGTTTACAGGCAGACTTGAAAATGCTACAAGAATGGTCAGTTAAAATGCAAATGAAGTTCCACCCTGATAAATGCAAAGTAATGCACATGGGAAATAGCAACCCCCAGCACAAGTACAAAATGACAAGAGATGATGGAACAGAACACCACGGAAGAGAAGGACCTGGGAGTCCTTATTGATTGCAATCTAAGCTTTAGTAACCACGTCCAAGCTCAAGTCAACAAAGCCAACAAGATACTTGGGGCAATTAAGCATACATTCCAATATCTAGACAAAGATGCCTTCCTCCCCCTGTACAAGAGTCTTATTCGACCCCATCTGGAGTATGCATCAGTAATCTGGTCTCCAAAAACTAAAAGAGACAGAGATATGGTGGAGAGGGTACAGCGTAGAGCAACACGCATGGTTCACAGTATCTCTCATCTCTCCTATTCAGAGAGACTAAAAGCCCTTAATCTACCTACCCTATACTTTAGAAGACAGAGGTCAGATGTTATGCAACTATATAAGATTTCACATGGACATGATAAACTGCAAATAGGAAACCACTGTAAGCTGTGCGACAGGTCAATGTTTGCTCCGGGTCTCTCGACTAACACAAGAGGACACTGCTTTAAGTACCAAGTGCAGAGCTCGTCTGGTCCAAGAGCCAATTTCTTCCCGACAAGAGTCACTTCAATGTGGAACAAACTCTCAACAGAAACTGTAACCAGCAAAACTGTAAATATCTTTAAGTCAAGATTAGAAAAAGAATGGAAAAACCACAAAGACCTACACAGTTATATATTCACATATTGAAAAATCCGTTCTGCATACATCAACTAAAAACAACAGTACGGTCTCATTACCCAAGAGGGTACCTATCGACCGGGATTCAAGGTAAATTCAAGGTAAATAATTAACTTTGAGTATTAGACATAATACTAAAGGAATTTTTAATTATATTTTGAAAAGTTTCTCAGTATGGCTGTTGCTTTGGAAGACTAGTTCATAAATTAAAGCTGCATGGGATATGTGGGAACGTTTTAAATTGGATAACTGAATGGCTGAAAAATAGGAAACAGAGAGTTGTACTGAATGGAGTGAGGTCAGAGTGGAGGAATGTTATTAGTGGCGTACCTCAGGGATCAGTTTTAGGCCCTTTATTATTTATAATCTATGTAAATGATCTTGGGCAAGGTATAAATAGCAAAGTGTCAATTTTTGCTGATGACACTAAATTGGCAGCTGTAGTCAAAGAGGTTGAGGGTAGCTTTAAAGTGCAGGGTAACTTAAATAAGTTGTTAGCTTGGGCTCAGAAGTGGCAGATGACTTTTAACCTTAATAAATGCAAAGTTAATAACATGGGGAGAGATGATACAGAATTTAGCTATGAAATGGATGGATATTGGCTTAATTCAGTTCAAGATGAGAAGGACTTAGGAGTGGTAGTAGGTAGGTCACTGAAATTTTCAAAGCAGTGTATTGAGGCAAAAAATAGAGCAAATAGGGTGCTAGGTTACATTAAAAGAAATGTTAGCTACAAGAGTAAGGAGGTCATCCTTAAACTATACAACTCTTATGCCAGACTACATTTAGAGTACTGTATACAGGCCTTGTCACCACATTTTAGACATGATATAAACTTATTAGAGTCAGTACAAAGGAGGGCAACAAAAATAATACCATCCCTGAAGCACCTTGAATATGAAGATAGACTGAGGGTATTAAATATGTTTTCATTTGAAAGAAGGTGTGTGAGGGGAGATATGATTGAGCTTTTTAAAATCTTTTCTGGGATGGATAAATTGGATTTCAGCAAGTTATTTGAGTTAGAAGGTAGTAATAGAACTAGAGGCCACCACTTAAAGATTAAAAAACATAGATGCAGACTGGATGTTAGAAAATATTTTTTCACTAACAGAGTGGTGGATTATTGGAATAGTTTGCCACCTGAGACTGTAGACAGCCCAAACTTGAATGTTTTCAAGCGCAGATTGGATGATTATATGGGGATGGAGGGTTAATTTCTTACTTTTCGGTATGTGGATATGTTTCTTGACTCATTCCTGTGGATGCAGTTTCTTTTTATTGTATATTTTGGGGGACTTTGATTTTGTTTTTGACAGACTTGTATGGAGGCTTTAAATTATATAATGTAGATGCATGGTTGGACATTCCTATGCATTGTTAAATTGTATATTGTAGATGTATGATCTGACAAAATCCTATGGATGCATTATATGAGTGGGATTTGATGGATACAGATGACCTTTGATGGGCCCTTGAGGCTTTTGTCATCCGTGAAATTGTTATGTTATGTTATGTTAGGTCTGTGAGTAAGAGGGACATGGAACCTGTTAGGTTGACTAACAGATTTGATGCCCTGAGAGAGGAAGAGGTTGAAAGTGATTTGTCTGATGTGGTTGTGGCAGAAAGTGAAATGTGTGGTAGTTTGAATGAGAACAGGATGGAGGGTAATGCTAGGCCTAGGGGGACTAGGAGGATGACAGAGGTGTTGTGATGGGTGACTCTCAGATTAGATATTTAGATGTGCAAGCAAATGGAAGGGAGTGAGAGTTTGTTTGCCGGGTGCTGGTATAAATGATGTGTCTGAGAGGTATTATAGGCTGTGGTTGACGTGTTGTGGCAGGAGTTAGATAGTGTCATTGAGTCTTTGCAGGTAGGAAACTAGTTTTTGATAGTGGTCAGGGAAATATAAGAGTACAGGGTGGGGCAGGGAAAGGAAAGAGATGCAGAGGAGATAGATAGAACGGAAGGTATACATTCTAAAGGAGTTACTTCAGGATAGTAGGGCTGAGTTGTCTTTATACCAATGATGCTCATAGTCTTAGAAATAAGAAAGATGAGTTATTTAGTTATATTATTGATGAAAATATAGATATAATGTGTTTAATAGAATCATGGGTTAATGAAAATAAATTTAATGACAACGTGAATGAATTTGAACTACAGGGTTATGATATTTACATTAGTCAAAGGAGAGATAGGATGGGTGGTGGGTTGATTATTTATATCAGAAATAGCATTTCTTCAAATCTAAATAATTCTATAAAGCAAGAAGAAGTTGAGTCACTGTGGATAGATATTAGGGTCAGTAAAAATAGGATAATACACTTGGGAACCTTTTACACACCACCTGGACAGATTGCCTGTATTGATGAGCTAATGATCAGGGAAATAAGGAAAGGATGTGAAGTAGATACAGTTATTCTTGATGACTTGAATTTAAATTCTGTGAACTGGGAAAATATGATAGGAAGGGATAGAGCAAGTTGTAAGTTATAGATTGCTTTAAGGATAATTTTTTGACTTGATTTGTTAATAAGCCAACAAGGGGTGCCAATATCTTAGATCTGGTTCTTTCAAATGATGATCACTCGGTTTAGGAATTGACTGTCAGGGAAGCATTGGGAAATAGTGATCATCAGATTGTTCATTTTAAGTTGGGAATAGTCAAAGGTAGAACATCAACAAACTCTACAAAAACTCCAAATTTTTATAGGGGAGATTACGATAAATTATGACACTTGCTAAATCAGATTAGGTGGGATATAGAATTCAGGGGGAAGAGTACTTATGAGATGGGGGACACTTTTAAGGCTATACTAAACATAGTCCAGGAGCAGTATATTCCAATGAAGGATGTTAGGAAGAAATGTAGGAAGCCGTTGTGGTGGAAGCATGAGATAGCTAGAAAAATTTCTGAGAAGAAACGGGCATACCAGAGATTACACAGAGAAAATACTTTTGAGAATTTAAGTCATTATAGGTCGACCAGAAATGAGCTAAATAAGATTATTAAGAAGAGCAAAAAGGCGGCAGAAATTAATTTAGCTTAAAATAATAATAAAGATCCAAGAAAATTCTTTAGCTACTATAAAATTAATAACAAATCTAACAGTGATAAAATAGGGCCTATTAGATATGAAGGGGTTTTGAAAGAATCTGATGTGGAAATAGTAGAGGTTCTTAATGATCATTTTTCTTCAGTATTTACACAAGAGAATTGAGATAGATTAATTGATGATAAACCTAGGTCCAGGAAAGTAGTGTTGAATACCGTTAATGTGAACAGAGAAATAATCAAAGGGCTTATATTGGAATTAAATACTATTAAGTCATCTGGCCCAGACAACATTCATTCTAGGTTACTCAAAGAAAGTGTAGATAGTATTGCACTAGCTCTTGAGAAGTTATATACTACTCGTAGATCACTAGAGTTTGGACAAATACCTAATGATTGGAAATTAGCGAATGTAGTGCCAATTTTTAAAAAGGGAAGTAAAGAGGACCCGAATAAATTTAGGTTGCTAAGCTTAACTTCTATAGTTTGTAAACCCTTGACAAGATAGTTAAGAAGGTGATTTATGACCATCTAGAGTATGGTAGGTTAATAAATGATGCTCAGCATGGGTTTAGAAGAGGTAGGTCGTGTTTAACAAATTTACTGGATTTTATGGATTATGTTACTAAACAATTAGATAAGGGAGAGAATGTTGATGTAATTTACTTAGGTTTTAGCAAAGCTTTTGATAAGGTTCCACATAGGAGACTAGTTCACAAATTAAAATGCATGGGATATGTGGTAAAGTTTTGAATTGGATAACTGAATGGCTGAAAGACAGGAAGCAGAGAGTTGTGCGAAATGGGGTGAGGTCACAGTGGAGGGACGTTATCAGTGGCGTACCTCAGGGATCCGTTCTAGGCCCTTTATTATTCATAGTTTATATAAATGATCTTGGTAGGCTGTAAATAGCAAAGTGTCAATTTTTGCTGATGACACAAAATTGGCAGCTGTAGTCAAAGAAGTTGAGGGTACCTTTAAAGTGCAGAGTAACTTCAATAAGTTATTAGCTTGGGCTCAGAAGTGGCAAATGACTTTGAACCTTAAAAAATGTAAAGTTCTTAACATGGCAAGGGATAATAGGTAATTTAGCTATGAAATGGATGTGCATTGGCTGAATTCAGTTGAGGATGAGAAGGACTTAGGCGTAGTAGTAGATAGGTCACTGAAGTTTTCAAAGCAGTGTATTGAGGCAAAAAATAGAGCAAATAGGGTGCTAGGATACATTAACAGGAATGTTAACTACAAGAGTAAAGAGGTTATCTATAAACTCTATAACTCGTATGTTAGGCAACATTTACAGTACTGTATACAAGTATGGTCACTACATTTTAGACATGACATCAACATGCTAGAGTCAGTACAAAGGAGGGCAACAAAAATAATACTTTCCCTGAAGCACCTTGAATATGAAGATAGAACCAACCTTCCGATGAAGATAGCCAATCTTCAAAGATGTCATTCGATGGGGAATGTGGGATTACTTGTAATTCCACTGGAAGAGGAATCTTCTTTTCTTCAAAGGTAATCTATGGAGATTTTCTTCAGTTCAATTAAATGAAGGGAGACTGTTGCACAAACTCAAAGGCTTGCCATTCACAGAAGCTACCATTTGACTAGGGTAGAATCATGGCTGAGAAAGTCTGATGAAGGCTCACAGGATGAGGCGATGACAGCCTTGAGTTGCAGGCTGGACTCTTCAAACTACAGAATAACCCAAGTATTTGTATGCCCGATTCTGAGGGGGAAAGGGGAATTTGGAGAAAGTCGCAAGTTCCAGAGATCTTAATCTGTAGGCGGAGTCAATTCATCATTTAGCAGTGAGGTGCGAAACAGAGCGGCTCTTTCTCACCTTGTCACTGGGGGTGTGGGGATTGGGATGAGTTTGCAAGATAGGGAAATATTTTCCCAATGAGCTCAGGAGTAAAAAATTTGTGAATGTTCGAACAAGAAATGATGTCGTTCACGACGGGATACCATAGCACGTGGTCTCCAATAAATTGGAGGTAGAGGTTGTTCTTTTACACCCCCTCCTTTCCATAAGATGGAACTTTTCTGAGAGAGAGGGAAGAACAAGGGACATTGCAAATTTGGATAGGAGGAATTATTATTAAGGCGACATGCTTACAAAAAGGCTATGATATTGATCTGAGCAAAAATTAATATAAATGGGTAGACAAAAAAGAATTACATTTAAATTAAGGAACAAAATTAGAACTTTGTCTAAAAGGGTAGTGGAACAACAACAAAAAAAACACTATTAAGTATCTACAGAGACCATAGATATATATGCAGAGTTAAAAAAAAAATAATATACATGATTAGCTGATGGGTTTACAGGTGACCTATAATTTAGTGGATTAGCCAGCATTGTCGGCTAATGGATCCCAGCTAAGAATATCAGCTATACAATTTTCAGTACCTCGTATATACCAAACTTTAAATTGAGAAGTCCTATGATACTGCATGGTGATACAGTATCATGGGGGCAAGGGGATGTCTCCCAATCTTTATATCTGAATTTTTGCGAGATCGTCAATTCCGCGTACGGTAGGGGGGAACCCTCTCCGACCCAATGGAGCAGGAAGAAAGTGTCCCACAGGAAAGTGTCCTCAGTGTCACACTTTGCCCTAAGCATCAACAGCATCACCTCGGTGCTGCCGGAAGATGTTCTCGCTACGTCTTATTAAAGATATAGCAACTGAGTAAAGTTCCCCTTAAAAATGCCTCTGCAAAACTGCCATTCCCTGTTCTGGTGTTTGGGGTCAAAAACAGGGGTACTCTATCTTGGAAACTATAGCAGCTATAGAGCTGAAATTTTGCACAGGTCCATTTGGGCCAAGTACCAACTTGTGTACCAAAGATTTCATCAAAATCCGAGATGGTGAGGTGGGGCTGATTCCTAAAATTGGACCACTTGATATGGAATGACCCATAGCTAAAGTGGACCTGATACCCCCATTAGGCACAACTTTTACACTTTTAATGAAAGATACAAAGAGAGTAGAAACTGGACTAACAAATTATTTTAAAATAGGTGAGTAGCTATTGTGTCATTTGTTAGTTTTGCCCCTCTGTTCTTACTCACATTTACTTATATTATATATTGATTGATTGTATTATGTATTTGGGTCTTATATCACATTAAAGATGGAAAACTCTGTCATGACTCATAAACTATAATTTCAGAGTTTAACATCCATGATAATGTGTCAGTGCATCTATTTCAGTAAATGCTGATAGAGTATCTGAAATGAGTATTAAAAACGGTAAAGAAAATTTACTACTTTTCGGATGGATCTGCAGCACAGTATAAAAACTGTAAATCTCTCCAGAATCTTTGCTGGCATAAAGAGGAATATGGTATAGAAGCAGAGTGGCATTTTTTTGCCACTAGCCACAGGAAGGGCCCATCAGATGGTGTAGGTAGCACCATAAAAAGGCAGGCTACTAAAGAGAGCTTGAGAAGACCCTATGACAAGCAGATTGTATCACCAAGAGATTTGTTTGTATTCGCTGAAACTCTTGGGAATATGAAGTTTGGATATGGAACTCAAAAGGAATATGAACAGGAGGAAGAATTTTTGAAAACCACACCGACCAAAACTATTCTAGGCACACAAAAACTTCATTTGTTCATTCCACTATCAAAGGAGGATCTCCAAGTTCGGCCATTTAGTGTCTATGAGACTTTTAGATTAGAATCAGTCACAAAAAATATTTCATGTCCAGTGTTCAATGGAAAACTTGCAGGCTATGTCACTGTGATTTATGATGGACATTGGTGACTTGTTTGCATAACCAAAGCTTTTCCAGAGTCACAAGAAGTGACTGTGAAATTTCTTCACCCGCATGGACCCTCTCCCAGTTTTTGCTTCCCTGAAATAGAAGATTCTTGTACTATGGACATCTCTGACATTTTGGTGTCAGTAGAACCAAAAACTGCAACAGGAAGAAGCTACACAATTAGCAAGAAAAAGTCTGATGCAACAAAGTGATGGCTCTGCTCAAATAATGTTTTGTCTAAAAGTTTTTGTTTAAATTTTTGTCCTAAATAATCTTTTGTCTAATGTTTTGTATTAAATAACATTTTGTATAGGTAATAAAAATTGTAAATTTGTAATATTTGAAAGATATTATGTTGTTTGTCTCACATTTCTGAAATGATAAAAAATAATTTCTTGTTTTATTAAATCTAAGACTGAAAAGGGCAGGGCAGCCCAGGAAGGGGGAGAGGTTGTTTTTGCAAAGACTGAAATATGATGACTGTGTCAAGATACATCAAACTTTCTCAAAATCACTATTTATTAACACTGTCTGATGTTATAAATAGCCCCAGTAGAGCGACATGACTGAAAATACCACCCACCTGATGGTACATAAATGCCCATGGATTCAAAACCCTTGGAGATCCCATTTTTATTTTTCCTGAAGCTATGAAGGATAAATAGAGCTAACTTCAGAAAGTCTTTTGGGAGGATCAAAGTTGCACTTTGGCCAGGGTCAATGTCAAAGAGTTAAAAAAAGGGTCATCATGGCAAAAATTGTCCTAGGAATGTCAATCTTCCACTCATTTGAAATATATCTTTCTCCTGAGCAGTTTGGTACCAAAATTGTTTTGATTGGTTAACTCTAGCCAAAGTTATGACCTCTCAAACTTTTTCTGTCAACCAGTTTGACCAAAAATTAACCTGGCCATAAAAATGGCCATGGGTGACCCAGAGCCCTAAAAATTGGTATGTGGTTATCTCACCAGACCCAACTTGCATGCAAAAAATCATCAAAATCCATGACCTAGTATCGAGATTTTGCCAAAAAGTGTGTACACTTCACGTAGAATGCCCCCCATGGAAAACCATTTCACCCATAGGGGAAATATTGCCAGTGCTCAAATCTGAATCCACCTGTGGCTGGCTGACAAAGTTTGTTAAAATCTCATTGGAAAGAAACTAACCATGCATACCTTACATGCACTAGTGATCACTTGCTATGACATGATGTAATAGCTATGCCCTTATTGGAGCCAATTAGGATTTACCATTTGTTCATTTAATGACTGATGAATATTTGTTCTCATTTATCATCAGACTTCCAGTTGGTCAGTTGGATTTCAAATTTATCATTGAATTGTTGTAGGTTTCAGGAATATAATTTTATATTTTTTTCCACCATGGACCAATGTGAGCAATTTTTCTCCCAGGAATTGATTGTGTGCTATGATGCTCAGAGACAATAACTTGTAAATCAACTCAAAATTGCTTCATCATCAGTTTCACCTAACATCTCTGAGCTTTGCAAAGCGAAGCAGAACCAAGCTGCTTGTTAAAATTCAAGATGAGAAAATTGAATTAACTCGAATATTATATTCTTTGGTGTCTCTGATGTTTTTATAAATAAAACTTAGAAATATCAGTTTAGTTACCTTTATTAAATTATATTTTAATTAGGGTTATTTAGTTTGATAGAGTAAATATGTATAAATTTGTAAAATCGAAGGTTCATTAGTTATTCCCACACAGGTTTTTATTAATATGCAATTTGCCCTTGCTGCTGAAAAAGTTACCCACCCCTGCTCTAAATGAATGAAAGTAAAAGCATGAAAATGAGTCAAGTTGTAACAAATATATGGTGTGATGGATAATTGGTTGGCATTGGCAACTCCAAATTCTGTGCATGCATATTTGGTAATCTTTCTCTTCTTCCTATCATACTAGACTCAGTTGCACATCAATTGTGAAGGAAGCGATACCAGGCCTGAATTCAATCCTCCCAAGATTTGCAAAAGGCAAAGCTATGCTGCTTGGGATTCATGTTGGGAGCTTCAATAAGAAGAACTCTGAGTGATTGGGTATCAATTTGAGGATGGTGCAGAAGATCAGGAAAGAGTTGGGTAAACCCGTCTGTGATTATGAGGGTACAGCGGCTTGGAAGCCTCACTAAGTATTCTGAGATGAAAAGAACCCGCAAATTTGTCATGGACCTCCAGGCACAGCGAGTCAATGAGGTCCATAGCCAGGGACAAGGGAGTGCATGAGGACATCTAGTACTAATCATCAAGATGAGAAACGGCCAGTTTCTGTCCCAAAAGATGAAGGACAATCAGAAAGAATGTGCTGTGAAGCTTGTGAGCAAAGTGAAGCATCCCCTCAACCCCGGCATGGTTAGGATGAATTCATGAACTCTCAAAACAACCTGTGGCTCGGTATGTCCTCCAAAGATGTACCGAGAGTAGCGATGGTTACCTTATACCCTAGTTTATCTTCTCAGATTCAACAAGGATGGCTACATCAAGTGCCTGGAGGTGGCCACTGGAAGGCCATACTGATGGCAGCAGGACTCTGCACCATACTACACAAGCAGGAGGACCTAGTCTTGCCTGTCAGACAATTTCTTTGACTACATCACCCCAAACATCTGGCTTCCCAACCTGCCAGACTGCAACCCCTTCCTAGACTATTATATTTGTGATGTGGTGAGAGAGAGAGACCATATATATTTATATTCTTGGGTGTATATGGTCATCTTATGTCTATAATACAAATAAATGAGCCAAATATTATGCAGTGTTCAGAGAGCACAATGCTAAGGGTACAACTAGAATCTTGATATGTAGTATTGGCTAGTTGTATATATATATATATATATATATATATATATATATATATATATATATATATATATATATATATATATATATATATATATATATATATATATATATATATATGAGGGGTGGTCAATAAGTTTTGTGAATTGGTAGGGCAAAACAGAGGAAGGGGGATGGCTGTTTGTGGGGGTGTTATGACAAGTCAGGACCTGCAGCCCATGCTCCTGCCTCGTCTATTTAAGAAGAACTAGCTGACCACAGATCGTCAGTCACAAATCTTTCAACAATGGAGAAGGTTGAGCACTGCGCAGTGATCAAATTTTTGACAAAGGAAGGCAAGAATGCAAAAGAGATTCATGAATGCATGGTTGCAGTGTACACCGACATCGCCCCTTCCTATACAACCCTTGCTTGCTGGAATAGGGAGTTCCGCCATGGTCGTGAGTCCCTTGAAGATGACCCCTGTCCAGGACACCCATCAGATGTGACCAACGAGGACAATGTGGCCCGTGTGGAGAGGATGATCCTCGAAAATCGACGAGTGAAGGTCGAAGAAATCGAGCGACAACTTGGAATTTCACGTGGAAGTGTTATCAACATCCACAACAATTTGGCCATGACCAAGGTCTCTGCCCGTTGGGTCCCTAGAAACCTCACGCCCCATGATCAACTTCAACATAATCAAGGTTCGGAGCTGCTGCTAATGTACAACCAAGACCCGGCGGGATTCGAGTCACGCATAGTGACAGGTGATGAAACGTGGGTCCATCACTGGGATCCCGAGAACAAGCTCGAAAGCATGGCCTAGAAGCACAGGGGCTCTCCGACTCCCATCAAGTTCCAGACCCAACCCTCAGTTGGGAAGATCATGGACACCATTTTCTGGGATTCTGAGGGAGTGTTGATGGTGTACTATGTGCCTTGTGGAAGGACCATCACAGGCCAATATTATGCCGAGGAACTGGTTGGGTTGAAGAAGTGCATCCATCAGAAGTGGCGCAGCAAGTTGACATGTGGTGTCCTGCTCCTCCATGACAATTCCCCTGTCCACAAGGCCAGAGTTGCACAAGCTGCCCTGTGCAAGTGCGGATTCGTGGAGCTCAACCTATTCCCCTACAGTCCAGATCTGGCCCCTAGCGACTACTTTTTATTTTGCCAGCTCAAGGCGGCACTGCGTGGACGCCGGTTTGGGGATGATGAAGATTCCAGTTCGCCGTCCAGGAGTGGATTGAACAGCAGTCGGGAATTTGAAGCCTCAGGGACAAGTGGCGCAAGTGCATTGAAGTTGAGGTGTAGCGGGCCGAAAAATTTAGACTAACCCCAATCGATCCAACCCGCTTCCTATACTAATCCGGACGTGAGAAATCAAAGGAGAATGAAACAGATTGTATGTACAGTTCTTTACTAACAGAAAAAAAGTACAATTTTGATAGAAGATTATCTTAAGCAAAGTACAATCTGAGAAAGAGAAAACAATTAATACATGAAATCAAATACATATATATACAAAGAGAAAATATAAAAAAAACCTCATTCCCACTCACACACACATTCTTACAGAGGGAGGGAGAGGGTACTGAGAAAAGGGGTGGGAGAATGGCCCTTTTACACACACTCACATTCGCCCCACCACACCCCTCCTTCCTTAAGCCATTCGACCAGCCACTCACTAAACCCTTTCAACCACTCTTCACGGTACCACTTGTGCTCAATCGCACCCTTCTGCACCCATTCACACTCTTCTACTGGTCCCTGGCTACGCGTAGCAATTAGTCGGGTTGTTCGTCAGTCGTCCTGTCAGTCTCATCGTCACTATTTATCATCTCATCAACCATATTCTTAGCCCTCATTACCAGTTCTCCCATCTCACGACAGAATTCTTTCATACTCTTCCGTTCAGAACCCTCACTCTTCATACCCCCATTCATCAGCTCCTCACTCACAGCTCTCATCCAACTCAAGGTACATTCTTGTGAAACAGACAGGTCACTCACATCCCCTGTATTCTCAACAGGCATACCAGAAACCCCTTCGACTGGTTCCCACCAGAAACCTGAAAAATCAGCCACTTCATCATTCACTACATCAAACTCACCCCTACTATTACCATTCATAAAACCCGAAAAATCAGCCACACTAGGTTCATTCTGCCCAAACACACTATCATTCATACTGTTCCCAAAACCAGAAAAATCAGGCACAGGCAGCTCACTCACTTGTCTACTTATACCAGCCAAATCACTCACCTGTTTACGCAAAAACTCAATCTCCCTTTCAAGATCCCCCATACCAGAAACACTCTGCTCAGACTTACTTTCATTCAGACTTGCATTCTTCCTTTCACTCTTCTTTGTACGCTTTCTACTCCTCGAGACTAAGACTAGCTCTTTCCCAGACAGATCCATACTATCACATTCAATCTCATCATCATGCACTTTACCTCTCTCTCTACACAGTCCGTACACCGGATGGCTCACCAGGTAGTCAGGAGGTTCTCTCCATCTCCTTAACTGACTCTGATGAGCCCGCACTCTCTCAGTCATGCCGTCATTCAAACTCTCCAAAACATACGTTACCCCATTTTCCCAAACTCTCACAACTCTATAAGGTCCATCAAACTTCTCACTCATCTTTGATACATTCAACCTACCCTTCACTTCTTTCACCTTCAATACTTTTGTACCTAATTCAAATGAATGGAACCTTTCATGCGCCTCACGCCATACACTCTGCTCACTTTCACTCAAACAAAACCTATCTTTCACTCGCCTTTCAAAATTCATCACAAACTGACATGGGGACATTCCAGTTGCACTATGCACAGTTGAATTATATGCCCACAACACTCTCCCCAGACACACATCCCAGTCATTCACTTTCGTACTCATCATTCTCAACATCTCACACAAGGTACAGACGGTACATACGGAGTTGTTCTCACATGCTCCACACCATTCTCTCTCAACATTTGCTCAAACACTTCCCCTACAAATTCAGGCCCATTATCACTCAGACATCTTCTAGGCTTCCATACACACATAGGAAAGAACAACTGCTCAACCACACGCGCAACAGTCACACTCCTTTTATCTCTCACAGGCGCTGCATACACAAACTTACTTTTATGATCAACCATAACAACCATACCAACATTCCCAGCACTTGTACGCGGCAAAGAGACACAATCAATCACTACCAATTCAAACGGTTCTTTCGCATCAACTTTCAACATCGGTGGTTTCACTTGCACACCTTGCACCTTTCGCTTCTGACACCTTTCACACGTAGTTGCAACATCATTCACAACAGTTCTCAGAAACGGGTGGAACACACGCTCCTTCATACACTCCCACAGCTTAAACTTACCCATATGCCCATAATTATCATGCACAACCTTCACCAGACCAATCATACCAACTAAGGACATCACAGGTACATACATATCATCACCACCCTTCACATGCCTCACAAAATATACAACATCCATACAAACAACAAAATCCTTAGCATACCTTTTAAAATCACTTAAACACTCTAGCCATTCATTCAAATCAACACGCATCATTACACACTTCTTCAACTCACTAACAAAAGGACACATCTCTTGCATCTCTAGAATATCATCATCACTTAAAATCTCATTCTCATCATCCATGACCAACTCAATCATGCCACAAAATTTGACAACATTCTTCGCACACTCATTCAACTTCATCACCTCACATTCACCTTTCATAAGACGATCCTTATCAGCATCCAAAGACAAATCATTCAATCTCATAAAGTCTACACCAAGCAAGAAACAACAAGGCATTTGCTCACCTTTCAGAATCACAAAGTCATGCTTCACATTCACACCATTACCCAAACTCACTTTCAGACTAACCTGTTCCCATGCCACTATCAAGCCATTCCCTAATCCACTTATCCGTAACTTCACAGGTTTATGCTCGCAACATTTAAGCTCATCATACTTACTCAGAATCTTCTCATTCACTAAAGACACCTGCGCTCCAGTATCAATCAAACCACAGAACAACCTTTCACCAACTTTTACTCTCGCTTCCATCATATCAGGTCCACCATGTTCGCAATACACCGAAGGAACAAGCACACCAACATCAGCACTGATATCCACACTGTCATTAACTCCCATATCATCACTCAACACACACTCATCTTCATCCAGACAATCATTCTTCTCTCTTATATATGAACACTTTTCAATTACCCAATTGTAGTGCACACCGCTCAAACATTGCAGATGTACCACATTAGGATTCAAACCCTTCATCTTCTCATCCTTGTACACAATCGGCCTCTCACCACCAAAGTGCACATAAACAATCACTCCATACAAACGACTCACTACAATCAACACTTCCTGAAATGGCGGGACCCCTTGCATACACATCGCTCTCAATTCTTTCATGAAGTTCCGCACCTTTGCCATACCAATGCTTTCAGGCTTCCTACACACTTCATTCATTACCTCCTTCCTTAAATCATCTACACTATCGGGCACTCTCACATCTACTCCATCACTCTTCAAATCTTGCAAACCATTCCATACACTCTCAAACAAGGAATCACCACCACCCTTACTCTCTTTTCCATTCATAATCCCTTTCGGCAAATACTCAGGATCACTCACTCCACACACATTTTCATCATTCGTACCAGGATACCTTGACATCAAATCAGCCACTCCATTCCGTTCACCAGGCACATACTCAATCACATAGTCAAAGTCACTCAAATCTTCCAAAGTCCTTGCAATCCTACTATCAGCCCACTTCATACGCTGCAGATACACAAGAGGTTGATGATCGGTTTTTATCACAAACCTCACACCATACAAAAATGGACGCAACACTTTCAAACAATATCTTATCGCAGCCAGCTCTCGTTCCACAGTCGAATACTTTCGTTCTGCAACATTCATAGCCTTGGATACATACCCAATTATTCGCCTGACATTCTCTCCATTCAAACGCTGCTCTTGCATCAGAAAACCTCCCATACAATACCCACTCGCATCTGTATACAGTTCAAGCATTTTAGCATTTACACTATAATCTGGGTAAGCCAATTCAACATCTTCAGCCGCTGCCTCTTTCAGTCTCTCATACGCCTCATTCATCTTATCATTCCACTTGACAACCGTACTACCTTTCTTGCCCATCCACTCAGTCAGAGGCTTACTCACACCAGAACAATCACATATAAACTTTCGCTGGAACTCAATCAAACCCAAAAATGACTTCAGTTGCTTCACAGTCACCGGTTTAGGAAACATTCCCACCTTCTCAACATACTTTGGTGATTTTCGCAACCCATTCTCACTCACCATATGCCCAAGGAATTCCACTTTTTTCGCAAACCATTCACACTTCGCCACTTTCACCTTCACACCAACACTCTCCAACGTTCTCAACACATCATTCACCAATCTCATATACTCCTCAAAAGTCTCAGTCATAATCAAAATATCATCTATAAACGCAATCACATTCTTACTCGCAAACTTACTCAACACAACATTCATTGCCCGCTGGAAGGCTCCGGGAGCATTAGCCAACCCAAAGCTGAGGTTCCAGAACTGGTAATGCCTCTTTGAGGAAGAGAAGGCAGTTACTGGCCGGCTCTCCTCAGCAATGGGCATCTGGTAACCACTCCATCCCATGCATACTATACACACACTCAGATACCACACACATCGGAAACCTTTCTTTCACAGTCCTTTCATTCACCTTTCGATAATCCACACACAGACGCAATCTTCCATCCGGCTTACGTACAGGTACAATTGGACTATTCCATGCCCTCTCGCTCTCTTCAATCACCCCCAATTGCTCCAATTCCAAGCACTGCTCCTCAATCTCATCAGCAACCGGACGTGGGAAATGCCTTGGCCGCTGATAGATTGGGGAATCCTCCTTCAGGACAATCTTGAATTCCGGGAGCTTTGCAACCCCGAAACCCAGATCACCCTTACTGAGGGCTCCCTTTCGTTCAAATATCATTCGATACACATCCTCCCTTTCATACTCAGTTAAACATCCATCCAATTCCACCATGCTCTTCACATCATTATACGTCCATTCACACGTCTCTTCACCTGCAACATTCACCCTGACATCCGTACTATCATCCATACCTACCTCATTGACAGTGGAGAGGTGGCCCAGTACATCTCCGACTTGGATTCCCCTCACCTGCCCTTTCACACTGGGGTCCGCCTGCACACATACAAAAGGATCATTCATTCTCATCAAGCCATCAAACACACAAGCAACACGCCTTACCTTATAACACGCATCCTTTCCATCCAATATCACAGTGTTCTCACTCACATTCAAACTAACATCCTTACTCCAACTCACTCTAACAGACACCCTTTCACCCTTCACGAGCCTTACATTCTCCATAGCAGTCACCTCAATACCAGTAAACACACTCCTCAAAACGCTACCATCTTTCCCTACATACAACTTATACACCCCATTTTTACCAATCTTTCTCTCAATCTGATCACTCACAGGATGCACAACCATACGATTCATTTTCATAAAATCATAGCCCAAAATCACACCATACTCACTACTCACCTTATCAATCACAGAAAATTCACATTCATTCATCATCATACCATGCATTCAAACAGCTGACCTTATCATTCCAATCACAGGCACTCTCCTATTACCAATACCTACCAAACTACCCTTGCACTCAGACAGGAGGGCTTTCTCGCTAACCTTGTCATACACATCTTTATACACCAAGCTCGCCTTGCATCCAGAATCTATTAAAGCCAAACACTCAATTCCATTCAATTCCACCTTAACACTCAGACACTCATACTTCCTACCAGACAGCACTTTCACACTAGACAGACTTACCAACACATTACTCACACTCATGCACCCAGAGGATACTTCAGCAGGTACCCTCTTACCATTCAGTTTCCCGCTTCAGACTTTCCATTCACACCTTGCGCTCTCAGTCTAATCCAACACTTTTCACTTGAATGTCCTTCCATCGCACAATAGCTACATACATTCCTCTGGTCACGACACATCCTTGCATAATGACTAGCCTTTCCACAATTACCACATGCATATTTCATACTTTCCCCACCAGTTGCTCTACCATTCAACCTCGGACAATCTTTCTTCAAATGGCCTATTTCTTTACACTCGAAGCACTCTTTCACACTTTCCTGGCAATCCTTTATCATATGCCCTTTCTTACCACACCCAAAACACGCACCAGATGTCCACCTACATTCTGCCAACATATGACCTTTCCTTCCACACCGACAACATTCCACAATCTTTCTCCCACCATTCGGTCTCTCATTTGCTGGGACATAACTCGGTTTCTCTCTCATATATCCATTCCCACGCTTGAAATTCATCTGCCCCCTTCCATTCGACCACCCTCTATTTGCCCATCCATTCTGCCGGCCCAGGAAGTTTGACATCACTCCAGCTGGTGCAGCCTTCAGGGCATCCCTGTAGCTGACAAACTGCTGGGGTGGATGAAAGCTCCTGGGCTTCTTACCCCCAACATTCACACTGTACCATCCATCCTCTTCTAGATCGCTTTCATCATCAAATCGTCCATCTTCTAACAGTTCCAACACATCCTCCCACATCAACCGTTCACCTGTCAGTCTCACTCTCTCCTTTCTCTTTCCACTCAGCCATTCACTCACCTTTCGCGAGATCGTGTCCAAAAACTTCCTCATGAGTGGTTTACATTCATTTACATCATCATCACCATACCTCGTTCTTGCCATACTATCAAGCCTATGTGCATACATATTCACACTTTCACTCTTCCCCATTCGAGCCTTCTCAAATTCATTCACCCGCTTATACTTCACACTCTCTTTCATTCGTTTCACCTGCCCAATCAATCTCTTCTTCACTACATCGTACTTTGGCTCTCCCACACTCATTATCACTCGCAAGAACTCCAACACTTTCCCATCCAAACAATCTCCCAGAACACTCACCCAGTGACCCTTGTTCTGCGGGTACTTGAGCTTGCGGTACCGCTCAAAATCCCCGAAGAACTCATCCATACTCTTTCCCCCATGCAATCTAAACTTATCAATCCTTGGCACTTCCCCAATCAAAATTCCTTTTCCCACATTCACTTCACTCTCCGAAGAGCTACTCTCGGTCTCACTCATTCCAATCATATCGTCACTCTCTCCCTCATCTGAGTATAGCGAATCCACACTCTTCCCTCTCGCCTTCCTATCCTTAACCTTAGAACCATGCTTACTTCCTCTCTTACTTTCCACTCTCTTCCATTCACCCCCTTTCCTACCACTCACAGTATCTTCTTTAGACTCAATCATACTGCCATCCATTCCATTTAGCGGAGTCCCTTCAGTAGGAGCAGGGGTCAGGGTTGTAGGTCCTGGGACTGATCCAGCCCCTGTCATCATGTTATACAGGTCCTGCATCCGTCGGTCCGTCTGATCCTGTCGGTCTCCCATTTCCTTCTTCATCCTATCAGTCTTTTCATTCATCCCTTTTATTTTATTCTCCATTCCCTCCATCATTCCCCGCAACATTTCACACTCCTCTTATTTCTTTCTCAACTCCAGTCTCAATCGCACTACTTCTTCATCAATGTTTCCGCTACAGCCTTTGTTCCCAAGTTAGTAAAAAGATAGGAGGGAAAAATCAATCAAACTACTTGTCACACTAATTGGGTATGGACTGCAATCCAATCCAGTCACGCTCCCAGTTTCGAAGTCTCACGTCCCTATTCGCGCGCCAAATGTAGTGGGCCGAAAAATTTAGACTAACCCCAATCGATCCAACCCGCTTCCTATACTAATTCGGACGTGAGAAATCGAAGGAGAATGAAACGGATTGTATGTACAGTTTTTTACTAACAGAAAAAAAGTACAATTTTGATAAAAGATTATCTTAAGCAAAGTACAATCTGAGAAAGAGAAAACAATTAATACATGAAATCAAATACATATATATACAAAGAGAAAATATAAAAAAAACCTCATTCCCACTCACACACACATTCTTACAGAGGGAGGGAGAGGGTACTGAGAAAAGGGGTGGGAGAATGGCCCTTTTACACACACTCACATTCGCTCCACCACTGAGGGTAGTTATATTGAAAAATAATAAAACACTTTTCCTCATATCTCGTTTCCTTATATCCGAATTGCAAAACCTATTTACCGCCCCTCATATATTAAATTTTTTGAATATATATAATTACATATGTGTAAAAAATATGAGCCAGACACAGTCTATCCATTAGAGATGGCAATATGATCAGGGTTGGCAAAACCCCCCAAATTTTGAAAAAAAAACAAACACTACAAGCATTAGAATAACATAAAAAAACTATCTCTATTCTTATAATATTAATAATTAATTAGTTTAATAATTATATTAAGGTAAGAACAAATCACTGATCAAGGATTTTGGGTACCCATGATATCTATAACCTGTATAAGGCGAGATGAATTAGGAGTCAGTATCAGAGAAATAATCTTAATTTGATACATTTTGTTAAAATTATAACATAAATATGCATTTTAATAAAATAATAAGTAACATTCATTTCTTAAAAAAAAGTGTAATTTTGAAAAACAAAACAAAACCCAAACCCAGGTTTTTTCAAATTTCACTTGAAAAAGCGCCCAAAAACCCTGGAATAAAACCTGTTTTATTTGGGGGGGGGGGGCTGGGTTTTTTGATTTGTCAACCCTGAATATGGCAAGGATATTTCTTTATAAATGATGGAATAATGACCTTTAAATTATCATATTGTTAATAATGATGTTTTTTAATGTTGATATATAATTTTTTTTTAAGCTAGGCAGCTGTCACTTTACTGATAGCTGAAAAAATGCTTTAGATATGGAGAAATCCAAACCAAAACCTAATCCAAAGAAATTAAAAGATGAGAAAAGAAAACGTAAAGTTTCTCTTCCAACATGTAAGAGCCAAAGTCGTTTATGCATTGAGGAACTCAAACAAAACTTTAAAAGGCAAATCTCTTTACCAAAGGAACGGGATATTATTCCCTTGTATGATCCTACTGAAAAGGTAAGAATATCAGTGAATTAGGCAAGAGAAGAAATTCTAAATCTGAAATACAAAAATTTCTTATATTTTATATCATTAATATTCTATTGTGGTTGAATTGTCACTATTCATTTAAAAACTTGAGGTAGATGATTGATTCATTTTTGAACTCCTAAAGTTTCAATTTATAGTAAGTTGCTTGTATCTGTCATCAAGCCTTCGCATAATTTGTTCCCAAATTAGTAAATTGCTTAAAAAAAACAAAATGAATTCTTACAGGCTCATGAAAGTGCATCCCTTATACGAGAGAAGACTGGTGTGATTTTTGATGAAACGACTAATGACCATATTTGTTTATGGGATAAAAATTACCCAGAAAATCCTGAAAGATTGAATTGTATCTTAAAGAGGTAATTATGAGTACGTTTGTATCAATGATCTTCCCTCAGCCCTAACATATTTTTTTCCTAGAAGATTTCCTTCTAATATAATTCAGGCCCTTTTCATATAAGAAAAGATTGAAGCATCTTTTACACTATAATGCAATCTTTTTTTTAATATTATTCAATAAAGTAGCATTTATTTATTGTCACAGGTGTAAAGAACTGGATTTATTTTCTGAGTGTGAGATTCTGTTCTCAGTTCCAGCAACTGTGGAAGAAATCAAGACTGTACATACACAGTCCCATTACAACCTTCTGCAGCAAACTCAGTTTGAAAAAGATATTGAAGAGCTGAAGAAGTTGTCCTCAAAGTATGATGCCATTTACATTAATGAGGTATGAAATTTCTGCCCTTAGTAGATATTGTTGTTGCATTACTCCCCAGGAGTGGCTGACCTCTGCCCCCATCCCCATACACTTGGGCAGTTTACGAAGAAAGCCTTTCGTCCTACAGCTTCTGACTGGTGTATGTCACATTACCACAATTAAGTGGAGCCACAGCTTCTATATGACTGTCCTGAGGGGACCAAGTTAGAGTGGAAGGAAGCTGTTGCATGCTGTAGAAATTCCTCGTAAGGGGCACGGCGATTTGCCATCCTGGCCGCCGTGCTGACGGTATCCAGCGCTCCGTCCAGCCCCAGCTTAGCCTCTCTTCTTTCCTTCAGATAGCCTGTATTTCTCCCCTACTTCATCACTTTTCATACAACCTCTCCCACAACTTTCTCTGGTCAGCCTCTAATTTCACAGGGTAGATGCTGACCTTCTTCTCAGCCAGCCGTCCCGGATTGGGGCTGAGGGGGGGAGGGGACATTATTCCCTAACCCCTGAGCTCCAGTCTGGGTGGTTGGTTTTTAACAACCTGCTTCATACCTTCTTCACATCCCTTTTCCTTTCCTCTTCACAATCTATCTTTTTACGCCATGTCTAAGGTGGAGCCACCATGCCGACGGACTGCCAGGCCACTAGGCGGGAGGGGTGGTCCTGAATGGCGGCACCTGGCTCTGCCAGGCCTGTAAGCACCTCTTGCAGTGCGGGCAACTGCGAGAGGTGATGAGCGATTGCATCCCGCAAAACAAATAGGGTCACCATGCCCACTGATGAGAAAAATCAAAATCTCCCTATAATTCCCCCTGTGTTATCAACGGAGCCGCCCTCGGTTAACTCCACTGAAAAAATAGAGGTTTCCCCCCTGTGCTTGCGCAGGGGACCCTCCCTTTTTCCAGCGGCAGTTTCCTCTTTTCTTTCCAAGGGGACTGCCAAGAAAACCAGCAGGCAGCCCATTGCCGACCGCCCCCCCCCCCATTTAAGCGGCTCAGTAGGGCAAACCCCCTTAGGGGGGATAGGGAAGCCAGGCCCCAAGTGCACAGGGTGGAGCCTCGATAACATCGGAGCCCCTCATTCAGAGGTTACCTGGCATTTTCGAGCCCTCTGGCTTCAAATGCTTCCTCGTTATTGGCTCCACTGATGGCACCATGTTGGCCAAGGGCAACATGATCCATCAGAGTAGTGCCTTCTGGCGATTGCGGCGAATCCCACCGACGCGGCTAAGATAAAGTGCTCTTCGGACACTTCATGGTACCCCGGTGAGTGTGACGCCGCACTCTACCATGAACTTTGTGAAAGGAGTAGTTTATGCGAGGGAACTCGTTGACTACTTGATTGAGGACATCACTTTAGAGCTGGCGACCATGGGGCGGTCAAGGTCGAACATGGGATGAGAAAACAGGGATGGACCTCGAGACCCACCCCTACACTCTTCATCACGTTCGACTGTGACAAACTCCCTGGGTCGGTGTGTGCCAGTTGGTACCACTACTGCGTGAAGGCATTCTGCCACTGCCGCGGCGGTGCTATTACTATCACAGCTTCGGCCATACGAATCGTTCTTGTAGACGTGAAAAGTCAAGGTCACCTGAAGTCTGTGTAAATTGCTCCAAGGCTGCAAGTGTGTCAATTGTGGAGAGCCGCACCCTGCTTCTTCGAAGCAATGTGGTTCATATCTCCTTGAGAAAGAAATCCTGGCTGTCCAGGCCCAAGATCGACTCTCATTCTGTGAGGCTAAGGACTTGGTCCTGGTGCGCCTGGCTCTGCCTAGGACGTCATATGCCTCAATAGTTAGAAAAGCACCCTCTGCTCCTGGCCCATCCAGGCCAATGAGCGCGGTTGTTTCCGCGGCCATTCAGAGCCCTTCTGTGGGCTCTACTCAACCCGGGCACACCCCTGGCAAAGCTGGCGGCAAAAAGGGTTCATACCCAGCCCTGGCTAAAACCAGGGCTCCCCTCTCTTCCGCCAGCGTGACCCTTTCCTGTAAGGTGAAACGGCCACGCGCCTCCACCGAGTCAGACTCACAGGAGGGAACACCCCTGAAGTTGGTTTCTTAAGCTGCCCCCTGAAAGGAGGACAGCAACAAAGGAGCTTTGGCTCCTTTGCCCACGCTTAGTGGTGGACCGAGTGGCTCGGAGATGGTGGTTCCTCAAAAAGATGGCCCTGCGCCCTTGAAGCCGCAATGCCCGCCTAAGGTTTTGAGGTGGAGGGAGGAAAAGACTTGCATGGCGAGCCCAACCTCCCCCAATAAGTCCTCGAAGCCGACAGCGCTTTGTCCGGCCAACAGCGCCTGAGGTTCTGCCTCCGGGAAGTGTATGGCCATTTCCGTGAGGGTCTTCTCTTCGAGGAGGGCCCCTGCATCTCCTTTGAGCTAGGCCTGGAGGGCATATTCCTTCAATGGAATTGCCGTGGACTCCGGGCCAACTGGGAGGAGCTACGGAGGCTCGTCTCGTCCCGTTCCCGTTAGCTATTTTTCTGAAGGAGACCATGCTAGGCGCGTGATCCCTGCCCGCTCTCCCGGGCTATAAGGGTCTTGCGACCCCACCACCATGGGATGGCCAGGCTGGGGGATGCGTGGTTTACACCTGGCATGATGTCTCCATTCTTCCTTTCTCTTTAGATACTTCCTTTCAGGCAGTGGCTGTGCAGCTGCACCTGGATAGGAGTTATACTATCATTTCTGCGTACATTCCGCCATCAGCTTACTTCGACGCGGGGGGACCTCCGTCTCATCGTGACACGGTTGCTGAGGCCCTTTCTCTTGCTTGGAGATCTGAACGGCAGGCATCCTCTCTGGGGAGATTACTCAATAAATCCCAGGGGACAAGTCCTTGCCGATCTGATCGAAGAGCTTGAGTTGGGTGTCCTAAATGTGGATGAGTTTACGCATCACTGTCCGAGAACCGCTTCATTTTCTTGCCTTGATCTATCTTTGTGCTCTTCGGATGCACAACCTGATTTTGATTGGGGGGGTGGTCGATGACCTCCATGGTAGTGATCACTTTCCCATTCAAATATCATTTTCAGGGCAACTGCCGCCTGAGAGCCCACCTCGGTGGTGCTTGGCGCGGGCGTGGTGGCCTGCATTTCAGGAAATGACTGAATTCTCTATCTCAGTCAAGGAGTTTAGGTCGGTAGATGACGCCGTTGAGTTCTTCTCCGTAACCTTATCGCCGCGGGCCTGACAACTATTCCTAGAACGTCTGGCCATTTTGCACACCGACCACTCCCATGGTTTTTGGCCGAGTGTGAGATGGCCCTCAAACAGAAGCGTTTTGCCTACATGTGCTATAAGCGCCGCCTGAACGATTTCACTATCGGTGAATTTCGTCGGGCTAGGGCTAGGTTCCAATATATTTTGAAGCATGCCCGCCGCTCTTCTTGGTGGGAAGCGAGTCAAAAGGATTCGGGGCAAGTTCTCGCAGGACCCCCTCCTGTTCTCCAGGAGAATGGGACTGCAATCTCGGACCCCGCGTCCGTGGCGGAATCATGTCTATCATGCATTTTTATGCAATTTAATGAGCATGATAAAATTTTTGTGCTACTGGCGGAAATTAATAATTTATCTCTATTTCAATCAACCTGTGCAAGCTGAAAAAATTCTTTTATTACTACGAATTTTTAACTATATGTTCTTTACATTATAGACTATTGTTTGCAAACTACCTGCTAACTTTTCAATTAAAATGATTTTTTTTTTGCAATTTTTGCAGTTTGAGTTGAAAATGTGGCATATTTTATTTTTTGCTCCTTCTTGCACCAGCAAGTAGTTTTCTTGCATATAAATATTTGGGGTATTACCTATATTTTGGGTATTTTTTAATGCATTTTTTCTATTTTCAAGCTCAATGGGCAGGCTAAAAGTATGGTCATACAACAAAATGGTTTGAACACAAATTTGTTCTCACCAATAGGCACCTTTTCCGCACTACATAAGAACATAAGAAAAGAAGGAGACTGCAAAAGACCATTCATGGCCTACACTTTGCAGCTCCTGTTCCAGTCAACACACAAAAGATTTCTTACCAGAGAAAAGTCATCAACATTGTCACCCTTTACAGGAGTTCGTCAGATCTAATCTACAATATACATAAAATGCATCCAGAGGATTATGTCGATTCATGCAACTGCACAATATAATCTCCCCACTCCTTAGAAAAATATATACATATGTACATAAAAAAAAGTCAGTCCCATCTAGCAGCTTCATCCATATATTTATCTAATCTATTCTTAAAAGTACCCAGAGAGGAGGCTTCTATCACATGTCTAGTGAGCCTATTCCATTCATCTACCACATGATTTGTAAACCAATTCCTCCCAATCTCCTTCCTAAACCTATACTTATCAAGCTTAAACCCATTGCTACGTGTCCTGTCATGTTCACTAAGTATAAGAACCTTACCCAGATCCCCTTTATTATATCCTTTTACCCATTTGAAGACTTCAATCAATTCCCCTCTGACTCTTCTCATTTCCAATGTATGTAGATTTAGTTTTCTGAGCCTTTCACCATAAGGTAAGTTCCTTAGCCCACCAATCATCTTTGTCATCCTTCTCTGCACAGACTCAAGCAAATCAATATCCTTCCTATAATATGGTGACCAAAATTGTACTGCATAGTCTAGATGAGGCCTAACTAGCGCCAGATACAGTTTTAGAATGACTTTAGCACTCTTATTGCTTACACTCCTCCTAATGAATCCCAATATCCTATTAGCTTTATTCTTAGCATTTAGGCATTGCTTTCTAGGACGAAGGTCAGACCTTACCAAAATACCCAAGTCCCTCTCACAATCGGTCCTCCCTAAAATTCTCCCATTTAATTTATAACTATTCAATCGATTATTTCTACCTATACTAAGTACACTACATTTCTCGGCCCAATTGGACAGAATGGTCAATTCCTCCTGCATCAAAGCAATTTAAAAAAAGTTGAAAATCACCCCCACCCTACTGTGCGCATATATTTTTATTAACAGAAACACGTTTTAATATTAAAAATAGGAGAATATTATGAATATGTATAAAGTTTATAAACAATCTTGAAAGTGACCCCCGTTAGCATAAATACACGCTTGGATCCTTTTATTTTATTTCTAAAAACTGCCATCAGTTGTCTGAAAAAAAAATGCAAAGTGACTTTTTGATCACCCTGTACTATCTCATTACTGGGAAGCAAAATGGAAACCCTTTCTCCTTATCTTGGTTGTGCCTCCCCCTATACAGTAATGAGATTTTAAAAAGCGACAACCCATGAGGGCATCTCCCACAGAAAGTTTATAAGGAGGTATATTGCTGCAGATCCTTCTGTAGGCTTTGGGGACATGAATTGTATGCAATTATCCAGATGTCAGCTGCAACATGCTGGCCCATGCTACATCCTTGGCTAATGTAATGAAATTAGGGGAAAAGAAATATTGAAAAGTTTGCTTTTTTTGCAGAAAACCTTTGATGCAGCACTCAAGTCGGCTGGTTGTTGCCTGCAGCTCACAAAAGCAGTTCTAGAAGGAAAAGTATCAAATGGCATGGCTTTAGTAAGGTTTGTTAACACTTTTGGGACTCCTCACAAATTGTAAAATGTATCTCATTTGTTTCTTAAATTTTTAAATGCAGTTTTTACTTGCTCTATTTACTGATAAATGCCTGCATATTAGTATGAATACTTTAACTTCAATTTTGTATTGATGATAAATTAGTCAATATGCATTTGTCATATTCTCATAAATACAAGAAACATTATATCAAATATTTACTCAGATTACAAACTAGACTATAAGTTTATAAGGGCCAAAAAGACTGTGTAATCCACACACAGTTAGGTCTGTAAATTAGAATGTATCAATCTTCAGAAATATCTCAGCAATTGTTAAATATGGTAATAGTATCATTGTATACTTTATTTTTAGGCAAGCGATTACAATGATTAAACCACCTCATGATTTTTATTTGAGTTGTTACTTTCCCTCAGCCATGCTAGGTGGTTGGATCCATAATTTCTTCTTCTTGTTGTTGCTGATCCTCAGAGAGTGTATATTGTATTTTTGGCATCTGTGATTGTGTGCAATGCAGTTTTTCATTGTTCGAGTTGTGTGGATGGCAGTGTTTCATTCTGGATAGGCATCTACAATGGTCATATTCACCCTCTTCTCATAGCTCAGAAAGCTGAGTGATGTCCATACCTCAGCCTGGCAGGTAGATTCTGTCCTCACAATGAAGGGGCGATGTCAGTGGGCTATGTATTCAACAGAAGCAGGATGTGTGAAAGTGACTGGATAGTGTCTAGTAAAGTGGTTGTAGATATGTTTCTGAAAGTTGTTTTTTGTTTGGGAGAATTGACAGTTTATCTCTAATGCAGTATAAATTACTTATTGTTTTATTTTTGTGAGAGTGAGTCTTCTGCCATGCACTGAAATATTTAGATGGCCTGGGTTTGTAGAGGCTAGCATTTGTAAGTATCTTATGTCAAGGTAATCCTTGACCTTGAGGAATTTGGTTTCAGAGAATGTAGTTGGTCAGTGTGTTTAGTAGCTAGGCATCCTGTGATTGTTTTGGGGCTTTGTTCTGGAGAGTGTTGATGAATTTTTTGAGGGGTTAAGGATCCAAAAAGGGCTTGCAAAGTCCATTACTGAGCTTATAAATTGTTTATTTCTGTACAAAAACTGAATCATTTAAGACAAGTTGCAATGTGTGCAAAAAACATGGCAAAGATTCATAATTTGCTTCTCTTATGCCAGCTATCATGTTTGCTGCATTATCTATTGCAATTAAATGCACTTTTGATGCTGAAACATCAAATTCATCCATGCAACTTTAGATAGCTTCACTAATATTCTTAGCAGTATGGGAATCAGAAAGAGGACAAACCTTTAGAATAGCAGTCTTTTGATAATATTCATTTGTAAGGAAATGAACTGTTAAGCTCAAAAAGGAGCCTTTTCCATTTTTTGTTGTCCAATCATGAGATGTAAATGAAGTGGATGATGCAGTATTTATTTCATTTTGAACATCAAGCTTAACTTATATATATTTTCAAATGTAGTTTCCTTGATGTATTTTTTACTAGCAATTGTATAATTTGGGCAAATATGGTGTAATAGCCTCTGAATACACAGGTATTCTGCAATAGAAAATGGTTGAATATCTACAGCAATCATTTAACATAAACATAACATAATTTCATGGATGACAAAAGCCACAAGGGCCTATCAAAGGTCATCCGCATCCGTCAAAACCCACCCACAAAAAGTACCATCGCCAGGAGAAGACAAAATCAAAGTCCCCCACAATATAATATAACAGATGACAAAAGCCACAAGGGCCCATCATAGGTCATCAGAGTCAAACGGCCTCTTTTTTAAGGCACCCAAACTCCCAAGAAAACTACATCCAAAGGATTGCATTCAGAAACAAGGGTATCACCAATCAAGGCTTGTCAAGAACTAAATCATGCAGCTATAGATATATACAAACAATATTAATATATACAAAACTTAGGAACCATCACAACCTTCCCTCCCCATAAACTCATCCAACCTACTCTTAAATACATTTAAATTTGGACTTCCTACTACCCTCCGTGGCAATTTGTTCCAGAAGTCTACCACTCTATTGGTGAAAAAAATATTTTCTTAAATCCAACCTACACCCTTGCTTTTTAATTTTCAAGTGGTTACCTCTAGTCCGATTTCCATCATCAAACTCAAAAAACTTGCTAACATCCAATTTATCTATCCCAGAAATTTTTTTAAAGAGTTCAATCATATCCCCTCTCACACACCTCCTTTGGAACGAGAACATATTTAATACCCTCAGTCTATCTATATATTCAAGGTGCCTCAGGGAAGGAATAATCTTTGTTGCCCTCCGTTGCACTGACTCGAGAAGGTTAATATCGTGTCTAAAATGTGGGGACCGTGCCTGTATACAGTACTCTAGATGTGGCCTAACATAAGAGTTATAGAGTTTAAGAATAACCTCCTTACTTTTGTAACTGATATTTCTCTTAATGAAACCTAGCACTCTATTTGCCCTATTTCTTGCTTCAATACACTGCTTAGAAAACCTTAATGACTTATCTATTACTACTCCTAGATCTTTTTCATCCTACTGAGCTCAGCCAATGCCCATCCATTTCATAGTTAAATTCTCTATTATCTTTTCCCATGTTAATAACTTTGCACTTATCAAGGTTGAAAGTCATTTACCACTTATGTGCCCAGGATAACAATTTATTTAAATCCCCCTGCACTTTAAAATTATCATAAATATTTTTAACTACAGCTGCTAATTTGGTATCATCGGCAAAAATTGACACTTTATTATTAACTGCCTCCCCAAGATCGTTTATATAGTTGACAAATAATAATGGACCGAGAACTGATCCCTGAGGAACCCCACTGATAACATCCCTCCACTCTGACTTTACACCATTTAGCACTACCCTTTGCTTCCTATCTTTCAGCCACTCAGCTATCCAATTTGAAACACCGCTACATATCCCAATCATTTTTAATTTATGAACTGGTCTCCTATGTGGTACCTTATCAAATGCTTTACTAAAATCCAAGTAAATTACATCTACATTCTCTCCCTTATCTACTTGATTTGTTACGAATTCCAGAGTCTAGTAAATTAGTCAAACATGATCTACCTGATCTAAACCCATGCTGAGCATCGCTGATTAACCCCTCCCTCTCTAGATGTTGGCAAATCCCTTTTTTAACTTTTCTCAAGAATTTTACAGACTACAGGAGTTAGGCTAACCGGTCTAAAGTTATTTGGATCCTCTTTACTACATTCTTGAAAATGGGGACTACATTCGCTCTCTTCCAATCATCGGGTATTTCTCCATATTCCAGTGACCTAGTATACAACTTCTCCAGAGCTATTGAGATACTTTCTACCCCTTCTTTAAGTATCCTAGAATGAATATTATCAGGGCCGGAGGCCTTGGTAGCATCTAACTCACCTATTAGTCCTTTTATCATCCTCTAATCCACACTAATGTTAGTAAACACCTCTTTTCCTGACCCATGAGCACTATACACAATACTATTTAGTTTCTCCTTTGTAAATACTGATGCAAAATGACCATTTAGTACTTCAAATATTTCCTCATCAGTTTCTCTCACAACCCCTTCATATTTGATAGGCCCTATTTTAACTCTGCCAGACTTATTATTAATTTTATAGTAACTAAAGAACTTTCTAGGATCTTTGTTGCTATCCTGAGCTAATTTAATTTCTGACACACTTTTGTTCTTCTTTATAATCTTATTTAATTCATTCCTAGCCATTCTATAATCACTTAAATTTTGAATATTATTTTGTACCTGTAATTTTTTGTATGCCCTTTTCTTCTCTGAAATTTTTCTCGCTATCTCCTGATTCCACCATAATGGTTTCCTACTTTTGTTCCTAATAGCCTTCATTGGGATACTTTGCTCTTGGACTACATTTATTATATGCTTGAAAGTATCGCACATCCCATAAGCATTTTTACCTCTGAATTCTACATCCCAGTCTACCAAATTAAGCAAGCTTCGAAGTTTTACATAATCTTCCTTATGAAAATTTGGAACTTTTTCAGCATTCTCGGTTATTTTACCCTTCTCAATTCCCAAGTTAAAATTAACTATCTGATGGCCACTATTTTCCAATGCTTCCCCGACAGTCAATTCTTGAACTAAATGATCACTGTTAGAAAGTACTAAATCTAATATATTGTCCCCCCTCATTGGCTCATTAACAAATTGATTAAAGAAATTATCCTCAAAGTATTCTATGAACCTGCCACTTGTTCTATCCCTACCTATCATATTTTCCCAGTCCACAGAGTTTAAGTTGAAGTCCCCAATAATAACTGCATCTGTTTCACATCCCTTACTTATTTTCCTTATCAATTAGTTCATCTATATCATCAGTCTGCCCAGGTGGTCTGTAAAAAGCTCCCAAATGCACCATTCTATTTTTACTGAACCTAATATCTATCCAAAGTGACTCAACTCCATCCTGCTTTATTGAAGTATTTAAACTTGAAACAATGTTGTTTTTTATATAGATAATTATTCCTCCACCAATCCTACCTGTCCTTTGACTAATGTACATATTATAGCCCTGTTAATCAAATTCACTTATAGTGTCATTAAATTCTAATTCATTAACCCATGATTCAGTAACACACAATATATCTATATCCTCATTGCTAATATAACTAAATAGCTCATCCTTCTTGTTTCTAAGACTACGAGCATTTGTATAGAAACAATTTAACCCCCCTATCCCTGAAGCACCTCTTGAAACCTGAATGACCTCACCTCTATCGCCTTGGAACCTATTTCTGTTATCGGCCAAGTCCATTCTACTTTCAGTACTATAATGTCCTCATAATTTCCTGACCACTATTAGTATCTAGTTTCCCACCCGCAAAGACCTAATAACACGATCATACTCCTCCCACAACACATCTACCCCCTTCCTACTCAAATGCAGTCCATCCATCGCATACATTTCTTTCATTCCAACAAACCTATCCCACACATCCATAAACATGACACCTTCCATCTCACACATCCTCCTCACATAATCATTCAGCCCAATCACACAAGACATCCATTCTACCTCAACATCCATTCTTGGAAGCACACCTGTCTCAACACCTTTCATTCTACTTTCTTTCACCTTTTTAATCAACCTCTTGTACCTCTCACATAACTCACATGCACCCACTTTCTTCACATCATTCACTCCTACATGTGTAATTACAACTACATCCCTTGCACAGCCAGACACCAGCTCCTCATACCTATCAGACAGATCTCTCACTCCAGCACCCGGCAAACACACCCTCAAACCATTCAATCTACTTGCATTCAACTTCCTATCTAAATATCTAACTCGCGAATCACCCATCACAAGCACTTCAGTCAGACTCCTATTCCTAACCCCCACAGACCTAATTCCATCTCCACTCCTATTCTCATTCAAACTACCAGTCACTCTACCTCCACCCCCACCCCTATCAGTCATATCACTTCCAGTTACTTCCTCTCTTAGGGCACTGAATCTATTAGTCAAGCTAATAGGTTCTGTGTCCCTCTGACTCACACCTATTCTCACTAGGCCTATTTCTAACTAATCTAAGGGGGCTAACTTCACTATCCCTAGAACAATCATATCCTACCTCCTCCACTGGCCCTCTACCTTCACCTGAAACATCTATCTGGCCTACCTCACCACCTAACTTATTCCCAGCCCTAGGCCTAACACTAAGTACCTTCCTGAGCTCAGAAACTAACCCCTCCAGCCTACATATCCTATCTAAATCCTGCATTCTCATCCCCTCTAAATCTACAATGCATTCACGCAGCCCACATACAACACATGTATACCCCTCACCAACTACACCACAACCAATGCATACATTCCAACACTCATGCTCACTTTCATCCCCGAACTCCATCACTTATTCAAACAAAGAAAGAACTTAAGTAGTAATAAGAAAAAAAAGAGCAACTTAGCTTTCGCTGATTTTGTGGTGAAAAACTGTAGAAAAATCTGAAAAATAAATCAACATACCAAAATGAGATTTGAGGCACAACACAAGTCCAAATCAGTCGCTAATTAAACCGTCAACCTAGAAACGAAGTTTCAAAACACAAATTTAATTTATTTACTACTCACATTCCGGCGTAAAATAATGTAAACAAAAGAACCTGGCCGAAAAATTAACAATACTAAACAACTTTGTTATATTAACCAAATATACGATCTAATAACTTAATATTTATGTTTACTATTGTCACTAGACTATACGTAATACTATTTTGCGTAAAAACTTCTAGCAAACACCAAAGTATAGCAAATAATCAAAATATTCCGAGAGCTCTATGAAACACGTGCTGCAATGTAATTGTGGATTCCTTTAGATTTTGGATCATTAATGCCCCCTAACCTTTTTTGTTTCAAGGAATTCAAACAAGTTTGGTTAGGAACATGCCAATCTCGTTTCTTGTGATATTTTCTTTTTTGTTGGAAAGTGAGTTTCTTCCAATGTCTTTCTTTTCTTTTCATTTTCTTTTTTAAGCTCACATTCTTCATTTGCAATCTCTCTATGCCTTGTATTAGTATGACATATCATGTTAGTTATTGTAAAAGATCTACAGGTTTTCTCCTTGCTCCCTCTAGTAATCTTTTGCTCACATTGGCTGCAAATTGCAATTGATGCATCATCAGAGGAAATACTTAAATAAGTATTTCCACACCCAACTGTTTGATTTTAAAGGAACAATTTTCTCAGAAGTTGTTGCTTTCTCCATTCTGTGTATGCATTCTTATTTTAAAATTACAAATTAGTAGTAAATTTTAAGATGATTGAATTATATAGTTAGAGTATATTGAACATAATCATTATTGCATAATAGCATTTATATCTGAAGATAAAGAAAAATATTACTGATTAAAAATTATTAACCACTGATTACTTATCATATATATGGCAAAGTATTAAGATAGGTAGTTACATATGCCAAATCTAGCATTAAAAATGCTAAATTGTCAACACTGCAGATGCATCAAGTTATTAGTGCCTACTGACAGTTGACAAACCCCAAAATTCGCAAAACATATTTTTGCAGGAATAGCAATTTATTTGTATCATGGAATAAATTGAGGGAAGAATATAATTAGATAGTTTAAAAGTTTCAAAAATCAGTTATAATCTTGCAAAAATAGTACTTCAAAATAAAATTTTAAAACTTTTGAAATTAATACAGATTTATCCCTATGGGAAGATATACCTAGATTCAAAATTAGCTAAATTTATTTTCATACATTAGCAGTTGATCTAGTTTTCTCAAGCTTTTATCCTAATCACACTAATACCATTGACTTTAATTGCTGGAAATTCTTCTAACACTTTTTTCACCAACGATCTTGTGATGATAAAATCTCATAACCGTAGAGTGTACCACTGTGAAGAAATTAAACTTAAAACTTTAGTGAATCTATATATTTTTTTACCACCAAAAATATTAAGAGAAGAAATGTTAATCGGCATAAAGGCTTGGCAAATCACAAAAAAATCTGCTTATTGGAAAAATATATGCCGATGCCGATTGATCGGTACTTCACTAGTTCCTATGTATCACTGTTAAAGAGGTTAGATATGGATTTGTGAGGTTATTTTGAGTATTTATGGTGAACCAATTGTGTTCAGGTACTTTTGTAGGGGAGGAGTAGCTGTGGCTATGCTCTGGTGAGTGCATGTAAGAGTTATGTCATTCAAATATGAAGTTATGTATGTCTGATGTTAGGTGGGTATGTCATGTTTGTAGAGGCTAGAGTGGTTGGGGACAGTATGAACCTTTAGAGGATGCTGTATTTGATGATTTTGATGTTTCTTATGCATGATAGTATTGTATATTTTGAGAGAAGTTTTGGCAGGGAATGGCATTGAAAGCTTTACTGATGTCTAGTGTTACAAGGAGTGTGATTGTGATTAGGCAATGCTGAAACACCCGGGAGTTATACCAAAACAAGGCAAAAACTCCTGGTATGGCTGGCAGTGAGAAGGATGCAAGCCCTCCTCTGACAAAACATGGGTCCCATCTTTCCCTTGTCTGCCTCTACAGAATCACTGCTAGACTCAAAGGAGGCAAAACCCTGGAAGGCATCAGTGAAACCACTCCTCCTTTGGTTGTTTGGAGTCTATTCCCCCAAAGGAATGATTTTAGGTAGGAAGGGCCCCCATGCTGAGCCCTTCAACCAACGAATCCTCGAAAGGCATCAGTGCATTCCATGGCCAATGTCCCTCAGAGTTTATCTCTGAGCATTTAAGGTCCATTCTATTGAGTACCTCCTTGAAGATGACTTCAGTGGCTCCTAAATGGACTTGGAGGGTATTTTCCTTGAAAAGAATTGAAGGGGTAATTGGGATGAACTACAAAGGCACATCTCCAATTCTGTCTTAGTTATCTGCCTTCATGAGATCTTAGTCATGCATCCCTCCTGCCCACCTTTAAGGGGGAAAGAGTTTTGTAACCCCACCAACATGGCATGGGGGCCAGCCAGGTGGATATGCAATTCATACTGGATGTCTCCATTCTCTCTTTAGCTTTAAATTTCTCTTCACAGGTGGTTATACCTGCACAAGATATATTATGTCATCTATCAGCTGACCTCGATGAGGTGGATTTCCTTTGTGTCATGACCTTGTTGCCAAGGAATTTTCCCACCTTAGTGACTCGAATGATAAGTATTCTGTCTGGTGGCGCCTGTAAGGGGTGCAGCAATGTGTTTTCCTGGCTGCCAGCCTGACAGGAATCAGCACCCTACCCTGCCCCTACTTAGCCTCTACTTCCACTAAGATCTACTTTTTGCTTTTCTTTAGCAACCTTCCTCATCTATCTCACCCCTGATGAGTACCCTGTGTAGCCTGGGACACTTAGTACTTGGAGGAGCCACACATCCAGCCAGTCTGAATGCAAGTTATGGAAGCCCTGTCACTGGGTTGGCTTTAACTCTAACAGGGCTGTGGGAAGTTTTTGTACTTCACCCTCATTCCTCTTTTTCTATGGCAATCCCCTCAACTTTTTGTCAAGGCTTAAGGACCTGACCAGCTACCTCATGTCATATCAGAAGAGAGGCTATGGAACCTCTAGAAACAGCACCTCTTAATGCCTGCAGGTCACAAGAGACCATTACTTGAGGGGCCCTGTTCATTGGGGTGTGATTATTTCGAGAAAATTGGTTTTGCCCTAAGCACCCCTTCCCTTAGTGTAATGGGCTGACCTTGACCGTGCAGCTGTTCTCGGGTACATAAGATTGGACTGCTTATTGCAGGCTGACTTTACTGCCCAGGCTGCCCGTCAAACTAAACATCTCTGGGTATGCCACAACAGATCTTCAGATCTTGACCATCCTATCATGAATTAGTACCTCCTATTAAATCCACTCTGTTGCCCTCCCTCTCTGTCTGCTCAGTTTGAATCTGTGGCCTTTGGGGAGAGACCGGTCCACTGGGCAACTTTTGGTTGTGCTTCACTGCACCGGTTTAACACCATCATTAATGCACTCTGGGGGGACCCCTGAAAAGTTTAAAAAAACAGACATGATTGGTGGGAGTGGCTGGATATAGCCCACCGACCCCCTTTTTTGCCTTTCAGTGCTCACAAGCTTAGGTATTTTTGTGTGATGACAAGTTTCCATAAGTTTGACAACATTTCGGGCTCCATCTCTTTTTCCAAATCCTCACCTGGCCGTGGTGTTGTGGGGGGTTGACAGCATCACTCTAACTATCTTCATGGCCACGCTGGTTGCAATATACTGCTTGGCATGGCCTCAGCTTAGTTTCCCTTCCCTCATGAACCCCTAATCTCTATCTCATGTACCAACTCTGTCATCTTGACCCTGTCCCTTTACAATCACCTTTTCTCTACCCCTTTTGTTGGTCCCTTCTTCCCCTGCCCATGGACTTCCCCGATCATGACCCGGCGCTTATCTGGATAATGGAACTGAACACTCCTTTGCCAAGATGTTAGGCATGGTGACCCTAACCGCTAAGAAGCCAGTCACCAAGCTGGATCCATCATCCCAACCTGCTTACCACGCCATGTGTAGGATGTGGTCTGGGTTTTCACAAGGGGTGTCAGAGAAGGTGTAAACCACCTCACCTGATGATAGTGGCTGGGGTCGATCAAAGGCCGCCAGTAGTGCTGTTCCCTTGTTGGGATCATTGTTGGCTGTCACAGGTAGGGATGGTGAAATGTTGTTGAATGGTTATGGAGAATGCCCCCAAACCCCACAACCTCTTTACCCCCTTTATCATCATCGGAGCTATTCTTGGGCAGCTCCACACCAGAAAAGGAGGTTCACTCTTCCCTTCGATGCTCTCTCAGGGGCAAATTAAAAAATTTATAGGGTGCGGTGGACTCCAACTCACCCCTTTCTCTGGAGGTGCCCTTGGGCGATTCCTGTGGCAGTCCCTCCTTTATTTTCACAGGGTACTTCCAAGAGAGCAAGCAGGCAGGCCAAAATTGATCGCTCCCCTTGATACTGCCAACCCCTTTAGGTGGACAAGAGATAGCAAAGCCTTTGCTCTGTGCAACCTAATGTCCTGCAGTCATGTATTCTCAGTCTACAGAGACCAGCCTACCTGCCTCCCTCTCTTCCCCAATGAATGCCAGTTTGCTGTCAAAAGGTACCGCAAATGGGATCAAGCACCAAACCTGAGTTCCTCCCTGTGCAAGCTTCTCCTCACATGGCCGGGCCCCCTAGGAATCAAAAGGAGAGGAAGAACCTCCTTTCCCGGCTAGTGGTGCCCCTTTGACACCCAAGACCTCCATTTCACAAGGATCTTGCTGAGGCCAGTCCATCTGGCCTAAGGGCTCCTTCCTGTGGTGGAGACAAGCAGGCTCATTCCATATCCTGTTCTTTCAAAAAACTGAGAAGACAAAGCGACCAGCCAAGATTGGCAAGTCCAGTCACCATGCTCCCCTGGGTGGGTGGATGGGCAGGGGGCAGACAAAGACCAAAGTCGCAGGTCTGACAAGTGGTGGCTTGATTATGTCGGGGCCTCTCATTGAGAGACTAAGGTGGCATTTTCCAGCCTGCTGGCTTCAAGCATGCTTTCTGGTTATTCACTCCACTGAGGGCCGCATGTTGGCCAAGGGCAACATGTTTCATCAGAGGAGAGCACTAGCTAGCCTGATTGGTAGAAAGCTGAATGTGACGCATTTAGCAGATGGAGCCTTCTTGCAAATGTGTCAGATCCCTCATAGGCAGCATTGATTAGTGCCTTTCAGACACTTAATGGCAGTCCAGTGAGTGTGATGTTGCACTCTACCATGAACTTCTTAAAAGGAGTGGTTTATGAGAGGGAACTCATGGACTACTCCATTGATGACATCACATTAGAGCTGGTCAACCTTGGAGTGGTCAAGGTTTAACGTGTGATGAGAAAACAGGGAGGGGCTTCGAGATCCACCCCTATACTCTTTGTCATGTTCAACTGTGACAGGCTCTCTTAGTTGGTGCATGTCGATTGGTATCGCTACTGTGTGAAGGCATTGGTGCCACTGCTATGGAGGTGCTACTACTGCCACCGCTTTGACCATATGAAATTCTCCTCTAGAAATGCAAAGTTGGGGTTACCCGATGTCTGTGTAAGTCTCTCCAACACCACACACAATAAGTCCAAATCGTGTGTAGCCAAGTATGTCAATTGCAGAGAGCCGCACCCAGCTTCTTTGAAGCAATGTGGTTCATTTCTCCCTGAGAAGGAAATCCTGGTAGTTCAGGCTACAGACTTGTCTCTCATTTTCCGATGCTAAGGACTTAGTCCTGGTGCGCCTCATGCTGCCTGGGACATCTTATGCCTCAATCTTAAAAAAAAGACACCCTCTTCTCCTGACCCCTCCAGGTCTACGAACATGGTCGTTTCCTCACCCATTCATAACTCTTCTAGGTTCTCCCCACCTCAGGTGCTCCCCTGGTAGAGCTGGTGGCACAAATTGTTCACAGGCAGCCTTGGCTGAAACCAGGGCTCCCTCCTTCCCTCCCTCCCTTCCCCAGTGTTGCAGTTTCCTATAAGGAATAATGGCTGTGTACCTCCACAGAGTTATTAGACTCAAGAGGCCAAACCCTGAAGGTAGTTGTGAGGCCATCTGCTGGTTTCCTAAAGCTGCTCCCTGAAAGGAAGACAAGCACCAAAGGAGCTTCTTCTCCTAATCCCCCACCCAAGGCTGGCTGGGTTGCTCTGGGAAGCTGGATCTTTCTAAGGAAGGAGCTCTGCCTGACTAAGGTTTTGAGGGGGAGGCTTCAGCCCTTTGTTTCAGCAATAGTGCTTGGAGTTCTGCCTCCCGGAAGCATACAAACATTCCCACGAGGCTCTTCTGTTCGAAGAAGGTTCCCGCATCTGCCCCAAGCTAGGCCTGGAGGGCACATTCCTTTAATTGAATTGCTGTGGACTCCAGGCCAATTGGGAGTAGCTGAGGAGGCTCTTCTCCCATTTTCCCTTAGCTATTCTTTTGCCAGAGCCCATGCTAGGCATGTGCCCCCTGCTCACCCTCCCGATGTATTAGGGTTTTGCGATCCCATCACCGCAGGTTGGGGGCTGGCAGGATGATTTGCCATCTACACTCGGCATGATGTCTCTGTTCTTCTCTTTGCTTTAAATACCTCATTTCAGGCAGTAACAGAGCATATGCACCTGGATAGGGGGTATAATATTATTTCTGCATACATTCTACCATTAGCTGACTTTGATGTAGGGGACTTCTCCTGTGTTTTGGCAGTTGCCAAGCCACTTTTTCTTGATTGGAGATGTGAATGGTAATAATAATGGTTTATTCCAGATGCTGGCAACCATTTGGCTGAAAATATACCCCATCTGTGGAGACTACTCGTTCAATCCCTGGGATCAGGTCCTTGCTGACCTAATCAATAACCTGGAGATAGGTGTCCTAAATGTGGATGAGTTTACACAGCACTGCCCGAAAACTCCTTCATTTTCCTGTCTTGATCTATCTCTGTGCTCTCCTGATGCACAGCCTGATTTTGAGTCGGAGAGGGGGGGGGGGTGTACTTGATGACTTCCATGGTGGTGATCACTTTTCCATTCAAATATCATTTTCTGGGCCGTTGCTGCCAGAGAGCCCGGCCCAGTGGTGCTTGGTGTGGGTGCAATGATCCACTTTTCAGGAAATGACTGATTTCTCTGTATCATTTGAGCAGTTTAGGTCTGTGGATGAGGCTGTTGAGCTCTTCTCTGCCAACCTCATTGGCATGAGCCTAACTACTATTCCTAGAATGTCTGGCTATTTTGCACACTGACCGCTTCTGTGGTGGTCAGCCGAGTGTGAGACAGCCCTCAAACAAAAGTGTTTTCCTACATCCAAACAATTTCACTATTGTTGAATTTCATCAAGCTAGGGCTATGTTCTAGTATGTTTCAAATCATACCTGCTGCTCTTCCTTGCGGGCATATGTGTCTTGACTTAACAGAAGACCCCCTCTACAGAGCTATGGAAACGAGTCAAAATGATTCAGGGCAAGTTTTCGCAGGATCCCCTTCACATTCTCCATGAGAATGGGACTGCAATCTCGGACCCTGGATGTGGCAGAGTCATAGTGAACGCTTTTTCTGCATTCTCTAGCCTGGATGCTGCTCTGTCAACATTTAATGCATGTCATGATGTTGCATAAGGCCACCAACTGGTCTTTACCTCCAGAGGTGGAGAACCCTTCAATGACAGGTATGCATTGATTAAGGTGGTGCACTTCTGTCGCCATCACTGCTCCACACCAACCTGGAATTGTTCCTAATTGGGGTTTACCAAGAACTGATAGATTTGCATTGTTTTCGACTGATGCCTCACCTGCGAGGCTCCTATATGGATGGTTCCAAGTCTGAGGAGGGGCTCTGTTTCCACACTTTTGAAGTCAGCAGGGCTCTATCTGCTCACTGCATCTGTCTTCACATCTGAGCTGGTTGCAATACACCACTTGGTACAGCAGATAACATGGCATGGCCAGTTCGGAGACCTCATTGTGATCTTTAGTAACTCAAAAAGTGCCTTGAATGCTATTGTGACACTTTAATCTTTACCCTTTTGTTGCACTGTATCTGTGATCCTGCGGTTGCTGGGGGCCTAATTGATGTAGAGATTATCTTCTGCTGGTTTCCTGGACATGTGAGAATTGCTGGGAATGATTGCGCCAATGAGGCTGCCAAAGAGTCCACGAGGACTGGGTGACCAGATGAGCATTTGGCTCTTCCTCACACAGACTACATGGCAGGAATCAGGGTAGTCCTCTGGCGTGCTTGACAAAGGAGATGTGAGATGGCTGAGGGGAACTTAAAGTTGCAGTCCATTGTGATGTGGCTGTTCCCATGGACCTACCTTCCAATGGCCCAATTTGCCTCCTCCATTTTATTTGCTTCTCTTTATGGTAGGTCGCATTTTCCAGCACTGGGGGAGGCCCACCTCCCTCTGATGCCTGAAAGTGTTTCCTTTGTTTTTGCTTCTTTTTTTTTTGTCTTTGTGAACTTTAGAATAGACTAGTACTAGGCTAGAATTTTAATTACTGCAACTTATGTCCTTGAAGGCAATTGTTAGATGGGCAACTTAAAAAAAAAAGGCAAGCTAGTAAACACTAGTGGCTAGCCTCATTCAGGGTAGGGTCGGGTGCAGAAAGAGCAGTAGTACTGTGTTTTGGCACCAACCATTGATCAGGGAACCCTACATGACTGATAAAAGAGACGACCATTTTGTCTCAAGTGAGTGTGGATATGAAACTCCCTGGCATGTTATAAGACAGAAGTGTTATCTTATTCTGTACAAAAGAATGAATGATGGAAGAGACAGCATTGTTGTGATTAGCTATGTGTTTGGTGATGTAAATGACCAGAGCTGTCTGCGCACATGCATCAGACTTGATTTAGTGCATCTCTTACCTTGCTTTTATTTTGGTTGAAACTAGAATTAGTATAATTTTCTTTAAAGCATTTTATTTATTTAAAAAACAACAACAACAACAATAGAGCATAAATCAAGGAGGACATCTGCCCCAGAACTTCATTAAAGAGAGTTATATAAAATAGGGGTGAAGCTAGGAATGAAAATGTGTTAAGATTCATAGTTCAAGTACACATCAAAAAGCCTCAAACAAATATCTTTTGTTCTAATTAAAAGGTCAATCTTTTAGCCATTGCAACAAAGTTACCTTTGTATAATCGACCATAGAAAACCTTAAAAAGTAAAATAATTTTACCCCAAACTCTTATTCTTACATACACTAAATGACCGATGAATCAAAATGGTAAAAGCATACAACAAAGATAAAGAGAAACTGCTAAAAATATGGAAGATGGCCGGATCTGTAAATACCATCATTCACCAAATGTATATTTGTGCTGTGAATATGAAAGTGTTTAAAGAACTCTAAAGAAACTTTGAATAAAATACTTGTGGCTCACACTATATATCTGTGAACTACACCAGTTGATCATAGTTGTTTTTGATTACAGGCCCCCAGGTCATCATGCAATGTCGGATGAGTACTGTGGCTATTGCTTCATCAATAATGCTGCTTTGGCTGCACAATGTGCCCTCAAGAAGATGAAGCGAGTTCTGATCATAGACTGGGACATTCACCATGGCCAGGGCACACAGCAAACTTTCTACGATGATCCGAGGTATTGCTAATTTTTAAATTATGAGTGTTTGCTATCCTTTGTACATTTTACTTGCAAGAGGGTTAAGTTCATATTTATCACTTAATATATTTTTTCCTGGAGTTTCATAATATGTTTGCCAACTACAGTATTTGATGTTTTATTATTACACGTTTGTCATCCCTAATCTGATTCAGCATTTGTTTGATTTTTATTCAGCTTACCTTATTCATCTGCCCCTGCATTGTCCTGATTGGTTGCACCAATTTTATTTCTATGAAATTCTTTACCTAGTGTTTTATTTCAGCAAAGCATTCCTGCTGTCCTTTTCACTGGAACACACTGAAAATGGCTTTTGGTTGTTTATATCATAGTCTCTGCCTTCTCCTGTTACAGTTTAGATGTAAATTTTGAGTAATAAATGGGTTTCAGCTGCTGCTGGCACAAAAGTGTTTATTTTTTATCACATGAGCCTATCTATGCTTCCTCTGATATTCTGCCTCCTTATTATATTGCCTTCAGTTTAGCACTGCTCGTGTCAGTCACTGCTTTTTTTGCTCATGCCTCACTGGAAGAGTGTTCAAATTTCTAATTTTGAGTGTTTTTATCAGTTAACTGTTCCTGTAGTCACTTTCCCTTCCATGCATTGAGTTGATGTAGACTATTATTTCCTTTTTCAGTCATTCTCCTTTTTTATTATTTCTTTTTATTTACTTTATATTTTATCTATTCCTGCTGTGAGAATACCTAGGTTGGATTACACAAGTTTCCTTTTCTTCTCACTAATGAGAATCATCATTACATATGCCCCCAACTGTGATTGCTTACCCTCTTCTGAACCCTCAATGTGAACATTCCCCAGTGTGTTTTGTGTTTCAGGGTTCTGTACTTCTCGAGCCACCGCTACGAATGGGGTCGTTTCTGGCCCCACCTGCGTGAAAGTGACTTCGACCACTGCGGTGCTGGTGCGGGGCTGGGTACAACCTTGAACATCCCCTTGAATGAGACGGGCATGGGCAACGCCGAGTTCCTTGCATTCTTCCACCAAGTTCTCCTTCCAGTGGCCTATGAGGTGATGCCCCATCCTTCCCAGCACAGTCCCTGGCAGTTGTTGTGATTGGGCCATTGACTCTGGCTTAGGGCATTTGTGAATCTCAGTGGATATCAGTTGGGATCACGATTAACTTTTAACCTCTACTAGCAACCTAGATTTCCCCCTTTCAGCTTTTTTAAGCTTTTTAAGTGAAATTTTTCCTTGAGGTCAATTGCATGTCCTTTCCTTTAACCATGGATGCAACAGGCAAGTTTGATTCGGGGGAGGCTATTGGAATCGATTTTATCAGTAGACCTCTATGACCTCTCCCCAGTCCCTTGATCTTGACCTCTCTCTCTTTATCTCTCGCTGGATAAAGTCTAATTTGGAGCAAGTGTAGGTGGTTGCCATGTAATGAGTGACCTCTTGTTTGGGTCCCACATTAAACTCTAGGTCCACACTGAAGAAGGCCTCAGAAAAGGAGTGCAACTTAGTGGTAAAACAAGTATTGAAACAAAGTGCCATCAATATTGCTCTCTTTTTTTTCTTTTACAGGAAAAAATATCGATGTGGCCTCCTCACCAGTGATGGTGAGGAGGTGGTGCATAGTCATATGAGTCTCACCTAACCTTTTCTTGGCTTTTATCCAATCATGAGTCATTGGTATAGTGGTTGTGGTTCAGACTTTAAGATATCAGCATTTTCATTAAGAAAAAGAACTTAGAAGTGATTTTTTAAAAAATATTTCATTTAGTCCTTGTAGTATCAACTATGTGTTGTAAAAAGTGACTTAATGTGATTGCATCTTTGCAGAAAATTGGTTTAAGAACTAGTATATATAATAATCCAATGAATGTTTTGAGTGGGATATGATCCAGAATTTTTTTGGTCCCCAATTCTGATCTATTCACCATTCCCCCTTTTTTTTCACTCCTCTAGCATTAATGCCTACCATCACCACCACAACCCAATCTTTGCTGATTATATCCTTTGAATGTTTTTTTGCTCTTCTGCCATATATGTGAATCAGCTCATGTACGAGGGTCGGTCAATAGGTTTGCGAATCGGTAGGGCAAAAGGGAGAAAGGGGGATGGCTGTTTGTGGGGTTGTTAGGACAAGTTATGATAAGTCAGGACCTGCAGCCGCACGCTCCTGCCTCGTCTATTTAAGTAGCAGTAGCTGATCGCAGATCGTCAGTCACAAATATTTCAACAATGGAGAAGGTTGAGCACCGCGCAGTGATCAAATTTTTGACCAAGGAAGGCAAGAATGCAAAAGAGATCCATGAACGCATGGTTGCAGTGTACACCGACACCGCCCCTTCCTATGCAACCATTGCTCGCTGGAATAGGGAGTTCCGCCATGGTCGTGAGTCCCTTGAAGATGACCCCTGTCCAGGACGCCCGTCAGACGTGACCAACGAGGACAATGTGGTCCGTGTGGAGAGGAGGATCCTCGAAAATTGACGGGTGAAGGTCGAAGAAATCGAGCGACAACTTGGAATATCACATGGAAGTGTTATCAACATCATCCATGATAATTTGGCCATGACCAAGGTCTCTGCCCGTTGGGTCCCTAGAAACCTCACGCCCCATGATCGACTTCAACGTCGTCAAAGTTCGAAGGAGCTGTACGCCTGCACAACCAAGACCTGGCGGGATTCGAGTCACGCTTAGTGACAGGTGATGAAACGTGGCTCCATCACTGGGATCCCGAGACTAAGCTCGAAAGCATGGCCTGGAAGCACAGGGGCTCTCCGACCCCCATCAAGTTCCGGACCCAACCCTCAGCCGGGAAGATCATGGCCACCATCTTTTGGGATTCTGTGGGAGTGTTGATTGTAGACGTCGAGGAACTGGCTGGGTTGAAGAAGTGCATCCGTCAGAAGCGGCGCGGCAAGTTGACACGCGGTGTCCTGCTCCTCCACGACAATGGCCCTGTCCACAAGGCCAGAGTTGCACAAGCTGCCCTGCGCGAGTGCGAATTCGAGGAGCTCAACCACCTTCCCTACAGTCCGGATCTGGCCCCTAGCGACTACTTTTTATTCCGCCAGTTCAAGCCTACACTGCGTGGACGCCGGTTTGTGGACGATGAAGATGTCCAGGAGTTGATTGAACACCAGTCGGGAGATTTCTGGTTGTCGGGAATTCGAAGCCTCAGGGACAAGTGGCGCAAGTGCATTGAAGTCGAGGGTAGTTATATTGAAAAATAATAAAACACTTTTCCTCATATCTCGTTTCCTTATTTTCGAATTGCAAAACTTATTGACCGCTCCTCGTATTACCCTATATCACAGAAGCACATGCATCCATTGCCCCTTTAGATTCAAACTAAATTGCAAGATGATTCCACACAATTGAGGCCACTCCCCATTAATGGAGAGAGGGATGGATCTTTCTATTCCAACTTGACCAGGCATGGAAATCCAGGGTATCAGATGGGTTTTCTTTTTATTAGTATATGTTTTAACACCGATCTGCACTCATTTAAGATGCCTTTATTTCTCAGTAGGACCTACTGATTAATGTGGGATCCGAACCTAGGGTATCTACAGCGTATGGCAGCTGCATTGAATTCAACCTTAATCAGAACTGATCCAGCGAATAACTACACCCGATGCAGTTTAACTTTGGTCTAAGCTGAAGTGATGTTTCCACTCGGCTAAGCCATACCCAATCAGGAAATGTGTTTACTCTTCTCAAGCAAGAAGAGTTTTGAGTTTGCACATTTGGACCTTTTTACCCTTTATACTGGGTGACAGCCAAAAATGTCCCCCTTTTTATAATGCTGTAATTTGTTAGCCATTAAAGCTTGAAGGTAGAAATAAGTATCATTGCAAAGAATAATATTTACCCAGTACATATGCTTGGATGGTTGAAATATTCTATCCAAGCCATTATGATTAAAAAGATTTTCTACAGTAATCTCTGTAGCCCTTGGTCTCCTTTCATGTTTCTTTCCTATTCCTTTCTGATTCACATTTTTCTTTATCTGATTACTCTACCAAGGAACCTCTCTTGGTTGTGGTTAGGGAAGTGGGGCAAGGTTCAGGAAAGTTATGCCCTCCTGGTCTTTAATGTATTCCTCTCAGGCGTGTGCATATTTTACATTCACCATCCCTTAATAATATTTTTCTTTTGCAAAATTTCAATATTTTAGCAAAGCATTCCCATTGTCTTTCATCTACAAGGAAGAAAAGTATCTTCTCTTGTGTTCCCTGTATATTAAGGAAAACTATCTTCTCTTGTGTTCCCTGTATATTAATTACAGATAGTTAAGCATGAATTCCAAAGCAAAAAGAATGGAACACAATAGTGAAAATGGCTGTCAATTGTTCATATCTTAATCTCTGCCTTCCCCTGTTTCAGTTTACATATAAATTTTGAGTTAACAAATGAGTGTTTATTTGTTCTTGCCTGTGTGCATGATTTTCCCTGATATTCTACCTCTATCACTCATTATCTTTTTTCTTCAGCTTGACACTGCACTCGTTGGTTGGTATCTTTCCAATCTTTTATATTCTGTGGCATTGATGATGCCTATCCAGTTATTGTTTAATAATGTGGTGAAGATAACTTTTCCTATGTATGTAGGTAATGGCACCAAGTGCCAAGCTCTCAAGTCATTTAAGATGACACTTAAACTCCTTGGTGGAATTTGCTAAGTGATCTTGAGATGATGTTAATTGCAAAAATTTAGCATTTTGATGTAATATAGCATTCAGGTAATTTACAAATCAAAGTTGCCTTTATTTTAATGTTACTTGTGTTAAAACAGTCGATATGATGATAACACCAGTTGAAAGGTTCTTGTGAAATAAATGAATGGTTTATTTGAATTTCAGTTTTCCCCGGAAGTTGTTTTCATTAGCTGTGGTTACGATGCAGCACTTGGGTGTCCAGAGGTTAGCAAGCTGATATTTTGTTTGTTTTACTTCTCTGCTTTAAAATAATGTAGCTTTAGTTTTCTCCAGACCTGGTAATCATATCGGGAGGCTACGATTCTGCCATCGGAGACCCCAAGGTATTTATTACTGGTGTTTCTTTGTGATATTCCAGTGTTCATAGGGATAAGGGAGAAAAAATTATATACCTCAATAGGTGTCACCCTATCATCAGAGGTGCCTTGAGTGGCTGATTGTTACAAAGGGTTAACAAGACCCTATCTTGCACAAATGGTATTTCGCATTAGTGACAAGGGAAGTCAGTAGAAACAGGTTCTTCACAGGGAAATAAAATCACTCTCATACTTTGTGTTAAGCCCATGTAACTTTTGCCATCAATGTTGCAGGCAAATTAATTTTTTTCAGTTTGTATGATGTTTATTTAAATGAATCATCCTGTTATGAGAAACATGAATTAAAGGGTTTGCTGTATTTCTTTCTTGTTTTCCTTGTTCTATTTTTTGTGTTTATTTTTTCTTAAAGGCTTTGTGCATTCTTCTTACTGATTTGTTACCTATATATGTAATGGTTTAGGTGTTAGAGTCCCACCTCCTATCACAGGGTTTAAATTTGTTTATCATTCTGAGTTCACTACTTTATCTATAGATATTTTTAAACCGTTTCTGCCATGTGACTGGAGTAACCCTAGGCCATTACTTCCAACCCTTTTGAGTTTGAATTTCTGAACTATGGCATCTATGCATACCACCACCCAATCTTTGGGGCACTTATTCCTATTCCTGTAGTGGTTGGAATACATTTTCTCAATGTCAGTATTTAGGCCTAATGAACTGTGTAGTAGCTACCTCATTTACCATTGTGCATTTAAAATAGTCTTCAGTTCTTCACTCTGTTCTTTTCTCTCTGTTTTGCCTGTGACTGCTCAGGTGTGAAGCTTAAGATCGTTCTTTCCTCAGGGGATGATGCAGGTGACTCCAGCATTGTTTGCCCACCTTACATCGACACTCATGCCCCTGGCAAGTGGCAAGGTGATTGTCTTGCTGGAAGTAAGTATTGTTGCTATTACCACCCACCTTTTCAAGGACAGAGTAAAATGCAGGGGGCATTGGTAGTGTGGACCACCACAGTGACAGTCCAAAATGAATGCCTCGGTGGAAATAGATTTGTTAAAGAAAATAGAAGAAAATGAGTATCTATTGGTGAGAAGGCCTGTATAAGACTGTAAAATAGGGGTTGAATATGTGAATGAGTGCCTAAGAGAGAAATGGCGACCAAGGACGAAGTGGATGATATTGTTCATGGAGGGATTGTGCTTGGGGCAATTTTGATAAGGGGCAAATCCTAACTGGATGGGAGGCTACAGTACATATCACCCCATCGCTATGAAGGGCCTTGTGCTTACTAGGGCATAAAGGAGTTGGGAGGCCTGGGTAGTTTAATTCACGTTGAAACACACTGCCACTCTCCAATCTGTGGGTAATTGGTAGATGTTGAATTCTTCCTCCCACTTCTCAACCTTCCTCTGCATATTTCAGTGGCAATCTACAGTTTAGTGAGTTACAACCACAGGCATCTACAGCATATTGTACCCCCATCCCCAAGTCAATCTAAAAGAGGACTTATTTCTGGGGATTAACAATCACCAATGGTCCTTGGTCCTATTCCCAATGCTGGTCAGAGTTCAGATTCCTTATTCATGACATGGAAGTTTTATTTTTACCTGAATGGTGCAAGAGGGATACAGTCCATGCCACACCTGTAGAAATGGCCAGTATACTCCAGCTGACATTTGGAGGATTGTGTTATCTCCCTCCTGGCTCCATTTCCTGCAGGAAGATCTGGGCTATGTATCTTCCACACATTTTCACTTCATCTATCATTACCATTTAACGCATCTCTTAAAAAAAAGTTCTTTAAAGTAATAAAATTTATTTACATTTGTTTTCTTGCATCTTTTCCCTTATCTTTTTTTTCTTATGTTAACTTTTAGGGTTTCATCGGAACTGGTCTCTATTTGCCCACATTGATTTGATGCTTTACTGAGACTTGTCTCCTATGCACAAAAATAGGCAGGTTAGCCCTTTTATGAGCCTCTCGGTTAATCGGTTAATGTATAAACAATGTTCTTCCTATCAGGGTGGGTACTGCCTCGAATCGCTCGCTGAGTCTGCTATCCATACTCTGAAGACATTGATGGGTCATCCATGCCCAAGGCTTCTTGATCGTGTGGTAGCCCCATCTCAAAGGTTAGTATTACTGGCTGTGGATTTCATTTACATTTAGGTATTAATGTTCATTGGTATTTTAGGTAGATATGTAGCACTTTAACCCTTTAGCACACACTACCTTAAATAATAATCCATCAAAAAAATGACTTAGTATGTTATAGAACATCTCAATCTAGGATACTTTTATTTATTTTTTGTATGGTGAAAAATTTAAATGTCTGCAATGGCATGGTTAACTAGATTGCTATATTTGCAATTTACTATAAGTCTTAGAGATTTCAATCTTAAATTCATTTAATTTTTTTATACTTTTTGGTCAATTCCTTGCATATAGAAAATGTTGATAATAAATCGCATATGACAAAGTTTAAAATGTTTTTTTATTTATTATAAAAGCAAAAAAAAATAAATCTAAAATTAAAAAATACTATTTACATTGTTATGAAATTACAAACAAAACCATTCACACTTGAAAATACTATACAGATATTATGCACTGTCTCACCACCATGGAACCAGATAAAACTTCCTGACATCTGACTGACAGTATGCCATCTGCACATCTAGTTGATCCTGTGGAAATTTGATGTAGAGCAGTGCTTGCAGGTCTTGTGCATGGTGGTGAAGACTAGCATGTGATGTGCTGAGATGTTCTCTTTCACATTACAGTGTACTGAAAGGGACCTAGGACAACTGAGAGGCAGCTTTACCAGGATCTGATATATATATCCTGGCAAAATAGATGCAAGTTTTATGCACCGACAACTAAGCATGAATTGCAGAAGGTGGACATGATCCACCACACCAGTATCTGTCTGGTGACCGGTGCCTTCCGCTTGTCATCTATTGAGAGCATGCTTGTCCATGTCACTTGCCCTGCCATGCACAATTCACAGTGCACTTTTAGTTCTGCTCAGGATCCCACCCTGGAAGCTACCACTTTTCACTATTTGTGCCCCCACCTCTGCTCCCAAAGCTTGCACAGAGATGAGAGTATTGTGTTCAACCTTCTTGGAGCACACATAGCGTAATGCTGGATCCATGCCAGTGTACACAAATGGCTCCAAGTTGGAAGAGGGGGTCAGCTTCTATGCCAGTCCCCTGCAGGGAGGTACCCTGAGTTGCCTGTTACACTTCGTACTTGGAGGGGCTGCATGTCTCCGTGGCCCGAGTGCAAATTAGTTAAGTCGTGTCACTGGGTTGACATGAACTCTCTGATGGGGCCTGGCAAAGTTGTCGGTGCATTTTCCCCTGGTCAATTCTCAGCACTACTTTATCTTTTTATTATCATTAGTAGTATTATTATTGTTATTCTTATTTTTTATTAGTATTATTATTATATTATTTTATTGTTAGTTATTATTATTGTTTATTATTATTTATTATATTTAATTGTATTATGTATTATTATGGCTATCCCCTCAAACCTGCACTTTGTACCAGGAGGAGTGTTCCCCCCTTTACAGAGTTTGGTCCGGTAGCCATGTTGCCTTGGTGTCCTGCATACCCTCCCACCCCTTTCCAAACTCGCTCTTCTATCCACAGAGGATTTGGTTGCCCAGCGCATTTTCATTCTCTAATGAGACCTAAGTCATGTGGCTGAAAACCTGCTGCCTAGGGAAATATTAGGTATGGAGTGTGTTACTGTTGACTGCTCACCTTCCTCCAGTACACATATTAGGCGGATACGCCGTCACCATTCTTTTTGGTTAAAGCTCAAGGACAATTTCGCTGAAATGGCTGGTCTGGTTGGCAAAGCCCATCGATGCTAGACTGGGACCAATTATATCTGTAAATGATCACATCCTGGAATTTCTGATCCTCTGCAGACTTTTCTCTTAACCTCCCGACTCATTGGGAGGTCATAGGATCTTCTTTCCGTGTGGTCTTATTCTTAAATGGTTACAACAGACGGCAATAGTGGGACAGTGGCTCTAAGCACTGCCTCACCCTCTAGTTGTCGGGGAGAATGAGGAAAACTGAGGTACCCATTCCATTGGTGGAGGGGCTTCCCTATCACTATATCACTATTGCCATCCACCAAAAGGGCTTTCCCTTTGCCATCTTTGGAGCAGCTCTCAGGCACCCCCCCTTTTGAAAAGGTAGTGAACCCCCCCCCCCTCAGGGGCCTATCGGTACGGTGGCTTTTCCCTTCTTGGGAGGCACCCTCGGGCAACTCCATCTTTCTAGCAGCAAAATCCCCTCCTTTCCTATTACAGGGGACTGCAACCCAAAATAGACTGCTCCGATCCCGGCTCGATAGGGCCAACTCCACTAGTGGGGCAAGGGAGAGCAGGGCCCATCAGTCTGTGCTCCTTAATGTCCTGCAGTTTTGCTTCAGGGGTTGGAAAAATATGAACAACAAAAAGGGTCTGCGATTGGGATATTGTGATGCCTCGGGGGAGGGGGGGGCACATGGAGGCACCCCATGAGATGGGCATGATCCCAGAGGTGACCCAGCTTGGTATGGCAGGATCTTTCATAGGGGTGAACTTGGGTTTTGTGCTTGGGAGGAGGGATTTGTTTTCTTTTTTGGGCTTTTGCATATTTTTTTTAATGTAGCCTAGCATTGGACTGTAAGAGGATTACAGTGATTTATGCACTCATAGGCAGTCACCAGATGGGCTCTGGTAAAAACAAACAAACAAAATACTCTTGTGAGGGATATGTGTCTGCGCTTAATGGGATGAACCCTCTTGGGGATGTGTAGAAGCCTGCTAAAATAATCCAAGTTAAGTTCTCACATCACCCATCTTCCAGAAAAATGCATCCCCCCTCCCGACTGTACCAAATTCCTTTGTGACTGCTTTCTCCACATTTATCCATCCAGAATGATTCTTCACCAGCATTTAATGCACAGTTGCCAACTAAGGGCTGCTGACTGGACTTCACTTTTAGCTACAGACAACCTTTCTATAACCTGTTGACCCTAATCAAGCTCCGTTTCCTGCTTGTTTCATGTGCGGATAACCCCCTTTTTCAACGATATTCTGCCTTGACACCTGTGTGAGTGAGGCATAATCTGTTTGTTAGCTTTGCTCAACAAGATCTCGATGGAAAGTATTTTTCCAGATTCCTGCTGAATGAGTACTGTGCTTGCCTTTGCAAGCCCTGGAGAGATCACACTATCCTGCCTGGTTCTCACCCAATTTGTCTAACCTCTTACATGTGCAATTTGATTGAGAAAATGGTTAGTTAGGTTAGCTTATATTCTGGACAGTGAAGGTCACTTGTCTCATGCGCAGTGTGCCTTTCAAATTTCCATCTGGATGCTGGCTGGTAATGGCTCTCTGTGTGGTTTTCCTCCATAGGCTGTTTGCCATAGTAATTTTTGATCTGGAGGAGAAGACCTCTGATGCAATGTGGCCATATGCTATTCTGGAGTTGCTCTACACTGAGTGCGAGGGTACACCATCCAATTTTTTTGGTATAATTTCCTATGAGATTGCCGATTCCGCATTTGGTGAGGGGAGTTCTCTCCAGTCTAATAGGTCAGTAAGAGGGCATCTCCAGGGAAGTCTCCTCTCCTTTCCTTGATCATCAACAGTGCTGCCTGAAGATGTTTGTGCCACATTCTACATAAACCCCTTTTTTATCTCTTTTTTTTGCAGCAAGATGCCTACCTTGTAGCATTCACTCCCAACAGACTCATAACCATATCTCTCCTTATGCCGATGCACCCAAGTTCTGGTTTTCTTTTGCCATCCATGGCTTGACCCTGACCTTTTCCTAAATAAGGCTCACCCATATTTGTTGAAGTTGCATCATTTCCTTGGTCTTGATTTTGACTGATGGCTCAGCTGGGTAGAGCACATTCAGAGCAGCCTTAGGGTCTCTTGTGCCTTGCCATGGATATTCTTCACTCTGGTGTTCAGCACTTGGGGTGCTGCTGATAGGGCAGGGCTGTAATTCATACTATCTTCCAACACTAAAAGCCGGGGTGGGCTGTGGCTTGACTCCATCCTATTTTCCTACCTTAGAAACCGGTGGGGTCTATCTTCACAGCCGAGATAGTTGCAATATACAGCTCAATACAGGAGATTGAGCACCATGCCCGGTTTGGGTAATGATTTATGTCATAGCAACTCTGACTGCCCTTGAGACATTGGAATATCTTAATCCCCAAGATCACAGTATTCGTAATGCCATGTCTGCCTCGAGTCTGGGCGATATCGAGGTTGTCTTGTGTTTGGTTCCTCCAGATTTAGGGGTAGCTGGAAAGAGCTCATTGATGAGGTCTTCAGGCTCTGCACAGACTTAATGACGAGTCCATCATTTTACTTTTCCACACTGGTTGATTGTATGGCAGGGATAAGGACAGCCCTTTAAGGTGCCTTGTAAAAAGGCAGGTAATGGCTGATGGGAATCTAAAGTTGTATGCCATTGCACCCCGAATTTTTATGTGGACCTACCCACAATATACTTAACTGAGTGGAAACACTTCTTCCAATTACAGTGAAGTTAAGTAGCATAGGGTGTGGCGAGTTGCTTGATCCATGGAGTCCCATCTTCATGACATCCGTCATATGCTGTAGATAACCATGGAAGTTTAGGGCCTAATTAAAAATGAAAGGCATCTTAGATGGTTGCAGATTGGTGCTAAAACCTCTACCATATCTTTTCTATTCAATGCCTCAACATTCTCTAATTATTTATTTAAAGTAAAATCTGACACACTCGCAGGAGTGAGTGCTCCCATGAACCTTATTACGATGTCTACTTGATCCCCCAGATGGTATGACACCTTGTGCTTGAATGAACGGGCTTTGTGAGTGGCATGTCTCCCACTACTGCTAGAGGTGTGGTCACTCCTGTATGTCCCTACTCCTGGAGAGGGTTTCAAGCACACTGGACTGTAGTGGGATTGAGTCTGAAGAATCGGGCTTCTTCTATTAGTATCTAATTATTTAAATTGTTGGCTGCATCATATTATGCTGAGGGAAGTAGTCGGGTCTCCCTCAGTCACCTGAGCATCTTTTTTCTTTGTTTTTGTCATTTTTTAGTCTTATTGAAGATTATTGATTTATTGTTTCTGTTTAGTTTTTGTTTTGTTTTTTCAAGTAATTTTGAAGGCCATGCTCTTATTGATGGCTGCCAGATGACTTACCTTTCTAATAGTGATGTACCGATTGATCGGCATCGGCACCGGCATTGGCATCAGCATATTTTTTTGTGATTTGCCGAGCCTTTATGCTGATTAACATATTATGAGATTTTATCATCACTTGCGTACATTTATTTTCATATTACTATAAAAGTTTATTCAACTCTCACTATTTTTTCTATTGAAATTTTTTATATCATAGTTGGTGAAAAAAGTGTTAGAAGATGTTCCAGCGATTAAAGTGAATGTTATTAGTGTGATTAGGATAAAAGCTTTAGAAAACTAGATCAACTGGAATAAAGAAAGGTAGTGGACTTCCTAATTTCGTGACCATTCCAGAAGATGTTGAGTCACTAAAATGAGTATAAGTACATAAAACGGTGGATATGTTTATTCCTTCCTACAATTAGTATATAAATAAAAAGTTGTCACACACTTTTTTCACCAATCATCTTATAAAAATTTGTAATAGAAAAACAGTGGTCAGCGGCACTTGTATCGTAAATTGAACGAGTTCTATGTTTTGCATTGAGGTTATTATCTCAAAATTTATGACTTTTTATCACCGTTTACATTCCTGAAGCAGTAAAAAAGACTTTTATGATATATATAGCATGCAAAAACATAATAATTTATAAATATTTTCTACTAATTTGCTTGACCAAGCTAAATGAGCATCATTTGGTTGATGCATTATCCATGCTGATAGGCAGGCAAGGTTGGAAATCATATTGCAAAGTGAGGTGATTAGCCTTATAGTCTTGAAGCCTTGACAGTCCTAGTGTAGCGGTGGGATCGTGAGTCCCCAGCCAAAAATTCCTGCTGCCCTGACAAGGTCCGCTCGGTGGTTCAAGGAGAGGGTATTGAGGAGAGAAGAGTATTTTCTATTTTTAATTTACACACAAAAAAATAATGATCAACCACAACCCCAGAAAACAAAAATGTAAATTTACCCACTTACCAAAATATTTACTATTTTTAACCACAACTGAAGGATATTTATATATATATATATATATATATATATATATATATAGTGGGCCTTACAACTTTACCTTCTTCACACACACACACAAAAGGAAATGTTTAGGGCTTCACAACCAGATTGCCCAGTGCCACCATGTGAGTCTGTCCAACTTTCTTTAGCTCTGGGAGCGCTATTATCGGTATGGAAGGGGGGGGGGGGAAGGGAGGTGGGCCCGCTTTCTTGAGGGAATCGAGGTTCCTTTTTCTTAAGGGACTGGGAGTCCAGCTCCAGCCAAGGCGAATGATCTGCACTCAAGGACGGGGAAGTGGTGGTTCCAGTCAGAGCGGAAAGTGGGAGGGCTCAGGCTCCAATCGATGCATCCCTTAGAGTCAAAATTGGCTTCAGCCGTCTCCGAAAACCAGATGTCGGCGACAATTGGTACCACAGAACTGGAAAAGAGAAGGCACATTCAGTCACCTATTCACTGCCACAGTCAAACATCTTTACTCCTAACACATTCAACCATATCCACTCTCACACAATCTTCACTCACCTATCCTCCGTCTAGGCGACTCTTCCTTCCTCAGTAACAAACTTGACTTCCAAACTTTTACCTAACATGTTATTATTATGCTGAAAGAATCTGCCTAAAAAGAAAACAGGAGATGAATGGGGAAGCACAATAGAGATTCATCGAGTCTCCCCACACAAAGCAAAGACGGTAATCACACGATCCACACTCATACATTCTGCAAAAGAAGAAAGAGATTAGACATAGGGGAGGGGAGGCGGACAACCAAACTACTACACTAAGAGCATTAGAAGGGACTATAATAGTTGAAATTTACCTAATGATTTGAAAATTTACCAAAGCTCGGTATTGGCACTGGCATCAGCATGTCTTTTTTTAATAAATTGCCACCGGCATCGGCCAAAATGTGCAATCAGTACATTGCTACTTAAATGCCACAGATGTCACTGAGGATTTAAGTGTTATCATTAGTTTACTTAGATTATACAGGGGAACAATTTTGAACATAATTACTGTCGAGTTAGATTTTTCACTTGATTTAGACTAAAATTGGCATGTTGATTTCAAAACAAGTTTTTCTATACAGCTTACTCTGAATAAGCACAATTGTATTGTTTGTCCATAATTAATAGGACTGGTCAGCCAATTGCTTATATTATTTTATTATCTATTTATTGCTAATCATAAATATTGGAAAGGAAAAGACCTAATTAGCTATTTTACTAATTTTAATAATACTTTGATTCATTGAAGGGGCACTATTAGCAAATGGCAACAGCCTGTAACTTGTCTATTCAGTTAGATTTACACAGTGTTATGAATGGTTGTGTGCCGCTCTATAAAGGTGATTACTATCATATTCTGCAACAATACATAAAAGTCTGTATGCAAGTGATTAGCAGAGTTTATGTAAAAAAAATTCTAAGCTTGTCACAGTTCAACTTATTTTTTATTCACAAACATTTCTTCTTTTTTTTTCAGGTTATGTCTGCCCCCACTACATCTCATTGGAAGTGCCTAAACAGCCCAGACTCCTTTTGTGGTATCTGTGGTAGTTTCACTATTCCTAGGCAAAGTGTGTGTGTAGGGGGCGGGGGGGGCTGCTTCCTGAGTCCTGCCAGGTTTGACTGAAGAGAACCTTGGGCCACAAATATCCACATTTGTCAAGCATGCATATTTTAAAGTAAAAGTTGGTGACCGAGACATCTTGGGGCCCCTCACAAAGTGTTTACGTAGTGTGTTTGTTGAGACTTTACTGATGTGGATCAAGGGAACATGTCATATGTAAGTTGGCATTTGGTGTACCTATGATTTGGTGAGCCAAAAGATCATTGCGCAGACTATTGTTACTTCTGTTTAGTGAAAAGTTCAGGATATAAGAAGAAAAAAAAAGTAAAATTGATTATTCTAATTTATCCTCAGCTATACATCCAGTTCCTCATTTAGCTGAAATCCCATTTCCAGTTTTTGTTCAACTACCCTCTCTTGAAGATCTGGATCATGATGAAGAATTCAGTGACAGCATTGATACAGATTTTAAAAATGAAGATGACTCAGCTCTTAAGGGATTGGATTGGTATGAATTGAATGATTTGGCACAAGATTTGTAAGTATCAAAAAAGGGATTCAGAACTCCTACTATCAAGACTGCTTGAGAAAAACTTGCTTGGAAAAAAAGTGAAGGTATCCTACTTTCGATCTAGGGAAAGTGCATTTCTGCAGTTTTTTTTAAATGACATTAGCTTTGTGGATTGCCATAACATAAAGGTTACTGGAGCAATTGGGAATTCTGATCTAGAACTCAACTGAATGGTGACTGTTCATTGATAGCTTAAAATGCATCCTCCACAATGACAATTTATATGATACAGATTTGGCAGCTCATCAAAGATAACATTTCATTGGGACAATACCAGAACTTGAAAAGATGCTTGGTCATCATTCAAAGACCTTGTTCAGAGCTTTCTTGGAAATATGTAAGCAAAGAATTACACCAAAATTATCCAGGAACTATTGGAGAGATACAAAACGCTTGATTGCAACATGAGCATCAACTTGCATTTTCTGCATAGCCATTTTGTTGACTTCCTGGAAAACCTTGGTGAAGTCAGTGATGAGCAAGTTGAATGATTCCACCAAAATTTGGCAGTCATGGAGGAATGGTATCAGAGTAGATGGGTTGTAAATATGTTGGCTGACTACTTTCCTAGTATAAAGTGAAATTTTCCACATATTGAACACTCCAGTAAAAGCTATAAGCATAAATTTTCGCCTTAATTACTTGCGCACAATTTGACTTACAGTAACATATCATTTTTAAGAACAAAATAAATTTGTACAAACATTACATTCAAACAATGTTTTATTTTTTTCCAGTCTATGTAAATTGTTAAACCATACTATTAAAAATGCACAAATTTATTAGATGCAGTATTTTTATGGTTTATTTAAAGTGAGGGTATCCTGTAGCTCAAAAAAGGTGATGTGATAGAGAATAACTGTGGTCATTTTTGGATTCAGGCCAAAAGTAGGTAAAAAACAAGTGTCAGATCTAACTCAATGAAATTTGTTTCCCAGTCTTATCGCTCTCTTTAATATTAGACCTTAAATAACCAAGTTTATTCTTACCTGCATTTCTCACTCACCCTACCCCAGCCTCTGGAAACCCTACATTCTAGCTCTGACACAGTAATGATTGTTCTTCGTCATCATTTGGGCTGCAACAGTGATCATGCTTTCTCCTATATTTGCCCTGAGAATGTGGAATGATCGGCCTCTTGTGCAACTCTGCCCCCCATCCTTCTTTCTTAAGTGCCTTGAAGACACCTTTCAAGCTTATCCTAAGTTGATAGCCTGGTGCCTTGTGAAGGCCCATGGCCTTGAAGAGAGTGCAGTACCCCTGAATCCTTATTATTATTAGTATTATTATTATCTAGTTTTTCTTGTCAGTGCATGCGAGAGCATCCTCAGCGCGATCTCCGTGCATCGTCGCTTCTGGAAGAGCATCTGCTTCCAGGGAATGCATGAGGATAACTCCCTCTCCTCCCCCAATTGTATATGGTCGAGTGGAGAGGACTCCGCGGACAAGCCTTTGCCGAGGTTTAACCCCAAGGCTGTTTTCAAGGGTCCCCCTGCCCCAGCCCCGGGCACGCTGTTCCCTATTGCTAACTGCTACCCGGAGTACCCTGAGAGTGAACGGGAGAAATGCATGCGACAGCTTCAGAGGCTGAAGGAAGGTGAGTTTTTGTTGTTTTATGTGTGACTTCTGAATTCCTCAGTGTTGGTCCTCTCCTGGCGGAGTGGTGTCTCTGCCCTTTTCGTCCTTCCTCATCTCTACCACCTTTGAGTTTCCTGCAGGATACCTAAAAAATTGGTAGGGGTTTTATCCTCAATCTACACTCATTTAGGAGGTGTCTTTTCTCAATAGGGACATACAGTTCAACGTGCAACCAGAATCAGGTTCCAGTGCCCCAACCCCTTCCTTCATGGTAAGTTTTGTGCCTGCAAATGCAATATGCAATGCTGGTAAGGTGGGGGTCATATGGAGAGGGGTAAACTTTAGTGGTATTGATGTGCACTGCCCGCATACTGTGGGTAGGTGGAGAGGAAAATGGCACTTACTAACCCGAACCTTATATTCAGGAGAGAAGGCACCAAAAACAAGAAAAAGAGTGAAAAAAAATTGGCAAGAAAGAATGGTGATGTAAATCTCATCCTCTAATATTAGTCATTTAAGGGGTATGTCTGAATGTCTAGGCCCCCTCCTCCCACACACATCTCCCTGAAGAAATCATTTTGCACCACCACTGAGTGAGAATTAACTCTTTTTAGGTGTGAGGAAGGACAATGACAGGGTAGAAGAATACTGGGCCTAGAATGACTCTTCCCATGGGTGGATAATTATTCTAAATATTTCTATGTGGGACACAGTTCCTATTCTAATGGAGTTATTTGCAGAACTCGGTTCTCATGAAGGTATTTGCAGGACTCTTCAGCTAATTATCTTTTCTTGTCTTTCAGGAACTTCTATGGGAAAGGCTCCAGTCAAACTGTGTTTTGTGTACGATTCTGACATGGCAAAACACTTCAACAGTGTTGAGAAGTAGGTCTTGACCTTCCCCATAATAGGGTTAGCTCATTAGTATCAAAACTGATACCCAAAGATGAGTACCACTCATCAGTGCCATGTATTGAAATAATTGTAGATAGAACTGCTGTTAGGAACTAATGATACCAATCTGGTGCGATCTACATGGCTTAGGTGACTAAATGTAACTGCACCCTTGGGTTCTATGAATGGTGACATTAGGTTAAGAACACATTTATATAATAATCCCATGAGTTTACACGTTGAATCTGTTTGGTAGATGCATAGGAACCAACCTGCCTTAAGGAGGCTTACTCACCATGGAATTTATTCATTCTGATGACCATCGTTTGGGCATGGTAGTTGTGATGTTGCTGCCACTATCACAAAAATAACCTTTATTGCTATTCAATTAATATGTCTTCCTTCTACCTTCATTATTCCTGAGGGAAGGCTAAAAGAGGGATGAGCAACGTGAGTTTAAAGCGGTTATTGGGTGCATGGGTCTAAGTCTTCCTGTCCCCCCCCCTTCATGTGTGCTGATTAGGACGCATATGGGTCAATCGGCGGTCATCCCTTGAAGGAACACAAAAATATAAGGGATGTAAGGTGTCTGCTAAATTTCTGCTGCATCGTGTTGATAGGGAAGTGCTATGGCAGGTTATACTAATGCATGAAGTGAGTGGTGTCAAAAAGTTATGTTGGAAGTAAAGCATGCACTTGGAGTCTGGTTGTTGAAGTTAGTGGCTTGATATACGTGGGTGGGTTTGATGTTCTTATGCCTGTTTAACACATTTGTGGATGGTGTTCTGAGAGAATTACGAATAGGGGTGAGGCACACTGCGAGGTTGGTAAAAAATGGAAAGAGATTGTTGTTGTATGGTGGTTATGTAGTGTTACTTGTTGAGAGAGGAATTTGAAAATGTTCATTGAAAGATTTAACAAAATAAGGCAGGGACTGGAAATAAATCTGTAAAAGAATTTTAGTGCTGAATCGCACTACGTGTGACACTATTTCTGCTGTGAGTCAAAAGTGAGATTGTCTTCTCTTGTGTTTCTGGACATGTGTATGTTGCTGGAAATGAGTGCCCTGATGAGGGGTGGTGGCTGGGGCCTGTCTACACAAACTGAGCAACTGGACCGGCATTTCACTCTTGCTCACCTGACTTCATGCCACTGATCATGATGACAGCCCTTTGTTGCGCTGCATGTAAAAGATGGTGGGAAATGGTGTGCCATAATTTAAAGTTGTGTGCCATTGCGCCCCAACTTTTCCCATTGTCCTATTCAAAGATGGTATCAATCGGACACACTCACAGAACCTGTCTAGGTATTGAGACAAGTGGAGTAGTTTGTTCCTTGTGCTGGGAATCTCAGTTGGGTCTCCTCCATACTTTGTAAATTTTTGATGACACTCATATGGCCCCAATGGAGCAATGACTGGCCTGAGGCAAGAGTCCTGTCTCCTAATTGCTTTTTATAGGTAATTTAATGTTTTATTTTAATAATATATTAAATTAATATTTTATGTTTTTGCGGCAACTGTACCCTCATTGGTGGAGTTCAGAATGGCTCCTAAAAAAAAAAATAGTATGGAATGCGTAAGAAAGATGCAGCATCAGAATATGTGATCCCAATATTTGTGTATTCTAGTGAGACTGGTATGAAAGAATGAAATATTGAGGGCAGTGACAAATTGACATTTTGGGTGTGAGAGTGGTAGATAGTGATGAACAAATATCTTGTGTAGTATGTCCGTTTTGATTTGTGAAGGGTTGGGATATCTTGTAAAGGACAAATTGTTTATGTGAGTACTCAATAGAAGTGTGACTGATAAAGGAACAAGTGGATATTGTGTGGTATTTAGCCTTTTCTATACAATTCAACCAAAGTGCTGCAGTGGCCTAAAATGAGTTTCATTAATCACTCAGAAAGGCCTAATTTTAATATTTTGTCTTTATTAGCATAAATTTATTAACAAATTATTAATATAAGATGTTTTAAAAAATGTAAATATATTAATAAGAAAATATATTAGAAATAACTACTCTGAGATTAGATTTTTTTTTATTGTGCCATTCTTTGAAGTATTCCACACTACAGTCCATAATAGACTATGCCAGACCTGCCTGGGCCCCTGTCATATCCAATACACAGCTATACAAGTTACAAATCACACAAAACACCACTTAGAATAATACTTGGCAGCACACAAATAACACCTTCCGAACATCTACATGCTGAAACCAAGGAACTAACTATAAAACAACATCTGGACATGAGAGGCACACAGTTCCTAGTATCTACCTTAAACAACGCAAACAGCTCCTATCACTATGAAACCACCCACCCACAGAAAAATAGTAAACACACCACACAGATACTACACAAACATCCTAAATACTATACCACAACCTTCAAATGTAACACAGTATAAAAAACATATTCACACACACCTCACTAGGCAAGCACTGAATAATCTCCCTCACAACAAAATACTCAACACACCCCCACCTGACATAAGCAGCACAGAAACGCAACTCTCAAGGTTGGAGAGAGTTCATCTTACACGACTTCGCTGTGGACACCACCAGTCATTAAACACCTACAAACACCACATAGACAACACCCATACAGATAAGTGCCCGCTCTGCCAAGTTAGTCCCCACATAGCCACGCATCTCATAGCAAATTACCCTAACTTGGCAGCTCTCAGACAACACCACAACATTTCACATGTTCATCATTCATGGTTGGATCCAGTCAGTGTGGTGTCCTACCTGCGTGGTATGGACTTTCTGGAATGACAAAGCCCGAGGAACCACAACAACAACAGCAACATAGGCCTGTTTTTTTTTTTAGCATCCAATGCAATACTGCCTTGTTTCGTTACATTTTAGCTTACACATTCTACATCACTTTTTTTGGATGCTTCATTGAACTACCAGCCAAATGGCTCAATAGGTGCTAGATCATGAACAGCTTTTTCAGGCCTAACTTACAACCTGCATGAGGATGGTTGGCTATAAATTTAGTGTGAGTCACAACTCCTAAATCATATATCTTTAGATTTAACCTAAAAAATTCTTGAGACTTCAAGAAAACAGTTTTTTGTATTATCTTTAATTTTATACTATTGGTAAGCTTTCCTTATGCGCTTATGACATCTTCAGTGTGTTTAAATTTTCTAAAGTCCCATAGGCAAGTATAGTTAATTGTAGGGGCAGGTTTACGGGCGAAGCTTGCTAATGACGCTGAATGTTTGTCATCATTACCGAGCTTTGACTCCCACATGTCGCAGATGCAACTAAAACCCAGACAAGATCAAACACCTAATCATAGACTGCACAAACCTCACACAAGCATGCACTATGCACACTACTCCCTTAGGGACCTGTAGACCGACCCACGGAGAGTATAGTGGTCTTTCTAGGAGGCCACCCACCTCACGGAAGATAGCCTGTTTCTTTCTTTTATGAGGTTGATTTCTGGTGTGAAGTTCGGTTTTGAACCATTTCATGTTTTGGGAGATATATTTCTTAGCTTGTGGATTGTGTGGTGAGGTGTGAGAGTGCTTGGTAGAAGGGAACAATTGTTGAAGTATGAAATTTGATAGGGTATTTTTGTGTTGTGAATTTTTAGTCCACTTGATTGTTTTATAATTAGTGGATGTTATTTTTTTAGCTGTGGATAGGTTGGGTTAGTTTGCATGTGATGGGGATTGGGAGTTAATCAGGCTGTAGTGTGTGGTAGGTAGTTCTAGTGGGGAAGTGAGGGGAGCAGAGGGTCTAGGAAAGTGGGGATGTAAGTGTGTTTTTGTTGGTTGGTTTCTATTACTCAGTGAATTAATTTTTTTACTGATGGTGGTGCCTCTTGGTCTATTGTGCTTTATAGGTTAGCCACTCATGGTAGTGGGCATTGAAGTTCTCCTCTAAGAAGAGGCTTGAAAAAAAAAATGCTGCGCAGTTTTGGGAATGGATGAATTGGATGTAGATGTTGACCATGTTGTATGTGGTTTTGTTGACTTTTATGCCATAAGTGTGGTCATTTTGTAGGCAGGTCTCTGTGTCTCTGGCTGTGTTGAATAATGGGATTTCTTTGTGTTTTAAAGTTAGTAATTTGTGCTGGGTGTTCAATGTCTTAGTGTAGTGTAATTCTGGAATGTTGAGATTGAGGAGTTAAATGCTATTCTTGGATTGAGGTAATGCAAATGTTTTTGGTATTTTAGTATTTTTTTCAAATTTTTGCTGCTTATTTTGGATGACATTGGTGTTTATTTTAAAGATGTTTTGGGAGTGGATGAGATGCAGAAGGTATGGTAGATAGAATGCATTGTTTCCTGGCCTACTAGGGTGTGTAATTGTTTAGTAACTGTAAATGGGTGCATCAGTTAAGATGCCATCGCACAAGTTGCAAAAGACTTAAATTTTAGTGGTGGGCCTGTCAATCATAAGTGGGGCATATGTAGGTAAAAGGGAACAGGGTTCTGTACTCTCTCCAGCTCAGAGGAAGAAGAGATGAGTCGCTGCCTGCATGCCACCTGTCATAACCAAAAGGGTGGAGGTAAAGGAAGGAGAGAGAAGGGGTGGTAACCTTGGGCTTAGTCAGACTCGGCAACAGCCTGAGGTTGCATCCCATTCCAGATAAGCTAAATTCTTTTAAAAGCTGTTGGATTGGTGTATTGGATACAGTAACTTGCTTGACATGGATCAAGATTGTCTCCGAGGCGTGCCCAATGCAGTGTGAATGTACCTATTCATTGCCATACCCACCACAGAGCTTCCATAGTCCATTACTGACCATTTTGTTTATAAACTGTGATTGTTTGTTTTTGTTACTGTTTTCTGTGTGATACGAGGGCATTGAGTCTTGGCATACAATTTTTTTGTGACATGCTGTTTGAATGTCATTAATGTATTGTATGTTATGCCAAGTATTTTAGGTGTGTTCTTTTTGGTAGGTGAGGCTGTCACAAATCGAAAAACCACAATAACTTTCCCTCCCAATATACTCATCCAACTTGCACTTGAAAATATTTAAATATCTACTCTCTATTACCTCCTGTGGTAAATCATGCAGAAATTCACTCTATTTGTGAACAGATCTTTACTTACATCCAACCTACACACCTTTCAAAGGTAACATATTCATTACCCTCATTCTATCTCCATATTTAAGGTGCCTTATGGAAGGTATCAACTTTGTTGGCCTCCTTTTCATTGACTAGCAGCTTGATATCATGTCTAAAATTTGGGGACCATTCCTGTATATAATACTAAAGATGTGTCCTAACATATGAGATATATAGTTTAAGGATAACCTTTTTACTTTTATAACTAACATTCCTGTTAATGAAGCCCAACACTAGTTGCTCTATTTTTTGCCTCAATACACTGCTTCAAAAATATCAATAACCAATCTATTACCACTCCCAAGTCCTTTTCATTGTCTCTTGAGTTGAGCCAATGCCCATCCATCTCATGGCTAAATTATCTATTAATTATCTCTTCCCATGTGTATAACTTTACATTTTTGAAGGTTAAGAGTCATCTGCCAATTATGTGCCGAAAAATATAACTTAAGTCGCCCTGCACTTTAAAGCTACCCTCAACACTTCTTTATAGAAGCTACCAATTTGGTGTCATTTACAAAGTTCATAATTTGCTATTAAATGCTTCCCCAAGGTTATTTATATGGGTTGATTGTGACTGAGTCTTTGCGGGAGAAATGGAGGGCTAAGATGAAGTGGATGATATTATGTATGATAGAAATACACATATAAGGGGTTGTAAGGGCACGTGCTTGAGCCCTTCTGCTCAAGGACAAACCTTGACTGGATGAGATCCTCTTCTGACTTATCACTATGAAGGGCCTTCCTGGTGTATGAAAGGATTGGTGACCCTGTGCTCAATCGGGCATTAAAGTTGTGGGTGAGGTGAATAGTTTTAGTGGCATAGATGCCAGCCGACCTCATTTTGTGAGTTACTGGTAGAAGTGGGAGTTTCAAGGGTGTGTTTTTTTTTCTTTCAGGAGTTATCCAGAGAGACCTGCAAGAATAAGAGATATCTTCAAGAAGTTGACTGAATTTGGAATTTTGGATAGGGTTCTCCGTGTGCCTGTGAGTGGCTCTGTTCCATTTACTTCCCTTTGTGAGTTTATTCTTGCCATTTACTCATCTGTATTTTATTCCCACTGTTTACGTGCATGTGTTTATTCTCCTGCAGGTGGAGTACCTAGTGTATCCTGTTACACTCGGTACCTGGAGTAACCACGGCCTCCCAGCCTGAGTGCAAGTAGGGAAGGTCCTGCTCACTTGGTTAATTTGAACCCTTTGACAGGCCCTTGGGAATTTGGGACGCTTCCTACTGGTCCTTCTCAACAGCTTTTTTTTTTTCTTCTAAGACTATACCTTTCACCATTTCTCTACCCACAAGAAGTTGGATTGTGTAGCTGGGGCTGCCTGCCACAACTGAAGCCTGGAGGCCTTGTTCTGGTCTGGGTGTACACTATTACACCCAGTAGAGATGGGGATCTGTACATCCTCATGGCACAACTGAAAATAAGGAAGGCCCCACTCACTGGGTCGAATTATTTAATTCTGAGGGGTCATGGGGAAGTGGGGCACTTCCTCCTCTTCCATCTAACCAAACACTTTTCTCTATGATTTTCCACTCTATATTTTCTCTAGACTTAAAGACAACCTTCTACCTCTTACCGTGTGTGAAGAGAGGGTTTAGAACCTCTTGCAACCTGCAGGTTGCAAGAGACGAGACCTTGAGTGATCCTGGGCATTGGGGTGCGATTAATGGGAAGATCGGTTTTGCCCCAATGGCCCCTTTCATGGGTGCATAAGGCTGTAGTACTGCTTCTGACTGGCGGGCCTTACTGCCTTGTTGGCTACCAGCCCAATGAAAATTTTCTGGGTCTGCCACAACAGGTCTTCAGATCCTGGTCGTCCTATCGATGATTAGTAGGACCTATTAAGGATACCCTCTCTGCCTCCTTGCCTCTGGCTGCGCAGTTGGGGGAGCTGCGGCCTTTGACCAGAGACTCCTCCACTCGGCAACATTTGCTCTGTATGTGCCGCTCTACAACACTCATTAAAGCACCCAAGGTTAGAGACCCGAAAAGTCTGAAAACCCAAGATAGGATAGGCGTGATTAGCTGGATGTGAGATCTATCCCACCGACCTTTGCTCCTTTCTCGTGTTGGTCACAAGTTTTGGAAATGTGTTTACAAATTTTCTTAAAAAATTAAGATTATACCAAAGAGCAAACGATATCTGGCTCAATCTTGGTATTGTGATTGGGGAGGGAAACCTTGACACACCGGGCAGCTCCACCTCTGAAGATGACGTGTCTCTTGCTGTCTTATCCGGCTACCCCCAGCTAGGGGAGGGGTTTTGTGTATATAAAAAAAATAATATAAAATGAGTATCCCCTTGACCTTTTGTCTACCCGCACTTGGTACAAGGGAGAACTGTTCTCATTTGGACAGAGTAAAAATTAGGGATGCCCTGGCACCTGGTTGAATATAAGTGTTTAGATGGGGCAAATTGTCCGGTTCCTCCTCATCCCCCCTCAGCATTTCTTTTTCTCCACAACTATCTTCCCCTCCCCACGGAGGGGGTACCTTGGTGAGCCTGTTACACTCGCTACCTGGAGGACCTGCACATCCTCCCCGTTGTTGGGGGGGGGCCTCCCCCCGACGCCGGAGCTTGCTTCCTAATTATTATCATCTTCCCTTTTTATCGTTGTTTTGTTTTCATATTTTTATTTTAAAGTAGCCTGGAGCTAGGCTGTGTGATTGCGGCGACCTATGCCCAAGTGGGTAGTCGCCAGATAGCCTCCTAACCCGCCCCCCCCGTTGTTGATGCGTTTCCTCCTCACTCCCTTTCAGCGCTAGCTTATGTTTATTTATTACACTGGGTTACAAAAAACCCTTTGTAAATCATTAAGTTTTTCATCTGATTTATGACCATTTTGCACTTCTGAATCCGAAAATGACATCCATTGCCTCCAATCAGGTTAAGTTTTTGTCTTAACTAGATTTGAAAAAAATCCGATCTTATAACTAAATTGATTACATTTTTGTCACATTTTTATTTGTTCTTTGTTAGTATTTCTCATCTTAAATAGGTTTTTAAGATAAAAATAAACATTTTTTTCTAACACAAATTTTTAACTGTTCCAAACTTGGTTAGTGTACATTGAATAGTAGATATTGATAAAGGTAAGTACGTGTAAATTGGGAATTAGGTCATCATTGTTCAGAATTCAGGGCATGAACTTCCGTTTCTTCAAACTCCCGGAAGGGCTAGCAATAGCAAACTTGCTCTTCAGAGTCCACCAGCAATCAGTCATCATGACTGCATCCCGGCATCCCTGATACCTGGTCTTCCATCTCTTTTATGTCCTGATGGAATCTTCCCCTGCTTGTTGCGAATATATCCCAGATTCTCAGGAAACCTATCCATATGTGAGAATAAGTAATGCATTTTGATACTCATGTTGCATCCGAGGTTTCTGAAAGCAGTCAGCATAGTGGTGACAAGTTCTGTGTAGTTCCTGTAGATACCACACTCTTCCACTTCGTTCGTTGAGTTTTCAGACTCTGTATCTCTGATGAGCTGAGAGTTGAGGACCATCAAAGACGCTAGCTTTCAGCTTCTCCATAGTCACTCCTGGAAAAATGTGGTACAAGTAAGTGAAACAGCCACCCACCATCCTTTTCCAGACCTTCGATGACCTATCTGATCCCTAGGATGTGATCCTAGGGATCACATCCTTGCCACCTCGGTCGATGAGCTGGAAATAGGTGTCCTAAATGTTGATGAGTTTACGCATCACTGACTGAGAACCGCTTCACTTTCCTGTCTCGATCTACCCCTGTGCTCTCCAGATGCAGAGCCTCATTTTGAGTGGGTAGTCATCACTTTTCCATTTAAATGTCATTTCCTGGGCCACTGCCGCCTAAAAGACCGCACTGGTCCGCATTTTAGGAAATGACTGATTTTTCTGTCACAGTCTGTCGATCAGGCGATCGAGTTCTTCTCTGGCAACCTCATCGCCGTCGGCCTAACTACTATTCCAAAAAACGTCTGGGCTTTTTGCACGCCGACCACTCCTTTAGTGGCCAGCGGAGTATGAGACGGCCTCCAACAGAATCGTTATGCCTTCATGCGCTATAAGCGCCGCTTGAACGCCTTTACTATCGGTGAATTTCATCGAGCTAGGTCTAGGTTTCGGTATGTTTCGATGCACCCCCCTCCCCCCTGGTCTTCCTTTTGGACATACGTGACTTCACTTAACTGGAAGACCCCTCTTGCAGAGGTGTGGAAGCGAGTTCAAAAGATTCGGGGCAAGTTCTCGCCTGAACTCACTCCTGTTCTCTAGGAGAATGGGACTGCAATCTCTGACCCCCGCCTTCATGGAGGAGTCCTTCGCGATCGCATTCTCTAGCTGGGCTGTTGTTCCTTTAGTATTCAATGCACCTCATGATGTCACTGAAGGCCGCCGACTGGACTTTACCTCCAGAGGCGGAGAACCCTTCAACGGCAGGCTTACATTGAGTGAGTTGCGTTCCACTTTAGCTTAGTACGCAGACACTGCCCCTGATTCCGACGATGTCCATTATGCCAGCCATCGTCCCCTAGGTGAGTGAAACTTGGCCTTTCTGTTAGATATGTTCAACAGGATCTGGGTAGAGGGTATCCTCCCAGATTCCTGGCGAATCGCTACTGTACTCGCTTTTCGAAAAACGGGGGGAGATCAATCTACTCTGACCGGTTTCCGCCCAATCTGACCTAATGGAGCAGGAAGAGGGTCTTCCGCAGGGAATTGTCCTCGGTGTCACACTCTGCCCTGAGCATCACTTCGGTGCTGCCGGAAGATGTTCTCGCTACGCTCTACGTGGACGACCCTTTGATCTCTTTTGGAGCGTCGACTCCAACAGACATTGAACCGTGTCTCTCGTATGTTGAATCGCACATGTTTCGTTTTTCTTTGGCCAAGACTAAAGTGCTGCATTTCTTCTCTACGGCTCCTCCCGACCCTGACTTGTTCCTCAACGGGGTTCACCAGGAATTTGTGGATTCGCATCGTTTCCTTGGTCTTGTTTTTGACTGAAGCATCACCGGGGTTGGTCTTATGGTCTAATGTACCAGCGCCATGGACATTCTTAGTTCCGTGATGTTCAGCACCTGGGGTGCTGATATGGCTACTGCCTTGCTTTTCTATCGATCCTTTGTTCGCTAAAAGCTTGACCTCGGATGTGAGCTTTATGCATCTGCAACCGAGCGTGCATTGCAGAAGGTCGACTCAATGCACCACGCTCTAGTCTATGTCTAGCGACCGGTGCCTTCCGCATGGTCCCCATTGAGAGCCTTCTTGTCGATGCTGGGGAGATGTCACTCGCTCTGCGCCGTGTACAATGCATTATGCGAATGTACGAGCTAGCCAGGTACCTCCCTCAGTCGCCAACGGCTCTCACTGCATCCGCAGCTGATATTGGAAGTGCGGATACTGCTGAGACACACATTCATGCCCTAAACCCGTTGTGTTTATTGCTAGAAACTTCAAGAGCTCAGTGTAGCTCTCAGCCCCGTGGCGCCTCTGGTTCTGCCCAGGACACCACCCTGGATGGTACCACCTTTGACTATTTATCGCCACGCCTCTGCTCCCAAAGCTTTACAGCGCCGGGACTATTGCGTTCGACGTTTTGGAGCACATTTCGTGTCGCTCTGGATCCCTGCTAATGTGTATATGGACAGCTCCAAGTCCCATGAAGGGGTCGGTTTTCACTCTGTATCCCCTCTCTTTGAAGGCATCGGGGTTCTACCAGGCGCTGGGTCTGTTTTCACGCCCTGGCTGGTTGCAATACACAGCTCGGTACATGAGATAACGTGTGCCCGGTTTGGAGACCGGATTGTGATCTTTCGCGACTCACAACGCACCCTGATTGCTCTCGCTGCTTTAGAATCTATACACACCCTGGATCACGGTCGCCGCAAGCTAGGCGGATGTCGGGATTATTTTCTGCTGAGTTCCTGGATATTTGGGAATTGCGGGAATGAGTGCACCGATGAGAGTGCCAAAGAGTCTGTGAGGACTGGGCAACCAGGCCAGCGTTTCGCTCTTTCTCATATTGACTACTTGGTAGGAATCATGGCAGCCCTCTCTTCTGCCTGACAAAGAAGATGGAAGACGGCCAAATGGAACTTAAAGTTCCGTGCCATTGCGCCGCAATTGTTCTCATGGACTTACCCCCTGATGCCTCAACGGTTTCAAGTCTTCATGTTTTCTTCAAATTGGGCACACTCGCGGGACGCACAGATTGCACTTTGTCTCATTCCTGGTGATGCTGCAGTGCTTCACTGATACTTTCGCTTTCTGTTCCCCAATCATGGGGTCCAGTTGCCTACCAACAACAGCTCTTTGGTACTATTTCGCGGGATTATTGGCTGGAGCTTTAGCTCTTTTCAGGTGTGTGGCCGCCTTGTCCATTAGGTTTTTCACGATTCTGGTATGGCTACGAACCCTTGAGGGGATTCAAACAGCTGTACAAACACAATGTTGAATTTTTCGTGGACTATTTTGGTGATCTTCCTGATGGGTTTGCTGCATCCCTGCAGCACCCTCCAGATGAGTCGTCTCCATCTCTCTTTATCCATATTGGCTAGTAAATTCTCTTTTGGTCACTTTGTCCTTAACGGGCAGAGGGTGGGCCGTTTAGGTCGACATAAAAATTATACCTGAACTAAAAATTTTAGCAAATAAATTTCCCCATTTGGATGTAATATGTTTGCAAAATCGGTGTGATAATTTGCCTGATCGGGAGCTAAGAAGTAATGCGTCCATTGCTGATGAAATCCAGTGATCCAATCAATTGCTTTGCCTAAATCCAATCTAATAGATCCCATTTTTTCCCTTAGTTCTGTGTGTGTGTGTGTTCATTTCTACCATTTCTACCATTTCTACCTTTGTGTGTTTATTCCCACCATTTACTTCCTTTCCTTTGTGTTTATTCCCATCATTTACTTACACTTTGTGTTTATTCCTGCCCTTGACTTTCTTTATTGTGTTTATTCCTGCCCTTGACTTCCCTTTTTTTGTTTATTCCTGCCCTTGACTTCCCTTTTTGTGTTTATTCCCTTCATTTAGTTTCTTTTGTTTGTGTATTCCTGCCATTTACTTCCCTTTGTGTGTTTATTCTCACTATTTACTTCCTCTTGTGTGTTTATTCCTGCCACACGCTAGGGTTGATATTGAGCAATCGTTCAATCTCACTCTGTGTTTCCTGCATGTTGGATTATTCATTCATTAGTTCATGCCACTAAATGTGGCCTCTGCTATCGAAATCACCATCACCTAATTATTCTCTGAGATTCGCAAATGACCCTGATAAGTATCTTAAACCCTCTTCTACATCCACTAGTGATCTTCACTTACTGCCTCAGCTACTCTTTATTCATAACCTCCATTTGTTGCTTAAAGAGTGTCTACTTTACCTCCGTTTGTGTCACTTTTTTAGCTGATGTCATAATGTTCTTTCTTGCAGTCCCGCCGGGCAATGAGGTCGGAGCTACGTCTAGCCCATAGCGACAAAATGATTGATGTGATACAAGGCCTCGCCAGCTTGACCCCGAGTAAAAGGAATTCCCTCGCCACTGACTACAATTCTATTTACTTTAATGAACACACCTGGGATTCGGCGCGGCTCTCTGCTGGGTGCCTCCTTCAAGTAGGATTTTCCCTATTTACTTATGCGCTGGGATGAGGCACAATTCGCTTTTAGGCTTGCATGTAGCAGGAATCTTTTAATTTAGTCTTCCAATGAAAGGAGGGTATGTGGTCAAGAAACTGCTCACCTCTTTTGGGTATAGTACCTTGTGATTGGGGGCTGTCTTTTCGTTAGTGCGCTTGTACATGTAAGCGCTCCACATCCTGTCCGAGTGCCCTAGGTTGTCCCGAACTAAGTTTGGAGAACCTGAGCATTAACTCGTGTGCATTTTCACTTTACCCCCTCCCCGTAAGGGGCACGGTGATTTGCTTTCTTGGCCACCATGCTGATGGGACTCAGCGCCCCGTCCTGCCCCAGTTTAGCCTCTTCTCCTTTCTGACAGCCTATCTTCTTATCCTGCTTCCTCACTTTCCCGACAACCTCTCCCGCAACTTTCTCCGGTTGGCCTCTAATTTCACAGGGTAGACACCGACCAGCTTCCTCTCATCTAACCATCCCAGATTGGGGCTGAGGAGGGAGGTGATAACGCCCCCTCAACCTTGAGCTCCGGTTTGGGGTGATGGGTTTTTAAGACGCTGCCTCACTCCCACACTCACCTTCCTCACATACCCTTTCTTTCTCTTTTTACTGTCTATCAATTATACACCCAGCCCAAGGTGGAGCTCCCATGCCAAAGGGCTGCCTGGCCACTAGGCGGGAAGAGCGGTCTTGAATGGCGGCAGCTGGCTTTGCCAATCCTGTATTCACCCCTCGCAGAATGGGCTACTGCGCGGGGTGATTACCGTTTGCGTTCCGTGAAAACAATGGGGGTTACCAATGCCTAATGATAGGATTTTTCACTTAAATGCCCCCCCTTTACCTTCCCCTCTACCATCGTCAGACTGGCTCTCGGGTAGCTCCACAACAGAAAAGAAGGTACCCCCTTTCCCTTGTGCTTTCTCAGGGGCCCCTCCTAACTCCTCTGACTGCAGAGGAGGTTTACTCCTCTCCTAGGCCTATGGGTGCAGGGGACTCCCACTTCCCAACGGCAGTTCCTCCCTTACTTTCATAGAGGACTGCCAAGAGAGCGGGCAGGCGGCCCATAATTGACCCCTCGCACCGGCTCGATAAGGCCAACCCCCTTAGGGCAGCAAGGTATAACAGGGTCCGTTGGCCAGTGCCCCCTAATGTCCTGCTTGCACACGTGATTAGCTTACAGAGGGGGGTGGGCAGTGTACCTGCCCCCCTTTCTTCCCCGAAGGATGCAGGTTCGCCGGCATTAGACGATAAAAAAGGAACCTCGAATGAGATATGTGATGTCTTGGGGGGGGGGGGATGGCCACATGGAGGCCCCTCCTGAGATGGACGTTATCCCTGAGGTGACCCAGTTCCAGACGGTAGAATGTTCCATGGGGTCGAACCTGGGCTCGGTGCCAAGCGTAAAACCCGAGTCCGTCTCTGTGCAAGTTTCTCCTCAGACGGCTCGGGCCCCCGAGGATTCACAAGGAGAGGAGGGACACACTCTCCCCTGGATGGTGCCCCTTTGACAGCCAAGACCTCCATCTGCCCTAGGGGCTCTTCCCGGTGGAGGGGAGAAGCGGGTTCATTCCTCACCCTTCTCTCCTAAAAAGAAAAGAAACTAGAAAAAGCCTAAGAAGAATCCGGGCTTGTCTTCCTCCACATGAGCCCCGGGGACGGACGGGTCCGCTGCCGCTTCGGTTAGCGACTAAGCCGAGATCGGCATGCCCGGCCCCGGTGCTACCCCGGGTGGGGATTCCCTGACAAAGACCAAAATTGCAAGTGCGCAGAGCGGAGCCACGATTACTATGGCATTTTCGAGCACGCTAGCTTCAAACCCTTTCTCGTTATTCGCTCCACTGATGGAAACATGTTGGCTAAGGGCAACATGATTCATCAGAGGAGAGCACTAGCTAGTGAGATTGGTAGGGAGCCGAAGTTGACCCGTTTCTCTAACTGGAGCTTTCTGGCAGATGCATCGTATCCCTTCGAGGTGGCCATGATTAATGCTCTTTGGACACTTGATGGCATGCCAGTGAGTGTGGCGCCGCACTCTACAATGAACTTCGTGAAAAGAGTAGTTTATGCAAGGGAACTCGTGGGCTACTCCATAGAGGACATCCCCTTAGAGCTGGCCGACCATGGGCTAGTCAAGGTCGAACGTGTGATGAGAAAACAGGGAGGGGTCTCGAGACCCACCCCTACACTCTTCGACACGTTCGACTGTGACAAGCTCCCTGACTCGGTGCCTGCCGGTTGGTATCGCTACCGTAGGAAGGCATTCGTGCCACTGTCACGGAGGTGCAATTACTGTCAGCGCTTCGGCCATACTAATCGCTCCTGTCGACGTGGAAAGTTGGGGTTACCCGAAACCTGTGTAAGTTGCTCTAAGGCCACACATGATAAGTTCAAATCGTGTGTGGCCAAGTGTGTCAATTGCGGAGAGCCACACCCCACCTCTTCGAAGCAATGTGGTGCGTATCTCCTTGAGAAGAAAATCCTGGCCGTTGAGGCTCAGGATCGTCTCTCATTTCGAGAGGCTAAGACTTGGTCTTGGCGCGCCCGGCGCTACCTGGGACGTCCTATGCCTCAATGTTGAAAAAGACCCTCTGCTTCTGGCCCCTCCAGGCCTACGAGTAGGGTCGTTTCCGCGCAGAATTCGGAACCATTCTGCAGATTCTACCGACCCCGGGCGCTCCCCTGGTAAAGCTGGCGGCAAAAAGGGTCCACACCCAGCCCCAGCTAAAACCAGGGCTACCCCTCCCCCTTCCCCCAGCGTGACTGTTTCCCGTAAGGCTAAACGTCTACGCGCCTCCACCGTGTTGTTAGACTCACAGGAGGCAACACCCCTGAAGTTGGTCGCCAGGCCATCTTCCGGGGTTTCTAAAACTGCCCCCGGAAAGGAGGACAGAAACAAAGAAGCTTCGGCTCCTTCGCCCACGCCCAATGCTGGGCTGGGTGGCTCGGAGACGGTGGATCTTCGAAAAGAGGGGCCCCCGCCTCCGAAGCCGCAACGCCCGCCTAAGGTTTCGAGGCGGAGGGAGGAAAAGACTCGCATCGCGAACCTACCCTCCCCCAATAAATCCTCGAAGGCGACAGCGCGTTCAGCGCTTTGTCCGGCCAACAGCGCCCGGGGTTCTGCCCCCGGGAAGCGTACGGCCATTCCCGTGAGGCTCTTCTCTTCGAAGAGGGCCCCCGCGTCTCCTCCGAGCTAGTCCTGGAGCGCATATTCCTTCAATGGAATTGCCGCGGACTCCGGGCCAACTGGGAGGAGCTGCGGAGGCTAGTCTCCTCCCGTTCCCCGTTAGCTATCTTTTTGCAAGAGACCATGCTGGGCGCATGCCCCCTGCACACCCTCCCGGGGTATGAGGGTCTTGCGACCTCACCACCGCGTGATTGCCTTGCTGGGGTATGCGCGGTTTATACCCAGCATGATGTCTCCGTTCTTCTTTCTCTTTAGATCCCTCCTTTCAGGCAGTGGCTGTGCAGCTGCACCTGGATAACAGGTATACTATCATTTCTGCGTACATTCCACCGTCAGCTGACTTCGACGCGGGGGACTTCCGCCGCGTCGTGGTACGGTTGCCGAGGCCCTATCTCTTGCTTGGAGATCTGAATAGCAGGCATCCTCTCTGGGGAGATTACTCCATAAATCCCAGGGGACAAGTCCTTGCCGATTTGATCGAAGAGCTTGAGATGGGTGTCCTAAACGTGGATGAGTTTACGCATCACTGTCCGGAACCGCTTCATTTTCTTGCCTCGACCTATCTTTGTGCTCTTCGGATGCACAGCCTGATTTTGATTGGGGGGTGGTCGATGACCTCGATGGTAGTGATCACTTTCCCATTCAAATATCATTTTCAGGGCAACTGCCGCCTGAGAGACCACCTCGGTGGTGCTGGGCGCGGTGGCCTGCATTTCAGGAAATGACTGAATTCTCTATCTCAGTCGAGGAGTTTAGGTCGGTAGATGAGGCCGTTGATTTCTTCTCCGGCAACCTCATCGCCGTGGGCCTGACTACTATTCCTAGGACGTCTGGCTGTTTTTCACGCCGACCACTCCCATGGTGGTCGGCCGAGTGTGAGACGGCCCTGAAACAGAATCGTTATGCCTACATGCGCTATAAGCGCTGCCCGAACGATTTCACTGTCGCTGAATTTCGTCGGGCTAGGGCTAGATTCGGGTATATTTCGAAGCACGCCCGCCGCTCTTCTTGGCGGGCATACGTGTCTTCACTTAACGGGAAGACCCCTTTAGCTGAGGTGTGGAAGCGAGTCAAAAGGATTCGGGGCAAGTTCTCGCAGTACCCCCCATCCCCCCGTTCTCCAGGAGAATGTGACCGCAATCTCGGACCCCGCGTCCGTGGCGGAATCCTTAGCGACCGCTTTTTCCGCATTCTCTAGCCGGGATGCTGCTCCGCCAGCATTCAATGCACGTCGTGATGTCGTGGAAGGCCGCCGGCTGGACTTTACCTCCAGAGGCCGAGAACCCTTCAACAACAGGTTTACTGGGAGTGAGTTGCGCTCCGCTCTCGTTTCGTGCGCGGACACCTCCCATGGTTCGGACGATGTCCCGTACGCCATGCTTTGACACCTGAGTGAGCGAGGCATGGCCTTTCTGTTAGATTTGTTCAACAGGACCTGGGTGTAGGGTCTTCTCCCAGACTCCTGGCGAATCGTTACTGTGCTCGCCTTTCGCAAACCGGGGAGAGATCACTCTACTCCGACCGGTTTCCGCCCAATCTCTCTTACCTCTTGCGTGTGCAAGTTGATGGAGAAATTGGTAAATGTTAGATTAGCCTTTGTTCTGGACAGCGGCGGCCATCCGTCTTCTGCACAGTGCGGCTTCCCAAGTTCCACTCCACGTCGGATGCTCTGCTCCGACTGGAAAATGCCGTCTGCGAGGCTTTCCTTCGTAGACAGCACTACGCCACGGTGTTTTTCGATCTGGAGAAGGCCTATGATACCGCATGGCGATACGGTATCATGGAGACTCTCCACACGATGGGGGCGAGCGGATGCCTCCCAATCTCTATATCTGAATTTTTGAGAGATCGTCAATTCCGCGTACGGGTGGGGGGAGCCCTCTCCGTCTCAATGGAACAGGAAGAGGGTGTCGCGCAGTGAAGTGTCCTCACTGTCACACTCTTTGCCCAGAGCATCGACGGCATCACCTTGGTGCTGCCGGAAGATGTTCTCGCCAACAAGACCCGCCTCACCCCTAGGATGAGGAAGAAGACGGCTACCGCCCTACAATGGGCGCGACGTGTTCCCTCGTCCTCCCCCTTTTGGGCTCGTCTGGGTGGGTTGTTAAATTTCGTGGGAATGGCAGTAGGCCTACCACATTTTTGGGCCCAGTTGGCCTACGCGCGGTCTTCCCGGGTCGCCCTTCTGGCGGTCCTCCTTCCCCCGGGTTGGGTCCCTTGGGTCGGAGCACGAGTCGGGTGGGCCCCTCCCTCGCTCCCCGTCGCCTTCAGCGACGCCACTCCTTGGGCTATGCGCTGGGTTTTTGACCAGAGGCAGGCTAGTTTAAAGTTTTCTGCCCCCACTCATGCAGTTAAGGCGGAGTTCGCCGCCCTTTTTATTTTGTACGTCTGTCGGCCTAATTATTTGTTGTATTCCGACTCCATTGCTAGTGTAATTTTGATTGGCAAGGGGGCCATCTTAGCTTCCCTCTTGCCCTATATTAACCCTGTTGTATTACTAATGTATCATAATCTTTTCTCACTCCATAGGCCGGCGGTAGCTTGGGTACCGTCCGAAGCAAACCTTGCGGATCCTCCCTCGCGTGGATTAAGCGCTGGTTAGCGTATGCGAATTTTCCCATGACGTCATTAATGACGTCGCGATAAATCCATGACATTCTGACTAGCGCTGACGTCACGCGCTCGGAGGGTATGTATGCAAGGCTTTGTGGTTCGACCGTTACTCGTGCTCCGCCTGCCTCTGGTTTTACATTGTTCACGTAAATATTTGTTTAAGCAACTTCACTTTGTGTTTTAAATAGTTAACAGTTGCTATAATTTATGTATAATTGAATAAAGGCGCAGTGGCGCCAACTCTGAAGCGTCGACTCCAACAGGCATTGAACCGCGTCTCTCGCTATGCCGAAGCGCATAGGTTTCGGTTTTCCTTGACCAAGACTAAGGTGGTACACTTTCTCCCACCATCCACGGCTCTGCCGTGACCCAGTCTCGTTTCTTAATGAGGTACGCCTGGAAGTTGTTGAATCGCACCGTTTCCTTGGTCTTGTATTTGACCGACGCCTCACCTGGGAGGCTCATATTCGCAGCCTTAGGGTATCTTGTACCCGCGCCATCGATATTATTCGTTCCGTGACGTTCAACGCTTGGGGCCCTGATAGGGGTACTGCCTTATTTTTTATCGATCCTTTGTTCGTTCGATCCACCACACCGGTCTTCGCTTGGCGACCGGTGCCTTCCGCACTTTCCCCATTGAGAGCCTAATAGTCGATGCTGGGGAGATGCCAGTCGCTCTACGCCGTGCACATTGCATTGTTCGCCTGTACGCGCGAGCTCGGCGCCTACCTCAGTTGCCAACAGCTCTCACTGCATCCTCAGCTGATTTCGATGGTGCCTATGCCGCCGAGAGACGTCAGTCGTACCCTAAGCCCTTTGAGTTTAGGGCTAGGAAACTCCTTCGAGAGCTAGGTATAGCTCTCGGGCCGGTGGCTCCTCTGGTTCTGCCCAGGACGCCACCCTGGAGGGTACCACCTTTGGCTATTTGTTGCCACGCCTCTGCTCCCAAAGCTTCTACAGCGCCGGTAGTATTGCGTTCCACCTTTTTGGAGCGCACCTCGTGTCACTGGAACCGTGCCAGCGTATATGGATGGCTCCAAGTCCCAAGAGGGGGTCGGCTTCCACGTCGTATCCCATTGGTTTGAAGTCAGCGGGGCTCTGCCAGGCGATGCGTCTGTCTTCACGGTCGAGCTGGTGGCAATACACCACTCGGTACGGGAGATTTCCCGACGTGCCCTGTTCGGAGACCGGATTGTGATCTATAGCGACTCACAAAGCGCCCTGAGTGCTCTCGGGGCATTGGAATTTCCGCATCCCCTGGTTAGCGATATCCGTGACGCCACGGTTTTGGCCAGCTGCGCGGATGTCGAGATTATCTTCTGCTGGGTTCCTGGACTTGTAGGAATTGCGGGGAATGAGCGCGCCAAAGAGTCCGCAAGGCATCTGCGACCGGACCAGCGTTTCGCTCTTCCTCACACCGACTACATGGCAGGAATACGGGCTGCTTGGCAAAGAAGATGGGAGACGGTCGAAGGGAACTTAAAATTGCGTTCCATTGCGCCGCGACTGTTCCCATGGACCTACTCCCAAATGCTTCAGTTTGCTTTCTGTGGTATCCGACTTGGACACACTCGCGGGACGCACCGCCATTTGATGGAGCGCTCGCTCGCGCCCTACTGTGAAGACTGCGTTGTCCCCCAGACTGTTCGGCACATTTTTGTTGAATGTCCCAGTCTGGGCGATCTCGTCCCCAGTACAAGGGACAGGCGGTAGCGACCACGCCCATCCCGCTACCCTAGCCTGTCCCTTGTACTCGGGATGAGTTCGTGCACATTGACTGGTGTACTTATAGACTTTTGTGGGGAGGCCAACAAAAAAACCCTCTGGATGAGACTTTTACGCATCCGCAGCCAGTGCGTATCGATAAGTGGACTCGATCCATCACACCACTCTTCCTTGCGACCGGTGCCTTCCGCACGTCCCCCATTGAGAGCTTAGTTTTTGATGCCGGGGAGATACCACTTGCTCTGCGCTGTGTGCAAGCTATTATAGGCCTCTTCGCACGAGCCTGGCCCCTCCCTCAAATCGCCAATCGCTCTCAGGGCATCTGCAGCCGATCTCGACAATGCCGAGACACGCCAGTCATACCCTAAGCCCAAAATAAGCCCTTTGGGCTTAGTGCGCTTGGAATTCTTGGGCTGGTGGCGCCTCTGGTTCTGCTCAGGATGCCGCCCTGTAGGGTACTACGTTTGACTATTTGTCACCACGCCTCTGCTCCCAATGCTTCCACAGCGCTTGAGGTATTGCGCTCGCCCTTTTTGGAGCACACTTCTTGTCATGCTGGAACCGTGCGGCGAGCCAGGTGGATGTCGAGATTTTCTTCTGCTGGGTTCCTGGACACCTGGGAATTGCGGGGAATGAGGGCTCCAATTAGCCCGGAGACTGGGCGACCAAACCAGCGTTTGGTTCTTCTCTTCCCACATCGACTACATGGCAGGAATCAAGGCAGCCTCCCGGGCTGCTTGGCACAGAACATGGGGGACGGCCGAGGACAATTTAAAAAGTTTCGTGCCATTGCGCCGCGACTGTACCCATGGACCTACTCCCCGATACCGCTATGGCTTCAGATCGCTTCTGCCGCCTTCGAATTGGGCACACTCACGGGAAACCGCCATTTGATGGACCGCTGTTCCGCACCTTATTGCGACGACTGCGTTTTCCCCCAAACTGTTCAGCACATTCTTGTTGAATATCGCAGCCTAGGTGATCTATGCGCACTTTACTTATCCCTGTATCAGTACGAGCTAGGTCGCTACCACTTGTCCCTTATACTCGGGATAGGTTCTTGTACACAGACTTGCCGACCGTATGACTTTATTTTGGCGTAGGTTTGCCTTCTCTATTTTATTTGACCTTTTTGCTTTTAAGTGTTGCTCCGGCCTTTGAAAGGCGGGCCTCCTTCTAATGCTGAAGCATGCCTTTTCATTTTCAGCTTTTTTGTAGTTTTCATTTGCTTTTCTTGTTTCTCCTGTAAATAAATAGCCTAAGTGTTTTTTTTTCTGTTCGGTGATTTATGCTTTTGGTGTCATTCGTTATATGGACGCTATCTAAAAAAAAGTACTCAGTACTCTGGAGTGGTTCGTTGTACACCGAATTGTCTGAGTTTTTGGCCGAGGCCGGTTTCCTCCCTTGTATATAGATGCATGCTCGGACGCCGTAGAGCAGGGGCGGGCAACCTTTTCATAGTGATGGACAGATGAACCTTTTGGGAGCGGGCCGCGGGCCGGAGTGTCAAACGAAATTCCCATAGTGACCATATATATATAGTAGAATACATTATACAAGAATTTTATTGAAAGACATACGAATCAGTAAGACGGCTGCTGCTGCTGGCCATGAAGAAACTTTTACGAGTCTACTGAGGCAGATGCTGTTTGGCAGAATTCATTTATTTTGTTTTTTGGCTGGTGTTTCGCGGGCCGGATTGCAATATTAATGCCGAGCAAGGTGGCGGGCCAGAGGTTGCCCGCCCCTGCCTTATAGGTACCCATCTCCCTCCGTCGCTGGAGCATGCTTTTTCACTTTTCTTTGTTGTCTTGGTTATTTTCTGGTATCGATTTTTTGTTTTGTTTTAATATAGCCTAGTTAAATAGCCTAAGATCAATTTCACCAACTTGTTCGCTATGTGCCACTCGCCTTAAAAAAATGTACACATTCCCACCTCTTGTATATTTACTACTTTCTTTTTCAATCCTCTCTTCAAAAACATTGTGACGGACTTGTCCCCATTATTATCAACTGCTCTTTCCTTTTCCCCCCTGTGGTCGCGTCATCTTCCTTTCACTTGCCCGATGTTAAAAAAGGCGTATGGGATGTAAGCTTGGATTCGACGTGACACTGTCTCTTACCCTTTACCCCCCTCCAGGTTGTGGATGCAGTGTGCACACACCAGGCCCAAAGCGGCTTTGCCCTCATTCGACCGCCGGGGCACCATGCCGAAGAGCGAGAACCGCACGGCTTCTGCATCTTCAACAACGTCTGCGTCGCCGCCAAGTACGCGATGAAGAAGTTCTCTTTAAAGAGGTAATATAATAAAGCCGAAAGCAAAGATTGATGGTAAGGAGGGAAAAAACAAAGTTTTCTAACTTCAGTTATTTGTGCCTATGTACCTCCCCTATGCATACGAGAAGGGCCATCTGGACTTGTGGTTCTCGGGCCGCACCCTGAGGTACTCCTCTGAGGCAGGGGCAACTGGTGCTCGTTGACTCTTCATTTCTCGGAGTTTCTCTTGAAGTGAAGACGTCGACCTCGTCTCCTTGTCTTGTTCCCTGGTCACGGTCGTCATCTGCACAACTCAAAGGATATATTACACTGAGGAACTGGAAGGGACAGCACCACCTCGTAACCTTAACTAAAATGCAGAATGAATTACACATTTAAAAACACGTTCACTATTGCCTTTATTCAAAGGTAAAAGAAGATGATCTGTCCTAGTATTTTATTTTAATATTTGTATTCCTGAAAGAAAAAAAAAATCTTATCTCTTTTCCCTTTTCATCACTTCCCCATATTTATTTTTTGATTGGGACACAAGATTTATGACAACAGCTTCCAATTCTCCACTTTGGTGAAAATTCTTCCTCTGAGTAAATCCGCCGCTGAGGTATGGTCCAGGTTCGAGGCCCCTTTAACTGCAAAACAATCCACAACCGAGCAAGACATCCAATCTATAGACCCTCCCTTCACACAATTTCACCGGATATAAATCCTGAAGAAACCACCCTCCCATATCACAAAATGGTCACCCAGCAATGTTTTGGTGCTGTAATCCCCCCAAACTTAAACACACACACATATCGTACCCGCCTGATCGTACAGTCATGCTTCCGTAGCCGTCATTTTTTCCTCAAATTTAAAACAAGATACCAACGAGGTTGCAGCACGCTGAAATATTGTAAGGGGAAATCTGTAAAGTGGTGGGTGGAGCTAGAGCAAGTGAAAATACTTGGAAGATGCGGCTGCAGAATCCGCCTACATGCATTATGCCGGGAAGACAAACAATATTTTAGATGTCAGCTACAGCATGGATACCCATGCTACAGGTGACATCTTGTGGGTGAATATAAGGATAAATAATGTCAAGAAAGATGGTGCGCAGTAGGAGAAAAGGGTGGGAAGTATGCAGGCATGTTATAAGCCATCACTCCAACCTGAACATAAGAGGTGGGTGGGGGTGGACCCTTTCCAGCCCCGATCAGGGATGAATTATTCACCCACCTTATGAATAAAATGGAAATATTTAGAGGGAATAAAGCCCAGGTAGTCTCACTCTAGTTTGAAGGTGCTGGGGGTACTGGGGACAGTTTTTTTTTCATTTTTAAATCATCATAAAAATTAAACTAATGGAGTGGTACTCAGTATGTCTAACTTTCCCGTCTATCTTCTGCGAGGTGATGCAGGCCACCACATCCACATGACCGTTCCACGGGTCCTTAAGGGTGGGGATGTTGTGCGTATCCGAGGTTCGGTCAATCAAGGAGGTATTTGGGGTTGGTTGTATCTGGAATGAATGAAACTAAAGATAAGGGCTGCTATGGATTAGTGCCAGGCGCCGGTGGGACTCAAAAAGAATATTGCAAATCCTAAAGGAAGGCATTCACCCTACTGAATGCGCCCTCTTTTGTGAGGCCAGATTCCACATGACCAGGCTGTGGTTTGTGAAAATCAACCAGTTCTCCTGAGCTACCACATGAGACCAACATGGATGCCTGTTCATAATACAGTACCACACCACACACAATCAAACACAATATGGGAGACTGCACTGCACACATGCCAACAACACAACATACGCCTTGTGTGAAAAATCGGGAGAAGCCATATCCTTAATCAGGGTCTCGGTGCTCCTCAGCCAAACAGGTTGAGGATCAGCAATAAGGAAGTTAAATTTAGTACTCTCTTCAATGTCTGCGTTCTTTTGAAGAATTTGCTCAAGCAGTCTTTGAATGTACCCTCCTTGGTTCAGCATTTCACTTAGGCTATGTAGTTTTGCTTTCATTTTTATTTATTTTACTCTTCTTTGTTGTTGTTTTAAATTACCTCTCCTTTCTTCACCTCCTACTGAGTCTTGATTCAAATCCAGCCGGGGGGGGGGGGGCTAGGATCATGTCCGTTATGAGATTGATGTAATTATGTTGTGTTTTCAAAGCAGTGAAAGTATTATTCTAATTGGTTATATGCGCGATGAAGTATGTGGTGGAATTACCTGCGAAGAATGCACGAAACTCGGTACCCCTACGTGATTGGCGGGAGTTCCCTACCGACGTCGCTATTCGAGCCCCAAGATCGCTCGTGCATCTTGGAATGAAGAAAATCTTTCCCTCAGGATCTTGATCGTGGACTGGGATGTGCACCACGGGAACGGGATCCAGCATTGCTTCGAGTCGTCCTCCGCGGTCCTCTACATCTCGATCCACGTGTACAAGGGCGGCAATTTCTTCCCTTATTCCAAAGACGCCGATTCGAACTACATCGGGAAGGGGTCCGGCCGGGGCTATAACATCAATATTCCTTGGAGTAAGGTCAGTGGAAGGTCGCCACCGCTTGTTTGGGGGTTCTTCTTTTTTTAGGCGCGAGCGACTCTACATCTCACTATATTGGTCAGTCAGTCCTCGTTTTGCTTTTGTTTTTGTAATAACATCATAACTATTCGGCTCATTCTAACGAAATTTGAAACCCTTATGTTTTTTGTTTTTTTTATTCTTTTTCGAATGATATATTTGCCAATGTCCTCCCAAGGTTACTTCGGGAATTATTGAAAGTTTTGAAGGTCGTAAGGTCATAAATCAGAATAAGTGAGAGCAGGCGACTTTTTGGTCAGCAGACCTTGTTTATGTAATGCAAACTCAGGCAATTGAAAAGGGACACCTTTGCCCTCTGACATTTAGAGGTCTTTGCCTTTCTTACAAGATTGGGATTGTATTTAATTGGGATATTTTGTCGGCTGCCCACTGACTGCCTCGCAAGGAAGTTGTTCGGACATTTTGAGTTCATGTGCTCTTTGTGCAACTTATTTCTTGACCCTTAAAATCTCGCCCGGTTCTTTCTCATTATTTAGGGATGATTAGGTTCGAATTAGGGTCCCACAGCAGGCAAGGCTCTGTTCTTTAAACTGTAGCCACCCTGTAGGACGAGAGGTATAAGAGTTGTTGGGTGGTCAGCATTCCCAAGTGGCTATGAAACGACCACCCCACCTGGATATATTCCATGTGGCGTTAAGTCGCAATAGAACTTCTACATCCTAGCTGTTGCATGGACCGCTAGCACATGGGAGTGCTATGAAATTCCCACAGGATGCAACAGCCTCACCACTAACTTAGTCCCCTCGGGACAGCCTCACAGAAAGCTGGCCCTACTTAATTGTGGTAGCATTGGTAGGACCTCCATACAGAACAGACCCTAGCATCAAAGACCCCCTCCCTTAATCTCCCCAGTAGTCGGAGGGAGCAGACATGCCATCTAGATTTGAATCTAGATGGCACCAGATCAGAAGGGAACTTAAAGTTGCGTGCCATTGCGCCGCGACTGTTCCCATGGACCTATCCCCAATGTCGCGACGGCTTCAGGTCGCTTTCTGTCATCTCTGAATTGGACACACTCGTGTGACGCATCGCTATTTGATAGAGCGCTCGCCTGCGCCGAAATATGACGACTGCGTCGTCCCCCAGACTATTCGGCACATTCTTGTCGAATGTCCCAGTCTGGGTGATCTTCGCGCACGTTACCTGTCCTGGTACCGGGATTGGCAGGGTCGCTACCGCCTGTCCCTTGTACTCGGGACGAGTGCGTGCACATTGACTGGTGGACTTGTTGACTTTTGGGGGGAGGCCGGCCTTCTCCCTATTATTTAACCAGGGTTTTTTTTTGTTTTTTTTCCTTATAGGTCGCACGCTCGTGCGCCGGGGGGCCCTTTCCCCGATGCAGGAGCTTGCTTACTGCTCGCTTCCTTTTCCCTTTTTTTTTGGGGGGGGGGTTGTTTTTTGTCGTTTTTAATTTTATTTTAAAGTAGCCTAGTACTAGGCCAGTTTTTAATACGGCGACTAATGCCCAAGTAGGCAGTCGCCAGATGAGCTCTTAAAAAAAAAATGGCACCAGATCACGGGCTCCGGTGCTAGGCACATCAATGCCATCTGCTCTAGGGGAGCTAAAACAACAAAATAGTTCAAATTAGCTTGACCTGCAAAAGGCTAATTTTTCCATAGTAAGTGACATTGCATACAAGACCCGTACCATACTACTACTTACTCATTCAGCATCTTCTTTCTCATTTATGAGGTTAGACGTTTGATGATGGAGTTCCACTGGTCTATCCAATGCTTGCTCCCTAGTAGCATTGATTGCCTGTAAATCTTCCTCCATGTTACTCCTCCAGGTTTTTTTTGGTCTACCAGGGGGTCTTTTGCCTGGCACAACCACTCCTTTGATTCTTCTCAAAGCCTCACCCTCATTACTTCTAACAACATATTCCAACCATCTTAGCCTGGATGTTTTCAGCACCAGACTTATATCTTTCATTCCACATCTTCCTACAACCTGCGCCCTTGACACTCCATCTCTCCAGGTAATTCGAGTCATGCACCTCAACATTCTCCGGTCTGCCCCTCCTAACACACTCTTGACTCTCTCTCTTTTAGGGCCCAGGACTTTCCTCCATAAAACATCGCAGATCTAACACAAGCCTGCTAGACTTGAGCTCTTCGCTTAAGTGGTATACCCTTGTTTAACAGCAGGCTAGATATTTGACGCCATTAGCCTTTCTGGTACATTTTGTCTTCTCGGTGTCCACTGTATACCATGCTTAAAATTCTCCAGGATATACTACATCAAATTACTCAAGGGAAACCCACAACTAGGTCATCATTACCCACAAAACAATCTGCACACACATAAAACTCAGGCAGGCCTCCAATCTCTCGGTCCAAATCGCCTCTTCAAAGCCATTCTACCATATATCAACCACAAAAAAACACTTAAAACACACACGGGCAGTCCTGGATAGGCTCCGGGGCTAGGCACAGTTCAACACACAATATGCCTGATACAAGCACAAACTAAGATAATGGAATGCTGGATCTTTGTGAGAACCACATCTGGTCCGCAGAGCAACTTCTGTACGTAATGAGCTTTGCCATCCTTAATTTTTACCATATTTCTCTTCAATCTTTACATCCTACATTTTTCTTCATCTCTCGCTCTCTCCCCTCCATCCCCGTTGAGTAAAAACGCCTTCGGTTATACCAGTTTCTTTTCATTCTTGTATTGACCACACCTCACACACAATATTGAGGGCCTGTGACCTTCCCAAGGTAGATGAAGTTAGTTTTTTTGGCTGCCCTTTGCCACCCCGCCCTTCTACTGGGTGCTTTGTGTGGAAAAACGCATACCTCTGCCCCAGTGCCCTCAACATTCGAAGTAGATTGAGACTACCTGGGCTTTATTCCATCAAGACAATTCCATTCCATCCTTTGCTGCCACCTTTTTTTAACAAGCTTCTCACCAATTTCCTGGGCATTGGTTAATATTGCAGGCTTGTCGCCAACTATCTTTCCTCCATTCTTCGGTGTCCCTGGTTGATGTCAGGAGTGGGGTGGGGCTGGTTTAATCCCCTCTTCTTGGCTCTGGTTGTGGTGGCCGTTTTTAATATGTTTGTATTCTTCCCACCCGTTTCCCCTTCACTCCTTCTCCCCCCCCTTTGTGCACCCGCTAAGAGAGGTAAGATATCTGGGTGAAAGGGGGGGGGGGGGTTCCTCCTGCCCCAACACCAGTTTGCGTTCCCAGCCCTATGCTTACAGGAGGATCTGCAGCAGTATTTCACTTCTCCCCATCTTCACCACTTTCTTAAACATTCTGTGGGATATGTCTTCGTTGCTATTGCGCTTTAAAATCGAGAAAAAAAATGCCACCCTGTATCCATTGTTACCTTGAAGTTGTGGGTTCTGTCGCTTCCCTGCAATCTCCTGTTCCCGTTCATGGGTTCGATCTTTCTGTCGGTAAAAAGTGTTGTCTTTTTCATCAGAGTGGCATGGGTGACGCGGATTACATCAGCGCTTTCACCCAACTTGTGCTTCCAGTCAGCTACCAGTTCGATCCTGAACTGATCTTGGTGTCGGCGGGGTTCGACGCCGCCGTCAATGATCCCTTGGGAGGTAATTTGATTGTGCTCACAAGTGAGCGAATACGTACTCGTCTTACGGCGGGAATCGCTGCCGCTCAGCGAAGTCGCCTCGCGACATCTTTGGCCTTGGAATAAAATCGCTACATTGAAGTAATGGGTTGGTTTGTCCCCGGGTCAAGTGGGAAGGGGGCAGTTTGGAGAAACGTGTAAGTTGTCCAATGAAAGAGGAGTTAATGTATTTATAGGAAGCATCGACATTCGGGCAGCCCAATCCAATGAATGTGTTTAAAAGAAGATTAAACCCGTTATGCAAGACCATTGTCGGGGTAATATTGAATAGAGTACGATCAGGTGCGACTCATGGTGCTGTAAAGTGGAGTTAGATGAGCTATTAAGTGAGGAGTGGCAGGATACACTAGCTGGGAATTGAGTATGTGAGATTGAGAATTATGTGCATGAATTTATGCTGGTCGAAATGTATGGGCCCTGCAATGGCAGAAGTAAAGAGAGCGAGGTGATTCTGAGGTGCTTGTGATGAATGACAGAATTAGGAATGGGTATTGGTTGATTGTTTGCGAGATATTAATGAACTAAATGGTAAATGTGTGAGAAATTAAAAACCTGGAGCTTTTCATACATCTAGAAAGGAGAGTGTAGTAGGTTTTTGTGTAAGTGAAATCCTCTTTTTGAAAACCGGGGGGGGGGGGGTAGTTGGATGTCCAATGGGTTTGGCAATTAAGGGGAAATGTAAGAGTAAGATTGATGGACCCACAAGATTCTGACTGATGAAACGTGTTTATCGGAGCGAAGCCAAAATTGGGCCGTGTTCCATTAAATGCTCAGAATGACGAGTGTGGTAGCTGCCCTAGGGAAAGTTGCTTCACTTGCTTTGTTAGGTGCTTATAGTATTGTAGGTATGGGTGGTGTCCAGATCTGAGTGTGGAGAGGGTAATGACTGGTGTGTCTGGTAAGGTACTGTTCCTCTTTGGCAATTTTTGGTGGGTGTGTCCGTAGTACTGTGTTATTTGGCAAGTTTCAGAGGTGGCATGCGATGATTTAGGTGTTTTTGTCTCTGCTGTCGTGTGCATGGCGATAGGTAGGAGAGAATGAGAGAGTGGTGTGAGTAGAGTGTGGAGTTCTTGTTTCTGGGTGGTTGTGGGTTTATATATGGCGGGAGGGAGGGATTGTCTGTTCTTGTATAAAACAGTGCTGAGTATATGTGTGCGTGCAATGAGGAGTATTTTTGATTCTGCTTGCAGGGGATTTATTGGGAGGAATTGGGTGCATCCAGTGATTCTGTGGAAGGCTTTGTTTTGTGTTAGGTTGACTTTGACAGCATTAGAGGGAGCTTGAACACAAATCCATGATAGGGAAGCTTAATTACTCCTAAGTGTGGAATGGATAAATTGCTTGTATAGCATGATGTTTCTTTCTGTTGTCCAAAGTTGGAGTCAGTGAGGGCACGCAGTGCATTCAGTTTTATTGGTCCTATTGCAGGTTTCGGTCGAAAGTGAGGCCAAGTATTTTTTTAGGGGGGAAGGGGCAGTGGGATATGAATGTTATTTTTTTGTCAGAGGTAAACAGGGTTACAGAGAAATTTTGAGGTGACTGATTTTATTTTGTCTAATCACTGCTCAAGTCTGAGGAGGTATGTTTGCATGCTTCTGGTGAATGTGTTTATGTTGCTGTGTTGTGAGGTGATGGTTAGGTTGTCGGCTTAGGATTACCGGGATTCATTTGTGAGGTCAGGAGTGGTTGAAAAGTTTGGCGATCGTATTGGCACCAAGGTGCTTTAAGTGTATGTTTGAGATCAGGTCTGAGCCTGTGACTGTAGAGAGTTTCAGGGTTTTGATGATATCGGTATTGTCTGTTGGTTGGAAATGGGGAGTTGGGGTCTACATGGATACTTCAAACATTTTTCATAATTATTCTGTTTGATGGGAAAGTTGGTTTATGATTGATTTTTTTAATGGTGCATCAGTAAGATATTGCGGTGTTCTTTAAGGTGAGGGTTCTTGTAATTATTGTGGAGTGATTTGATTTGTTTACAATTTTGTTGTGTTGATTTTGCTGTTTATTCAATTGATGTATTGTTTCAAAAATTTTTGCTGGTGTATGTGTGTGTGTGTTTGATGATTATATTTAATTCGTTGTTTTGCTGAGTGGTTTCACAAGTGCTTGTCTTGTTTTGCTTGAATAGGTTTCTTTGTTTTATGAGATCAGCATCTTCTGGGGGTGATGTAGGGTTGTAACAGGTTCTGCAGCCTTGTGAAATATGTGCTTTACTTGTATTTGTTATGATTTAAGTGCAGTCTCTAAGGTTACGAAGTCTTATATGTTGATGTTATAAAATTTCTCTTCAACCTGTTGAGTGAAGTTGCGCCATTGGTCATATTAAGGGGGTAGGGGGGGGGCAGAGAATCATAGGCTGAAATAATAGGGAGAAACATGAAAGGTAAAGAGAAAGTAAGATTCCTGATGAAAGAGTATTTAAGCTTTTTTAAAAACTTTGTCTTTTTATTGTGTTTAGTTTTATGGCTGAGGCATCTGCATCCCTAAGTCAACCCTACTCTTTTCTCAGGTGTCTGTGTTCAAAGGAGATATGAGGCTTGGGTTATGCCCTGAAGGGAGATTGTGAATGACTTCCCGCATTCTATGGATTTGTACATGGGGGGGTGCAGAATGTGATATCTGGGGATGTTTGTTGTGTTGACATGGGGTGCAAGTGGCCTTGTTTCTGTGCTTTAGTGAGTGTACACTCATAGCCTACAATTTTGAGGCTAATACTATATTTTTCATATAAGAAAATTAATATAACTAATCAAACTTGGCATTTTGTTTTAATATGGTTGTATCCCAATTTGAAGGTTAAATATACAGAAATTTAGAGCCCAAAGCCATTTTATTAATACATTCAATTGATGCACGCAATCAATATTTGCAATGATATCCCTTGTTCTTCAGGACTGTTCAATTCGTTTTTGCATGCTAGAGACCAAATTTGTGATGATAGCAATATTGATATTGCTCCTTTTTGTTCAATAAGCACCCACAACTGCTTACAATTGGATGGTTTTGTTTATCAACCGACAATTTGATTAATTAATTATCACCCACAAATCCTCAATTGGGTTCAAATTTGGCGAATTTCCAAGCCAAGGTCTCAAAACTTCAATGCTCTTTGCAACCAAGAATTTTTTTTATTGTTTTGTGACAAGGTGTTGTATCATGCTGAAAAATACAATTATCCTTCCCAAATTAGTCCTGAACTGTTGAGAAAAAAGATACTGATGAAGCATGTTTTGATACCATTTTGAGAGCATAGCAGTATTCATTGGAAAAATTGTTAGTACTCTAGTTCCCTTAGATGAGAAGCATCCCAGACATAGAGTGTCTAGGTGCTTCACTGTGGGCACGACACAGGATGCGTGAAACTCCTCCCCTTTTCTCTTAACGAGGGATCTTCTAGAAACTCTACTAAGCAGAAGGGAGCTTCATCAGAGGATATCCGTAAGGTTCTTCTTGGTGTGTGCTGAAGTGTTCATACCTGCTTTTTTATCAATTGTGAGCAAGTTTGGCACAGGAGGCAACCCGATCCTTGATATGGGACTTTACGATGAGGTGATATTGGCATCCATTTGAAGCTCTTTGCCATCCATAAGAGTTCTTCACAGGAATTTAACTAGGCTTTTTAAAGTCATTAATGTTCCTAAATATGTTAGGATGCTCCTTGATGCAATACCTTTTTCAACTATCACCTTGCATTTCTGGCCACTGGTGCAAAGCAACACTGGTTGCATGCTTTTCTTTTGACAGAACCATTTCTAGAATTGACAAAAATTCTAACATTTATTTTACCCAAAAATATTATGAAGAATTGAATAGCAGTGAGAAGCAAAAAGAAATATTTAGAATTGCAAAACAATTGAAGAAAGAGAGAAAAGCTGTAATCGGAGCAAAGTACATAAAGGTTGAAAGAGGAGTTATCAAAATAAAGAAGAGATACTAGAGAGGTGGAGGGGTTACTTCAAAGACCTATTAAATGAGGAAAGTCAGCACTATCTGGAAGAGATGGGTGTAGTAGAGGGGACGATAGAAGAGATCTCAGAGGAAGAAGTGAAGAGAGCAATAAAAAGAATGAAAAAGTAGAAAAGCACCAGGTCCAACAGGAGTGACAAGTGACTTGCTAAAGAGAGCAGGTATTATAAAACTGATGGGAGTATTCAGAAACATTGTTTGAGAGATTCCACAAGATTGGAAGAATACTGTGATCATCCCAATTTATAAAGGAAAGGGAGATGCTTTGGAGTGTGGAAAATATAGGGGAATTAGACTTATTGGAGCATGGAATGAAACTGTTTGAAAAGGTGTTGGAGGAGAGGTTGAGAAAATGGATAAAAGTGGATGGTCGGCAGTTTGGTTTTAGTCCAGGAAGGTCGACAATAGCTGCAATTTTTATTATGAGGCAAATACAGGAAAAGTTCAATGAAAGGAAGAAGAAACTGTTTCAAGGCTTTGTAGACCTGGAGATGGCATTCGATTGAGTGCCACAGAAAGCAATTCAGTGGGCACTGAGTAGGCAAAAAGTGCCAGTAAGGCTCGTTCGTGGCTGCAGTCATGTCTCTGTATATGGAATCAAGGGCAAAGCTCTAAACAGTTACAGGAACATCAGAGGCTTTTGATATAAAAGTAGGAGTGTAGCTGGGATCAGCTTTTAGTCCGTTACTCTTTATGGCAGTAATGCAAGAGGAGATGGCCCATGGGAGTTACTGTATGCTGATGATCTGGTGTTGATAGCAGAATCAAAGGAAGAAGTAGGTGATATGTTTAACAGATGGAAGGAAGAAATGGAGCAGAGGGGATTGAAAATAAACATGGCAAAGACAAAATCTATGGTGACTGGAAATAAGGCAAGAGAAAAGATTCAGTCAAGAAGATGGTCATGTGGATGCTGTGGAAGAGGAGTGGGAGCAAACTCTGCGTTGTGTATTGAGTGTAATAGATGGCGTCATCAATGATGCTCAGGTTTGAGAAATCTGCTAGGGGTACAGAACTTTGTTTGTCCAAGATATGTGAGAGAGGAGTAGGATGGTGATGGTGATGATGAGGGTGTTGGTTGGTGGTGGATGGAGGTATGTTGGAAGAAGTATAACAGTTCTGTTACCCTTTACAGGACTAGGACTAGAGTACAATATTGAATTCAGAAAAGGAATGCAATTTTGGGGCGGTTATTTTATAAATGCTGACTTTTTAATAAACCTACTATAATTTGAATATTACAATAATTATTCCTATCATGTAAATTTTAAAATGAATGAAAAAAATACATATACAGTGCGACCGTGACTTGTAAATATAATTCATTCTGGGACCCTGTTTGCATCTTAATTGGTTATTTTTCTATTAAAATTAATGTAAATTTAATTAATCCATTCTAGCGCCTAAGGTAATTTTACTTTTAATGTTTTTTATGAGTTTATTAAAAGAAACAAAAATTATACAAAATTTAATAATCTGTATAATTTTACTGTACCTTTGTGGAGGATAATTGCTAGCATGAGTGGATGTTGGTAAAGAAAGGAAGTGGGTGTGAAGTTCTTGTTTGCTAGGAGAATCTCCTTCCATAAGAACACAGGGCACCTTCTTCATCTCTTTTCTGTCTCTTGTCATCTTGTTCACTGCACAACTGATGCTTTCTTTAGTATCCAGCTTCAGTTGCAAATCAAAGTGGTTGGCGTATGTATAGACAAATTCTGGTCATAAATAGAGGTTCCACTGTATATTTGTCTCAAAACTTTTGGCCTTGATTGTAGTTGTGTTAAAGAGTACTTTGACTCATTGATAATTAGGTTTGGTAGAGAGATCAGTTTTGTGGCAATCATTAATATCCCCTTGCAGGATGAAGTTGGGGATGTTTGTAAGGTCTTTTAGGTTGAGAATGTAATTTTGTGGTCACTTGCTTAAGGTGGATGGAGGTATGTTTATTATGTTATAGGAGCCAATTTTTATTAACTGTTGATTAAGTCGTGTGTCCAAGGCGTGGTGTTTATGAAAGGGATGTCTTTGTGAATTAATGCCATAAGGCTTTGGATGTTGGGTTGAGTGTTGTTTGTTGTATTGTAGTGGTTACTGATGTTTGGGAGGCTGAGTGAAGATGTCAAGTGTTTATGCAGAAAGGTAGTGTGGCAAAGTAGATGGTTAACATAATGCCATTGCATAGTTTATTTGTTTGTGTGGCTTAGTAAAGTGTAGTGCAGGTGTGAATAGTTTGTGCCGGTTTTGCATTGGACAGAGGAGTGGCCATGTGTGGTGTGAGGCATGTTAGGCAGATGTATGTTTGTGGGCTTTAGTTTGATTGTATGTCCCCAGCTAGTGTGAGCTTGAGCCTGGTCCTCAGGTCATCAGGCTCAGATATGAAAAGGTGGTCCAGAGAGAAAGGGGGTAGGTGCAGAGACTGTGGACCCATAAAACCTGGCAATGGCCCCTCCAGGGGCCAACACCTCTCTTGAGAGATGATGGCATCTGTTTGATAGGAGGTGAGGGATGAGTGGCGGTCTTTTCCATCCAGAAGCAGAATTCAAAGGACTTCTTGGATTTCCTTGAAGTCTGTCTGGATGTGCAGGCACACCTTTTGTGGGCAATCTATGATAAATCCTATTAAAGAAGAAGCTGCAGAATGTGATTAAAGTGAAAGCTAGGAGAGCTATGATTATGCTGGATGCGGGAAAGAAAGATCCTGAGGCTGCGGGATATCTGGTACCAGAGATGGAAGGGATGAGACTGCCCTTCTCTTGGCCCATGGCATTCTTATATAGGAACCATACATACAAAGATGCCCTGTGATGACAAAAGGTACTTCCTTCACCTGGAAGGTCCATGAGACTGAGTTAGCCAAGTTCCCCCAACTTCCAAACATATCAGAGTCTTTCAGGTTATAAAAACGATAGAGTAACTGGTTGAAGAGCCACACAGTGTTTTCCCAAATATCTATCATTCCATGTCTCTCTGCAGCATACAACTCTTTTGCTGTTGTAAATATTTTTCAACCTGTGTCTGGTTTTGCTATGTCTAGAGTAATGAGCTCCATCGAGCTTTTATTTAGTGGGATTCTGGTGTTTGACAATATAATGGCATGGGTTGAAAGTTGTATTCCTGGGTCCCAGGAAAATTTTGATTAAGAGATAGATATCAGATTCAGATGCAACCAAAGCTTGAGCTGATAGATTAAAGCTTTACTGTTAAGAATACTGTATTGGAATTCATCTGCTTGGCTGTGGAGTGTAATGTTAGGATTGTGTGAGGAATTGAATGGACAAAATGTTTAAGTGGGTGAAGAGAGTGTACATTCTTGTGGTGTGCTCCTAACATATTACTTGCACATGTCAGCTAGCGAGGAAGTTGATAAGTCATTATTATATGCTATGGCTATGGGTATAATGTTTTGGGAATAATTTGTTCCCTCCCTTTGTTTTAGTGGCCAATATTATTGAAATGAAATTTCCTTTTGAGATAAATAGGAATTCCAGCCCCCAAATTTTGACCTAAAACATGGTTCCATACATAATCAAATAATTGTGTATATGATAGGGAAAAATTATTTTAATCTATATTTCGTATAATTTAGGCTGAGGGCGGGGAGTAGGGAGGTGATGAGATTTATAAAATAATGGGGGTAGTCGATAGTTTTTATAGACTCCCAACTCCGAACTTGACTTCCTCGGTTGTTTGTTGACACAGTGTGAGCACTTGTGTTTTTGGAGCTGAAGTGGGTGACTGAGAAGTCTTGGAGTTTTGTTTTGTTTAGTTGTTGAAGAGGTCTCAGTCAGCTCTGTGTACTTGGTGTAAGTGCATAGATTTGAGACGAGTATTGACTTTCAAGGGTGATTTGTGTAAAAATTGGGAGGTAGCTGCAAGATAGTATAGTCTTCAGGTTGTGTGTTTAGGTAGCAACATTTGGTGAATGTCTCTTCTTAGGTGTAGATGTCTACGCATTTGTGGGTAGGGGTAGAGGAGTCATTCCGAATGAAGAGATTGTTGAGGTGTTCTGTCATATGGTTTGGCCACGTAAGCCTGGTAGATATGTAAACATTAAAGCATCCCAGAACAAGTGTGTCAGTGTTGGATTGCAAGGGGTTCCAGTGCTGGTTTGGAATTAGGCTACAAATAGTCAGGGTGGTTGGATTTAAGGTTAGTGAAGGTAGGCTCTGTCGATGCATGTCCTAAAGAGATGCATTTTCACTGGGTTTTATGTTGTGTGGTGGCAGGGAGTTGGAAGTGGTGGCCTAAAGGCTTATACAAACCCTCCTGGGGAAGTGGTTTCGCCTTGCAAATCATTAGGGACACAAGTTTGTAGAAGTGAGTGAATTGGCGAGTTTCCTCCGTGACCTCTGTGATTGGTGAAGGTTGCTGCGTGACGCCTGAGTGTTTCGGTCACCTGACTCACTTGCTGAGCGCCCTCGCGAATGGCAACATCATCTTGGCGCTTGAGGGCGGCTACAACCTCGCTTCTATCAGCTACTGTGCCGCGATGTGCGCCAAAGCCCTGCTTGGAGACCCTCTGCCCCCACTTAATCAAGGGCTGGCACCCTCACCCTCTGCTCTCAAGGACATCTCGCGAGTGATCACCATCCACAAGGCGTTCTGGTCTTGTTTCCAGTTCCAGGTGAGTTCTTATCTCACATCAGGGGATGGATGCTTTGGTTTGCGCTATTAAGACTACTGTGGGTATTGAACCTTGTACTCCTGAGTCCTCCCCAGTACTCTTGTAATGTGGGAAACCATGCTTCAGCTGGATCTAGATGATTGCTACCCCTTCCTTGTCTCAACACCCATTGGTGGGGATCTGATCTAATTGCAGAGATTCAGCAGACTGATGAATCGTGTGCTGTCCCTTTCCCGAGTGCGCCAATTAATCTCCTCCCCCAACTTCTCCCTTTTTTTTTTACCAAAATATCATTAGCAAATATTCATGCAGAAATGCCCTCATTAGTTTTCACTTTTGAGTTATAGTAAATAACCGTAAAATGGGCTCACACTTGCATTCTTGATTGCTCTCTTGCAACCCTGTTCAAGTTTGAGCTCTTGACTACTATCCCTTAAAGTTAGGTTCAACCCCCATACTCCTGCCTGCCCCCCCCCCCCTCTCTCACACACCAACTGATTTTTAAATTTCTAACCCCAAGTGTTGATCCTGGGTTTCACCTTCAGGGATCTAATACTGGGTTCGAACTGAGAGTCATCATAATTTGAAGGCTTCCCATTTGTTACCATGGCCCCTGACTGTACCCATTATCAGGAAGGGGGGTGGGAGCAATCGTAAAAAAGGTTTAATGATGGTATGACATTATGAGAACCATTTTCCCTTCAAATTTAAACTGCAATAGCATCGAGGCCGTATCCCACTAGAAAGTTTGTAAGGAAAGAGATCTGGAAAGCAAGTGGTGAATATGAAGTAAAAAATTTGTGGAAGATATATTGCCGCAGATTCTCCTACAGGCATTGGGGCCATGAGAGCAGGCAAGCTTCCCCATGTCAGCCGCAACATGGATGCTCATGCTACACCTGATATCCCTTTGCAAGTCTTAAGAGAACCCAGCTCTGCCAAGGGGGTTCTAACTGGGTCCTTAAGTTCTTTGTACCAACTTGTTCCCTGAAGTTTATAATACCTTCTCTTGCAGTCCCACTAGTTAGGTTGACGTGGTGGAGCCTTTCTCATCCTTGAACTTTATTTCTACCTGCCTCTACGTTTGTCTGCCCCTTTTCCCGTTGTTTCTCCATGAGTGAAAATGCCCTGGTTTACACCAGTTTTCTTCCTTTCCCAAATTAAAAAAAATAAACGATTCCTAGAACTAATGCATACAAACTCAAATTTACCATCTTGGAACCCCAGTAAGGGTTCTAGAACTCATTAGAATACCAATACTCAAACCTTGTGCCTCCTCTTAAAGGTGTCCCTACCGATGGGCGAGAGCACGCGCCCGGCGTCACAGACAAGGAGCACTCTCGAAGACAAGTCAGATGTTGAATTCCTGACCCCTCCACAATCTCCATCGGAAGTGGCCACTCGGACGGACGCAGCGATCGGAACTGGTGCTACCGATGAAGCGAAAGGTATCTTGATTGAATTTTCCCTCCTTTGGGGAAAATGAAATGGAATCGGGAATGATAAAAAGGAGCAGGGAGGGTACATCATCATACCTCGTGTTGTTGCTGTAGTTCTTGCTCTAGGCTCTTTCCACCCAGGCCCTGTGTCTGGTTTCTGGTGGTTGAGAGGGCAGGTGTCAGTCAAGCCGATGTGGTGTTTGTATTTAGCTTTGACTGTTGATGTCATCAGAGCCTTTCCAGGACGATCCACATAAGAAGGATATTTCTAGTTTGAGAGGGCTTGGAGCCAGAGACTGGCTGGCTTGCTGCATTGTGTTTGTGGATTATTCTTTGCATGATAAGAGTTTGATGTCGGAGTGATAGGATTTCTTGGAACACCTCACTACTATGTACTATGCCTTTGTAGTCTTGCACAGTTTCAGGAGGGTCAGGCAGGTTTAGCATATAATGGCACATTGATTTCTTGTCAGATTAATAAGCTGCACTCTAGAGGCCCTTTTTTTATGGGTGCTACCTTGCTTTTGGAGAGTAGGATTTTTATGGGTTTGAGTCATAATCCTGAAAAGCCAAAATTAATGTTTGTATACTCATGAGTTAGCAGAGGTCACTTGTGTAGATAGCTGATTAAAATGAAATCCAACCTAACATGGTATCAAAGATGGGAAAATTTAGTTGGAAGTGTACATATCGGCATGTATTGAATGATAGAGTTGAATTTAAAAAAGAACACTGTCATGTAGAAAATATGTTTGAGCGTTATTTCCGAGGCAAACTGCACCTAAAAAGAAATTAAACAACTGTGAAAAATGTCACAAGACTTCAAGCTGTCATCAAAGACTGTGAACATTTACCAGTTTTTTAATATCTGGGCAATTGTGCATAATCTCACTCTAATAACTTTTTGCTTCCTAGTGCTTCCAAGAATGGATGTTGGGGTAGAATGGATGTCTCGTGCGATTGGGCTGAATGATTATGTGAGGAGGATGTGTGAGATGGAAGGTGTCATGTTTGTGGATGTGTGGGATAAGTTTGTTGGAATGAAAGAAATGTATGCAATGGATGGACTGCATTTGAGTAGGAGGGGGGTAGATGTGTTGTGGGAGCAGTATGATCGTGTTATTAGTCTTTGCGGGCGGGAAACTAGATACTAATAGTGGTCAGGGAATTATGAGAGGACATTATAGTACTGAAAGTAGAATGGACTTGGCAGATAACAGAAATAGGTTCCAAGGCGATAGAGGTGAGGTCATTCAGGTTTCAAGAGGTGCTTCAGGGATAGGGGGGTTAAATTGTTTCTATACAAATGCTCGTAGTCTTAGAAACAAGAAGGATGAGCTATTTAGTTATATTAGCAAATGGGATATAGATATATTATGTGTTACTGAATCATGGGTTAATGAAGTAGAATTTAGTGACAGTATATGTGAATTTGATTTACAGGGCTATAATATGTACATTAGTCAAAGGACAGGTAGGATTGGTGGAGGAATAATTATCTATATAAAAAACAACATTGTTTCAAGTTTAAATACTTCAATAAAGCAGGATGGAGTTGAGTCACTTTGGATAGATATTAGGTTCAGTAAAAATAGAATGGTGCATTTGGGAGCTTTTTACAGGCCACCTGGGCAGACTGATGATATGGATGAACTAATGATAAGGGAAATAAGTAAGGGATGTGAAACAGATGCAGTTATTATTGGGGACTTCAACTTAAACTCTGTGGACTTGGAAAATATGATAGGTAGGGATAGAACAAGTGGCAGGTTCATAGAATGCTTTGAGGATAATTTTTTTAATCAATTTGTTAATGAGCCAATGAGGGGGGACAATATATTAGATTTAGTACTTTCTAACAGTGATCATTTAGTTGAAGAATTGACTGTTGGGGAAGCATTGGGAAATAGTGACCATCAGATAGTTCGTTTTAACTTGGGAATTGAGAAGAGTAAAATAACCGAGAATGCTGTAAAAGTTCCAAATTTTCATAAGGAAGATTATGTAAAACTCCAAAGCTTTCTAAATTTTGTAGACTGGGATGTAGAATTCAGAGGTAAAAATGCTTATGGGATGTGGGATACTTTCAAGCATATAATAAATGTAGTCCAAGAACAATGTATCCCAATGAAGGCCATTAGGAACAAAAGTAGGAAACCATTATGGTGGAATAAGGAGATAGCTAGAAAAATTTCAGAGAAGAAAAGGGCATATAAAAAATTACAGGTAGAAAATAATATTTAAAATTTAAGTGATTATAGAATGGCTAGGAATGGGTTAAATAAGATTATAAAGAAGAACAAACGGGTGTCAGAAATTAAATTAGCTCAGGATAGCAACAAAGATCCTAGAAAGTTCTTTAGTTACTATAAAATTAATAATAAGTCTGGCAGAGTTAAAATAGGGCCTATCAAATATGAAGGGGTTGTGAGAGAAACTGATGAGGAAATAATTGAGGTACTAAATGGTCATTTTGCATCATTATTTACAAAGGAGAAACTAAATAGTCTTATGAATGGTACTCAAGGGTCAGGGAAAGAGGTGTTTACTACCATTAGTGTGGATTGGAGGAGGATAAAAGGACCAATAGGTGAGTTAGATACTACCAAGGCCTCTGGCCCTGATGTTAATATTCATTCTAGGATACTTAAAGAAGGGGTAGAAAGTATCTCAATAGCTCTGGACAAGTTATATACTAGGTCACTGGAATATGGAGAAATACCCGATGATTGGAAGAGAGCGAATGTAGTCCCCATTTTCAAGAAGGGTAGTAAAGAGGATCCAAATAACTTTAGACCGGTTAGCCTAACTCCTGTAGTCTGTAAAATTCTTGAGAAAATAGTTAAAAAAAGGGATTTGCCAACATCTAGAGAGGGAGGAGTTAATCAGCGATGCTCAGCATGGGTTTAGATCAGGTAGATCATGTTTGACTAATTTACTAGACTTTCTGGAGTTTGTAACAGATCAAGTAGATAAGGGAGAGAATGTAGATATAATTTACTTAGATTTTTGTAAAGCATTTGATAAGGTACCACATAGGAGACTAGTTCATAAATTAAAAATGATTGGGATATGTGGGGGTGTTTCAAATTGGATAGCTGAGTGGCTAAAAGACAGGAAGCAAAGGGTAGTGCTAAATGGTGTAAAGTCAGAGTGGAGGGATGTTATTAGTGGGGTTCCTCAGGGATCAGTTCTCGGTCCATTATTATTTGTCATCTATATAAACGATCTTGGGGAGGCAGTTAATAATAAAGTGTCAATTTTTGCGGATGATACCAAATTAGCAGCTGTAGTTAAAGATATTGATGATAATTTTAAAGTGCAGGGGGATTTAAATAAATTGTTATCCTGGGCACATAAGTGGCAAATGACTTTCAACCTTGATAAGTGCAAAGTTATTAACATGGGAAAAGATAATAGAGAATTTAACTATGAAATGGATGGGCATTGGCTGAGCTCAGTAGAGGATGAGAAAGATCTAGGAGTAGTAATAGATAAGTCATTAAGGTTTTCTAAGCAGTGTATTGAAGCAAGAAATAGGGCAAATAGAGTGCTGGGTTTCATTAAGAGAAATGTCAGTTACAAAAGTAAGGAGGTTATTCTTAAACTCTATAACTCTTATGTTAGGCCACATCTAGAGTACTGTATACAGGCATGGTCCCCACATTTTAGACACGATATTAACCTTCTCGAATCAGTGCAACGGAGGGCAACAAAGATTATTCCTTCCCTGAGGCACCTTGAATATATAGATAGACTGAGGGTATTAAATATGTTCTCGTTTGAAAGGAGGTGTGTGAGAGGGGATATGATTGAGCTCTTTAAAAATTTTTCTGGGATAGATAAATTGGATGTTAGCGAGTTTTTTGAGTTAGATGATGGAAATTGGACTAGAGGTCACCACTTGAAAATTAAAAAGCAAGGGTGTAGGTTGGATTTAAGAAAATATTTTTTCACCAATAGAGTGGTAGACTTCTGGAACAAATTGCCGCGGAGGGTAGTAGGTAGTCCAAATTTAAATGTATTTAAGAGTAGGTTGGATGAGTTTATGGGGAGGGAAGGTTGTGATGGTTCCTAAGTTTTGTATATATTAATATTGTTTGTATATATCTATAGCTGCATGATTTAGTTCTTGACGAGCCTTGATTGGTGATACCCTTGTTTCTGGACGCAATCCTCTGGATGTAGTTTTCCTGGGAGTTTGGGTGCCTTAAAAAAGAGGCTGTTTGACTCGGATGACCTATGATGAGCCCTTGTGGCTTTTGTCATCTGTTATATTATATTGTGGGGGACTTTGATTTTGTCTTTCCCTGGTGATGGTGCTTTTTGTGGGTGGGTTTTGACGGATGCGGATGACCTTTGATAGGCCCTTGTGGCTTTTGTCATCCATGAAATTATGTTATGTTATGTTATGTTAAAGCTGATGCGCATTTCTGTATCTGCCAGACCCGTGCAGTATTTATATGTATCATTCTTTTATAATTTGAAATAAAGGCAATTTTAGACCCCAGGATTTGTAGCAGAGTTAGAAATGTTTGGATTACTTATCTTACCTAAATAAACATAACCTCTTGTATGCTGAAGTGCATGTGTGGCAAGTCAGGATTTGGGGGATTTTATCCTACACCAGTATTTGGGGGGATGGGAAGGTGCACATGCCAGTCAAGCTGATGTAGTGTTTGTAGACTATTTGGGGATGTTTATCGCATCAGAGCCTTGCTAGGATGAACCACATGTGACATGGGCCATCCTGGCATGACAGCATAGTGGGTTTATGTCTAATTTGTAATGTATTTAAGTATGTGGATTCAAGATTTTGTGCCCAAACCACTCAATTACTTTGTAACTGAATGAGTTCTCTTCAGTCAAACCCAGCATCACTCAGAAATGACCCCATGGTACCTGGCCTTTCCCAGTTGCCATTCTGGCATAGATGAATATGTTGCGTGGATTGTCTAAATGGGAGGCCTATGGCTACTCAGAATGGGTTCTTTTTTGTTTTTTGTTTTATTTATTGTGTGCTGCTTAAATCTTTAAATGTTATTTCTATGTCTAGGGTGACACTCACTACAATGATTGTTTGTTTAAGGGAAGTGGGTTTTTGAAATGCTTGTTTCATGCCTGTTTGTGAATAGGGTAGTCAAGGTGTTTGATGTCATCTAAGTCTTGTTTACATCTAATGCAAGACTTATTCTCTGCCTGTACTTTTGGAGGATAAGTTGAGTGGCATGATCTTAGTTGGTCTAAAATTACTTTGTCCTATATATTGATTTCTCTGAGTCTAGTTGGCAGAATAAGGTTTGTTAGTGGAGGGGGTACTTTTTAGAACCTGGGTAGATGTGGTGGTTGAGGTGAGATTGGTTTAATGCTCTGCTGAAGTGTTTGGTGCTATCATCTTTTCATTCATTTTATTTTGTAATATTTAGGTTTGTACGTGTAGTGTGGGATGGGAGTGGTCTAGGAGCTTTCTGTAATCATTTTTTGGTGCTTTAATTTTTACTTTTTGGAGCTTGTCTACATTGATTTTGGACGGTGCTGGAGGCCAAGCTGGTGCTGATGAATTTTTTTGTATAGTGCAAGTAGTGTGTGAGGAAAAGGTGTTCATTGAAACCATCTAGACTGTGTTGCGTGAAATTGGCTAGGAACATTGTAGTTCTGGTCTTTTATGAAATGTGTTTGTGAGAAGAGTAGGTTTGGGCTTATTCTTTTTCAAAGGATTTAAGGAATGATAATGATGTGTCAGGAGTGGTTGGAAATGTCTGCAATGACTGAGATTTCTAGGTGTTTTAGGGAATGATATATTGTCAAGGTCTGTGATTATGGAATTTATAAAAAAAAGCTGGTGTTTGAATAGCTTCCTAAATGTAAATTACCCACAGGAAAGAGAAAATTAGACATATCACTTTTGCCTTTATTAAACAATCATCATGATTAATGAGAGCTTCTTATGATGTATGTGTTTTCTTTGGGGTTTTACAGAGTTGTGCTGAGACATGATTTATTGTGAGCATGTTTTGTTCCAGTTTTCAGTTTATTGTTCTGAGATTAGATTAGTGATGTGAGTATTGAGGTTCTGGTTGTTGTAATTCATGTTGGAGAGGTGCTCTGTTTGTTTTAGTTTACTTCTTTTATGAACTCAGATTTTTTTGTGAAGTTTGGGTTATACATTTTCATTCAGGCTTGGGGAATGTATTTTTTCCTTGCTTCATTGATTATGTTGTTTGTTTTAGGTCGTTTTCTAAGGATGGGGGAAATATAGTGTCATTTTCCTTCTATTTACAAGTAATAGCTGCACTTTGTGTAATTTGATTTTTTTAAAGTTTGGTGTGTGGTTTTGAATGAGGCTGAGCAGGGGTGCATTGTTTGGAATGTTATAATGATAGGAGAGTGGTCTGAGGAGGTCTGCTATTGTGTTCTTTGTGGTTCTGGTTTGTAAATGAAAGGAGTGTGTTTAAGTAGTTGGTTGAGCTGTGTTGTTTAATGTTTATAAGTGTGTGATGGCTGTGCTTCTGTGGTCTGCTGAGAGTGCTCTGAATCATGATGGGTGATGTGCATTGAAATTGTCTTTATGAAATGGTTAGGAAGCCATGACAGAGGTTCTAGGATCGTTATATAGTTTAGTGGTATTCTTTTGGTTGCAGGGTCGATGTATAGGTTTACTGGATTCTATTCAATGTTTTGCTCTTGCTTAGGAGTGTTTTTGGTATATGGTGTGATGAGTGAAACACATTCAATTGCAACTAGTGTTGGTCTCATGGGTTCTTGACATGGTATATCGCCCTCCTGTAGTATATTGGTATAAATGGAGAGGTTTTTGTTGGGGTGTTAAGCTTGTTTCTTGATTGAAGACTATGCATATGTTGTTTGCCTAAATAACAATAGGCTTTGAATGCTATAAAAAGGTCTCAGAAGTGATTAGACTACTAGTGAATTAGTGAATGCTCAAGGTATGTGTTTGGAATGTAACAAGAAACTGCCAGAGGGTATGCTGGTTCCAATGTTCATATATAGAAGTGAGACTATGGTATGGCAAAGAAAAGATCTGGACTAGGAGCAATAAAAAAGAACAATTTGAATGGGATACTTGATATACAAAGGGTAGATAGAGTGAGGAATGACTGGCTAAGAGGTATTTATGTTGTGGAGAAGGTTGTGACTGTGTTCTGAGGTTATATAGACATGTAAGAAGAATGGATGGAGAGAATATTCAAGAGTATCATGGGGTGAGAAGGTTAGGGAGACAGTGCATAAAAAGTAGGTTAATGATATCAATGTGTGTTTGAGAGAGAAATAGCTGACTGTGAAATACAGCTGTGTACATAAGTATAGGCAATGTCAAACACGGTCTAATGTATGCCCCCATTTGTATACATGTTAAATTTTAATGCATTGTTTTTACTTATATTGTAGCAGAAACATTCCTTTCCTTGCATGGTATATTTAAATCATTTAGAGCACGAGATTATCTATATAAGTAAAAGCGAATGTGCGTGCGTGCCCATCTCAAAAATAGCTCCACAGATTTTTAAAATTTTTTGTATGCAGATGGGATTTGGGGCCATTAGTACATACATATACTCATTTGGGCCCACAGAACTATGTGGGACCCGCAGGGCCCACAAAAAGGGGGTTACACATATGTAAACCAAAAGTCTTTGATGACATCATAAGCATGAAAGAAATTTTATCATTAGAAACAGGAGGAGCAGCTGGCCTATGGCCTATCATGATTCTTTTCTTTTTTCTCCATCTAAATTTGCTCTAATAATTTCCATGCCAAAATTATAATACATTTTCTGAACTTCACCATTTGTAATTCTTTTAGTTTAAAAAAAATTCACAAAAATTTGATACTTATATTTATTTCTGAACTTCAAAATGTTATATTTTTTTATATTATAAAGGAATTATTAGAAACTAGCAGTTGTTTGCCCAAGGTTTGTTCTAATGAATGAGTTTACTTTATAGTCAATTGCTGTTTGTTCAGAAGCTTCTCTTTAGTGCTTCAGTCTAATATTGACTAATGTCGGCTTAGAGAAGTAAATTTTTTGACATAACTTGAAATTCAAGAGGATAAGAAATCTTTATACCCAAGAATATGAGGCCAAGAAAATCAGAAAAAGTTTTGAAAAACCTTTCCAAATTTAAAAAAAAAGCACACTTCGAAAAGCGTAGATGATGTTCCTTCCAAAAGGTTAAAACTGGATTCAGGGATAAATTTGATGTCTGCAGGTTGCATTAAACCTTCTTGCATTAGCCATGTGGGAATGGTTAATAATGCAGTTGCCCACGCAGATATTGTGCATAATTTCATTCTTTATGCCAACCAGTTTGATTTGATTTATGAATGTGCACCTTGGGATGGCAATTGTTTATTTCATATCCTTGTCTAAGCTTTGCAGCGACTTGATATTGAGGCAGATAATCTCTTGCTCATAGCTCTTGCTTCAGAACTCTTGGAATCAAAAAAGGATGTTTTTTACTATTTCTTGATACAGACTCTGGTGACACTGAACTGTCCTTCAAAACCTGGGCAAAAATGGGGGGACCACATTGAAATCCAGTTATTGGCCAAAGCCTATTATGCCATAGTACAAATTTTTAATGGAAGCAACCTATCATTGATAAATATCAATGATGAAAATGCAAATAAAATCATCACTTTAACATATTGGAACAACTTACACTATGATGTCTTCTTGCCATTGCATGAAATGTTATCTCACTCAAGTGTAGAAGAAGAAGATATAGGCATTGAGAGTTACTGAAGATCCCAATCAAACACAAACCAGAAGAGTATCCAAATCTGCAAGAGTTGAAAGAGCCCATCAAAGAAGGTCCTCTGGAACTCCAGATGACAGGAGAAAGAGGATAGAAGCTAATGCTGAAAGGATGAGAAGGGTCAGGGCTTCTGAAGACACTTATCAAAGGCAAGCCAGAAGGACAACCAACGCTGCACAAATGAGACAAGTGAGAGGTACATTTTTGTCTAATCTACATAGAGCAGCATTTAATTATGATCCCAAGGAAGATTACACTGAGTAACAAATTTTCAAAAGATTTTTGTTTCTCTTATTTTTTTTATTAGTGTTTTTAATACTAGATTTTGTGCTGATTCCAAATATGTCCTTACTTTTTCTCTAGCATAAACCATTTGGAAGATATACCAAATTATGCTAATATAAAGAAATATTTAGGGTACGGGTAAAGCACACTTACATTTGTCACTAATTTATTTATTTTCTTTTTCAGGTTTATATGATAAATATTGACTTTATTGATTAGGGCTACAAGAGGATGCAGAAATCGACCAAATTCGTTCTGTTTTGTGTGTGGTTTCCATGTTGGACCTAAGCATGTATCACATAAAATTGTGAAAGGTGCAAATTACTGGATTGCTTATAGACTGTATTTGGAATGAGTATGGGTGACCAAGAAAAACCATGGGGCCCCTCATGTGATATGTGGAAGTTGTCGATCAAATTTAGATGCATGGCTGAGAGGTGCAAGAAAAGCAATGCCATTTGCTGTGCCAAGAGTTTAGCAAGAGCCAAAAAATCATCACAATGATTGCTATTTTTGCATGATTGACATATCAAAGTACAGAAAAGTTAAGGGAAGAAAATCCCTTCCATATGCCAACATTTCATCCACTATTGCACCTGTGCCACATAATGATACCTTATTGGTTCTACAGCTACCAGAAAATGTAAGTAAATCCTATCAAATTGTAAGTTATATTCTTTGTAAAAGAATCAATACTGAAATATTTAAAACATCTATCTAAGGTTTCTTGTAATGTGATTACACATGCAATCCATATTTATGCTCCAGCTATTAAATGCATCTCTTTTTATATATATATTTTTTCAGGTAGAAGGTATGATGGAGTTCTCATCAGGAGAGATGGAAGGTCGTGACAATGAAGAAATGGATGAAACGTTTGAGCCAAGAATGAGTACCCGCCCACACTTTCCAAATCAACATGAACTGGATAATCTCATCAGGGGCTTGGGTGTCACTAAGTCAGGAGCTGAGCTTTTGGCATCCAGACTTAATGAATGGAATCTGTTGGGGGAGGACTGCAGATCAACAGTATACAGAAAGTGCCTTGAGGAATTTGAAGTATACTTTGATATAAGTGAGGATCTCTGCTTCTGCAAAGATATTAATGGCTTGTTTACAGCTATTGGAATTGATCGCAACCCTGAAGAATGGTAACTTTTTATAGATAGTTCTACAAAAAGCCTCAAAGCTGTTTTACTACATGATGGGAATCAGTATCCATCCCTGCCTATAGCATAATTGGTACAGATGAAGGAAGAATATTACAATGTAAAAAAGTTTCTCAAGAAGGTAAACTATACTAAGTTTAAATGGGATGTTTGGGGTGATTTTAAAATGCTTTCCTTCTTACTCGAATAGCAGGGTGGGTACACCAAGTATTCATGTTTTCTTTGCCTATGGGACAGTAGGGCTGATCATGAACATTACCTGAAGGTTGAGTGGCCCCCTCAAGATGACTTGCAGCTAGGAAAACTAAATGTTATTAGACAGCCTCTTGTAGAGCCTGCCAAAGTTTTGCTATGTCCACTTCATATAAATCTTGGTTTGGTCAAACAGTTTGTAAAAGCATAAGATGATGGTGGAGAAGCATTTCAAGAGATTCGTCTACTCTTTCCAAAGCTATCAGAGGCCAAAGTTAAGGGTGGTATATTTACTGGACTGCAAGTAAGGAAAATGTTGAAGTCAGTACAACTTGAGAATGCAATGAGCGATGTCGAAGTGAGGCGTGGTGTGCATTTTGAAATATAGTTAATGGATTCCTTGGTAAAAATAAAGATCCAAACTACAAGCAGCTGGTAGCAAAACTTTTAGAAACTTATAAGAATTTAGGAGATTTTTTGTAAAAATTTGGGAGAAGTGAATGAGGAACATGGTGAGTGGTTCCATCAGGACATTGCTGTAATGGAGAAAAGATACCAAGGAAAATGGGACACTGCTATGATGAGGGACTATATATGGTCACTGGTACATAAAGATCAAGGAGCTTACAGTAAGAAAGCATGTTTTTCAGTGCACTTTTAGTAGGTTATCTCTTATAATCACATTTTCTCATTAGTTTAAAAAGGGGATACAAGGAAAAAATATTATCAGCTATTATTCATGTACATTGTGAATATGCTAAATAAAGTGAACTGTTGCAGCTATTTATGTTTAGTTTTATTTACAAAATTCCAATTATCTCAAAAAATATTGATGCTATACAATTTTCAATGATATTTTGGGAATCAGGGGGTAAAACCACTTTAGAAACACTAAAAACATTTAAAGAAACAAAACTAGTGATACCCAGTATTATTCAAACCACCCAAAGTTGTCCATTGGAAGTTTGGAAAATGAATATAGATATTGCGAAGCACTAAAGTTCAAGGATGAGACCAATGGTCTTTGTTACAGAAATGGAAAAGTTCAGTTGGAAGAACTGTAGCGGGCCGAAAATCTATATTCTAACCCTAATCGGTCCAACCCGCTTCCTACACTAATTCGGACTTGAGAAATCAAGGGAGAAATGAAACAGATTGTATATACAGTCCTTTATTTACACGGGTATGGCTAAATATATTTGAGATCTCTTTACAACATATACAAAAAAAACAATCCTATCTTGTGGTGAATATTATCAATTCACAAAAACAAACAAACAAGAGATAAATGAAAAATAAACAACAAATATAATCCTTACAATAGAGGCCTAACAAACACACAAATAACACCCCCTCCCCGAAAAGGCCTCACTATTTACCCCGGGGGGAAAGTTCTGCCGGCTGCTACTCGTGTAGCTAAATATATTTGAGATCTCTTTACAATATATACAAAAAAAAACAATCCTATCTTGTGGTGAATATTATTAATTCACAAAAACAAACAAACAAGAGATAAATGAAAAAAACAACAAATACAATCCTTACAATAGAGGCCTAACAAACACACAAATAAAAAACATGAAATGGCCTCACTATATACCCCTGGGGGAAAGTTCTGCCGGCTGCTACTTGTGTGGGCACAATTGTTGCGTACAACTTAAAAAAAGGCTGGTGCCTCTGAGCTCAGTATAACCACGTGATCTGGTCGCGAATTGAGGCTATACAATTTATGGCGCTGTTGGTATTGTGGCTATTAAAACCCTCCTTGTCCAAACAGGATGTACAATGAATTTAATTAATGGCTTCACCAATCCTAGCCACTCTCTACAAATGAGAAGGAACAACTTCTAAAAATTTTATAGAAAATTTTAAATAGAATATGGCTACTGGAAAGAGAAAAAATACATGTTAAACAAATCATGAAATCAAATATATTATATATATAAAACCCCCCCAAAACATTCCCATTCACACACACATTTTTACAGAGGAGGGAGAGGGTATTGGAAAAGGGGTGGGAGAATGGCCTCTACAAACACACTCACATTCATTCCACCACAGAACCTCCTATTCCAAGTCGACCATTACTTTCCCTATTAGATGGATCAAATCCAGATTCAGTCGAACTTTTAAGAGTCATAAGAGCTTAGAACAACTGCTTTTCTATGACATTATTTGGAGCTAATGATGTAAACTTTGCCAGGGTGGAAGTCAACATTCATAGTCCAAGGCAAAATCTATCACAGAATTGGTTCAATTTATCCTTTGCTGAATGAGCCAAGCAAATTTCTTCAAATCTACTTCATTGAGAACCATAAAGTTCAAGCACAGACCAGAGCAAACATGTGTAAGGATTTACAACTAAACATAGTGCTGAATCTCCAATAATTCCTTCACCAAAACAATGTCATATCATAAAATTCAAGACAGCCTTGGAAAGAAGTACAGATGAAGAAATCAGATTGATCATCAGAGCAGACAAAACTGAATGGTGAACATCAAAGTAGATTCAATCCTCCTACAACAAATGAAGTTGGACTTTTGATTGTTGGATAAGACTTTGAAAAAAGAGATATTGTTTTACAATATAAAGATGGAAATCTGAAGAAAGTCACTGAAACTCATAGAGCTTATGACTCTTTACAGTACCCTTTGATATTCCGGCAAGGAACTGATTATAATTTTCTTTTGAAGCAAAGAGATGCAAAAAATGGAACAAGGAATAACAAGAAAATATCTGCTCAGGATATTTATGACTATAGAATAATGATGAGGCAGGAAAATTTTAATTTGCTATTGAGATTTAAGCAGCTTTCAATCAATTCTTAGTTGATATGTATGCCAAGATTGTGTTAAAGAGACTGTTGTTCATCAGGCTGCATCAGAAAAAGCTCAGAGCAGAGGACTACATCCACGTAAAAGATGCAGTTTTAAGTGATGGCACTACAATTAATGCTTGGCAAATGGTAATTCTGCCTTCTTCTTTTACTGGAGGTCCTAAGTACATGTAGGAGAGAGTACAAAATGCAATTTGCTATGTCAGACATTGTGGCAAACCTGTAATCCTACATGGAAAGAAGTGCAAGAGAATCTTCTTCCTGGACAAACTCAGATCTGATTACTAAAGGAAAGCCCTTTGGACAAGTGAGATGTCATATGTATACAATTGAATGGCAAAAGCGAGGCTTGCCACATGCCCACTAGCTAATTTGGCTGAAGGACAAAATAAGTTCCAATGAGATTGACCTTTTAATCAGTGCAGAATTACCAAATCCTGAAACATCCAATGTTGTTTGAAATCACCAAGAAGAATATGATCCATGGACCATGTGGTTCTGTTAATCCAAATAGCCCCTGTATGGTAGTCAAAAGCTGCAGCAAAAAATATCCAAGGCACTTAATTAAGTAAACACAGACTGATACAAATGGATATCCAATTTATAAAAGAAGAACAGCAGAAGATGGAGGATATTCATTCGCTGTAAAAAAAAATGGAAATATTATTGTAGACAACAAGTGGGTGGTTCCGTATAGTCCCTTCCTTTGCAAAACATTCAATGACCACATCAATGTGGAATTCTGTAACAATGTGAAATCAATTAAATATGTTTGCAAGTATATAAACAAAGGTAGTGATCAAGCAGTCTTCAGCCTGGAGAATCATAATGAAGTTGAACAATTTCAAATGGGAAGATATATTTCCAGTAATGAGGCAGTCCGGAAAATCCTTTCCTTTCCTTTCCTCAGTTCAGAACCTGGATGTGGATTTGGAAAATGGTCAGAGAGTCTATTACACTGAGGAAAATGCAAGAGAGCTGGCTGAAAGGCCAAAAAACACTATCCTAATGGCGTTTTTCAACCTCTGTACATAAGACGAGTTTGCCAAAACACTTCTATATCCTGAAGTATTTAAATATTTTACATTCAAAGCAGGAAAATTTTCTAGGAGGAAGCAAGGAGAAACACATCCAACAGTTCTAGGAATCGGATGCAGTGATGTTCTTGGTAGGGTATATACTGTTCACCCTGTAGCGGGCCGAAAATATATCTCTAATCCCAATCGATCCAACCCGCTTCCTACACTGTCCGGACATGAGAAATCGAGGGAGAATGAAACAGATTGTATATACAGTCCCTTTACTTACAAAAGAATACAGTTATATTTACAGCAATTTATATTTACAAGGGAATGTGCACACCTCAAAATGAGGCCAAATTCCCCAATCCAAATACGATACCAAAAGAGAATTTTATAACAGGCGAATACAACAAATTTACTTATATATCTACACAAAACATAAAAAAAACACAGCAACAACCGAACAAAAAGGGGCACGCGCTATCACTTGTGTGCTGGAGGTGGGTGGTAGTAGGCTAACATAAAAGGAGGCAGGATTGTCAACCAATGCGGGTATGGTGGTCCAGGTGTCTAGCGAGGTATGAAAGCCCTCCGTCTCAGGGCTGGGCGGAGCACTCATCTAGAGAACCCTTCTTGCCATCTGTCCAAGCTTCCACTCTCTGTAGAAGAGATATATCCTCCGTTTATGACCCATTTACTTATACATGGAAGGGAAACTAATAAGTGGGCATTACCCGAGTAAATTTATCGACTAGCTTACCTCTAAATGTATATCCACACAATCCTCAACATATAATCTTTTGATAAAAGATTCTTTTAAACAAAGTACTATTTTGTTTTAATTATAGTGATATATCAAAACTAGCTACTATCTTTCCAGAATATGGCGCCTAGAAAGAAAGAAAAACATTGTAATCATTTTATACATAAAATAAACAAAAACAAAACAAACCCATTTCCATTCAGACACACACACATTTTTACAGAGGGAGGGATAGGGTACTGAGAAAAGGGGTGGGAGAATGGCCCTTTTACACACACTCACATTCGCTCCACCACAACCCAAGAAATCCAGAATGTTTCTTTCTAAGATTATTATTGCACCATGTGAGAGGACCAACTGACTTCAAAATGCTTAGAACGGTTAATGGAAATGAAATGGAAATCTTCAGGCAAGCATGCATTTCTCTTGGGCTAACAGAAAATGATGAACATTGAGACAAAACTTTGGAAGAGGCAGCTACCACACAGGTTCCAAAGACAATGATAGACTCATTTACTGTGATGATTGTCACCTGTGAGCTATCTAACCCATTGGCTCTCTGGAAAAAAAATTGAGCCACTTTTTGATCAGGATAAAAAAAACAGCATATGAAATCATCCTAAGAAATGCAAAATCCACCAAGGGTGAAATATTCTTCTTGGATATTCCAGGAGGAACTGGAAAAACTTTTGTTATAAACTTGATTCTATCATCTGTGAGAACCCAGAGAAAGATTGCACTTGCAGTAGCCTCATCTGGCATTGCTGCCACACTTCTATCAGGAGGCAGAACAGCCCATTCCACATTCAAGCTTTCATTGAATTTGAATGTTAATGAAAATCCAATCTGCAGCATCAAAACAGGAACCACTGTGGCAAATCTTTTGCAAGAAACCTCAGTTATTGTTAGGAACAAATGCACTATGGCTCACAGAAAGGCTTTTGAAGATTTGGATAAAACACTCCATGACATTAGGCAAAACAACCAGCTCATGGGCGGAGTGACCCTTCTTTTGTCAGGAGACTTCAGACAAACTCTGACAGTGATTAAGAGAGGAACAGCAGCTGATGAACTCAATGCCTGCTTAAAGAATTCTTACCTTTGGAGTCATGTTGAAAGATTGTCCCTGAAAAAAAAAAATGAGGGTTCACCTACATGGAGAGGTCAATGCTGGGATATTTGCTTCTCAACTTATGGAGCTAGAAAATGGTACAATTGAAAATAATGCAGATGGGGATATTTCACTTCCAGTTGGTTGTGGAATTTTGGTGAAGGATATTGAAGAACTGCAACTTAGGGCATATCCAAACCTACAGCATCACTTCCAAAACAAGAACTGGCTCTGTCAAAGGGAAATTCTAACCCCAAGAAATGAAGCAGTGCATGCCATAAACTGGAGACTTCTTCAAGAATTGCCAAATGAGATAAAAAATTATTTCTTTTGATTGCACTATTGACTCTGACCAAGCAGTTAACTATCCCACTGAGTTCCTTAACTTCCTTGATCCTCCTGGAATGCCTTCCCATAAGCTTTCCTTAAAAGAAGGAGTGCCAGTGATGTTAAGAAATTTGGATCCTCCGAAGCTATGTAATGGAACAAGACTAATTGTGAAATTAATGATGCCTCACCTTCTTCAAGCTGAAATTTTAACTGGTCAGGGCAGAGGTGAATTGGTTCTCATTCCACGGATTCCAATGATACCTCCAGATATGCCATTTGAATTCAAAAGACCAATTTTCTATTTGAGTCAGCTTTGCAATGTCTATCAACAAAGCCCAAGGCCAGTCTCTGAAGGTTGTGGGACTTCATTTGCTACAGCCTTGCTTTTCTCATGGTCAGCTCTAGATTGTATGCTCAAGAGTTGGAAATGGGAGAAATCTATTTATTCTCACTCCTAATGGAAATGGAAAGGCAAAAAATATTGTATATCCTGCAGCTTTGCAGTAGTTGCCATTATTTGGTTTACTAAATTTTAGTAATGTCTACATGTTTTATTACATTTAAATCAATACAAATTGTGTTGGGATTTAACAGTTGATCTCATTTTATAATGTTAAATCAATAAATTTTCCTGTGCTTTTGTGATTCAAAATTTCTATCCTTTTTACAATAAGTTTTGGGCCAGAAATATCCAGTTTGCACTCAGCAAGATATATTGTTAAAGTCAGCCCAGGAGATGTTAGAAACAAAAATTTTGATTAACATTATCAAGTTTACTTATAAGAAAGTAGTACAGGGTCCTTACTGCAATTAGCCCCTTCATTACTTTAAAAAGGACTGTCTCAAATAATATAACTAATACATCCATGAATGGTTTCTTCTTTCAACGAGGGAGTACATGTAAATTCAAAAAGGGAATAACACCCAGAAAAATAATGATGTTGGATATCTACTTCTCAGAGTGACTGAATGCAAAAAGGCCTTGAAATGATACCCGTACAAAACCGAATGGTGTCACAGAGAGCGATGGTGGGCACCCAACTGCTAGTAGTAGATAAATGCTGGTTTCGTCTATATGAGTCAATATTATACCAGTGCAAAGTATTGGCAACATGAATAGCTTTTATGTTTTTGTGACTTAACTGGGGTTTGTAGAATGGAGATTAATGCTAGGTCATTGATACTATCTACTTTCTATGGTTTTCTTTTCCATTCTATGACGATGTATACCTAGATCTAAATATTTTGTATGAAGGTGATGTTGATTAATTTGTTCCAGCGCCAGAATCTTTGGTGTCACTCTTTTCGGAAATGGTTTTGAATGACACAACTGCAGGAGCGACGTTTGAACCCGGATTGGCAGCAGAAGGGGCTGTTGGCTCCACTTCCCTCACTGAACTAACCATTGCTCAGATGCTTCAGGAAGATGTACGGTTTGAGAAAACGTTTTATCTGATGTGTGTTAGAAGCCTGTCTTTGTATATATCTGTTTTCCTATCCTTAGAACTTGAAATCACTCACTTTCTTCTTTCTTCATGGACAAATAAGAATCATATCAATCTCTTGTCATTTGCGCATTATAGAAGGTGATTATAATTTGACTGCACTCACAAGGAAAGGGCAAGTTGGGAACCTGCTGTCTTATAATAATCTCATGAGTCAAAAGTCTTTGGTTCAGGTTCGGCCTCACTTACTGTGATTTCCCAGAGCGGACTATTTTATCCATTATCTACTCAGATTACCAACTTCTGTCTCAGAATAATAATAAAAACCCATATTGACACAACAACATCTCGTACCTTTCAACCAGCAGATACAGCCCAAACCATCAAATTATTACATAAACTTAGTCACTGGGCCAGACCACATTCTAAGCAAACATCTAAAACACCTAGGTCCCAACGCGACCCAAGCTCTCACCAAAATATTTAACCACTACATCTTCACAACCAAATCCAGCTGGAAAGGGCAGACCCTCCCCCCCCAAAAAAAAACCCCAACATTTTCTTCTAGGACACACATCCCCTCCTACCAGGGCTGGGAACTGAAATGGATATCGGTTCGAGTTTTGATTTGAGTTTGCCATTTTAAAAAATATCAATTCAGATTTTGATTTTAGTTCTCTATATTTTTTTCTGATTTTTTTTTAGGGATTTGGATTTGAGCTCGAGTTCAGTCTACATTTCAAATGCTGCTTCAATCTATTATTTCAGAGTTCTATATGCTTTTTTCTCATAAAATATAATTTATAACAAAGTAACTTATAAAACTTTTTCCCCTCTTATTACACATTTTCCTTGAATTAAGGTAAATTCGTTATTTACTGTGTTATTTCTTGTTTACTATAGCTATCCTCTCTTTCTTCCTTTTGTCTCTGTTTCTATCTTTTTTCTCTATTTTTTCTCATTTTTTCTCTCCTTCTCTCTTTTTATGAAGGAGTGCCATTCAGTTTGGCGCTGTTGTTAGAATTTGAGAACTGCTTGAAGGTAATTGGTGGGCTGACTACAGGAGCTGCCAAGTGTAGGTTATGAATGGTCTTTTGCAGTCTCCTTCTTATCTTATGTTCTTATGTTCTTATCCATATGTACCAGATGCCCAAATTCACTGTGTACTTTTCTATTGAAATTAATGGGTAAAATATTTGCAAAGTCCCAATGCACAGGAACCATATGTAAGGATGAAAAAAATGCAGTCAAATGGAAGTTTTTAATGGGATATTACATACTACATTTTTTTCTCTATTGAAATATTATGCAATAGAAATACAGAACCCTCAAAGCATTTTTAAACATTGTACATTAAAACATTGTGCAAAAAAACTGGTAAAGTATATATTACAAATTTTCATTATATTGAAATATTATGTAATAAACACACAGAATACAAATATATCTTATAAGAACAATTTAAGCTCTTTTAAAAACAAACTTGACATCCAAAGGGTGAATATATTTGACATAAATTTAAATTTAATATCTCTTAGGGATTTAAACACTCGGGAACAGAAGAAAGGTTTTTAGCTCTGGGTCATTCTGTGATTAGCAAAACAAGATTAGGACGAAAGATTAAAATATACATTTACCTAAATTATTTTATTAATGATACCGTTTTCGCTTCAAACTTATATTTATAATCGATTCAAGTTGAAATCGAGTTTTTTAATTCTTTTCGGTTCGAGTTTAAATTTCGATTCGAGTTTTCAACAGTTTTTCAGTATGAATTTTTTTTCTGATTCGAGTTTGAAAATATATTGATTTTAAAGGTTTGTCGATTCGAATTCGATTAAATTTCCCAGCACTGCCTCCCACCCATACCATACTCTCTGAACAACCCCATCCCTCCCCACCCAGGAACAATAAGACCTCCACCACCACCTCACACTATTATTCCATTCTCTCTCTCCCCTACCCTTTGCCTGCCCCATCAGAGATAACAAACACACATTCACTTCCAATTTCTTGCACAACACCTTCACACTCTCCCAAACAACTCAGTATTTCGGGCACACTCACCTAACTAGACAAACATGAGGAAGGTCTTCTCATATTAACTCTATCTAGTCTTATGTCTGACCACCATCCATCCTTAAACTACCACAAACACAGCAATCCAGCTACTCAAGATGTAACCAAAACACCCAAGAGAACACTGCCAAACTTCCAACTTTTCCCCACCAATGCAGAACGCTTTGTTAGATTTCCATAGGGATGCACTCTGGGCCTTGGGGACCCCAAAATAAATGGGTTTGTATCCTTTTGACCACCCAGTACTCTGCACCTGTCCCTCCTCAGCCAGTGTTCAAGGCGCATCACGGTCATGTTCATAATGAGTTTCCTTTACTCTGAGTTGCGATCTCTGCTTATTTCGTTGCTTTCGCGCCTCGAGGAAATCGAACTCGAATAAAAGAGTAAGAGAGAAGAAAGTCAAGTCTGTACCAGCCAATCCCCACACCCAATCAAAGTCCATCCAACGCATTCATAGGATTATTATTCAAAAGGACTGGTTCCCAACCTAACGTCACTCTCTTTCCATCGTGGGTTCGTTCACATTTAGTCGCCTGCGAAGCGCAACTTTCACCGGTGTTGACTTTGGTGAATTGCGTACCCCTCTTAGCCCCATCGTCCTCAGGAAGATCTGCGGTTAGATATCTTGCACACAATTTCACTTCTCTTTTTTAACTTTCTGGCGGAGATGCCCGCGTTGGTTTTCTTAGTTTTAAGTAAATAGAATCATTTGGAAGAGTTTTTTTTTAACCGAGTACTAACAACCCTCGCTTCCAGTGATGGCATTCCTACTTGGTGGGGAGTAAATATGTTAATTACCCTTTTAAAAAGAGGATACTTTGTTTTCATATAGATGTATACTGTTTTTAATTGCGTTTCGGTGGTATATATTTTCCCCCTTCAACAAATAATCGTCGTAGTAGTATTACCATCATGCCCTCAACGATAGGCGTCGGTACGCATTCCTGCCATAGGATGGGGGAAAAAAGAGGTTGAAATTTGAAAACATAGGATTTCGAAAGGAGATTATAGAGGTCATTCGAAGTGTGATATGTGTTGGTTTTGGTACGAGTTTCACCGTGATTAACACTGCCTGAGATATGTTATTAGACCAAGAGTTCCCTCTTGATCTAGAGGAATGTATCTGAGAAAGAGTTGTGTTACCTGAATAAGCTGAGAATATTGTAATTTCTAGGCGTGCTTGAAACTATCTATGACTGTGGGTATAAACTCCTGGCATGACGAGATACTTGCCTATTGGTTGCCATGACAATGTAGCCAATGAATATCACAACCTCACAAGGATCTGGAATGGATGTATTGAGTGGTTTCCCCATTTAATCTTTTCTCTCCTAAGGAATTACAAACTCGTTTATGCCAGTTCTATGGGTATGGTAATGGCCATAAATTAAACCGCACCACGTTTTTTTCCTTCTCTAGAGTCAATTCCATGCTGTTGTGCCTCTTTCATGGTGCCCCCACTTGGGTGAGGTAAACCCCGTTCCGAATGAGGGAATTGATGTCAAAGCCAAGTGCCAAGTGTGCCATGACAGGAGCGAGAATTGGCAGTGCCTTACTTGTTACAATGTAAGTCTCATGATTCATTTCAAACCTCGTTTCCCTCTTCTTTTCCGGAAAGAAGGTGCCACTTAGATTGGATCGTTTGGTTTCATATGGACCTCTTTGTTTTCCTTTGTATATTTCTGCTTTTCTTTTGCAAATCTGTGCATCAGTCTATGTCAGTGTGCGATCCATCTGACTTCCAAAGAGGGCAAATTGTTGGAGCGTGAATGGCTGGGGCCTCAGTCGCAAAAACTGTCCATTTGTTTAACGTTTTGATAGGAAGGGTCAAATGTTATGTGGCATACCAAAACAAAGCTCTCCGAAGCCTAATTCATGGTGGAAGGCGAAACTCAGTGACAGAGGCCGCTTAACATTGAAACGCATTGGCTTCCTCCTCACCCGCGCACAAGGCTTTCGCGGGCGGGCCCCTGTCTTTTCTTGGAGATGGTGATCAGTCCTCACTTATGTGTTGACTGCTAACTGGACTATTCGCACCACTCCTTTCTCCCTTTATGTATTTTTTTAATAATTTATTCATTACCTTGTGTATCTATGCATCATTGATGTACGCTTACATTTTCCCCCTTGTTCCTCATTTCCGCTATCTCACTGGGAGCCTATGCTCACAGCCTGTAATCACCTGTGCCACACTTCTGGAACTTAATCCATCCTCCTGAGTTGTGACCTTGAGGTGGCAACACGCTTGTTCGACGGGGTGGTTCGGTGGCAAACGTGAGACCAGGTTGGCTCTGCCTAGTAATTCGGGAGACTTTCCCCTGTGAGTTGGGGTCCTGGCACGTCATTGGTCCGGTGTTGCGGCCTAAGCCTCTTGTGGTTACTGGAGTATACAGGTATGGTATCACTTGGGCCGCTGGAACATGACCTCTTTCCTCTCCACCACAGGGCATCTCCATGTAGAGCTCTCCTGATGAAGTTATTTTTACTTAGTTTATTAGGTAAATCTTCTCTTCAATCCCTTTCTCAAGTAGTCTCCTCTACCAAGGAGGATTTTCCTGATAAGCATTCTATGTTTTTCAATCCATTTTCCCTCGCTCATTGGATCCTTATGTCAACCAAGTGGACCCAGATTTAGATTATTCTCGCTCTCTTGTACTAGTCTAACATCACTAATCCGCATTCTAATGACGTTTTGGATTAAATTGATGTTTTCGAATATCCCCCCTCCCCCAACAGTTCTCATCACTTAAACCGGCCGCATTCAAGAGTAGATGCCATGGCACATAGTTTTTCCCATAGACAGCCTATATTGAAATATGTTCTGAAATTATCAAGGGAAAGGTAGGATAGGATGAGAGGGGTCATGTTTTCAGGGTAGAGGAACTGAGTGAATATCAGGTAAAGAGTTTTGGAGTAAGGTATTTTGCAGCTGCTTTAGAAAGTAATATGCAGGTAAAGTTGTGTATGTATGGGGATCCTCCACATCTGTAGATGCCATGGCACATAGTTTTTCCCATAGACAGCCTATATTGAAATATGTTCTGAAATTATCAAGGAAAAGGTAGGATAAGATGAGAGGGGTCATGTTTTCAGGGTAGAGGAACTGAGTGAATATCAGGTAAAGAGTTTTGGAGTAAGGTATTTTGCAGCTGCTTTACAAAGTAATATGCAGGTAAAGTTGTGTATGTATGGGGATCCTCCACATTTTGTTATATACCAAACCATTATATGAGGTCTCATTTGTCTCAGGTTTTTTGTGGCCGCTATGTGAGAGAACATATGCTAGAGCATGGACTGAAGGACAAGCACAACATGGTTCTCAGCTTTTCGGATCTCTCTGTGTGGTGTTATGCCTGTGAAAGTTACATCGATAATAAGGTAATGTTCGGAACAAAAGCCGCCAAATATGTAAGGGTATCCCCTAATGCCCCCTCAGAAGGGTCTCCAGCTGTGGCACCTCTCATGCCCTCTGGGTAGAGTGGCTTTTTTTGTTATTCCAGATACTTTTATAACCACTCTACCCACTCACTTTTACATAGACTTGTTTCTACATGCTTATGATGCCCTTTCATTCTGTCACTCCTCTCTATTTTCACTGTTTATTCTGGAACTCTCGCTAGCAAAGTGGTGCCCCAAACGCCCCAACACCTGTAACTTGCCCTCCTGGCCCCATTACCCGGAGGAGAGTCTGCTGCAGATATATATCTTCCACACATTTTCACTTCCATCTTGACCACTTTCTTTACCTCCCTCCCCCCTCCTTCCTGAGCCCCTTAGGGGTCCCATGGTGCTGCCAACAAGACTTTTAAAATGCCTCTCTTTCTTTCCTACCCTATTACGTTCTCCCACTGCCCTTTATTTCCCCCCTCTTCCTTCACCTCTCTAGTGACCCCTATAGATACCCCACCTCTGCTCGTTTTATGGATTGATTCCGAATTGTTCTTTCATGAAGGTGAAAGAGGCTGGGCATCTCCACCGCCTTCGTCTACCGCATGTCCAAGAAGAAACCCATCGTTGGCCCGTTTTCTCCGTGCGTAGGAGAACTTGGGCAGCCTCTTAGGTTTCAAAAGTTGGTGTGGTGGATCCGTATCCATTCTCCAAGAGGACATACCGGACGTAACTGATTGTAGAGTTGCACTAGTGCCGGGCCCTTGTAGGCCTCCATGGTGGGGAGCCCCGAGGGAGAATGCGAAGTTTTTTTTTTTTTGCAATGGCTAGCCATAAACCAAAAAACTCCCCTTCTCGTAAAGGTTCTCGTGCCAATCGTTCCTTAGCTCCCCTTTCAGCCTTCCCTCGCTCGTTGGACCCCTATTCCAACGAAGTAGACCCAGATCTTGATTATCCTCGCTTTCTTGTCATGAGTTAATCATCCGACACCCCACTTGCAACAGTCGATGTGTTTGACGTCAATGAATCTTTTGAGTCCCGATGTGGTCAAGAGGTAGTGGTGATGTAGTCGAGGTGTCATCCCACTTTCAACACAACCTTGTGCGAAATCTATCTTCGATAGCTGAAATTCCAATAACTGTCTCGCCCAAACCCGCGTCTGAATTTTTTCAAAAGTGTCGTCCGTTCAAACGAACTAAGGGACTACGACCCCACCCGCCTTCAGAGTAAGCTCAGTACCCAACGTGTCACACACGTACACAGGGTAACTAAAACATTAGGCTCCACTAAAGTCCCAACCGCCACACTGATTTTAACATTGGAACGACAAGAACTGCCGCAATATATTAAAGCTGGGTACCTTCGTGTCCTGGTAAGTCTCTACATCGAACTATCCAGACGCTGCTTCGCTTGCAATCAATTTGGATATGTTGGCCGTGCCTGTCGGCACCCTCGCTCCTACGTGAATTGTAGCTCTGACTACCATGGTCCCGAATGCACCAAAACATCGCTGTGCCAACTGCGGAGGTACCCACAGTGCTGCGTCAAAACTCTGCTCTATATTTTTATATGAAAAGGAGGTGCTCGCTTTGCGCGACTCCCTACGTCTAAATATAAGAGATGCCCGCCAGCGTGCTCGAGCACAAACCTCACCACTCGGCCGGCTCTTCTCTGACGTTTTACGTGATGCTGGACGAAACCGACTATCACGCTTGAGTTCCGACCATCCTGAAGCACTACATCTACTCGCAGCGTCGGAAACATTCAGAATATGCAGTCGAAGCATCGCTCTCACACCGAGATAACCAATGTATCCTCCCTCTCTCCAGCAGCTCTAGCTAGAAGAGACGCTCAGGGTGAAACACTTAAGACATCAGACGCTATTTGAAAGAATCCTCAATATAGACCAGTGAAGGTTCATCCACCCGGCCCCGAGACCCAAAGCCCAGAGGTAAGAGGAAGGATTCCTCACCTGGGTCATCGACCACCAATAAGCGGGCAGCCTCTGCAGCTGACTCAGCCGAATGCCGAGAATCTTCAATGAACTCCTCCCCTATGGCTGAACATTCTATGCCCTTAAGTCCGTCCCGCCCTTCACAGGCCCCATCCTGATCCAAACGATGGCAGATATACACCCAGCTCCACACACCTCGCTCAGATCACCTGTTCATTCCGCTCATCCTTCAACCCATGATCCGATGGAAGCAGTTGATACTCCAACATCACCAATCGCGGTGGTTGGACCAACTCCTCAGATACCAAAAATACCCTCGACCCATGAATCCGGATCTACCGGCCGAAAGTCCCTTCTCGATCTTCCTTTTCCGCCAGGTTGTGAACCCGAATTACAATCAAGGGCTTCGGTCGGTTCTCCAAAACCCACGAAAAAAGCCCCAGTTACTGCTCCATCTAGGATCTCTCCCCCTGCAAAAGCAGGCTCCTCAAAATCAGCTCTCCGTCTCCCAAACTCTTTGGGACCAACCTCAAATACAATATCGGCCACAAAAGAGAAAAAGATATCCACAGTGGTATCTAATCGTCACACATAATATCTTCCATTTTACAATGGATTGTCAAGGCGTTCTTCCAAAGTGGGAAGAACTCAAAATTCTTTTGACGACTATCCACCCCGCTGTCATTTGTCTTCAGGAGAATAAACTGGGTATACGGCCCTTTCCGCAGGTACCCGGTTTTCTCACTTTCAACTCTATTGCTCCTGCTGGAAGCTCCTCTCATGGGGGGTGTCAATCATGGTATCTTCATCCCACCATGTTTCTCCCATCCCCCTACATACTACCCTCCAAGCTGTTGCCGTGAGGGTGTTTCTTACTAAGCTTTTTACCATTTGCTCTATTTACCTACCCCCTTGTTTATCATTGTCAAGACCCGACCTTTTATAACTTATAGACAAGTTGCCCTCCCCATTCTTATTACTAGGAGATTTTAACGCCCGTCATCCATACTGGGGTGACATCACTCGAAATGTCAAAGTCAGTGTTTTATGGTCTTTTTTATTATCTGACTTTCTTTGTGTTTTAAATACTGGCGATTTTACCTCTTATCATGTCCAGACGGACTTTTTTTGCTGTGTTAACCTGTCTGTTTGTTCCCCGGATTCCTTCACGGAATTTCGATGGTAAATTCTTGATCTCCATGGGAGTGACCACTTCTCTATTGTTGTCGGCCCTTCAAGTTAGCCCTCATACAACCATGCCCCTTAAGTGGGACTTAGGTCATGCAGATTGGGAAGGTTTCCAAGAGGCGTCCTTCACAAGTGCATCCTTGGGGACCTTCAATGGAGTGGACGCGGCAGTAGAATACTTTACATCTACTATCTACAATGCAGCAACACAGACCATCCCACGGAGGCGACCCGCAACGGGCCGCTCAACCGTGCCCTGGTGGACCTCGGTGTGTGCAACAGCTATCAAAAGCTACAAGTTAGCCCATGCCCAATTCCGAAAGAACCCAACTTTGTGCAACAAGGTCGACCGAAACCGAGCTCGTGCGCTTCGCCAAAGAACCCTTCGTCAGGCTCGCCGAAAATTATGGCGCCGTTACACTTTATCAATTTCCTCTATGACACCTACCACTAAGATCTGGAAGAGGATTAATAAGATCAGGGGCCGTTATGTTGATCATCATACCCCCACATTCAACTTAGACGGTTCCTTGGAGAATGACGGCCTGGCGGTCAGCAATGCTTTTGCTGACCATTTCCGCGCCGTCAGCAGTGTCAGCCGTTACGATAAGTCTTTTGAATCCTACAAATCAAAGGAAGAGTCTCATTCTCTCAACTTCACTACAAAATCTAACCTTCCATATAACGCTCTATTCAGCATCCATGAGCTGCATAGCGCTTTGTCCCTTTGCAGATCTATTTTCCCTGCCCTTGACGAGATCCATTTCGATATGATTCGGCACCTACATCCACACTCTACTCTCTTCTTACTTGATTTGTACAACCTTATATAGGTGAAGGGTTTTTACCCCTAATCATGGCGCATTGGGATCATCCTTACCTTTGTCAAACCGGGCAGGGACGGGTTGGATGCAGATCACTACCGCCCTATAGCTCTCACCAGCTGTTTCAGTAAGTTGCTGGAAAAATGATATTGGAGCGCCTAAACTAGTTCCTAGAAACCAATCACTTTCTCTCTCCATTTCAATGTGGCTTCTGCAAAGGTCATAGTACCCTTGACCTACTAGTACGTTTCGAGGGATCGTTCCGGAAAGCTTTCTCATTAAAGCACCGAGTCCTGGTCATATTTTTCGATATTGAGAAAGCCTACGATACAGCATCTTGAAGCAGCTATACGTCTGGGGGATGAGAGGCCTTTTACCGTCACTTATTCAAAGTTTTTAGCATCTCGATCCTTCAAGGTACGTGTTGGAGACGCATACTCTGACCTGCAACCCCAAGAGGAGGGAGTTCCTCAGGGCGGTGTTTTAAGTGTCTTATGTTTTATAATTGGCATCAATGATATTATTGCGTCTCTCCCAGAGGGTGTATCGGCAACTCTGTTTGTCGATGACTTAGCACTATACTGTTCCTCAACTCGCTTTCCATCATCAGCGCGTCGGCTACAACTGGTGGTAAATGCTGTATCCAAAAGAGCACAACTTAAGGGATTCCGCTTTTCCATGAACAAAACCAAAGCAATGTATTTCCACCGAGGCAGAGGGGTTCTTGTTCCGCCATCTATCTCCCTACAAGGCGAAGATATAGAGTTTGTCTCCGAGTTTCGGTTCCGTGGCGTAACTCTCGATCCAAAGTTATCCTGGTGACCACACCTACGTTGACTTCGAACAGGCTGTCTGCGGGCTCTAGACATTTTGAAAGTCCTCTCACACACTTCGTGGGGCAGCGACCGACAAACATTGTGGACATTATACACAGCCCTCGTCCACTCCAAATTGGATTATGGCTGTCAAATTTACTCATCGGTTTTTCCTTCAGCCCTTAAAATGCTGAACCCCATTCGAAACCTCGGAGTTCGCCTTTCTAGTGGAGCCTTCCGTACTTCTCCTGTCAACAGCTTTTACTGCGAGAGTGGGGGTACTTACTCCCTTTGCCCTACCATAGACTTCAAATCTGCATGCGATACCTCTGCCGAGTACAGCAAGCCCCTGTATCAGAGGTCTACAGGTGCCTGTATGCTGCCGAATCAACGGCGGCATATGATAAGTTGCCATCTTTACCCCGCCCTTTGAACCTTCGCATAGATCATCTCTCTAACTTGGGTGCCCCAAGGGTCCTTACCCTTCCATCCTTACTGACCCCTAGTTGGCGTGCTCCTCTCCCCACAGTATGTACCAACATGTGGAGCCTGGAGAAGTCCTCCATGGACCCTCGTATCATTAAGAGCCTCTTCTTAGAGCATTCAACCTCCCACAAACAATGCTGCCCACTATACACGGATGGCTCTAAGTCGGACGGTGGCATGGGTGCCGGAGCCATCTACCCAGGAGAATTCCTAACTCTATCTGTGCCACCAGCAACATCCATTTTTACCGCTGAACTTTCAAATTTTACCTTTTAGTGATTTTGCCATTTTTTTCTGACTCAAGGAGTGTTTTACAGTCAATTAGATCTTTTAATGCGTCCCATCCCTTAGTCACAGAAATTTGCAACTGGCTGATCCAAAATGCGTCCCGATATAGAATTATTTTTTGCTGGGTCCCTGAGCATGTGGGGGTCCTGGGCAACGAGAAGGCTGATCGGCTGGCCCGTTCAGCACATTCTGTGTTTCCTGAGAACTCGGCTCTGCCTTTTAGGAACTACTTTCCTTCAATAAGAAAATGTATTTTTCAACTGTGGCAGAATGAATTGGATGACTGTTCATCATCTAAACTATACAAAATTAAAAATTTTATTCACTCTTGGCCCTCGAGCCGTCATAGAATGCGGTCGTTGGAGGTGGCCCTTTGCCGAGTTTGCATTGGCCACACGAGACTTACTCACGGCCATCTTGTTTCGGGTGATGCCCATATTAGCCCTTGCTGTCGTTTTTGCGGTGAGGACCAATCGGTTGCCCACCTTTTATTGGATTGTAGCCATTTCGCCATTCTCCGATTGTCCTGTTTCCCGACCTTTTTAACTATTTCCCAACACACCCGTCTTCGATTCATATTGGCAGAGGAATCTTCTAACCCGTCGTTTTCCAAATTTTTGTCACAAAGTGGTTTCCTCCACCTTTTATTGATGATTTGCCTCGTTTCATCCTAGCTGCCATATAGAATCCACTTGGATTGGGCAGCAACCCACTGGTTCCTTACCTTAAACTTTAAACCTCTTTACAGATCTCCCTTTATGATGTACTCTCTGCGAGAGATCCCTCATTGCTATTGAGCTTTCTAGTCGTGTGTGTGTGCAAGCCTAGTAGATGAGGTGATCAAATTCCATGCCTGGTTCCTTGATTCAATTTCGTGCAAGAGGAGACATCATCTCCAGCATGTACCTTGAACATCTAGGCAACTGCAATCTCTGCTACCGCACAAATATTCGATCACTCCTCGCTAAACAACACAAATACCCTTATCTAGAAAAGATCACACATCATACAGATACTCAAGCTAGGCAAACCTCCCAACTCAACTCAACACATACTGCGCCATCTTATTGTACACACTATCCAAGACACTTGAAAAACACAAAAGAATAAGTCCAATTATCTTCCCATCACAAACACAACATGGTTTCCGAAAAGACCACTCAACTATGACCCTCCTTAATGTGATACCTATCTTTTGTTTGTCTGTGCGTACCTATGGCCCTAAGGGTTGGCGCACATTAAAAAAAACGAACAAACGATTATGTCTACCGGCCAATGAGTTTGACATCAGTGGTGGAGAATATAATATAATATCTGTAATCGTGAAATCTATTGGCATCACCTAGATAAACATAACTTGATTAAGTCTCTCAACCCGGAATCAGTGTCCGAGAACAGCTTCTTTGCAAGCCGTCCGCTTCCTTGGTGGCCGGCCGAGTGTGGGACTGCCCTCAGACAGAAGCGATATGCAAACATGCGCTATAATATTAGTGCTGCATGAACGATTTCATTGTGGGTGAAATTCGTCTAGCTAGGGCTAGATTCCGGTATATTTCGGAGCACACCCGCTGCTCTTCTTGGCGGGCATACGTGTCTTCGCTTAATGGGAAGACCCTCTCTTGCAGAGATTGTGTAAGCGAGTGCAAAGGATTCGGGGCAAGTTTTCGCAGGATCCCACTCCCATTCTCCAGGGAAACGAGACTTCAATCTACGATACTGCATCCGTGGCGGAATCGCAACCGCTTTCCCCACTATCTCTAGCCGAGATGATGCTCCGCCAGCATTCAATACTCGTCGGGATGTCGCCGAAGACCGCCGACCTGACTTTACCTCCAGAGGCGGAGAACCCTTGGCAAAACGACAGGTTTACTCTGAGTGAGTTGTGTTCCACTCTCGCTGCATGCGGGGCACACCCCCACTGTTCCGGACAATCTCTCGTGTGCCATGCTTCGAGATATAAGTGAACTAGGCATGACCTTATTGCTAGATTTGTTCAATAGGGTCTGGACAGAGGATATCCTCCCTCACTCAGCGAATGGTTACTGTGCTCGCTTTTCGCAAATCGGGGAGAGATCACTCTAACCTGAATGGTTTCCGCCGAATTTCTAATCTCCTGCGTCTGAAAGTTGATGGAGAAATCGATAAATGTTTGATTAGCCCTTTTCTTGGGCAGCGGAGGTCACCTGTCTTACGCTTCCGCAAGTTCCACTCCAGGTCGGATGCTTTGCTCTGACTGGAAAAAAATACCGTCTGCGATGCCTTCCTTCGTAGACAGCACTACGACTGTGTTTGTTGATGTGGAGAAAGCCTATGATACCGAATGGCGATACAGTATCATGTAAACTCTCTACACGAGGGATGCGACTGGACGCTTCCCAATCTTTATCTCAGGAGTTTTGGCGAGATCGTCGTTTCCGCATACAGGTGGGGAGGAGCCCTGCCCTGCCCAATAAAGCACGAAAAGGGTGTCTCGCAGGGAAGTGCCCTGAGTGTCATACTTTACCCTGAGCATAACGGTGTCACCTCTGTGCTGCCGGAAGATGTTATCGCTACGCTCTACGTGGACGACCTTTCGATATCCTTTAGTGCAATCCAGATGCTAACTCTGAGCGTCGATTCCAATCAACAAGCATTGAACCGCATCTCCCCCTACCGCGAAGTCCACAGGTTTCGGTTTTCCTTGGCCAAGACTAAGGTGATGCACTTCTGCCGCAATCCATGACTCCATTCCAACCCTGACTTGTTCTTTAATGGGGTTCCGTCAGGAGGTGTATTCGTACCGTTTCTTTCGTCTTGTTTTCGACCAAAGCCTAGCAGTTTTTAGAACATTCTTCTGTGACTTTCTCCACTTGATATGCTAATAGGGCTACTGCTCTACCTTTATACCGATCCTTTGTTCGTTCAAAGCTTGACTACGTATGCCCCCGTAAGGGGCGCGGCGATTTGACATCCTGGCCGTCCGGCTCCAGCTTAGCCTCTTCTTTGTCACACCCTGTTCTTACCTTCCTCATTTTGCATACAATCTCTACTACAACTTCTCTGTTCAGCCTCTAATTTCACAGGGTAGATGCCGACCAGTTTTTTTCTCATCTAACTATCCCAGATCGTGGCTGAAGGGGAAGGGGACAAGGTCCCCTCACCCCTGAGCACCGGCTTTGGTAGGTGAGTTTTTAACAACCTGCTTAACCCCTACCCTCACCTTCCCCACACCCCTTTTCTCTCCTTTTCACAGTCTATCGACTTTACGTCGTGCCTAAGATTGAGCCGTCATGCCGATGGGTTGCCAGGTCTCTAGGTGGGAAGAGTGTCCTCAAATGGTGGCAGCTGGCTTTGCCGGCCCCGCGTTCACCCCTTAGAGAGCGGGCTACTGCGTGGTGTGATAAGCGTTTGCGTCCCGTGCCCAATGATGAATTAAAAAAAAAATACTCTCTCTTTACCTTTCCCTCGACCATCGTCGGAGCCGCCCTCGGGCAGCTTCCTCCCCACCCGTGCTTTCTCAGGGGACCCTCCAAATTTGTTGTACCGGAGAGGAGGCTTACTCCTCTGCTCTGCCTACTGGTGTAGGGCACTCCCTTCTCTGGAGGCGCCCTTGGGTGCCTCCCTTTTTGCAGTGGCAGTCCCTCCTTTTCTTTCACAAGGGACTGCTAAGAAAGCATGCAGGCAGCTGAAAATTGACCACATCAAATTGGAGCGCGTCGATAAGGCCAACCCCTCAGGGGGTCAAGTAATACCAGGGCCCGTCGGTCCTTGCCCCCCCTAACATCCTGCACTTGTGCGCTAAGAGCCTACAAGGAGTTACTCTACGTGCCCCCCCCTCCCTCTCTCTCTCTTCGACGGATGCTGGTTCGCCGGCATTAATTAAAAAAGGTACCTCGAATGGGATCTGTGATGTGTGAGGGGGGGGGGGCACCATGGAGGCCTACCCTGAGATGAACATGGTCCCTGAGGCGACCCCGCCTCAGACGGTAGGATCTTCCATGGGGTCAAACCCGGGCTCGGTGCCAAGCACAAAACCCGTGTCCACCCCTATGCAAGCTCCTCCTCAGACGGCTCGGGTCCTCGAGGCTTCACAAGGAGAGGAGGGATCTCCTCCCCAGGCTGTTGCTCATGCTCATATGATAGGCAAGACCTCCATTTCAGAGAGTATCTTGCCGAGGCCGGCTCTGCCTAAGGGCTCCTGTCGGCGGAAGAGAGAAGCGGGTTCATTCCTCGCCCTCCTCTCTCAAAAAAAAAAGACGGCAAGGGGGGAGGCTCCTCTCCCGCCGCGGGGACGAACGGTTCTGCTGCCGTTTCGGTAAACGACCAAGCCAAGATCGGCACGTCCGGCCCCGTTGCTCCCTTTGGATGGAGAGTCCCAGAAGAAGACCAGAACTGCAGAGCGGAGCCCCTCATTCAGATGCTGCTTGGCGTTTTCGAGCACGCTGGCTTCAAAAGCTTCCTTGTTATTCGCTCCACTGATGGCAGCATGTTGGCCAAGGGCAACATGATCCATCAGAGGTGAGTATTAGCTAGTGTAATTGGTAGAGAGCCGAAGGTGACCCGTTTCTTGGACGGGAGCCTTTTGGCGAATGCGTTGAATCCTTCCGAGGCGGCCATGATTAGTTCCCTTCAGACACTAGATAGCACGCCTGAGAGTGTGACGCCGCACTCTACCATGAACTTAGTGAAAGTAGTAGTTTATGCGAGGGAACTCGTGGACTACTCCATAGATGACATCACCTTAGAACTGGCCAACCATTGGGCTGTCAAGGTCGAACGTGTGATGAGAAAACAGGGGGGGGGGATGGGGGGCTCGAGACCCACCCCTACAATCTTCGTCACGTTCGACTGTGACAAGCTTCCTGAGTTGGTGCGTGCCAGTTGGTATCGCTACCGCGTGAAGGAGTTCGTGCCACTGCCGAGGAGGTGCTACTACTGTCACCGCTTCAGCCATACTAATCGCACTAGTCGACGGGCAAAGTGGGTTACCCGAAGTCTGTGTAGGTTGTTCCAAGGCAGCACACTATAAGCCTAAATCGTGTGAGGCTAAGTGTGTCAATTGCGGAGAGCCTCCCCGTGCTTCTTCGAAGCAATATGGTGCTTATCTCCTTGAGGAAATCCTAGCCGTTCAGGCCTAGGATCGTCTCTCATTTCGCGAAGCTAAGGACTTAGTCCTGGCGCGCCCGGCGACCTCCTATTCCTCAACGTTGAGAAAGACACCCTCTGATCCTGGTCCATCCAGGCCTAGGAGCACGGTCGTTTCCGCACCCATTCGGAACCCTTTTGCTGGTTTTATCAACCCCGAGCGCTCCTGTGGTACAGCTGGCGGCAAAAAAGGGTTCGCACTCAGCCCCGGCTAAAATCAGGGCTCCCCTCCCTTCCCCCACCGTGACTGTTTCGCGCGCCTCCATCAAGTCATTAGATTCACAAGAGGCAACACCCCTGAAGAGGGTCGTGAGGCCATCTTCTGGGGTTCTAAAGCTTCCCCCCAAAAGGATGACAGCACTAAAGGAGCTTTAGTTACTTCGCCCACACCCAGTGGTAGACTCGGTGGATCCTCGAAAAGGAGGCCCCCGCTCGCCTAAGTTTCTAGGCTGATGGAGGAAAAGACGCATGGCGAGCCCAACCCCCCCCCCCCCCCCCCCGATAAGTCCTTAAAACGGCGGCGCCTTCAACGCATTGTCCGGCCAACAGCGCCTGGAGTTCTGCCTCCGGGAAGCGTACGGCCATTTCTGTGAGGGTCTTCTGTTCGAAGAGGGCCCCCGCATCTGTTCCGAGCTAGGCCTGGAGGGCATATTCCTTAAATGGAATTGCCGTGGAGGAGCTGCGGAGGATAGTCTTCTCCCGTTTCCCGTTAGCTATCTTTTTGCAGGACATCATGCTGGTCGCGTGCCTCCAGCCCACCCATCAAGGGTATAAGGGTTTTGCGACCCCACCACCACGGGATGGGGGCTGCGCGGGAGGATGCAGGATTTACACCCGGCATGATGTATCCGTTCTTCTCTTTGCTTTAGATATCTCCTTTTAGGCAGTAGTTGTGCAGTTGAACCTTGATAGGAGGTATACCAGGGGCGGTCAATAAGTTTTGCGAATCAGTAGGGCAAAACAGAGGAAGGGGGATGGCTGTTTGTGGGGGTGTTACGACAAGTTATGACAAGTCAGGACCTGCAGCCGCACGCTCCTGCCTCGTCTATTTAAGAAGCAGTAGCTGATCGCAGATCGTCAGTCACAAATTTTTCAACAATGGAGAAGGTTGAGCACCGCGCAATGATAAAATCTTTGACCAAGGAAGGCAAGAATGTAAAAGAGATCCATAAACGCATGGTTGCAGTGTACACCGACACCGCCCCTTCCTATGCAACCATTACTCGTTGGAATAGGGAGTTCCGCTATGGCTGTGAGTCCCTTGAAGATGACCCCCGTCCAGGATGCCCATCAGACGTGACCAACGAGTACAATGTGGCCCGTGTGGAGAGGATGATCCTCGAAAATCGACGGTTGAAGGTCGAAGAAATCGAGCGAGAACTTGGAATATCACATGGAAGGGTTCTCAACATCATCCACGACAATTTAGCCATGACCAAGGTCTCTGCCCGTTGGGTCCCTAGAAACCTCACGCTCCATGATCGACTTCAACGTCGTTAAAGTCCACAAGGCCAGAGTTGCACAAGCTGCCCTGCTCGAGTGCGGATTCGAGGAGCTCAACCATCCCACCTACAGTCCAGATCTGGCCCCTAGCGACTACTTTTTATTCGGCCAGCTCAAGACTGCAAAACTTATTGACCGCCCCTCGTACTGTTATTTCCGCGTACATTACACCGTCAGTCGAATTCGACGCGGGGGAATTCCGCCCGTCGTTGCACGGTTGCCGAGGCCCTTTCTATTGCTCGGAGATCTGAACGGTAGACACCCCCTCTGCGGAAATTACTCGATTAATCCCCCGGGTCAAGTCCTTGTCGACTTGATCGACGAGCTGGAGATATGTGTCCTAAATTTAGATGAGTTTACGCATCACTGCCCGAGAACAGCTTCATTTTCCTGCCTCGATCTATCTTTGTGCTCTCCGGATGCACAGTCTAATTTTGATTGGGGAGTGGTCGATGACCTCCATAGTAGTGATCACTTTCCCATTCAAATATCATTTTCTGCGCCGATGGTGCTTGGCACAGGCCCGGTGGTCCGCATTTCAGCAAATGACTGATTTTTCTTTCCCAGTCGAGGAATTTAGGTCTGTAGATGAGGCCGTTGAGTTCTTATCCAGGTAACCTCATCGCCGTGGTCCTAACTACTATTCCTAGAACATCTGGCCGTTTTGTACGCCAACCGCTCTCGTAGTGATCAGCCGACTGTGAGACGCCCCTCAGACATGCGCTATAAGCGCCTCCCGAACGACTTCACTTTCGGTGAATTTCGTCGAGTTAGGGCAAGGTTCCGGTATATTTCGAAACCCACCCGCCGCTCTTGGCGGGCATACGCGTCTTCATTTAACAGAAAGACCCCACAAGCAGAGGTGTGGAAGCTAGTCAAAAAGATTCGGGGCAAGTTCTCGCAGGACCCCCCGTCCCCCCCGCCTCTCGTTCTCCAGGAGAAGGGGGCGATGGGGAATATCGCGCAACTCATAGCCTATGTTCCCTAAATGTTGGCACACCACCTTCACGTGGTGCCCCTGTTTTTTAACTGAGCGTGTGCCCAACGTCCGAACACCAGGCGGGATATCCTGGTTTGGGTATCTAAGGGTACCCACCAACCTTTTGGGGCAGTTGTGTGTATGGACACCAGCACACTTCTGGCCCATATGGTTGTCTTTTCTGTGGCCCTGCAGTTAGTGAATGGCATCACAAGGGCTAGGTGACCTCACACCAACATAAAAGGTGGGTGAGGGGAACCCCATGAGGCGGTTTGATGACCAAACACTGGCATCACTCCGGCATCCCCAAATAACCTTGTGGGGGGACTGTGTGTCTGAACCCCAGCGCACTTTCGGCCCACTTGGTCCTAGTCAGTATGTGTACTCTGTACGAGTCGACGGATGTACCCACTGGGGGGCATCGTCCGCAGGACCGTGCCACGGAGGTAGGTTTGGTTGCCTGGGTCGTTGTTTTGCTTTCGGGAGGTCTTTGCACCGCAGTCCAGTAAAACTCCGTTATGCGGCTCCGCTGTTTTTGAAACAACAGTGGGAGTCGGGGGGCGGGCTACCCTGTCTGGACTGTATGGGCGCTCTCCGGACTCACGATGGCGATTTGGTACATGCCCTCGGCTCCAGAGACACCACTTATAAAAATCAAAATCATATGGGTAAACTTTCAAAAAACTCATCCCAGAGACCGCCGGCCTCTGGTCACCGTGAAAAAAGCAGAGATCTTCGTCGCTTGGATCCTTTTGGATCAGAAGTAGACGAAGAACTGGATTATGACCGCTTTATAGTACTCAAATCCAGCAACGAACGTTGTCCTCTTAGCAAAGCTGACATCTTTGATGTCTTTGACGACTTCGTAAACAAGTGTGGCGAACCTGCTCAAATGTGGCCGCGCAATGATGGCGCATTGATTGTCGAGGCCAAGTCTAATGAGCAGCAAAAGAGAATTCAATCTCTCGAAAAGTTAGCCTCAGTGAATGTATCATCCGCGTCTCACCCGACATTTAATACCTCCAAAGGTGTTATTCGATCGAGTGAACTCATTGAGTATGATATCGACAGGTTGGTGACAAAACTTGCCAATCAGAAAGTAACGAGTGCACATCGCATTTCTAGGTTTGTGAATGGCGCTAGGGTCCCTACCGCCACCATAATCCTAACTTTCAACAGATTGGAACCGCCCAAGTACGTCAAGGCTGGCTACCTTAACATCCCAGTCAAGCCTTACGTCGAAAACCCCCGGCGGTGCTTCCATTGCCAACGCTTTGGCCATGTAAGCAAGTTTTGTAAAAGCGAAAGGATTTGTGTAAACTGCTCAGCAGAATTTCACGGAACACCCTGTTCCAAACAGCCATGCTGCCCCAATTGTGGCGGAGACCACTCTGCCACATCACAGCAATGCACCTTCTTCCTCTACGAGAGAGAGGTCATTGCTGTTCGAAATAAAAACAGGGTGAGCTATAAAGAGGCTAGACGAAGAGTTAGAGAGACTTACGTTCAGCCTGGCGTGAGCTTCGCGGATGCTCTGCGCACCGCCACGCCAAAGAAGGGGAGAAGCCAGAGACCATCTACAGGCTCTCCTGAACAAACAAGAAGTCCTCCACAACCAAAACCCAGGTCTCCGCGCAGAGATGTGCCTCAACAGGTAAGGGGTTCTCCTAACCCTAAACCCGCATCTCCACGCACTCCTGAAAAGGTTAAGAGCCCCCCTCGACCGAAACCACGATCAATCGGTAGAGAAAACTCTTCACCAAAATCTAGCCTAGCTTCTGATGGCACAAAGAAGAGGAACCTTCCATCCTCTCCCGATTCACCAAGAGTGGCAAAACACTTTGCCACCGCTCCACAAGACGTGGATGTGAATCGGATTGGGCCGCAGGTGGTGTCTATTCCAGCTCTGGACATCCATCCTGCCCCCAAAGAACAGAGAACTACAGCCCCAAAGCGAGTAGTCAGCAACCCACCCCTTGCTGATACTGCTTTGGAACTCCTTCGAGCCCTAAGTGAGAAGGAATCAACCTGTACCCCATCACAGGAAACAGCTGTAGTAGAGGCTGCCCCCTTATCCAAGGAGGAGCCGAACCAACCATCAGATTCCAAGAATCCTTCGCCAGCCGAACAATCGCTGCCACCATCACCAGCCAAGTCGATGTCATCGGCTCACGAAATGACTGATGGAGATGCTCCCACATCTGCTTCTCCAGTCAAGACAGTCATTTCGTATAGCCAGCTAACAAAATTGCCACGTTTAAAAGAAAAGCCGAGAGCTAAATTAACGCTCCCGATGCCTCCAGAGTCATACCCAAAACCGGTAATTGGTATGACCAAAACTACCCCTACGGGTAGTATAAAACCAAAACCTCCTACCCCTAAGGGTAGGATGATTGTCTTAAAGAGGTAAGGATGTATCCAATAATTCATTGGAACATCCAAGGTCTCTTCCCCAAGTGGGAAGAACTCAAGCTCCTGTTTAAAGACTACAATCCTGATTGTATAGCTTTACAGGAAACTTGCTTGGGTACTCGTAGTGTACCCAATATTCCTGGTTTTGTGGGATACTATAAGAACCCTATAGAACCAATCCATGGTTCTGCTGTGCTCATCAACAGCAGGGTTCCCCACAACCAGATCGACCTTGCGACAGACCTGCAGGCGGTCGCTGTCCGCCTGTTCTCCCATCGCCACTATACGGTCTGCTCGCTTTACCTCCCTCCAAGTGAGGAAAAAGACACAGCCTCTCTAGCTAGAAAACTAGTAGAGGTAATTAAACAGCTCCCTCCCCCCTTTCTATTGATTGGGGATTTTAATGCTCGACACCCCCTTTGGGGGGACCATGATAAGAACCCTAGGGGAAACATGATTGAGAAATTTCTGGGCGAAAATGATGTCGGCCTTCTAAACGATGGCAGCCATACATCATTTCACATCCAGACGAGCAGCTCTACATGCGTGGACTTGTCCCTCTGTTCACCAAGCTGTAGAGCTGATTTTGACTGGGCAGTGGATCCTGACTTGCGAGGCAGCGATCACTTCCCCATTATTATAGCGCCATGTACAGGTGGCCCCCCTCCACCACCTAGTAAAAAATGGAATGCAAAAAAAGCAAACTGGCCTAAATTCAGGCACCTCTCGAGCCATGACGGGTCCTTCCCTCATGAAGATATTGACGTGGCTATCGATGACCTCCTAGTCCATGTCAATAAAGTGGCTAACTCCTCCATCCCGCTCTCCGGCTCAACCGCTCGCGGACCACAAGTTCCCTGGTGGTCGGCTGAATGCTCGAGAGCCGTGACTGAATGTAAAATGGCTTGCCGACGTTACCATCGCTCCCCTACGATGGTAAATAAAATTGCTCGTAACAGAGCAAGGGCAGCACGGAGACGCATCCTTCGACAGGCTCGAAAGACCTCGTTGGAAGGTTACATCGCGTCCATAAGTTGGCAAACGCCTATAGACAAAGTGTGGAAAAGGGTCAAAAAGCTATTGGGCAAATCCAATGGCTTTACAGCTCCCAACATTGTCCAAGCTGGAGAATTGTTGGGGGACTTGTCCCATATTTCCAATGTCTTGGCCAGATCATTTGCTAGCATCTCAAGCCCAGACAATTATGAGATGCAATTCCAGTGCTTTAGGCTCCAACAGGAGCAGCAACCGCTCAACTTTATGGAGCCTAACATGGATAACGAGTCTTACAACCGACTCTTCTCTATCTATGAGCTCCATAATGCACTGAAGCACTGTAGATCCACTGCCCCCGGATCGGATGGCATTTCCTATGATATGATTAGGAATATGCATCCATCCCTTCTCTCTCATTTACTGGACATTTACAACTGGATTTGGATCAAGGGCCGCTTCTCTTCCATGTGGAGAGAGGCCATAGTCCTTCCATTCCGCAAACCAGGAAAGGACGGGACGGAGCCCACCCATTACCGCCCCATTGCTCTTACCAGTTGTCCATGTAAAGTGTTTGAGAGAATGGTCAATTTCAGACTCGTCTGGTTTTTGGAGACTCAAAATCTCATATCTCCTTCTCAATCAGGGTTCAGGAAAAAGCAGAGTACGACAGACCTGCTTGTCCGAATGGAGTCACTCGTAAGAGATGCTTTTTCAAAGAAGCAGCACGCCATCGCTGTCTTCTTTGATATTGAGAAAGCATACGATACCACCTGGAGGCGTGGTATCCTTAAACAACTCCATGATTGGGGCCTGCGGGGTTACCTCCCCAGGTTTGTCGAGCAATTTCTGATGCGACGCACACTACGCGTAAGGGTTGGAGGCACCTTATCGGAGCCCGTGGACCAAGTTGAGGGTGTGCCACAGGGAAGTGTCCTCAGTGTCACCTGCTTCTCTGTGGCCATTAATAGCATTGTTAGAAATCTCCCTCTCGAGATTTCGTCGACGTTATATGTGGATGATCTGGCGCTCATTTGTTCTTCGCCCAGACTCCCATTTATCGTCCGTAAGCTACAGCGAGCTATAAGCACTGTAGCTGAAAATGCTTCCTCCAAGGGTTTCCGCTTTTCCGCAGTAAAGACCAAGGCTGTTCACTTTTATGGGCATAAGTTAGTGACATGGGACCCCCCCCTTTTGTCACTATATGGTGTGCCTATAGATTTTGAGCCCCATTTCAAATATCTGGGGGTCATATTTGATTCAAGGCTTTCCTTCCGGCACCATGTGGACGCCTTGAAAAGGTCTTGTTTAAAGAGAATGGACATAATGAAACTGTTGTCTCACACTTCTTGGGGAAGTGATCGACGTACCCTGTGGCTCCTGTATCTAGCATTGGTCCAATCAAAGCTAGACTATGGATCACAGGTGTACTCCTCTGCCTCGCCATCCATTCTCGAAAAACTAAACACTGTGCGTAACCAGGGTGTGCGCCTGGCTTCTGGAGCCTTTAAGTCCTCCCCAGTGTGGAGCCTTTATGCAGAGAACGGGGTTCTCCCCCTTCCCTATCACAGGCTCAAGGATAATTTAAACTACCTCCTTAGACTTGAGCAACTACCGCAGACGCCAGTGTATGAGTGCATGTTCAATACACGGACAGTGGCCTCATACGATCAATCTCCATCTCTGGTTCGCCCCTTTGCTCTGCGTATGGCCGAGCACACTGTGCAACTAAGGGAGATCTCAGTGATTCCCTTTACCATGCCAAAGACCCCCCCGTGGCTCATACCACCTGTAATGGTATGTAGGGAACTAGCTGATAGGCCCAAGGATCACCACCTGCCTGTAGTATTGAGAGCCATGTATGGCGACCACTCCTCTCAACATCGGCATAGCACTTTTGTGTTCACCGATGGGTCCAAGTCACCGGACAGAGTTGGAGCAGCTGCTGTCTTTCCATCTGAGACAGCATTGGTCCGCCTGCCAAACGCAGCCTCCGCATTCACAGCGGAACTCGTTGCTATGATGGCGGCACTGACTATCATAGCTGGCAGGCCATCTGGTTCTCATACTATCTTTACAGACTCCCTTAGTTCGCTTCAAATGTTGGGTGATGTTGGTTCGAACCATCCGTTGGTTTCCAAGATCCAGCGGTGGCTCCTACGACTATCGCCCATCCACGAGATATCCTTTTGCTGGGTGCCTAGTCACGTGGGCATCCCAGGCAATGAGAGGGCAGATGCTGCAGCCAAAGAAGCAGCATCACTGGGGACAGCTCCAGTGGCCCCAGTCCCACTCTGCGATGCCTATCCTCTGATCAATGAATACGTGGTCGGCCTATGGCAGAAGAGGTGGAGTGAGCTCCCTCCCACCAAGCTCCACTCCATAAAACCCTCCGTTCACCCATGGCCACGTACAACTAGACATCGTAAAATGGAGGTTGCGCTTGTCCGTCTGAGGATAGGCCATTGCCGGCTCACCCATGAGCATTTAATGAGTGGGATGCCCCCACCTATGTGCATTCTGTGTGGGGTACAAATATCTGTCCTCCATATATTTGTAGAATGCCCATTGCTAAGGAATCTCAGAAGGACGACTTTTCCCTTCATTACCAGAGAGATGGCCCCCCAGCAGGCTCTGCGGGGCATCTTTTCTGAGACCCATTGCTTCTTTAACGTGACTAGGATACTAACCTTCCTAAAAGAAAGCAATCTTTTAAACAAAATTTAAAATAGTTTTATATATTTATTGTTGATCTATTTATAGTTTATGTTTTTACATTTTGTTGAATTTTTTAATAGTCTATTTTTTGTTAAAAGTTTTTAACTACACTGACTCAATATTGCCGATTAAACTAATTTTGGTCCCAAGGACATTTCTGCTTTTTTATGTATTTTAATATGGCAATATTTTAAAAATAATAATTTTAAATTCACTGCCCATAAGTGAATTTGGCTGCGAGATAGTCCATCTGGGCTACGCAGCTTTTAAAATCTCAATGCACTATTCATTCATTCATTCTCCAGGAGAATGGGACCGAAATCTCGGACCCCGTGTCCATGGGGGAATCCTTCGCGACTGCATTCTCTAGCCGGGATGCTGCTCCGCCAGCATTCATTGCGCGTCGTGATGTCGCTTAAGGCCGCCAACTGGACTTTACCTCCAGAGGCTGATAACCCTTCAACGACAGGTTTACTCTGAGTGAGTTGCGTTCCGCTCTCGCTTCGTTCGCGGTACCCGCCCAGGACTTTCTGTTAGATTTGTTCAACAGGTCCTGGGTAAAGAGTATCCTCCCAGATTCCTGGGGAATCGCTACTGTGCTCGCTTTTCGCAAACCATGCAGAGATCACTCTACCCCGGCCGGTTTCCTCTCAATCTCTAACTTCCTGCGTGAGCAATTTGATGGAGAAATTGGTAAATGTTAGATGAGCTCTTTTTTTCTGGACAGCGGAGTCCATCTGTCTTCTGCACAGTGCGACTTCCGCAAGTTCCACTCTACGTCGGATCCTCTGTTCCATCGAAAAAATGCAGTCTGCGAAGCCTTCCTTTGTAGACAGCACTACACCACTGTGTTTTTCTGTACCTATGATACCGCATGGCGATACGGTATCATGGAGACTCTCCACACGATAGGGTCGAGGAGACGCCTCACAATCTGTATATCTGAATTTTTTAGAGATCGTCGAGTCCGCGTACGGGTTGGGGGAGCCCTCTCCGGCCGAATGGACCAGGAAGAGGGTGTCCCGCAGGAAAGTGTCCCCAGTGTCACACTCTGCCCTGAGCATCAACGGCATCACCTCGGTGCTGCCGGAAGATGTTCTTGCTACCCTCTACGTGGACGACTTTTCGATCTCTTTGCGCAGCCCAGATGCCAACTCTGGAGTGTCAACTCCAACTTTCACTGAACTGCGTCTATCGCTATTCACAAGCGCACAGGCTTCGGTTTTCCTTGGCCAAGACTAAGGTGGTGGACTTCTGCCGCCATCCACGGTTCCACCTTGGCCCAGATTTGTTTTTAAATTGGGTGCGCCTGGAAGTGGTGGACTCACTGTTTCCTTGGTCTTATATTTGACTGACGCCTCACCTGGTAGGCTCATATTCGTAGCCTTAGGATTTCTTGTACCCGTGCCGATAGAGCTACTTCCTTATTTTTTTATGTATCCTTTGTTCGTTCCAAGCTCGACTACTGTTGCGAGTTTTATACACCGCAGCCGAGCGTGTATTGCGGAAGGTGGACCCGATCCCCCACACCGGCCCTCGCCTATCGACCCGTGCCTTCCGCACTTTCTCTATTGAAAACCTAATTGTCGATGCAGGGGAGATGCCACTTCCTCTGCGCCGTGCACTGTGCATTATTCGCCTGTACATCAGTCGCCAAAAGCTCTCACTGCATCCACAGCTGATCTCGACGGTGTCTATGCCACCGAGAGACGCCAGATATACCCTAAGCCCTTTGGATTTAGGGATAGGAAACTCCTTTGTGATCTAGGCATACATATCGGGCCGGCGGTGTCCCTGGTTCTGCCCAAGACGCCACCCTGGAGGGTAGCACCTTTAACTATTTGTGGCCACGCCTCTGCTCCCAAAGCTACAGCCACGGGATTATTGCGGTCGACCTTTTTGGAGCACACTTCGTGTCAGGCTGGAACCTTTCCAGTGTATACGGATGGCTCCAAGTCCCAAGAGGGGCTCTGTTTCCACGCCGTATCCCCTCTGTTTGAAGTCAGCGGGGCTCTGCCAGACGCTGCGTCTGTCTTCGCTGCCCAGCTGGTTGCAATACACCGCTCAATACGGGAGATTACCCGACTTTCCAGGTTCGGAGACCGGATTGTAATTTATAGGGTCTCACAAAGCGCCCTGAGTGCTCTCGGGTAATTAGAATCTCCGCATCCCTTGGTTCGCGATATCCGTGACGCGACGGTTTTGGCGTGCTGGGCGGATGTCGAGGTTATCTTCTGCTGGCTTCATGGACATTTAGGAATTGCGGGAAATTAGCGCGCCCAAGAGTCTGCGATGACTGGTCTACCTGACCAACGTTTCGCTCTTCCTCACACTGATTACATGGTAGGAATATGGGCAGCTCTCCGGGCCGCTTGGCAAAGAAGATGAGAGACAGTCGAGGGAACTTAAAGTTGCGTGCCATTGCGCCGCGACTCGCCTGCGCCCTACTGTGAAGACTGCGTTGTCCCCCAGACTGTTCGGCACCTTCTTGTTGAATGTCCCATTCTGGGTGATCGCGCACGTTACACCGGGACGAGTGAGGTCGCTGCCGCCTGTCCCTCGCACTTGGGATGAGTTCTAGCACACAGACTTATAGACTATCTGACTTTTTGGAGGAGGCTGGCCTCCTCCATTTTATTTCTCCCTCTTTGGTGTTGGTCGCATGATCCTCCTCCAGGGGTGTGCTGCCCCCGACGCCGGATCGTGCTTCTTTCTTGCCTTTGTTCTGTTTCTTACTTTTTTGTTTCTTGTTTGTTTGTTTTTATTTGTCTGGACAAAGCACTACACTACATTAACAATAGCATCACACACGTAAGCAGTTAATTCATCTCCCACGGCCACAGAAAAATAACCCCAATTTCACAAAGGAAATAGCAGACTGTATAAAGCAGCGGAACATCCCAAAATAACACAAGAAACACAATATATCTAATCACTCAACACCCACATCACTAACCTTATCATTAAATAGCAAACGGAAAAATTGAACTAATACGTCAACACAATAGAGCACAAAACAAACTCGATGTAACTCTGGAGAACCTTAAAGATAATCCACACACGAGTCATTAGTTATTAGAAACAGCCAAATTTTAACACCTAAACAACACTACAACGTTCTCATAAAACATTACTCGAACATTTGTTTCCTCCCAACCCACAGACAAAACAGATAAATATACCCCCCAAAATTAAAAGCACACATATCTAAAGACCAAGCACAACAGCAAGAAGGACACTCCAACAACACACATACACACTAGAACACTGGCTCACACAACCCCAAATCAGATTAAACAGACAGCATTTGCCACTAAAAAAAACTCCCATCTTTCTAGGACTCGCACTAGACACCCACATGACTTTCAAGGCCCACACAAAAACATTACAAACAAGGTTAGAAAGAAAATCAATGGCCTCAAATCACTATCTAACATTACATTTGGACAACAAGAAGAACCCTTCACCACTATACAAACAGTCCATCCGCACCACCTGTAATGACGTAATTTATTGTTACGGTTGACAATAGTCATGTTGTCGGTACTTCGATACTAGGTGGGCTCTCACGGTCATCTAGAAATAAACAGCTAGGCTACACCTGTTGCCCATTCTATGAAGATAAACAACGACCTACTTAAGACAAAATTATAGGTCCAACAACTCTAGTCTTCCTGCTTCTATCAAGGCCTAAATGATATACTCTATTCACTAACCCCTACTATCACTTTATCGTGACCTTATTTCTACATCTGACACGACACATCATCTATGGTGAGTGTTGTTAATTTGTTCACGCTATAACTATAATTGATAATCTATAGAGATATATTACACCACACTCAACTAAGCATCACCAGCAGTGCACCCAACCGGTTACAGTCAAATCTCTCACACACACACAGTCTCCAAACCACACGGACCAATCACAAGATATACACGAAGCACACCCACCCCACACCTACAAGCTGAAATAGAAATACTCCCAATACACCTAGGGATGATTGGAACCGAACTCTTCGGCAGAGCATTAACCCGTCCCCACCCCAACCACCATCTGACAGCAAAGACCCCCCAACACCCAGACAGAAGAAAAAAAAAGCCCCACCACCCTATTTCCAACACTTCTACACTAACATCTCTTCTCCCACCACCAAACCCCAGCTTAATCAAACACATCCACACTACCCGCACACAAAAATACTTGAACACATTACCACCAAACAACATCCTAAACAAGCCCCCTCCCCCTTAATAAACGAATCAAAGAAATCACTACACAGAACACACCGAGTAATCCTATCTCAACTCAAGTCAGGCCACTCCACTCCATTCCAACAATACATCCACAGAATAAAACCTCGCCCAAACACCAACATGCTCCAGATGCAACCAAGGCCCAGGCAACATTACACACCTATTTAGGGACTGCCCAAACCTCACACAAGCTCGCACTACACACCTCCTTTCTTAAGAGACCTGTGTACCCACCCAGGAAGTGTGGTGGACCTTCCTAAAGGCTGCCCAACTCGCAGAAGAGAGGCCAGCAAGTGAAGTAGTCTCGTAGTACCAGGCTGACATTTGAATTGCGGCAATCGCTAGATGGACCAAATTAACTACTACTTACGCCTGCACGTGGGGCACGGAGGATGCCCATCTCTTCCGGCTCATGTCGTAGAAGGGAAGCCCCGCACCCTAAAGTTTTGTGCCTGAGTACAATACACAATGGCGGTGTTGTCACAAACCCTTTCTATCTAGTCATGCTGGTAGTGGCGTTGATGTGTACCAACCACCGCAGTGTAGGAATGCAATTAATGATGATGATAAACTGGTCTGGGTCTGTCATAAGCAAGCCCGTTCCTGCGCTTGCAGGATAAACAATTCTGGGGCATTTCTTCCTAGACCAGGCTCTTCTAGCCGGGATTAGTAGCCTTTTACTAGACGGGTTGGGAAACGGTATGGGGACTAATATTTTATCTTGGTGTGATAGAACGTGTTAAAGCTGCGTTAAATTCAACTCCTATCCCATATTAATTAAAACCACGATGCGGCCCACGTGCATCTTCGATTCGAGGCTTGGAGTCTTATCACCGCTACCGGATGCCAATGTTTAAACAAGGAGGTTATCGTCCCCCCGTTCGCCCCCATACGCCGACCTCGCCAGATCGAGTTAGGCTTATGAACAGATAAGGCATTGTTCCCCGGCCCGGCTGTGCGTTCCCTCCAAGCTTTCACTCCATTTTCCCCCACGCCAAGGAGATGTCCTGGCTATTTATATGGAAACTTTACCACTAAGATCAGATTGGAGATCCAGATTTTCGTCGCGAAACATCACCACGACCCTCTCTCCCTTTGTGCGCCAAGGGACCTCGACCTCGAGATTCACCATCACTTGTCCAGAAGGAGGACAATATTCCTTGAGTGCCAAAGGTTCGAGCCTTTCGTGACGCCAAGTCCCCAAGGCATCCCCCCCTGTTGTTCAAGGGAGAACAGCATTAGAACAGCCATTGTTCGTTTTGAGCCCTTCGCCAAGAAACGGTTCTCATCCCCCCCTGTTGTTCAAGGAGAACAGCATTAGAACAGCCATTGTTCGTTTTGAGCCCTTCGCCAAGAAACGGTTCTCTTCCCCCCCCCCTGTTGTTCAAGGGAGAACAGCATTAGAACAGCCATTGTTCGTTTTGAGCCCTTCGCCAAGAAACGGTTCTCTTCCCCCCCTGTTGTTCAAGGGAGAACAGCATTAGAACAGCCATTGTTCGTTTTGAGCCCTTCGCCAAGAAACGGTTCTCATCCCCCCCTGTTGTTCAAAGGAGAACAACATTAGAACAGCCATTGTTCTTGAGCCCGTAGACAAGAGACGGTTCTCATTCCCCCCTTTGTTCAGAAGAGAACAAAGTAGAACAGCCATTGTTCTTCAAGCCGTTCGTCGAGTAACGGTTCTCCTTTCCAAGACGCCTCGTCGGGATCCTTTTATCCCCCCCCTTCGGCTGGAACTCGCCAGCGGACCGAATATTCCTTCAAGTACCTTCCACTGCACCCTAATGAAAAGTTACGTAAGCCAAACGTCACCTTTTGAGTATTGATCCCTTTTTGTCAATTCTATCCTGTGCTTTAAATTGTTTATCGAACCTTCCCATCTCTTTAACTCTATATTTGTTTTACCTTTTTTAATCCCTTAAATCCTTGGATTAGCCCGAGTCTCCACGACCCTTTCCATTCTGTTTATGTCAATATTTTCCGTTTTTGTGTTTTGTTTATAGTTATTATTAATAAAACTCTATTTTATTAATGATAGCAATATTATTATCCTTGAGCTCAGTTCCACTTCTTAAGCATATCGAAGATACTTAATATCGGCCGCCAGACAGTAACGCACTCTAAAGATAATTAAGGAAGGTCCCTCAACGAATAGTGTAATATATGGTATCGTCGGGAGTCATTCTACGACACTTGGATTTATTGTTTTCAGAAGAAAGTAAATTTGTTGTAGGTTTGGTCAAGCAATGAGGAAAGCCATACATGTGTGTTGAGCGAAGTGGTAAAGACAAGAATGTCCATTGTTAATGATCGAGATAAGAAAGCAAATTGCCCTAGTTCTTTCGAACTTTTTTTCTCTCTTTTGAATGCATTAATAGTTTTGTTTATTATCTTTTATTTCAGATCTTAGAAACAGCAAAACAGTCAGCATACCAAAGTAAGTTTGGGCATGAAATGGTACGATAGCGTTTCAATAATTCTATTCCTGTGATGTGCAATGAATTTATTTTATGAATCTTATTAACCAAATGATCTTTGATATATAACATGAAATCTTTTTTCTCGTGTAAACATAAGTGACCCCATTTCATCTCAACTTCTTGTACTATTTAACATTCATAAAGTACACCTTTACAATCAGTTTCTTTATTACTTTTTTTTTTTACTCAGGTACTAACTTGTAGGCTCTTCCTCTTTGAGGATATTGTTACTAGTCTCTACTAGTCTCACTATTCTGAGATTTCTCTATACCATCTCCACTCGAGAACCTTTGAGCGTTTCGAAAAATTTATTTCATTTTTTCTTCCATTCATTTTAGACTGTCACAAAGTCTGTTAATTTAAATACAACGACAAGGTTCAATGTCTTAGAGAGTCAATAAAGAAACTTTGCTGCTGTCTCCAGTTCATTACCTAATAATTAATCGGCCTTTCTTTCTACGCTGGATAAGCGAAGTACTTGGAAGGCAAGTTAGGATACAAATTTTTCACTCACTTTACTTTAATCTAATATTCGTTCTTTACTTCCGTCTTTTATGTTGTTTTTTTTTTAATTTCGGAGTAGCTTTTTTTTAAAAAGGAAATGTTTAAAGGAGATATTTTGATTTCGTCTTTGGTTTATAAAGAGTCTTTCAACAAGGACGCTCGAGTTTTGTCAGGCGATAATAGCCTTGTTGTTAAAGTGACATCTGCCAACCTCACTGTGAACTGTTCAGTAGTACTTGGCAAGTTACGATGGAAGGTTATAGCGTTGAACAGCGTGTGAAAATCATCAAATGTTATTATCAAAATCAGTACTCTGTTCGACACACGTTCCGCGCATTATGTGATTTCAATCCTCGCCACAGCGACTAGGCCCATTTTTGGATGAATGGATTTGTGAACAAGCAAAGTTGTCGGATTTGGGACGAAAACAATCTACATGAGATACACCAGCACCAATTGCACCCCAAGAAAGTCACTGTTTGGTGCGGATTTTCGTCTAACGGAATCATCGGTCCATATTTTTTTGAGAACGAAGATGGGATTGCCCTAACTGTCAACGGCGAGACCTACAGATCGATGATAAGCAACTTCTTGTGCCCTCAACTAGATTATATGCCTGATATTGATACTGACGACATGTGGTTCCAACAGGATGGCGCTACGTGCCACACTGCGCACGCCACGATAGACATTTTGCACCAGCGATTTCAGGGCAGGGTCATCTCGCGCGGCGGCGACGTCAACTGGCCACCGAGACCGTGTGATTTAACGCCATTAGACTACTTTCTTTGGGGCTACCTTAAATCGCAGGTATATGCGAATAATCGGCAAACAGTTGATGTCCTCAAAGTCAACATAACGAACACCATCCAGCAAATTCAGCCAGATTTATTCGACAAAGTCATCGAAAATTGGGCCTCCCGAATACGTTCCACCAAGCGAAGCCGCGGCGGACATTTGAACGATGTCATATTCCACACTTAATGCCATAAAATGTACTTTCAAATGTAAAATAAATTGAGTGCAAATATCACACACAATTTTTTTTATTTACATTTAAAAATCGAGCGACCTTATTGAAAGACCCTTTATAAGATCACAGTTTCACAGATCGCTTTAAGCCACTTGAGGCACGAACAAAAATTGAGGGAGAAATGTTAATATGTTAGGTTAAATTTTTTACCTATTTTAAGTTTAAATTTTTGCATTAAAAACAGTTGATATAAAAATATATATTTTTAAGGCAGTATTTGCTCACCTTGCTTCTATTTGTTCAAGGAAATAACTAGAGCCTTTCTCTTTAATTTCCTTCCAATATATAGGCATAACCCTTTTTCCAAAGAAGATAAACTGCCTAACAGGGTCCTTTTGATGCTCCTGTTATCGTTTGGTCAGCTTTAATCTCATCACGATAGAAATCTCATTGATAACTATTAAATGATGCTATAAATTCACATAAGCCTTTATTTAACACATTTCAGTTAATTGTTTCTATTTTAAATTCGAATGTTTGTAGCAAATGGTATTAATTTGTAATTTCTGAGCACTTACTTTCTTACTTCAAGTTACTTATAGTTTTATTTTACTTGTAAGTTGCCCAAAACTATCATAACAAAATTTCTCCAAAAATAAATATATTTTGACCATGAATGTCTTTGTTCTGTTTACCCGAAGCGTCATTCTGTGTCTCTGCTGGATGCGGAGGCGGCGCGCCCCACCTCGAGGAAGGGGGATGAACAGGTTTGTCGAGGACTAAGCACCCCTTTCTCTTTTATTTATTAATCTATTTTCATTATCCTTTATCCTTACTGTTTCTCGGGTTTTTTCCTCCTTACATTGGTCAGTATGAGAACTAGGGACATTCTTGGGCTCTCATAGGGGGCTGTCGCCGTAAACTGGCCGCTCCATTCTGGGTGGTTGAAATTTAATATATATTTTTTGGGGGAAGGAGCCCATCTGGCGACTGCCTGCTTGGGCATAAATCGCCGTACACAACACAGCCTACTGCTAGGTTATAATAGGAAAGAAATAACCAAGAAAACAAAGCAAGAAGGAGTCGCTCTCCGGCGTCGGGGGTAGGCCCGCCTCTTCCCCAGCGCAGGAACATGCAACCTAACAAAAAACAAGTCAAATAAAGGGGAGGAGGCCAGTCTCCTCCAAAAAGTCGTAAAGTCCACAAGTCAGTGTGCATTAATCCATCAAGAGTACAAGGGACAAGCGGTAGCGACCCCGCTCGTCCCGGTACTTGGACAGGTAATGTGCGCAGAGATGACCCAAACTAGGACATTGAACAAGAATGTGCCGAACAGTCTGGGGAACAACGCAGGCTTCACAGTAGGGCGCAGGCGAGCGCTCCATCAAATGGCGGTACGTCGGTGGGTGTGTCCAATTCGAAGACGACAGAAAGCAAACTGAAGCCGTCGCGGCATTGCGGGGTAGGTCCATGGGAACTGTCGCGGCGCAATGGCACGCAACTTTAAGTTCCCCTCGACTGTCTCCCATCTTCATTGCCAAGCTGCCCGTATTCCTGTCATGTAATCGGTGTGAGGAAGAGCGAAACGCTGGTCTGGTCGCCCAGTCCTCGCCCACTCTTTGGCCCCTTCATCGACGCGACCATTCTCCGCAATTCCTACATGCCCAGGAACCCAGCAGAAGATAATCTCGACATCTGCCCGGCTCGCCAAAACCGTGGCGTCACATATCGCGAACCAAGGGATGCGGAAATTCCAATGCTCCGAGACCACTCAGGGCGCTTAGTGAGTCGCTATAAATCACAATCCGGTCTCTAAACCGGGCACGTCGTGTTATCTCACTTATCGAGCGTTGTATTGCAACCAGCTTGGCCGTGAAGACTGACGCAGAGCCTTGAGAGCCCCGCTGACTTCAAACAGAGGGGATACGGCGTGGAAGCCGACCCCCTCTTAGGACTTGGAGCCATCCGTATAAACCAGCACCGTTCCAACGTGAAACGAAGTGTGCTCCAAAAAGGTCGAACGCAATACTCCGGGTGCTTTAGAAGCGGTTGCCACCGGCCCGAAAGCTATATCTAGCTCTCGAAGGAGTTTTCTAGCCCTAAACAAAAGGGTTTAGGGTATGATTGGCGTCTCTCGGCGGCATAGGCACCGTCAAGATCGGCTGTGGATGCACTGAGAGCTGGTGGCGATTGAGGAAGGAGCCGGGCTCGTGCGTACATGCGAATAATGCACTGTGCACGGCGCAGAGCGAGTGGCATCCCCACAGCATTGACAGGTAGGCTTTCAATGGGAAAAGTGCGGAAGGTACCGGTCACCAGGGAAATGCCGGTGTGGTGGATAGAATCCACCTTCGACAATACACGCTCGGCCACGGATGCATAAAACTCGCATTCATAGTCGAGCTTGGAACGAACAAAGAATCGATAAAAAATTAAGGCAGTAACCCTATCAACGCCCCAAGCTCTGAACATCTTCCGGCAGCACCGAGGTGATACTAGGGAAAAGAGACACTGAGAACACTTTCCTGCTCCATTGGGCGGGAGAGGGCTCTTCCCACCCATACGCAGAATCGAAGATCTCGCAAAAAATTCCGATATAAAATTGGGTGGCGTCCCCATCGAGTGGAAAGTCTCCATGATACCGTAACGCCATGTGGTATCATAGGTATCGAAAAACAGAGTGGCGTAGTGCTGTCTACGAAAGAAGGCCTCGCAGAAGGCATTTTTCAGGCGGAGCAGAGCATCCGACGTAGAGTGGAACTTGCAGAAGCCTCACTGTGCAAAAGAAATGGCCTCCGCTGTCCAGAAAAAAGGCTAATCTAACATTTATTAATTTTTCAATCAAATTGCTCACGCAGGAAATTAGAGATTGGGCGGAAACCGGCTGGGGTGGAGTGATCTCTCCCCGGTTTGCGAAAAGCGAGCACAGTACCGATTCGCCAGGAATCGTGGTGTCCGCGAACGAAGCGAGAGCGGAACGCAACTCAGTCAGAGTAAACCTGTCGTTGAAGGGTTCTCCCCCTCTGGAGGTAACTTCCAGTCGGCGGTCTTACGACGCGCATTGATGCTGGTGGATCACAATCCCGGCTAGAGAATGCAGAGAAAGCGGTCGCAGAGGATTCCGCCACGGACGTGGGGTCCGAGAATGCGGTCCCATTTTCTTGTAGAACGGGAGGGGGGCCTGCAAGAACTTGCCCCGAATCCTGTTGACTGCCTTCCACGCATCTGCTAGAGGGGTCTTACGGTTAAGTGAAGACACTTATACCCGCCAAGAAGAGTGGCAGGCGTGTTTCGAAATATACCGGAACCTAGCCCTAGCTCGACAAAGTTCACCGACTGAAGTTCTTAGGGAGGCAGTTATAGCGCATGTCTAAGGGGCGTTTTACGCCCGGCTGACCACCATGGAAGCGAGGTGGGCGTGCAAAACGGCCAGAAGTTCTAGGAATAGTAGTTAAGATCACGGCGATGAGGTTACCGGAGAAGAACTCAACGGCCTCATCTATAGACCTAAACTCCTCGACTGGGAATGAAAAATCAGTCATTTCCTGAAATGCTGACCACTGCGCCCCCGCCAAGCACCACCGGGGCGGCCCAGAAAATGATATTTGAATGAGAAAGTGATCACTACTATGGAGGTCATCGATCACCCCCCACACAAAATTAGGATGTCCATTCGGAGAACACAAAGATAGATCGAGGCAGGAAAATGAAGCTGTTCTTGAGCAGTGATGCGTAAACTTGCCTACATGTAGTACACCTATCTCGAGCTCGTCGATTAGGTCGGCAAGGACTTGACCCCTAGGATTAATTGAGTACTCTCCCGAGTGATCTCCGAGCAAGAGAAAGGGCCTCGCAACCGTGCTGCGACGCGGCGGAAGTGCCCGGCGTTAAGTCGCCTGATGGTGGAATGTACGCGGTAATAACAGTATACCACCTATCTAGATGCAGCTGCACAGCTACTGCCTTAAAGGAGGCATCGAAAGCAAAAAGAAGACCGGAGACATTATGCCGGGTATAAATAGCGCATCCTCCACCCGATCCCCAATCCGTGGCGGTGGGGTCGCATAAGCCTCATACCCTGGGCGGGGGGACGGTGCCCAGCATGGTCTCCTGCAAAAAATGGGGAACAGGGGGAGACGAGCCTTCTCAGATCACCCCAGTTCGCCCCGAGTCCGCAGCAATTCCATTGAAAGAATATGCCCTCCAGGCCTAGCTCGGAGGAGATGCGGGGGCCCTCTTCTAAGAGAAGACCCTCACGGGAATGGCCTTACGGTTCCGGTAGACAGAACTACGGGTGCTGTTGCCTGGCCAACGCGTTGAAGGCGCTGTCTCCTTCGAGGACTTATCGGGTGAGGTTGAGCTCGCCATGCGAGTCATTTCCTCCCTCCTCTAAACCTTAGGAGGTGGGGGTCCCTCTTTTAGAGGATTCACCGTCTCCGAGCCACCCAGCTTACTACTGGGTTTGGGCGAAGGAGCCGAAGCTTTCGGGGGGGGAGGGGAGCTTTAGGAACCCCAGAAGATGGCCTCACGACCCTCTTCAGGGGTGTTGCCTCCTGCGAGTCTAACGACTCGGTGGAGGCGCGCGGCTGGTTCGCCTTACGTGAAACGGTCACGCTGGGGGAAGGGAGGGGAGGGGAGCTCTGCTTTTATCCGTGGCTGGGTGTGAACCCTTTGTGCCGCCAGATCTACCACAGGAGCGCCCGGGGTGGGTAGAACCTATCGAATGGTTCAGAATGGGCGCGGAAACGACCGTGCTCGTAGGCCTGGATGGGCCAGGAGTAGAGGGTGTCTTTCTTAACATTGAGGCATAGGACGTCCCAGGCAGCGTTGGGCGCGCCAGGACAAAGTCTTTAACCTTGTGAAATGAGATCATCCTGGGCCTGAACGGCCAGGATTTCCTTCTCAAGGAGATACGCACCGCATTGTTTTGAAGAAGCGGGGTCCGGCTCTCCACAATTGACAAACTTGGCCGCACATGATTTGGACTTATCGTGTGCGGCCTTGGAGCAATTTACACAGACTTCGGGTGACCCTGACTTTGCGGTCGACAGGAGCGATCAGTATGGCTAAAGAGGTGACAGTAATAGCACACCCACCGCAGTGGGATGAATGCCTTCACGCAGTGACGATACCAACCGGCACGCACCGACTCAGGGAGCTTATCACAATCGAACGTGATGAAAAGTGTAGTGGTGGGTCTCGAGGCCCCTCCCTGTTTTCTCATACGTTCAATCTTGACAGCCCCATGGTCGGTCAGCTCTATGCTGATATCATCTATGGATTATTCCACGAGTTTCCTCACAAACTACTCCTTTCACGACGGTCATGGTAGAGTGCCTCGTCACACTCAGGCGAGGAAGCGTTTGATGCGAGCGGGCTCGAAAACGCCAAGTATCTTCTGAACGAGGGACCCCAACGTTATCACGGCTCCGCTCTGCGCAGTTCTAGTCTTCGTCTGATACTCTCACCCGGTGGAACAACGGGGCCGGACGTGCCGATCTTGGCTTGGTCGCTTACCGAAACGGCAGTGGCATCGTAGGTCCCCGCGACCCCAGCGGAAGGAGAGGAGCCTGGAGTCCTCAATATTTTCTTTTTCTTTTTAGAAGAGCAAGGCGGGGAATAAACCCGCTTTTTCCCCCGCCGGCTGGAGCCCCTAGGCCAGATGGGCCGGCCTCAGCAAGATTCCTCTCCGAAATTGAGAAGGTCCTTCCTGTCAAAGAGCACCAGCCGGGGGGAGGAGATCCCTCCTCCCCTTGTAAGTCCTCGGCTGCCCGCACCTTACAAGAAGTTCTCACAGGGATGGACTCGGGTTCTGTGCTTAGCACCGAGCCCGTGTTCAACCCCATGGAAGATCCTACCATCTGGGGCTGGATCTCTTCAGGGACCATATCCATAACACGGGGGGGGGGGCCCCATGTGGCCATCCTCCCACAAGACATTACGGGTCCCATTCGAGGTGCCTTTGGTTAATTCGTCTTTGGCCGGCGAACCGTCATGCGTCGGGGAAGAGAAGGGGGCAAATATCCTGATCCCCTGCAAGCTGTTCGCGCAAGTACGCAGAACATTAGTGGGCAAGGGCCGACGGGCCCTGCCATTCCTTACTCTCGTAAGAGAGGGCCTTTTTGAGTCGCTCCCACAGAAAGTGGTTAATTATTGGCCGTCTGGCTTTCTTGGCACTTCCCTTAGAAAGTAAAGGGGGGACTCACGCTGTAGAAAGGGAGTGCCCCAAAGGCGGATCCAGAGAATGGGATGAGGGGGAATCCCCAAAGGAGAGGAGTAAGCCTCTCCTCCGGTTGAAGAGTTTTGGAAGGTCCCCTGCGGAATCACAAGTGGGGGAGGGGACCTCCATATTTTCGGTGGAGCTACCCGAAACGCGGCTCCGTCGATGGTGAAGGAGAAATTCTCCTCATCGGGTATAGGGACCCTATTAGTTTTACGGGAAGCAACCGCTAATCACTCCCAACAGTAGCCCACTCTGCGAGGGGTGAACACAGGGCCGGCATGACCTGCTGCAACAATTTAAGACCACATCTTTACGCCCAGTGGCCAGGCAGCCCTTTGGTATGGTGGCTCCACCTTGAGCTGGGCGTAAAATCGATAAAGATTGAAAAGAGAGACAAAGTGGCATGTGAGGATGGTGTGGGTGGGAATGCAGCAGATTGTTAAAAGCCCACCCCCCAAAACCGCAGCTCATGGGTAAAACGACATTGTCCCCTCCCCCTCGATCCGGGATAGTTGAGTGAGAGGAAGCTGGTCGGCATCTACCCTGTGAAATTAGAAGCCGAACAGAGAAAGTTTTGGGAGAGTGAGGAAGTAGGGCAAAAAGGCAGGCTGTCAGAAAAAAAAGATGAGGCTACGCTGCGGCCGGACGGGGTGCTGAATCCCAGACCCCTTACGGGGTCTGGGTGGTTGAGTTATAGGGGTATGGTTAATGGTACTGGCGGTGTTACTTATTTATGTGGTGGTATAAGTTATCGGTTTGTGGGTGCGTGGTCGGTAATTATAAAGGCGTGTATTGAAGAGTCCTCGTTGTTATTGCGATCGACTGGTGACAAGGACTGTGGCAGTGGGCCTACTTTATGCCTCTGTAGAATTGGTTCTGACCCCTTATAATTTCTTTGTAATCGGAGTAAGTAAAGGACTTCGAAAGAACGCGGCAAAGAAAATATAACTTTATTCTTGAATTGGGCTACTAAAGGGTGCATGCGGAAACGTCTCGAGTTCTTTCCAGTCAATGTGTAAGCTTTCTGTTTGACCCAATCTTCTTCTGAATAATGAGTGTCTCTCTCTTTCCCTCCTCCTTCCCCTTTCCCCCTCTCTCCTTCTCTCTCGTCCTCCTCTCTATTTCCTCCACTTTTTCTCTCCTTCTCTCTCTCTCTCAACGACATGGACGGAGACATGGTTGCGAAAATCTCCAAATTTGCCGACGACACCAAGCTTGGTATCAATGTGGCAAAGGAGGGGAACACTGCCCGCCTCCAAGAGGACCTTCAAAGGATTGGGAAGTGGTCGGACACGTGGCAAATGCCTTTCAACGTGGAGAAATGCAAAGTAATGCATATCGGCCACCGAAACTCCAAATCTCAGTACATCCTTAAGGGCACTGCTCTTGAATCGAGTGACACTGAGGACTTGGGTGTAACTATCACTAGTGACCTTAAGCTTTTGAAACAGTGCATCGAGGCAGAGAAGAAAACCCAAAGGATGTTAGGATACATAATGCGCCAGTTTGGATACCGTAACAAGCAGATAGTATTTTGTCTGTACAACTCCCTCGTTCAGCCGCACCTGGAGTATGCCGTACAATTTTGGATTCCTTCGTTTCGAAAGGACATCGTGAGGTTGGAACGCGTACAAGATAGGACAACCAAATTGATTCTCTCTATCCGACATAAAAGTTATGAGGATAGACTAAGGGAATTAAATCTGTTCTCGCTGGAAACCCGTAGACTGCGTGGTCAGCTCATCGAAGTTTTCAAAATACTTCGAGGGTTCGACAATGCTGACTACCGGGATATTTTCACACTGAGTGAGAACAGAACGCGCAATCACGGCTTCAAACTTGAACTGAAGCGTTACAACCGCAATATGTGTTTGAAAAAATTTTCACCTACAGTATCTGCGGTAAGTGGAACGCACTTCCAGTGAAAGTTGTCAACAGTGAATCTGTTGACCAGTTCAAGTCAAGACTGGACAAAGTCTTGAAAAGTGGCCGTTTAGGGACGCAAAACAATTGAGCAGCCATGTGCCCGCTCGATTGCTAGTCCAAAGGTACCTTCTTTGAATGGACCGTAAGGTCTGCTAGGGTACTTTCTTTCCTTGTAACTCCTTGTAACTTCTCTCTCTCTCCCTCTCTCCCTCTCTCTCTCTCTCTCTCCCAAAAGAAACCAGAGGGAGAGGTGACGCTCCCTTGTCGCGGGAAGAGAGCTTGTGTGGACCTTTGACTTTTTGAGCTATGTCGGCGGGGGTACCTCTTCTCGGTACCCCTGGCAGGGCTTCCCTTGTTGATTTGGTCGGAAACGAGGTTCCAGACTAAGTGCGTCATTCTTTCCTTTTTTCTACTCTATCCTTCTCTTTTTTTTTACTTTTATCCTATTTCCCACTTATACAAAAAGAAAAAAAACAAAAAAAGGCCTATTCCTATCATGTTACTTTTTCCCTTTTCCCCCTCTATCTACATATAAGGACCTGGCAGCTACCTCACGCGTCAGAAGAGAGGCTTTGGAACCTCTATAAACAACGCCAATCGACGCTCACTGGTTGCGAGAGACTAGGACTAGAGGTGTCCTAGGCGTTGGGGTACGATGAATGGTATGAGGGTAGTGCCCCGTTAACCCCTTCCCTGGCGCGTAATTATTGACCGTTCCCAGTGCCCGTTGACGGGTGCTTCTGGTAGCATTGGTCCGAGGTGACGGCCCTTTGTTCCCATGTTGGTTGACAGGCCAATAAAAAGCCTTGGGTCGAGTTCCTTGGTGTGGCGGGATATCCATTGAACGCTACTCCAAGATCCTGGCCTTTGTGAAGGGAACTAGTAGGAGTTTAGTAAGAGGCGTGCTTCGTTGTTGTTCACCTGGTGACAAATCGATGGCCCCTTCGGGGACCGTCTGTGCTGCTTGGTTGGGAGCCACGGCACGCCGAGGCTTGACGACTCGGTCGGACGAACAGCAGCACATGGAGCGTGCCTTCTGGAAGACTCCGAAACGACTCCGATCAATAGGCGGGAGTGACTCACGTGGGGAGAACTCACAAACTTCTTTTTATATATTGATTGGTCACAAGCTTAAGAAATAGAGTGTTCAAAATGGCAGGCAAGAAAGGTCCAGCAGCGCTAAAATTCACGTGTGCCACATGTAAGAAGGACAAGTGGTGCGTTGACTTCCCGGAAGGCTGCTATGCGAAATGCCACCCAGGCAGTGTATGCACCACTTGCATTTTAAAGAAGGAAGTGGAGGAAGTAGTCGCCTACTACAGGGAAAGAACTACAGACCTCGAACAGATAATCGAGAGGCTCAAGGAGGAGCACTTCCACCAGATCCACAGGCTCGAAGAGAAGTTAAACGAGCTCTCGAGTCCTGTGGCAAACACCACCTCTGCAGAGAGCCCGGGCCCGAATGTGGCAGAGACGCCAAAAGAAAAAAAGAAAAAAAAAGACGAAAAAGGGAAAGAAGAAAGAGGAAGAGAGAGAAATAGAAGAAGAAAAGGTAGAAGAAGTTAATGTAAAGGATGACAAGGGGAAAAAGATGATAGAGAAGAAGAAGAAGAATAAGAGGAAGAAGAAAAAAGAAAAGCCTGAAAAGACCATGACGGGGAAGAGAGAGGAATCGGAGAGCTTGCCTACGAAAATAAAGAATCCGAGCTCAGCAGGCAAATGTGCCAGGGTTATCCTTGTGGGTGATTCCCAGGCACGTGACCTGCAGCCCCTGCTAGCGGCCCACCTTCGCACAAGCGTTAAGGTAAGCTGCCTTCCAGGATGTGGTAACCACCACATCAGAGTAGAGGCTGAGAAATCACAGATTTCTGAGAGCTCAGTCGTTGCTCTGATGGTCAGTGGAAACGACCTCTACCTGAGAGGAGGTAGGGTAGGCCCTACAGATAAAATCCTCCACACGGTCATGGGTGCCGTGGACGACTGTGGGCTGAAAACCCGCAAGCGCGTGGTAGTCGGGATGCTCCCGAGGAGAGGTCCAACACGGACCGCTCACTCGATGAATGTCTCTTTAAACCGGCGCCTGGCAGATTTGTGTACGGCAGAGGGGGTCTTTTTTGTGGACCCGTACTGCACCTTTTATGGTAGAAATGATCTCTACCAAAGGGATGGGGTACATCTTTCCTTTAAAGAAAAGGCCTTTCTGTCGAACATGATCCACAATGTCGTAGAGAGGACCGAAAGGAGTATCCGGGCCCGAGTGAGGGCGGACGTACGCCAGTACGCCAGTGTCACTCCAGGAACGACCTTCTCAGAGGTCGCAAAAAGGGGTGCCTCGTCAACAAACAAGCCGGGAAACGAAAGAGCGTAGGGAGTCCTACAGTCGGGGACTCCCTGAAAGTTCTTCTGTTCAATGCGAGGTCAATCAGGAATTAGTTTCCTGAGCTCCGTGGCCTCGTAGCGACGGAAGAACCCGAAATGGTAGCCATAACAGAATCGTGGATAAATACCTCAAACCGAGACTTTGAAGGCGAATTCACGGTTCCTGGCTACCAACTCTTCCATAAAGATAGGCCAGACATAGAGGGTGGCGGTGTAATGTTGTATATCAATGATACAATCAAATCTACAAACTCCAAAATTATATCCGATCACGAGCTCCTAGGCGTTGACGTAGAGATAGGTCCTGTCAGATACAGGACCCTGGTGCTTTACAGACCCCCTTTCCAACCCGTTGAGAAGGACAGGGAACTGTACCAGCTGCTGGGTGAGCTTGTTCAAGGCAGAGTGTGCATCGTTATGGGCGACTTCAACACACAAGTTGACTGGGAAACCAGAGCAGCCTGTGTTGAGAGCGTGCTACTCCTGGAGTTCGCCAACAACGAGTTCCTCACTCAATGGGTCAGAGAACCGACGAGAGGAGACAATATCCTCGACTTGGTCTTCCCCTCTGAGGATGATATCGTTGAGGATGTCTCTGTGGGCGAAGAGCTCGGTGGCAGTGATCACCAGCTAGTTAGATTTAGCGTCAAGATCCCGAAGGTAAGGTCTGTTACCAGTCAATCAAGGAAACTTGACTTGAGAAGAGCAGACTTTGCAAGCCTTCGAGCTGGACTGACTGACGTGAGGCTAAAAGTGTGCGATGCTGTTGAAGACTCGTGGAATAGTTTCAAAACCACATTTATGAGTC